>BSBM01000337.1:460000-1125000 GCA_027924585.1 Larix kaempferi | reverse complement strand
TGATAGTCACTAATTAGTTCATTGATTTAGTCATTGATACTCACTAATTTAGTCACTGATTTAGTCATTGATTGCCACAATTAATGACCAAATATACAACTAAATAAACTATTAGATGATAACATATTAATGACTAAGCTAAATATGGCTAAACGTTATTCGTGCTATAAGATACTTGAAATTAGCTACTAATAGTCGTATATATACGAATTTAATCATTTTCTTAGTCATTAATTTATGATAGGGTATGGAGGAATCAAACCACTAATCTCCTGCCTATAATTAGGCAGGTGCTCTACCATTGAGCTAGCACCCTTTAAGAATTTGTTATTGCTTGACAATGATGATATTCAAACAAATTTTGCATCATTCATGCATACAAAATAATGATTACCAAGTTACTATAAGGTAAGCCATTATGGATCTATAGTAACTTGGTAATCATTATTTTGTATGCTTGAATGATGCAAAATGCAAAAAATTCCAGAAATTTATAGGAATGACAAGCATGCATCCATTGTTAAACTATCTACCAAGTCATCTAGAATCATGCCAAGATATCTGAATTTGACTGAAAATTCATAAGTAACTTGAAGATAATGGTGGATGATTCCATGGAAAGGATAATTTCAGTTTATATAGAAGCAAAGGATGACCAAATGGTGTCCCAAACTCATCTTTCTCCAATGTGGGCCAAGCTACCATCCCCTGTAAAATGAACACAGGAGCATGTTTCTCTGAGGTTCCATGAACATATTACACAACCTTTAGATAGTTTCAACCATCTCCAATGCTTAGGCCCCATGCATGTTCTATTGGTAACAATTCACTTTAGTCAGGATTAGGGTAAAAGGACCATTGGCATTGCTGTAGTAGGACATATGCATATAATTGTGTAACACCAAAACAATATTTCCTAGGTGAGAATTATAGGATTAGCATGAATATTTCCTAGTCTACTTTTTTGTCTATCATGACTAATAATATTGTAGTCCCCTACATGCATTATAAATTTATGTTTTTTAGGTTAATTTTGAACCAGTTCTTTTGTTCCATGATTTCGTGGATATTTATAGGAATTTCCTGTATGTACAGTTTAAATTCAGTCACATTTCCATACACTAATTTGCATTTAAACACATTGCATGCATTTACATATTGGCATGCTTAGTAATATGCCTTTATCAAATCCCAATATCATAAGGTTATGTTGAATCTATCATAATTTTGAAATTTATTGACTAAAATAAATAAGTTTTCTAATAGGAAAAGAAATATAAGTATATCTTAGGAAGGCTCAAGTCACTGGAGAGCCAGAAACCACAAAAGGGCATTAGAAAACAAAAACTATAAAATACTCTAGAAAGTACAATGACTATATGCAATGTCCTAGACAAACAACTTAATATATATGACAAAATACTTGCATGCAATTAACTAAAAACAATTGATATTTATTATTATGCTGAAAATTTATTGGTTGAAACAAGTAAGAAAATCTCAGGATTGTCCTTTTTCCGAAGAAGGTGTGGACACCAACTCAGAATTAAGAGGCTCCAAGAATAGTACGGATGTTTCCCTTGGATAAGGATTCCTTTTTCACATACTACCTATAACAAACATTCCCAAAGAATATTTTAATTTAACTATAAGGCATCAACAAGACTTAACATCTATAAGATGCAAAGGGAATAATGCATCTTGTTGAAATGGAAAATTTCTAAAATTATTTTATATCTGTCATGCCACAATATATAATAAATTTTGCACACCCACCCATTCTGCAGAGGGTCAATCCCCATGTGGACCTCATGTATATATAGTTAAATATATATTTGAGTAGTCTTAATGGTTAAGAACATGTGTTTCTTCCTTGGAAGTTGTAGGTTCAAACACAAGAGGTAAGTAGGGTATGTTATGTAGTGGGGGTCCCTTGTACAAAAAACAAGGAGGTCCCAAAGGTCAATATTTAACATCTATCTAGGTTGTGACCTCAAATTAGATTATTATTATTATTGTTATATATAGAGAAAGAAAGAAAGAGATATACAATTGCCACCTATTTCTTCCTAAGAGGTGCAATTTTCTTTTATGTACTCTAGGTCATCCAAGCTTAATAATTTGTCTTCCTTATTCCTTCATTGACATACTCAAAGTACATGATCAAATAAGAAAAGGGTCATAAAAATCATAGCAATATTATGTTGCAGTTTCTCCATATTGATAAAGAAAAGGCGCAAAATTATTTACTCAGGATGGTATTTTTTTCTCGATCCAATAATCACAACAATGCATTTTGTTAACATACTATATTATAAAATCACTTACCTTGTGTCCTATACCAAATTGGAAAAGTTGAATATTATGTGCATGAAAAAACTCTCTATTGGCTTCTAGATATGGCTTAGGACAAAGACATCTGAAAAAATGTCAAAGAGATGAAGATTTTAGTTACTACAATGGATGCATATTTCAATTACTATAATGGTAGACAAGAGTAGAACACTATTGTTTATAAGCTAAATACTATAAACTTGTAACTAAAGCATAAATTTAAACTAGCTAAATTAAAACAATATGCAGAATAAAAATCAACCACCAATTGAGGACAAGAAAGAGTTACCACAATACTATTCAGAAATACACATCCAACAATACTATTGTACCTACCAACCTGATTCCCAATGTTTAGGTCACAACAAATCAGAACAAAAGTAGTTACAAACTTCACAGTAAATTAACTAACATAAATTCCATAAAAATATCAGTAAATAATGTGGATTCTTGATCATCTCTCTAGAAAGACAGCTAACACATACATAATCCTTAGGAATTTGAAAGCAAGAGAAGTTCACTACATACTCAAGTCAAGATCCTGACTGTCAAGCACTCTAATTGCAGATAATTAAATATCAAACACACAGAGCGTATGAAATTTATTGTCAACCCGAGAAAGTCTTTTTATTTCAAAGGACAAGTGCACAATATATGCTTAAACACAAAACCATTAGAAGTGAATACTTTTATCTTCTATCATCCATGTTCATCCCAAGAATCTATGCAATCCCAATTGCCTTCTAACTGCTATACTACAATTCTTTTCTATTATGCATCAAGAAGAAATGGTATCAGATCTAATCAACGATTGCAAGAAGGAAATCTCATTCGCATTCTAAAATAATCACTTGTCTAATCTAATCAAGCTGGGAATCATAAAGCATGACCTGAACATTACTCTAGAACTTTAATGAAAGAGATTGAAGCAACTGTTCTAAGAAACTGAATTGCAAAATATAAATCAATCAACACATAACAGGAAAGCTAATTTGTAAGAGCTCCTGGGATTACGTCTCAGCTGTAGGATGAACACAGCAGTGTGAACAGAAGTTGAAATATGTAAAACAAACCTGACTCAGTCGACTGTTTATTCGATACCATTCACCAATCTCACGAAAATATAATCATCTACTGAGAAATCCACACAATGAATATTACTGCTGCATACAAAAGAAAGAACAAAGCATCACACAACAAGAAATATGAAATCCTAAATTAACACAGCAATCTCTGTGGAAGACGGGCCCAGTCTTCACACAGAGACGCTGGTTGAACAACACTCTCTTTAACTCAGAAGTAACTCCTTATATTAACAGAAGAATGAGTACACAGTTTCGGCTCGGCTGCTAATACAAGATAAATTAATTGTTGCTGTCCAACCCCTCGGTCGAGCCAATCCCACATATTTATACATACAATTTGCAACATCTAAACCTATAATTGGGAAGCCATGAAGATCTCTGATCTTCAGGCGCCCTAAATAATTTAGCTGTTACATTGCGTGGCAGAACTGAAATATCCAAATATGAGAGGAGTTATCAACTGTCCCAAGAGTGGCGGTCCTTCCAGCTCACAGCTGGATTCGAGCAGCGACATACTTAAGATAGCACTTTATGTTACAGCTTCCCTGCCACGACTGTGCCTTGATTGACGATTTGAGCCCCAAGGAACCTTCTACAAGCAATGGACGTCCCTTCCTCCATGACTTGTTCAGCTCCGATCTTCCTGCAGTCTATTTGTCTTACTACCTTCATAAATCGCATCATATTAGCACAAATTAAGAGATGCACATCTTTAATCATCACAATCATAAGTATTAATACAATAAAACAATAATCGGCCATACCTTGGTAATATTGGAGAATAAGATAAGGACAATAAGTCGAATTGCCATGGTAATTGGTGTAAGACAAGGGAAGGGAAGATAATAAATAATGGTCAAAAAGGGCCAATTCTGGGCTCAACATCTCCCCCCAACTACCCTGTTGCATGTCCTCATGCAACAACCTTCATCTGAATCTTGAACTGAGCTCTGTCCAGGAGAGAGGAAGAAATGTAGGTAAATCAGGCACCTCATATACTTTTTTGAAAAGCTTCTGTGAGCAACCCGGCATCTTCCAACTTCATTGTTTCCCTTCCATTGCTACTTGCTGATATCTGAGAATGCACTTGGTGTGGTGGGAATCTTTCTGCAGTTCTCTTATGCTATGCCTGGGGAAGTTGAAAAGACACCCTCAATCTGAATCCAACTCAATGACACCTGTAGGAGGTGGAAGCACTGGTTCTTGTGGGACAGTGTCCTCCAGCGCATCTAATGTTAACAGGAGAGTTGCTGGTTCTTGTGTAACAGCAACATCCTTTAACCCATCTTCAGCAGCTACCTTCATTGCTTTTGGAGACACTGGTTCTTGTGTAACAGTGTCTCCTTTGTCATTCTGCTGCTGAGACTGAATATCCTTTTCAATTTGCAGCTCCTCCTCCAGGATTTCAGTGTCACCTGAGCATGGTGTCTGTACCTGTTCATTGTCACTCCACTGTGTGTCAGGGATGATATCCACTCCAAGGTTATCTCCCAGCTGTAATTCAGGAGTTTTTGTTGCAGCCTCCAAGGATGTTGGTTCTTGTGTAACAACATCCTGGCTTACCTCTTCATCCTTCTTCTGCTGCAGCTCCTCTTCTATGATTTCTGTATCATGGGAGCTCTCTGGGGTTACAACCCAGAGTTCATCATTGAATGCCAAAGTATCCTCCATCCCAGCTTCTTCTACTGTCTGCTCAGCCGGTTGGACAGTCCTATTCAGGGTTGCTGGTTCTTGTGTTGCAGCATCCTGTTCCAACTTATCACTATCCTGCCTTTCCGTTTCTTCTTCTAAAATTATTGTGTCCTGGGAACGTTCTGGGGTTACAGCACAAAATTCTTCACTATCCTCCAGAGTATCCTTTGGCTCCATGATCTCTGTATCAAGGGAACATTCTGGAGTCTCACTATATTCTTTTATAAGCTCCAGAGCATCCTTCATTTCCCGTTCTTCTCCCATCTGTTCTATGATTTCTATGTTGTGGGAGCATTTTGGGATTGCCATACATTCCTCATAAATTTCCAGGGCATCCTCCACTCCCTGTTCTTCTCCCATCTGTTCTATAACTTTTGCATCATGGGAAGTGGCAGCTGCAGCAAGGATGTTTAAAGGTGCTGGTTCTTGTGTAACAGCACCTTCTTTTTCCACTCCTTTCCCTTCTGTGGCTACAGGCTGTTGTGCTGAATAGGTGCTAAGTAAAATTTTATGGCCTGCTTCCTCAAAGATCTCCCCACAGGTGGGGTAGAGTGTTCGCTCATCCTTTTCTCCAGCTCCAGCAGAAGCTGATTCCTCCACTTGGTCTGCAGCCTCTATTAATGTATACATCTTTCTTCCACCCTGCTTTCTGCAGACTTCCTTCCATGTTTCCAGCTCCCTTCTAAGTGCTTGGAGGTCCTCTTTCAGGATTGCATTCTCATACAAGAGTCCCTCAACTCCAGGTTCTTCCTCCACTGGTCCTTGTGGAGCATCCCTCGGTTTTGGTGTAAGGATTGGGGGTTCAACCTGTGTTTCTAAGGTTGCCCATTTTGTTCTAGCTGCCTCTGCTGCTGTGATTGACCGAGTTCGTTTCCTTCTGATTGGTGCCACTAAATCAAACTCATTGGTGGCCCTCTTCCTTTTTTGTGGCATTTTCTTTTGTGACTTTCCTTTTTGTGGTGTTTCTTCTTGTGGAGCTGGAATATAGGGGGGCAAAACTGAAGTTAAAGGAATATTTCCCTGCCCCCCATGCTGTTCTTCTTCAATCACAGCTCCTCCTCCTACCCACTCCGGTGAAGACTCGATTGTGACCAGCTCAATATCTTCTTCCATTGCTCTAGCTCCGTCATCTTCAGGTTCCATTGTCGCAGCATTTGATGCCGCTCCAATTTCACCTTCTGCTGCCGGAGCTGCCCTGTTATCTAGGTTTTCCACGAGGGTTTCATCTACATTGTCGCCTGATGGCTCTGTTTGTGCTTCCCCTCGCTCTCCTTCAACTGCAGTGTCATCCCCCACTGGTTTTGCTTGTGCTGGGGATTCATACACCTCAAATGGCTCTGCCTGTGCCTTGGGTTGTTCTTCCTCCGTTTCATCCCTCCCGGATGGTCTTGCCTGTGCCCCCTGTTGTTCTTCTTCCGTTTCATCCCTCCCCCCAACTTCACTGGAGGAACTTCGGTCCTCCTGTTGTGGCGGAACCGGTAATTGTTGTAATGGAATGACCCTCAAGGGAACAGGTTGCTGTGGGCGGGTAATGAATTGCTCCCATGTTATATTATGCTGGGCCAGGGTTCTTACAATAATTAACTTAATAAGGCCATGGTGGGTGAGGGAGGATAAGGGGTGCTTTGCAGATTGAACAAATGTTGCCATATGGCGCAAGTCGTGCAATAGATAAAATGGAATATTCAACAAAATGCCATGACGGAGATGAGAAAGCAAAGGAAGTTCAGAGTTGTACACAGTTTGGTATCTACCTTCGCAGGTAATGTACTTTTTGAGGAAGACAACAACCTGGTCCCATGGCTACGGCAATGACTTCAGTGCAATCCCTCTCCTGGATGCTTCAACTTGCTCCCCTGGAAGTAAAAATTCCTCCCGTGCAACCATTGCAGGGACTCGACGGTTAAACCAAGGTTTTCCCACCATCGGGATAGCTGTAACCTCGGATATAATAAAATCAGAAACATCTATACACAGCCCCCACACCGTGGAGTGTGTTTTAGTAAGATTCAAGGCAAATTGCAGGGCTGCGTCCCGATCAAATCCATCCAATCGTTCAAAGAACTCGACCCAACCAGCAGCTTGAAAAATGGGCAGAACTTGCAGATTCCGTCTAAGTTCCCTGGTATTGAAAGGTTCATGGCGAACTGGAATGCCCATGGTCCTGGCTGCAAGATGAAACTGCTATTCGACAGAGTACAGGATCCCAGAATGGAAGTTGCAGCACAGAGAATGCACGAATCGTTGAGCGGAGACGTTGAGCGAATGAGCTAATTCGGAAAGTTAAGCGCAGAGAGTTTAAAATTTTCATGCCGAATTGGGGAAGGTGACAGTTATTAGTATTACGTCATACGAGGGAAAGGTTTAATCAGGTATAAATGATGGTACGAGTGAAGGTACGGCCAATCTCGTTTAAATGATATCAATACTTAATCACGTGATAAATGAAAGCCATACCTCATAAAATTGTGCGTCGGAAGGCTGCGGAAACTGGTGGAGCATGCAGTTGGTGACGTCACGGAGCCGGACGCTTGCACAGTCAGCCGTGGGATCATGATGACTCGGATAAGGCACTAATTTCCTTCGCCGGTGAAACACAAGGCATCGCATCCTCGGGGTTAAAATGATGAGTTCGCCGGCGGAACTGGAATGAATCAGCATCATGATTAGCAGGTTGCAGCAATTCTTCTGTTAACACGGGAGTTACCACTGCAAATTGCCAAAGAAATGATAACACGGCCGATGAAAAAGCTTGTTGCAGCTGGCGGGAAAGAAGTTGCAGTCACCGGAAAAGAATTCACGGCAGCCGGGAAAAAAAAAAATTTACGATATCGGGGAAAATTACGGCTATCACGGAAAAGTTTTACGGCGGCGGGAAAAAAACTTACAGCGGGCGAGAAAAGATTTTACGACTATGGGAAATATGTTACAGCCGCTGGAAAGAAATGGCAGCTGCAGGGAAATGATGTGGCAGTGAGTGGTCAATGAGGTGGCAGCCGCTGGAAAATGTGGTGGCAGCTGCGGGAAAAAGATGTTGCAGCTTCCGATGTTGCAGCTGCCGAAGTCGCAGCCACCGAAGTTGCAGCTGCCAGAGTTGCAGCTGTCGAAAAAGATTTGACGACTGACGGAAAAAGGACATTACGGCTACCGGGAAGTGAAATGGCCGTGGCTGGTAAATGGAGTGGCAGATGCGGAAAATGAGATGGCAGCCGTGGGGAATGAGGTGGCAATCATGGGGAAGATGAGGTGGCAGCCGCGGAAACTGGAGTTGCAGCCGCAGAAACTGGAGTTGCAGCCGCCGATGTTGCAGCCGTCGGTGTTGCAGCCGCCGATGTTGCAGCCGCCGATGTTGCAGCCGTCGGGAAAGATTGACGGCTGACGGAAAAAGGGCATCATGGCTACCGGGAAAAAGGAGAATATGGTTGCCGGAAAAGGATATACGGCTGCCGAAAAATAAGCCGAAAAATATGTTGCAGCTGCCGGAAAATATGTTGCAGCTATCGAATTTTTTTTTTTTGTTTTTTTTGTTTTTTTTATTTAACAAGGACAGCACAGGACGATTTTCATTACGGGCCCAAACTGGTCGTTCTCCTGGCGCTTCCCTGAAATTTTTTTTTTTCAAAGACGACAGCAAGCAAAGAGATCAAATGCAAAGAGAAAGAAAACGACAACTATACGCTACAGCAAAACATTATTTATGTACAGCAAATATAATTTTCAGTTTAAGATTTGGCAAAGGTAGAGAAATGTTCCTGCTCTGGTGCCAATTGATAGTTTGGATCAGCAGCAATCTGTGAAATGAATGCATCTTTCGAAATGGGCTTCCGATACAATCGCAATCTGTGGCCATTCGCAAGTAATGGTATACGGTTTTCATCAATGGTGACCAGGCGAATAGTGCCGTTGTCAAATACCCTGTCGACCAAATATGGACCCAGCCATCTTGTGCGTAATTTCCCTTTAAAATCCTTCTTGAATCTGGAGTCGTATAATAGTACCCAGTCTCCTTCACGGAAGATTTTCTTTTTGATGAATCGGTCATGCCAATTAGATCTCTGTTGCTGAAGCAGCATAGTCTGGTCTACTGCAGCTAGTCATTTCTCATCCAACTCATTTAATTGATTCAATCTTCTTTTCTGGGCTTCTGTTACATCCAGGTTCATTTCAATGGTTGTTTTCAGGGTCTTGATCTCAAATTCAATTGGAAAAATGGCACTCTTTCCATATACCAAATCATAAGGAGAAAAGCCCGTGGTGTTACGCCAAGTCGTGCGATATGCCCACAGTGCTTCTGGAAGCCTGTCAGCCCAATCCCTTCGATGGCTTTTAACTGTTTTAGTAAGGATTGCTTCGATAACTTTATTAGTGCTTTCCACCTGACCATTGGCCTGGGGATGATAAGGTGAAGCTATCTTGTGCTGCACATGATACTTCCGGAGCAAGGATTCAAATTGGTGTGAAATAAATTGTGGTACCCCATCGGTAACTACTTCCTTTGGTATCCCAAAACGGTTAAAAACCTCACTGTACAGGAAATCAATCACCGCCTGGTCATTTGCCTTAGCCAAAGCTACAGCTTCTACCCACTTGGTCATGTAATCTGTACACACCAAAATGTAAACCTTCTGTTTTGAAGGAGGGTTGATAGGACCAACAAAGTCCAATGCCCATCTATCAAACGGTTCTAATACCACTTGGGGCTGTAAAGGCATCTGATCTGTCTTATTAGGTTGGCCCATCCTTTGGCAGCTGTCACAGGACTGAACATATCTTTTAGCATCTCTGAACAGTGTCGGCCAATAATAGCCCATCCGCAACGCATTATGCCCTGTTCTTTTGTCTGCAAAGTGTCCTCCGCAAGGTTCATCGTGACAGGCCTTCAGTATATGAAAGATCTCATCTTCCCTTACACATCTTCTAATCTCCAGATCAGGTCCTGTGTAAAAGAGATGGCCTTTAAGCCAACAATACCTGGCACTTTGCTGAATAATTTTTCTTTTTTCTCGTTTAGACATATGTGGCGGAAGCTTCCCTGCAACCAAATAATTAGCAACGTCTGCATACCAGGGTGAATGAGCTGAGAGTGCGAATAAATGTTCATCCGGGAAAGCATCCTCAACAGGTGAACTGTCATCACTGTTAGTAAATCGTGATAAAAAATCAGCAACAACATTTTCTTTTCGAGGTTTATCTATAATAGTAATATCAAATTCTTGTAATAATAAAAGCCACCTGGTTACTCTGGCATTAGTGACAGGTTTATTCATTAAATACTTAATGGCAGAGTGGTCAGTATGCACAAATGTAGGATACCCAGTAATGTAATGCCGGAACTTATTAATAGAATAAACAATAGCAAGGAATTCTTTCTCAGTAATAGTATAGTTTAGTTTAGCAGGGGCTAAGTTTTTACTAACATAATAAATAGCATAAGGTACTTGACCATCCTGTTGTCCTAGCACTGCTCCAATGGCGGTATCAGAAGCATCTGAAGAAATGTGGAAAGGTATGGTCCAATTAGGTCCCCTCAAAATAGGGGCTGTGGACAGTTTCTCTTTAAGCTTATCAAATGCTGTCTGGCATGCTGCGCTCCACACAAACTGTGCGTCCTTCATTAACAATGAAAACAAAGGAGAAGCAAGTTTGGACAAGTTTTCTATGAATCTCCTGTAATACCCAGCATGTCCCAGAAAACTTCGCACCTCTTTCTGAGTTGAAGGGGTTGGTATATTCTTTATCACCTTAATTTTTGAAGGATCCACTTGAATACCATCAATAGAGATGAAGTGTCCTAATACCACCCCCTCACTCATCATCATGTGGCATTTTTCAGTGCTTAGTGAGAGGCGAGCCTGTTCACAGCAAATTAAAACTTTCTTCAAATTTTCCAGTGCTTCCTCAAAATCCCTGCCATAAGGAGTAAAATCATCCATAAAAACTTCCATGCTATCATTTACCAATTCGAAAAATATGCCAATCACAGCTCTTTGGAACGTTGCAGGTGCATTGCACAATGCAAAGGGAAGCACCCTGTAGGCGAACGTTCCCCAAGGGCAAGTGAAGGTGGTCTTATCCTGATCCTCTGGAGCAATCTGAATTTGATTGTACCCACTGAACCCATCCAGGAAGGAGAAGAACATCTTCCCAGATAGGGTATCAAGTACCTGGTCAATAAAGGGCAGAGGAAAATGATCCTTTTGTGTAGCTTTGTTCAGCTCCCTATAATCGACACAGACTCTCCATTTGCCATTTTTCTTGGGTACAATTACAAGTGGGGAAACCCACTCACTATCTGAGATAGGATAGATAAATCCTGCTTCCAAGAGTTTCTGGATTTCTTCCTTCACTATATCCCTCAGATTGGGGTTCATGCGTCGTTGGGGTTGACATACAGGCCGGGAGTCGTTTTTAATATAAATATGATGAGTGCGCATACTAGAAGGAATACCCTTCATGTCTGTATACTCCCAGGCGAATGCCCCCTTGCGTTCCTTCAAGAGATGGGTTAGGCGCATTTGTTCTTCTGAGGAGAGACCCGGGTTGATGTTCAAAGTTTTTCCAGGCTCTACCTCAATGGGAATGCTTCTGGAGTTTTTCAAGACTGGGATTATGTTTGTGTCATTGACTAGTGCTTCCTCCGTAAGCTGTTCTTGTTCTTCCTTCCCAAGGGTACTGTTCAGGAGTTGATAAACTTCCTTATCTACTGAAGCAGGTTCGCTAATGAAATTATTAATGGCATCGTCTTCTGTTTCATTTTTGAAGGTTAGTGCCTTCCTTATTGTTAGTAATGGCTGAACATCTTCCTCTTCTTCCTGTTCTATCCAAAGGGAGGTTTCAGTTTCTAGACTCGGCCGTGCTGGAGGGTACAGGGTGAGGTTTTTGGTTTCCATGCCATCAGATATAGTCATAGATCTTGATCGACAGCTGATGCAAGCATCAGCTATAGCCAACCAGGGCCTCCCCAAAATCAATGGATGTCCCCCCAGCTGTGATTTTGGTTGTAATACCAGAAAGTCGGCAGGATATTCCCATGAGTCTACTGAAATAACAAGGTCGTCCAAAATCCCTTCGAGTCTGATGGTGGATCTGTCTGCCAATAGTAAGATAGTAGGGGTCGGTCTAATATTGGTGAATCCGAGCTTCTTTACAGTCTCCATTGTTATAACATTGATCGCAGCTCCTAAATCTACTAGTACGTTGGGTATCTACGTTTGTCCTATGTGTACAGTGACAGTAGGATTGCCGGGATCCTCATACTTGGTTATAGGGTTTTTTCCAGTCATTAAAGCGGATAAATTCCCTATAACATGAACAGTAGGGGGATCTCTGGGTTTCCTTCCCGGTCTTTTAGTGCACAGGTCCCGCACAGTTCTAGCGTAAATAGGTACATCTTGAAGAGCTTGTAAAAGGGGAATCTTAACATAAAGGTTCTTCAATTCTCCTAAGAGATTGAACTGAGGTTGCCCCCCTCTTTGTGACAGCATCAATCTCTCAGGGTATGGTGGTTGCCTTACCAGCTGGGTAGGCTGCGTGTTATCCACTTTATTGTCTAATGTTTCAGCCGTCCCATCTGAGGGATGCTCAGCACCTTCAATGTTAGGAACCAGATCAAATGGATGCTGGGAACTCTCTTCTTTGTCATGCTCAGATGGTGGAATATTTTCTGAAGTTACACGTTCTACTATCTTTCCAGACCGTAAGCGAATATCATTACAAGGTACAGGGGAGAGAGAGTAGGCCGGCATATTGAGAGCTTCCAATTGCTGGACTGTTTTATTGTTTGGGTTAGGGTTAGGTTGGGCAGGCAGCTGAGGCCGTATCGGTAAGTTAGGAACAGGATTATTTTGCAGCTGCAGCTGCGACTGCTGAGGTGGGTATTGAGGATATTGATGAAATTGAGGATATGGAGGATACGGTAACTGTTGAGGTGGAGGTGGTTGAGGAAACTGGTTCCCAGGATGGAAGTTCCTCCATCCAGGAGACCATGAAGTAGGCTGATGTGGTGGCTGTGTCCAAGGACTCCATGAATTATAACCCTGCATCGCAGGTTGAGGGGAATTCCACTGAGCATAATTCGAAGGGAATTGTGTATTCACATTTTGCATATTAGTATTCCAATTATTCAAATTATTCAAAAATGGAAATGAATCAGGAGACATACCTTGATTCCGGGGTTGCCAGGATTTCTTCTGTGCAATGAAGTAGGCTGAATCTACCTCTGGAGTTGATGCCTGCAGAACAGCCTTTACTTGGGGTAATGTCGGACATTCTTTCATATCATGGTTCAGTTCGCACAGCTGACACACTTGTATTTTGTCAAGAGGGCATTCTTTCAGTGGATGAGTCTTTCTACATCGGGGACAAAACACACCTAGTGTGAGATCCTCCACTGCCTGTCTTTGCTTGGCCTTCAAGACATCAATCTCTGAAGAGATAGAGCTCATCATTTATGTTTTAAAGTTTTCAAGAAGATTGCCTATCTCTGCACGTGTAGCTCCCCCATTGGATGACTTCTGAGTTCTGTTGAAGACATCACGTTCCAGGTTATCTCGTTTATGCTGCTTATTATGCCTAGAAGATCCCCTGGAATATCTCTTACATAATTCAACAATTGTCTCAAAAGATTCTTTAGAGATATCCCCCTTTCCTAATAAATTTAGCATGTCTAAACAATCGTCCCTGATTCCTCGAAGCAGGATTATCTTAAGCACATCTAGTCCCATGTTCGTCTGTCCAGCTCTCTGCACATTGTACAGCAACCTCTCCACAAAATCCTCCAAACTTTCATCCTCCTTCTGTACCATCTTGAATAACTCCTCCCTTTTGGTCCCTGGTGTTGCAATATTCTTGATATTTTTCCAGGAATACTTGCTTCATCTTATTCCAATTAGCAACAGTTCCTCCCCCAAGGCTCATGAACCATCGTAATGCATTGTCCTTCAGGGTGGCAGGAAAAAGCTTCAACTTTTGAGCATCTGTGACATAATCATAGCTGCGACAGAAGATATCAAATTCAAACAGGAATTCGTCTGGATCCTCTGCCGCCCTGCCATGGAAGCGGGGTAACACCGACGGTGAAATGTTTTTCATAGGAGCTGTCCCCTCTAGCTGCTGTATTGGGAATTGCAATGTAGCCATAGTCTCTGGCGGGGAATCCTCTTCATGATGGTATTGTACCACTGCTTCTTCCTCTTCGTTCTCATGTCTATTATTCATCTTTTCTTCTGTATCTTCTTCTTCGTTTGTTCCTTTGTTCCTTACCTCAGTTGTAACAGCTGCGTATTCTTCCGTTGTAACAGCTGCGTATTCTTCCGTTGTAACAGCTGCGTATTCTTCAGTTGTAACAGCTGCGTATTCTTCAATTGTAACAGCTGCGTACCCTTCAATTGCAACAGCTGAATCAGCTGTTCCTTCTTTAGCAGGAGTATATGCAGGAATCACAGCTGCTCCTGTATCTTCCACTGTAGATCCTAATGCTAACGCTCTAGGATCAGCAGGGCCTCTTTTGATAGGAGTCTCCCATTGACGAGATCTGACAGCTGAATCAGTTTTGTCAACAAGGTCGTCAATAAATGTTCTTCTACCCAGCGGTGGACCTCGACCACGACCCGAACCACCTGCATTGTTAGTAATTTATGGAGTTTTGGGGGTTGGGAGGTGATCGCATTTTACCCTCCTCGTATTCATGCGAAGCAGATCATTTCAAAAACAACCAAAAGACTGACTAAAAGCAATTATCAGATACAACTAATGACTAGTGTTTAATTTTCATCCTTCCTCGGCAACGGCGCCAAAATGTCAAGCACTCTAATTGCAGATAATTAAATATCAAACACACAGAGCGTATGAAATTTATTGTCAACCCGAGAAAGTCTTTTTATTTCAAAGGACAAGTGCACAATATATGCTTAAACACAAAACCATTAGAAGTGAATACTTTTATCTTCTATCATCCATGTTCATCCCAAGAATCTATGCAATCCCAATTTCCTTCTAACTGCTATACTACAATTCTTTTCTATTATGCATCAAGAAGAAATGGTATCATATCTAATCAACGATTGCAAGAAGGAAATCTCATTCGCATTCTAAAATAATCACTTGTCTAATCTAATCAAGTTGGGAATCATAAAGCATGACCTGAACATTACTCTAGAACTTTAATGAAAGAGATTGAAGCAACTGTTCTAAGAAACTGAATTGCAAAATATAAATCAATCAACACATAACAGGAAAGCTAATTTGTAAGAGCTCCTGGGATTACGTCTCAGCTGTAGGATGAACACAGCAGTGTGAACAGAAGTTGAAATATGTAAAACAAACCTGACTCAGTCGACTGTTTATTCGATACCATTCACCAATCTCACGAAAATATAATCATCTACTGAGAAATCCACACAATGAATATTGCTGCTGCGTACAAAAGAAAGAACAAAGCATCACACAACAAGAAAGATGAAATCCTAAATTAACACAGCAATCTCTGTGGAAGACGGGCCCAGTCTTCACACAGAGACGCTGGTTGAACAACACTCTCTTTAACTCAGAAGTAACTCCTTATATTAACAGAAGAATGAGTACACAGTTTCGGCTCGGCTGCTAATACAAGATAAATTAATTGTTGCTGTCCAACCCCTCGGTCGAGGCAATCCCACATATTTATACATACAATTTGCAACATCTAAACATATAATTGGGCAGCCATGAAGATCTCTGATCTTCAGGCGCCCTAAATAATCTAGCTGTTACATTGCGTGGCAGAACTGAAATATCCAAATATGAGAGGAGTTATCAACTGTCCCAAGAGTGGCAGTCCTTCTAGCTCACAGCTGGATTCGAGCAGCGACATACTTAAGATAGCACTTTATGTTACAGCTGCCCTGCCACGACTGTGCCTTGATTGACGATTTGAGCCCCAAGGAACCTTCTACAAGCAATGGACGTCCCTTCCTCCATGAGTTGTCCAGCTCCGATCTTCCTGCAGTCTATTTGTCTTACTACCTTCA
The DNA here is from genome assembly GCA_027924585.1 of Larix kaempferi. Taxonomy (NCBI): domain Eukaryota; kingdom Viridiplantae; phylum Streptophyta; class Pinopsida; order Pinales; family Pinaceae; genus Larix; species Larix kaempferi. Next base: position 1,108,883 of record BSBM01000337.1, on the reverse strand, counting down.
TAAATCGCATCATATTAGCACAAATTAAGAGATGCACAGCTTTAATCATCACAATCATAAGTATTAATACAATAAAACAATAATCGGCCATACCTTGGTAATATTGGAGAATAAGATAAGGACAATAAGTTGAATTGCCAAGGTAATTGGTGTAAGACAAGGGAAGGGAAGATAATAAATAATGGTAAAAAAGGGCCAATTCTGGGATAATAAATAATGGTCAATAAGGGTCAAAAAGGGCCAATAAGAGGTGCAATTTTCTTTTATGTACTCTAGGTCATCCAAGCTTAATAATTTGTCTTCCTTATTCCTTCATTGACATACTCAAAGTACATGATCAAATAAGAAAAGGGTCATAAAAATCATAGCAATATTATGTTGCAGTTTCTCCATACTGATAAAGAAAAGGCGGAAAATTATTTACTCAGGATGGTATTTTTTTCTCGATCCAATAATCACAACAATGCATTTTGTTAACATACTATATTATAAAATCACTTACCTTGTGTTCTATACCAAATTGGAAAAGTTGAATATTATGTGCATGCAAAAACTCTCTATTGGCTTCTAGATATGGCTGAGGACAAAGACATCTGAAAAAATGTCAAAGAGATGAAGATTTTAGTTACTACAATGGATGCATATTTCAATTACTATAATGGTAGACAAGAGTAGAACACTATTGTTTATAAGCTAAATACTATAAACTTGTAACTAAAGCATAAATTTAAACTAGCTAAATTAAAACAATATGCAGAATAAAAATCAACCACCAATTGAGGACAAGAAAGAGTTACCACAATACTATTCAGAAATACACATCCAACAATACTATTGTACCTACCAACCTGATTCCCAATGTTTAGGTCACAACAAATCAGAACAAAAGTAGTTACAAACTTCACAGTAAATTAACTAACATAAATTCCATAAAAATATCAGTAAATAATGTGGATTCTTGATCATCTCTCTAGAAAGACAGCTAACACATACATAATCCTTAGGAATTTGAAAGCAAGAGAAGTTCACTACATACTCAAGTCAAGATCCTGACAACATATAATTATATTAAATTGAACTTGATCTTTCACAAGGAATCAAAAATGTATATAACTAGAAATAAAACAGACAAGAAGACAATTTGAACTATGACATGATTGGTTTTCCAAGACAGATTTTGTCTACTCCTACAGGGTCTCATCCACTAGAGATCCACTCTTCTTGGAAATTGTAGTACATTAGTTTTGATCTATTACAATGGAGTCTCTGGCAATGTGTCAAGACAATGGCTTTTTATGATTTGTGTTGTATTTGTTGTAAATATGTCTTTGAGAACACGATTGGGTATGTTGATTCATTTAGGAAGATTTTTATTGATAAGTTGTCTTCCAAAGTCTGGAAAAAGGGTTATTTCTTAAAAAACATTCTAAGGAATGCTCTGCCGAGACTCCACCCGAACTTTTTCATGCTTTGGAAATATTGAGTTGAGTGGGTTTCTCTTTCTATCCATGTTATGTATAAGAAGTATTTAAAAAAAATAAGATCAAAACCAAGGAAAAGGTCTGATGAGCCTCAATTGAAACAATGGTGAAATCTAGCCCCTTATGTTTCTAAAACATTGGAACTTGTTTCAACCTTGAGACTTGGGAATCCTTGAAAGACTTTGTGAATCTAAAAATCACTCTCCAATTATGGGGAAAATCAATAAGTTATTACCAAGTTAATGTTGATTCATTGTCTAGTATTGCCTAGTTGTTGCTAACTTAATACTAAGAGTTATTGTATTTTATATATGTTGGGTTAATACCAAGATATAGTTGAGTTTTGTTTAACTGTTTCCAAGTTGAATCCTTTTCTAGTTTGTCAAGACTAAATAATTTGACTTTGCCATTTATTTCTGAGGAACTATGTTTACTTATAGATCGAGAAAAGAGTGCAAGCCAAATATAGAGCCATGAAAGAACTGCTCTTTCGATATCTGAATATACTACCACAAGCGTCGACACTTAGATTGCATAAATAGACTTGATGACTATTCCAGAAAATATAACTTCGATAAATCTACATATCAAACATGCATAATCCCACTAACCAAACTTCAAATTGGAAAAACCAATTTCAATCTCGTTGGGAGCACCATAACAATGACCTCAGAGTAACGCTATCAAGAAATGATGTTGGACGTTTCTAGACAAAACAAGCCCACATTGTTGTTGAATTTATGGTTTTATTACTCTCTACTGTTTTGTTGTATGCCTTGATTATGAGCTAAGGGTTTGCTCGAAACACACAGGATTATAATAAAGTCAGAAATTGAATAACAATATGTTCCACTACAAAAGCTTCTGTTCCAGTATTTGTAGTCCAACATTGAACAAAGTCTTATATGATAACCTTTCCAAAATGAGATGGATTTGAATGTATCCACTCAAAAACATATTGATACTAGACATAAAGAATATCTAAAAGGCTCAATTGTAATAAATAATATTGTATTATTCTTTTAAGGAAGTGAACTAGTGAAAATTATCCCTTTGAATTCATGGAGAAAATGACAAAATTAAGGTTGACCATAATCATGATTGCAAAATTATATGTATGCACACAGAACTGCAAGAACCTTGTGAAAAAATTGCAATTTGGAATCCTAGGCATTTGAACCAAGAAAAATCATGGTTTATAAGAGCGAAACAGGGGCTGCAAATCTTGTTCTATGTTAGTGTCGAGCATTCTAGATAAATTTATGACAACATTCAGTATCCTTGAGAAGGATGGCCTGCCAAAAGAATCATGGTGTAAACATGCCTACAAAAAGTTCTGATATCCAAGTCTAATCCTCCTTAGAAAACAACCACCTCTAGTGACCATGGCTAACATCCTATGGAAACTCACTCACGACTTCCTGTGGCAAAAGAGACATGCAAGAATGTTTGAACATTTTCCCGAGGAAAGAGTAACTATGCCTATAATTGATCATTCTTGATTATAGTCGCATGTCAAAGAGCTGTAAAATACAAATATTTAGTAATGATAATGGAATGGTTCCCTTAGTTTAAAATGTGAACAATAAATCAAAGAATGTGTGTACGCACTCTTGGAACACCTATTCTAGCTGATGTTGGACCCAGTTTGAAGAAGTATATAAGAAATGATAAGTTCTAGTAGCAGCCCTCATTGAGCAAGATTGAAGAAACTTAGCCAACGTCAAATGCACTCTACATGTAGCAGAGGCACTAGTTATGAAGAATATGCAGCAGAAGGCGGAGGATGACTTGAAGATCCACAAGCTCCAACCCATGCAGCATTGATGAAGACATGATTAACCTAGCAAAGATGAGTAACAGTCAGTTAGTGGTATTCAAAAGTGAAGCTACAGCCAACCAAGGTTTAATGCAATAGTCTGAATCAATGAAATCATTGTCAAACCGTGCAATAGGGCTTAATAGCTACAACAGTTTGGATGAGTATCTTAGACCAAATGTAACTGGGATTGATGAGAAGTCTTATGCAAGCATAAATTTGCGTTATGCAGCCTAATTCAAAGCTATAGCAACTTGAATAGTTGGTGTTAATCTAAAATTTGAAGAAATCCCTAAAACCATAGCATACCCGAAGACATAAGAGAGGCATATATATAACAAAACAGGCTGTTTAGTTAAGTCCGTTTGCTTTTTGATGAAGGCCTGGAAGAGTTTTGTTGGATTCCCTTACTTACAACATTAGACTTCTAATGCTTACAACAATGGTATTCTAAGTATCTTAAGCCCTTAAAGTGTGGAATTATAAAAACGTCAAGCAACCCTAATAGTCTACACATCAAGCCCTTGAAGTATGGAAGGGTAAGCATGTCACCTACCCAAATTTTGAGAATATTATTTTATTTTGCAAAATAATTTATGTTAAATTATAATTACAAAGTTTTGTAATTATGACCACGTTTGGTCAAGGATGCTTGTAATTATTGATTATTATTATTTAATAAATTAAAATAGGAGACAAACACCCAAGGGAGCTGTTAAATGAGCGTTCACTGACCCACTAGGAGGAATGGAAGCTGTTAGAAGGTATGGGACATATGGCAGCATTTGCACTCCACCACTAGATGTTGGTTATGGGACAACTACCCCTAAATTTCTGGCATTATCCCCCAGGCGAGTGGAAGAGATCAGGCATCTCATTAATGACCAATTAACCACTAAAAGGCCTAGGCAGCGTAGAGAAGGCAATTCGAATTGGGCAGGCAGCCCCTTACAATATTTTCTGCAGAAATATTCCTCAAGTGCATTAGGTGATCACTAAGAGATTTGAATAGGGAGGCTATGTGAGAGTGCAACTGTGAGTCTGCTAATTATAATGAGAAGAAAAAACAAAGGTGCTGGTGCAGGTCTCTTTGACTGCTGAGTCTTGATGACTGGACAATCTACATTCTATTGCAAGTTGATGTACTAAGGCTTCTACAAAATCTTCCTCTTGGTGGTTCAGTGAACAGGCTCGAGGGTCCTAAGGCAAGTAACTTGGTTGTCTTTAGGAATAGGTTGGGTGGAATAGGTTCCTTGGGCTATTTGTTTCTCCTACATTCAACCAAGTTTTATTGTTCTTACTTTTGTTTACAGTTAAATGTTTCTGCATAATAGAATTATTAATTATAGTCATATAGAAGAAACTATTTTATTTTCTGATCTAAGTATGATTCTAAATGAAAGAGATTTATGAAATGATTGAATCGATAACTATCTCTATATTTTTCCCCATGCTGTTCTCTGCATCGTACTCCAGTATAGAGAAGTAAATTAAGAAAGATGAGAGATAGGCGGAATGCCATTGATTGGAAAGATGAATACAATAGTGTTCTTGTCAAATTATGTCATATGTTTAAATGCAGGATATATTACAGTATAGTATAAACAACTGCATAACATTCATTTCATTCATAAATAAAAACACATTTTGTTTCTGCACAGTTCTATATTTTTCTTTTTAACTCTATCTAGTTTAGACAGTTATCACATGCATTTAAATATTATACATTTCATGTTTTTTTTCAAGCATTTATATTTTAAGAATTATAGCAGCTGCAAAAATTAATCTCTGTTCATATTTGATTATAAATATACACATATTATTTCTTCACTAACTATCACTTCTGATTTCATTTATTAAATATCTGCACAATAGTATCAAAACCCTAAGTTATCACAAGACTTAGAATCCAAGTGATTATTTGGTATACAGTTTATAAATTTCTTATCAATCCATTCATGGAAAACTTCATATAATTATTTTTATAATAGAACTATTATCTAACCCTAAACGAGATTCTATTTTTTCTTAACTTACTAATTCTCGTACTGAGAATACAAACAAGATATTTAAACATCAAATAACTTCACTTAGCCGAAAGTATAAATTGTTCAAACCCTAGCAAGAAAACATACACTGTATCAAAACCATTTGATACACAGGTTAAGGCCCAGTCTCGGGTACCAAAAGCTCAATACAAATAAGGTTTCCAACAAAAGCTATAGGAAGGGTTTCATTCAGGAAATAAAATAGAACACTGTGGTATAGCCATTCCAAAAACACTTGACAGTCGAACTTTATCTCATCAAATTTCCAAAACATAAATATCAACAACGATGATGAAGTACAGGAAACAACGATCTACAGACAACCATCATTGTTCGGCACCACCTTAGCAATTATTTACACAGTTTCTCAACCATTACTTTAAAAACACAACTTTCCATTGCGAAAATGAGCTATTGTTTATAAGTGCAAGAGAACCCTCAGTTCTGGGTTTACCATTCAACAAATTATACAGAGTTACATTATGGACCTATCAAGGTTCCCAACAGTACACAGGGCTTACCCCTTATCAACCAAAAACATTAAAACGAGGCCGTGAAGCAACAAACTACACAAGGTTTTACCCTTGACAAATAGCAGAACAAATACGAATTCGAAGTTCTTAGCAAACAATGCAACCAGACTTAAACAATTGAAGGTTATCCTTTGTATAGCATTCACCAAATTAAGAATTTAAACTTAACGCTCGGCCATCACCGAAATAAGGTCGAATAGTTTCGACTCTCGGCACATAGTAATCACCATCAAAACCATGCCAAAGGAACCTACGAGGTTTCGAGAACATCCAGAGCTTACCAGGAAGCAGTAGCATCATTTCCATTCTCCAATCTTATGCACAGGAATCATCCTACGAAGTGGGTACCTATAAAGTTTACAGTTCGGAGAGGTTAAAACAAGAAAATGCAAGAATAAAAGCAAGCAACACAGTATTATTTCATTATCGTGAGCACTTACCATTAGAAACAAAGCCCCGAACTTTGGCACACCACACCAGTAAAAACGACAAATCCTGTTGGCATTTGACAGCAACCACGAACTAAACACAGGAAACCATTTCATCAACTAGAGGATCGAACCCCAGTTCGAACTATGAATTCAACAACTAACAGAAAAATCACACAAAACTTCCATGCTGTATCGTAGTGTTGTGGCACAAGATTGTGAGCCTGCAACTATTAAAACTATCCCTCACAGGTCCAAGGTTTGGAACCGAGGAAGGAGTCCTCCTCTCCACAAACACTAAACCCTACATTGCAGCAAACGGTCAGCTCTACGACCTTCCACCAAAATGCAACAATGAATGCCAGAAAACCAAATTTCACTACTTACCAACGCGAGAATAGAGTTTCATTCTTAGCCCCAGATCTTGCAGAGATCAATGGTGGATAGCTTCTAGTTAAGGCACGTTGATATTCGAACCACGATTGCAATCAATATTGCATTGATTACTTCATCTACCAATTGCCAAGTAAGCAGACCGAGAGCCAGTGCATGGCACAGCTCAGCTTCTCGTGATTCTCAGTGCAAACACAAACCACGTGAAAACCTTACAACCGGGCATCCACATCACTTAACTGTGGAACAACATTAATGCTAGGCCTGTCAATGCCAGTTGAAAAGCATGCCAAGTTTAATACCCTGTCAACCACGAAATCATTGCAATTTTAGTGCACATTTTATATAGTTCAAAGAATTGTTTTATACATCGTAACAATGATACTTTATGCCGATGTTTTATGTGAATGCATAATTACATTATAATAGTTACATTTCATTTCTATGGTTCATGTACATTCATATAGGATAAAGTTTATATGTTTCCTATATTAGCCATACAAATTATTAAATGGAGACTGTAGACATAGTTAGGATTCTATTCATGCTTAATGTTAGCATAGACACTATGCAAATTATATGGTTCACATATTAACGTTATATTGAATCAAATGAGAAGAGTAGGACTATAAGTATAGTTCACATGCAAATTATAAGCAACACCATTTTCACAATATATTTCTTATGTTAGGAATGTAGTGCAAAGACTATTGATCAATGTATTACCATAGGTATAATTTAAGTGGTGATGAGATACACTCTAAAGCTAAGTTCATATCAGAAGCACTAGTCATTATATTTTACATATATTAGCTGTGTATTCAAATGATAAATTCAGGACTTAGAATAGTCTAAGTTCTGTAGACGCAAATTATAATGATAGTTCAATAGTACAACTACTATTTTCTACAAGCTTTCTAATAGGATTACCAAAGGACATTGGTATCACCGCTTTGATATTAATGACGATAGTCATATGATAATAAACATAGTATTACAAAAGCAATTGGACGACGTGAATTTGTAAAACTGAATAATTTGTAAGTCAGCACATAAGCTAGATTTAGAACCAAGTATCCGTACCTCCAGTAACTTGTTTCGCAAGGAAGTACTTAGCATTCTAATTTTACATTTATGATGAATTGAAAGACACATGTACTCTTAACACATGTTGTCGTAGAAATTCTTACCTACCGTCTACACATGGAAACATGATTCAAATGCCTTACCTAAACATAGCTAAGTAAACTCTAGGGTACCTCGCAGGACCCCTTGATCATCATACAAACAAACTATCAGTACATCATCAAGAACATCATAATAGTACAAACTATGTACATCATGTAATTATATTTAGAACTTAATCAAATCTGTAAATTGTATTCTTATGCATAATCATAAAAAGATCTTTCGTTAAGGAGATTAGCATCCGTTTAAATCTGAAATAGCAAATACAATTATATCATATTTTATTTGAGAATTATGACGTGTCATCGCTATTAATTATCCTAGTTAAGAAATCTAATTATTAAATATATATTCCGCATTAACGACTTCTTAAGGACTTGAATTATGAGTGCAAGGAAAGGACAAGTGTCCTTAATAGGTTGAATCCTGTTTACTGGGTGTTGTAGCACCCTATCAGTTGCAACTGATAATTTCAATAGGTTGTTGCCTCTCTCTCCAGTAGTAGCTGGAACATTACATGGTGTCAAAGCACCATTCTTGAATGTAACCATACATACATAAACAAAATATTTTGTGGTTTTTCCCATTGGGTTTTCCACGTAAATTCTAGTGTTCATATGTTTGAATTCTCTTGTTTATGTCTAGCATTTGTGATTACAGAATAGGATACATATGTATATACATATAAGTTGGTGGAATTATCAGCTGAAGTAATTTTCAATTTCAAAAAAATATGGAACACTGATTCCCCCCCCTCCCTCTCTCAGTGTTCATGGGGTGTTCTTCAATTGGTATCAGAGCGAGGTCCTTCAGACAAGTCCAGACAACTTGAAGGAGATTATCAAGAACACATCTTACTATGGCTAGCGTAAAGACCAGAGAAATGCCTAAGTTTGATGGAACAAATTATGTGTTCTGGAGAAAACTAATGAGTGCATATTTGATGTCCTTAGGGTTTGATGTTTGGTCAAGTGTGGTTGATGGGTATACAGTTCCAAAGAATCGGCCTACTTCTTTTGCTCGGAAAAGGCATATGAAAACTATGCAACTGCAATGAATGCTATATTGGCAGGATTCAATGTAGAATTCGTAAAGGTAATTAACTATAATTCTGTACAGGGAATGTGGGACAAGTTGGCTAATGTATATCAGGGAGACTATAAGGTCCAAAGGGAAAAAATTCATTCTTCCAGATTGCAATTCGATGGAATAAGGATGATGGAGGAAGAAAATGTTGTTTCTTATTTTCAAAGGGTAGAAGAAGTGGTCAACACAATGAGAGGTATTGGAGAAAGCATTGAAGAAATAGGAGTAGTTCAAAAAGTGTTGTGATCACTTCCAACTAGATTCAATCCTAAAGTCTCGGCTGTTGAAGACAATGAAAATCTAGACACATTAAAGCTAGCTGAACTACATGGAATATTAGTTTCCTATAAGATAAGAATTGAAGACCCAAAGAAAAAGGAATCTGCCTTCAAAGCCACAAAGAAAAAGTAGAAAAATGATGTAAGTCAGTCAATGAGTTCATCTGACTTAGATGAAGGTTCAGATGAATAACTAGCAAATTTTGTCAACAAGCTACCTACCGGTACTGGCAAGTATAAATGGAAGTTACCTCTGAAATGTTTCAATTGTGGAAAAAATGGACACTTTGCTGCAAAATGTCCTTTAAGGAAAAAGAAAGACAAATCAAATCCAAGGAGAGACTTCTCGAGAGAAAGATTTGTCAAAAAACAAAACCTCTCAAAGGTTGAAGATGGAGTTTCAGACTTTGAAGAAGATGATGAAAATCTAGATGTTGACAGAAATGAAATCTTTCCTAGCTATGGAAATCATCATCAATAGGAGGCAAGTGAAGGAAATGAAGTAGGAGTTGTAGACCTTGAATCTGAACTGTTGGAAGCCTTGGATGAAATCGAGAATCTGAAGGATATCAATGTGAAGCAAGAGAAGGAACATACAACAGCAAAACATTAGTAGGCTAGAAGAGTGAGAGAAGACCTTTTGAAGAAGGAATCAAAGATCAATTCACTCAAAGAACAGCTAAAGAGGACTAATTTCTTAAACCAGAAATTTTAAAAGAGCACAATGGATCTAAACAACATGAGTTCTCAACAAAGAAGACCAAGTGATAAAACTGGGATTAGTTTCGAGTTAAATTCAAAAAGTTCTAAAGAAGAATGTTCCTTAAGTCAAAAAATCATGTCTTTAAATGATGACTTGCTGAGCATAGATCCAAGCTAAAAAAAAATTATGGGCCATTAGAAGAAGCCCAAAAATTATGTTCTTTAAGGGAAAAAGAATGTGCAGAGCTGGAAAATGAAGTTTCCAAAATTGGAAAAGAAAACAGACCTGCTACAATTAGCTTTGCTAACAGAGTCAAGTTGGGTTCTAATCAAAGAGAAGTAGAAGTTATTTCAAATCCAAGAGGAACAGGGGTGAGTACACTGCACAGACCACCAACTAGTAGACATGCTTCCACAAGACGGTCATCATCTCTCAGGTACCAAAAAATTTTCTTTGGAAATTGTTATAATTGTCATAATTTTGGTCATAAGGCAGGAATGTCCAGAGCTCCTTTGGGAAAGAACTACATGAGGACTGAGAACATGAAAAACAATCAAAATGAATATTTGCATAACAGAATAATTATTCCTTTTCACCTCTGTCCCAATATGATGTTGAATGCTCTAAGTGCAATAACTTTGGACGCCTAGCAAAGGACTGTCAACTAAGGCAATAAAGAGATGATGAGTCAAATGATATTTTTGGAATAGCATTGTATGCTCAAAACGAAGAAGACAAGAGGTATATAGATAGTGGGTGCACAAAGCACATGACTGGTAACAAGAAAAGGTTTATCACCTTGAAAAAAGAGAAAAGAGGTGATGTGGCTTTTGGAGATGATGGGACTGCTAATATTTTGGGCAAGGGGAAAATGGAATTAAAAGGAAGAGATAAAGCTCAAAATGTGTTGTATGTTGAAGGACTGAATCATGACTTGTTAAGCGTCGGACAATTGTGTGGTTTTGATTTTAATGTTACATTATATGCTAACTATTGTGAAATCAGACGAAATGGATCAAGGGCAGTAATTGGAAGACGAATCAAAATGCCTGTAAATGTATAATAATAGACAGTTTGCACAACCCAAATCTTAAATAGTATTTACTCCTAGTTTGCTCAAACTATGAATATAGACAGTTTGGAAGCGAACAGAAAAGCAAAGCTCAAATCATACTCTACCTACATGGTTGAATTTTTTTCTTCAAGCTTAATTTGTGTCCATAATTTTACTAGTGATTGTGGATGATATTTTTTTGAGTACATTTATTTCTCAAGTCAATCACATGCTTCCCTCTATATTTCCTGCAAGCAATCCATGATTCGAGATTTCCAACTTGAAGAAAATAGGCTCGGGAAGTCCCTTTTTGAATGCATACACCACTTGTGTCAGGGAAATTGATGTAAACCCTACACCATGTACATGGAACAAATATTCCTTTCAACTTGAGTAAATTAGGAGTGATCTCTTTTCCTAAACGTACAACTCATTTTTGTGCCAATTTGGGCTTTTTGTGCTGACTGTTGAGTTGAGTAAATTAGGAAATATGAGAAATTATGATGGCCATCTATAACTAATATTTTAAGAAGAATGGAAATAACACATAATTTAATCAGGTTTATTTTGGGTTGACAGCTTAACAGAAATCTGTACAAAACAAATCGACTATACTTCTTAAGCCATAAGGAATTTGTATTATGAAGAAGCCTTTCCTGCATTCATCTCTAGATCCAATTATAGATGACCATTTGTCATATCATGCTTAGGATAAATTCACTTCACATCCAAACCCTTTGTCAAACTAAGGAAATAATAATCTTGGGGGTTTCTATTTCTGTCATAAACTAAATGAACAAGAAGGTCCAAGGTGAGGAGACCCTTCTATTGAGAATTGTCAAGAGAAATTAAAAATAATCTAGAAGGATTAAATGGCTTCAAATTCTATCATGATTGAGAATAATGAAAAGGATGAATCTAAGGCCAATGAAGTGGTTATATATCCCTCCTGAGAGTCACTGGACCACTTTAGGTGTCAATGAATTTCCAAGCAAATCCTTCAAGATCAACAAATTAGGGTCTATTGGAAGTTTCATGCGATGGAAGTGACAGAACCATTTTTCATAAGCACAATATTCAGAGGCACACTATAAGTCTCATTAAAGGCTGGTGCAAGGGACTGCAAATTCACCCTCATTCCTTCTGTCTCTCCACACTCTTGAATTAGTCCATCATTATGAAGACCCTAAAAGGCGACCTGTGCAAAAACTGTCCTGTTGATTGACCAAGGGAATTTCATGGAGCACTGTTATATGGATGCAAGTGGTCTCTAGAGAGGATAACTTTTACATGTTATTTCTTAGTCTCTTTAATTCCTCGACCAGAAATGAAGGCTAGTGCAGATCCCAGCCTCAGTGTCTGTGCACAACATGAGAGGTGCCTTGAGTGTGGGAATGAGGGGAAGTGCCCAGAAGTTTCCCTGGAATTATTTCCAAGAAAAAGGAAAGAATTCTCTATGAGATTAGATGTTTTCTACACATAATTGTGCAATATTTATTTGATACAAGAACCCCGACTCAATGGAAATCCTGCACAACCATTTTTTTTTCAGTTCCCATTTTGTGAGTTTTCAGTTCTTCTTTCAAGCATAGGATTCCATTATGGCCACAAGCTTGTGATATCATTGTTTAAGGTGTAAAAAAGTTATCTGCAACTTTAGTTTTGTTTCCATAGTCCCATGTTAGTTGTTTTCTAAATGTATCATGCCCAAGAGCGATGAGAAGAGGAGAATTGGTGAAGGGTGAGAGATTCCTTTTCTTTCTCCTCTAATATCCAATTCAACTATCATGAAGAGTGGCTAGAGCCACAATGTCCATCCATACTACCTAATATTGATTCCTTTTGTTCTCTATTGGAAATATCTCAGAGTGTCAATGAGATTCCCTCATTTAATTGCAATGTCCAGTGAGATTCATACATATGGCAGGGTTTTACTAAAAAAATGGCACATAGGAGCATTTCAAATCTAGAAAATGTGCACAGAATATGTGCAAGTGCATGTGGGAATGCCTGAAGCTGATCAGCAAGGAAGATCTAATAGACTTGGATCCACCCAAAGAGGAGCCAAAAATAGTTTTGGAGTAAGATAGAGAAACTCCATTTAAATAGGACTCTTTTTCGTAGCAAGAATAATAATTGTAAGATTCAGAGGAAGTAAGATACGCCCCATCAAAAGAGGAACATATTTTTCCTCCAGATCCGGTAGTAGAATCCTAGCTAAGCCGTTAGCCTAAGGTTTGTTGGGAAGATTAGGTAGAAGAAAAGGAAACAATAGTAAAGGGATAAGAGGTGAATCTATAACCCCCAGACCAAGAGAAATCAGAAGTGGAGGGATCAACAAGGACCACAATAGCAACAAAGGAAGCTTGGATGACAATAGTAAAGAGGTAAAAATCCCCTCCAGTAACTCAACCGATGGTGACAAGAAGCCATACACGTAATCCACTTTAGCCATGTATTATTTATTTCTTTTGTTACGCAATTAGTTTTTTATAGTTTATTCATGCTCCCTATAATCTCAAAGAATCAGCAAATGTAGATAAAGATCTCGCCACTCTCCTCCAGGGACTTTGATGGGAGGAGGAAATCCCTAAAAGTTGCACTTAGCGCCCTCAATTTGTGTATGATGTCAGATTAGCCTGCAACTTCTTTCTCATACAAATATATCACCATTCTTGTAATATATATATATATATGCAGCATTTATGAAATACCTCCGAGTGATAGGTTAATAGCTAGAGTTAAAATTACAAAGAATAGGATGTATCATTTTTTACGAAAATGGTAAACCAGTCTACCATATTTTCCCACAAGGCAACTAATTTGGACGAGTCATGGCTCTGGCATCTCATATTTGGACATTGGAATTTTGGCGGCCTAAGATTTTTGCAACAGAAACAACTTTCCATCTATACATCAACCAAACAACTCATGTGATAGATGTATTTTGGCTAAAAAACGTAGGGACAATTTTCCATCTCATGTATCATATAGTTCAAAGACACCTTTGAAACTAGTATGTAGTGATTTGTGTGGTCCAATGCAGACCTAGTCTCTAGGAGGAAGCTATTAATTATTTACATTAATTGACAATTTAAGTTAGAAGGCATGTGTGTATTTTCTTAAAAACAAATCTGAAGCTTTTTATAAGTTTAAAGAGTTAAAATCCTTGATTGAGAAACAAAGTGGAAAATATGTTTAAGTACTGACATCTGATAGAGGAGGAGAGTATGAATCCAAAGAGTTTACAACTTTTTGTAAACAACATGGACTCAAAAGATAATTTACAGCTAGATATACACCATAGCAGAACAATGTAGCAAAGAGAAAGAACAACACAATCATGACCATGCTAGAATTCTATTAAAGGCTAAACATGTATCAAATGAGTATTGGGGTGAAGCAATAGGTTGCTCTGTGTACACTCTGAATAGGTCACCTACAAAGAGTGTTAAAAATAGAGTGCCATAGAAAGCCTGGAGTGATCAAAACTACAATGTATCACATTTCATAATTTTTGGTTATGCAACATATGCTCATGTACTTGAAGAATTGAGGATAAATTTAGATGGCAAGAGTTAAAAGTGTATTTTACTAAGGTACAACGAATGATCAAATGCCTACAGGTTGTATAATCCAATCACAAATAAGTTTATAATAAGAAGATATGTGTAATTGAAAGAAGCAAAAGATTGGGATGGAAGTGTAGATGAGACTATATATGTTGGAGCAGTATTACATCACGATGAAGAAGAAATAGAAGAGATAAATGTACAAGGAAGACAACAAGGTTCACTTGTTCATACACCTATCAGAAGTTATCAAACAAGAACTCCAAGAATTCATGTTCAAGGTGAGTCACCAGGCCATGCAACTGCTAGTGATAATTCCAGCGCCAATGAATTAGATCCTACTTTCGCATCTTTAAGATCTAAGAAAACTAGAAGTTTGCAAGATATCTATGATCAGCATGAAGACTTGGATATACACTCCAAATTTTGCTTTGTTCTCATGTAAACCTGTGTATTTTTAAGAAGTTGTTAAGATAGAGAATTGGGTTAAAGCCATGAATAAGGAAATAGATTCCATATATAAATGAAACGTGGAATTTAGTGGATTTACCGAAGGGAAAGGATAATATTGGAGCGAATGGGGTATACATGAACAAGTTTAATTATAAGGGTGAAATTAATAAGTATAAATAGAGGTTGGTAGCTAAGGGATTTTCTCACTCGCTTAATGTTTACTATGGATAAACCTTTCTCCAGTAGAAAGATTGGACACAACTAGAGCTGTGTCTACAATAGCAGCACATAACAGGTGGTGTGTATATCAAATGGATGTAAAATAAACATTTATGAATGGTGTTATTAAGGAAGAAGTGTGTGTTGAACAATCACCTGGGTATGAAGTGAAAGGTTATGAATAAAATGTGTATATACTAAAGAATCCTTTGTATGGACTAAAGTAGGAACCTAGAGCCTAGTATTGAATAATTGATTCTTATTTGATTAGCAATGGTTTTATCCAAAGCAAGAGTGAGGCCACTTTATATGAGAAGGTAAATGAACAAGGTAAAATGCTAATTGTTTGTCTATATATGGATGATATGATTTATATAGACAATATTTCTATTGATATTTTTAAAGAAACAATGAAGAAGGAGTTTTAGATGAAAGATTTGGGTTTAATGAAGTATTTTCTGGGTATTGAAGTTTAACAGTAAAAAGGCATTTTCATTTGTAAAATAAAGTATGCTAAGGATGTGTTGAAATAGTTCAGGATGACTAATTGTAAGCCAACACCAACACTAGTAGCAATATGTACAAGATTGAGTAGGGAAGATAAACGATCGAGTGTAGATCCCACATTGTTTAAGAGACTCCTTGGTAGTCTCATGTATAGAGAAAAGGTAACTGAAAGGGTTTGTCTTCCAACCTGCAGGAGATCAAATGAAGGAACGGTTGTGTTTGGTATCCTTTGTAAGAATTGATACAACTCAGTAACAAATGACTTCGGCAGGGAAAGGCTTGGTTACTACATAAATCTGCAAACTTTATGTATTTGGGGCTTTGACCTTTGTCAATAACAATGCTGGTAGAAAGAATGAGGCTCGAGGCTCTAAAAATGTTGAAACTATAGGTTCGGTATGTATATGAATCTTACAAGAGAAGAGGCAAAATGGATTTGATTAATAAAACTTCTTTTTTGTGGTTACTGGCAATCTTTTTTTTATATCATGAATTAAAAAAATATTTTTTTTTCCATAACTAACCAAAGCTTGTAGATTGTTGAGCTCAAGCATTTTATTACCGAATCCCTTCCGAAATCATTACATGTTGTATCTATATCAAGCTTATTAGTCCCAATAGTGACAAACTTATCACTAATTAGTAATTACATAGCGAGTGAGATGAAAATGTTATTTGTTCTTAATTCAAACGGCTATTCAAAGTCCCTCTTGATAGGTTAAAAGCAGGTTCTTACTTCTAGAAGCAGTGTTCCTCTAATCTCTAGCTGCTTGTATCAAATTACAGTCTGATTGCCTAAATAAGAATCCGAAATTGGATGAATTCATCCTCCAAATACAGCTTCATATTAATCTCGTTTGCACCTTTTCCTCTTACTTCGTAGACATTCTCCATGTGTTTTTGTTTTGTTAAAATGCAATGATTGAAATGAACGGGAAGAGAAGAAGAAATTAATTAGGATTGGATATGGCAGAATCCAATGGGTAAATGATAAAGATAACATAAAATAAGTGGTCCCAATGGCCTGATAATGATCATAATAAAATACCTGTTTCTGCTCTTCGTCTGTCATGGCGTCCTCATAGCTATCTCTATCTATCTCTAAAATACCTTTTTCACACATTAAAAGATCTAAAATAACTTTTTTCATGTACTCGACGTATCCAACGATCAAGAAAGAAGCTTTTTCATGGCATCTTCTGAAATCCAAGTTAAATGGTTTCATTTTTTGATTGTAGTCCTTTTCTCATTGTCACGTCTTTAACGAAGGTATTTAAGTTCAGAAAAGACGATCCTCCTGGGAGGACTGCCTTCCTTGCAGACTCCTTCAGCCTCAGAACGTTCTCTCTCATCTTCTTTCCCTCCGATGTTCTCATCATTTTCCTCAAAACATTCTCAAACTCTTCTTTCATGACAACTTTGTGGTCATCCAGATCCACATCTTCAAAATCCAAGCCGATGTTCCACACCTCCTTGGCTAATCTGCAGTTGAGAAACTGATCGGCAAAATATGGGAATCCCACTACGGGAACTCCCATGCTCATGGTCTCCAACGTAGAGTTCCATCCGCTGTGTGTGAGGAACAATCCCACTGAAGTATGGGCAAGGACTTTCGACTGTGGCGCCCACCTTACAAACAGTGCCCGATCCTTTGTTCGTGCTTCGAAGCCGTCAGGTAAAGCAGCAGCCTGGCCTTCAGCGAGATCCAACCGGAGAACCCACAAGAAAGGTTGTCCGCTGCCCTCTAGCCCCAGCGCCAGTTGTTCCAGCTGTTGCTCAGATTTCACAGCGATGCTACCAAATGAAACATATATAACTGATAACGGCTGTTGCATATCCAGCCATTCCAGGCAGCTCTCATCCTCCTCCCATAGACTGCAGCCCGATGCCCTTCCATCTAAAAAATTGGGAAGAAAAAGAGGTCCTATGGCCAGAGCAGGACAGCCATTCAAAGAGAGTGCTGTTACTGTGTCCCTCCCTTCGAGCTCCTCAAACGTGTTGACTAGTACGTAGTCCCCTTTGCTTTGCTTGTGTGATTCATAGAGCAAGACTTTGAAAAGAGTGTCGGATGGATCCTGAGTGCGATAGAAGGATAACAGATCGGCTGGCTTCAATGGCGGAATGTTGCCAGGAAGACAAGTGATGAGCTTCTCTGGATTTTTCGCTTGGCTTACTGAAAAAGTTACAAACACAAGTACAGTTATGATCTCTTTTCATAGAAAGCTAAAATAATTGACAAGAAGAATTCAGGATATATATGGGAACAATGTTAAGAAGAAAATATGAATGAGCGTCTTATCATTCATTTTCAATATGTCATGCTTGATTGCATCTAGAGTAATCAGGAGCCGATACTTGTAAGAAGTAGGTTTAGAAGATGTATCGTAACTGTAATTTCAGAATTACCACTAATATATCCCTAATAGAAAACGAAGTTCGTGTAGCATTCAGAAATTCATGTTTGATATAGATAGGAATTGGAGAGACATCAGACAAACCATTGACCGGAATATGTCCCTCGGAAAGAAGGAAGTTGGCGTAGCATTGAGAAACGGAGGAAGCAGCACATAGAGGCCAAAAGATAACCCTCGGCACTTTCATATTGCTTGCCACTTCCTCCGTGCAAGACATGAAGGCGTCTGTGACAATGAAAGTAATGGGTGGAAATGATGGTGATTTCTCATCAGCTGTTCGAAGCAGTTCCTCCAACGCGGGGCCTAACTTTTGCAGCGCAAGAAATAACTCGGCCAGGTTGGAGGTACGGCCATGGTCGGGCGGTAAACCATCCGGAATAGACACAAATCGAATTCTCCTTTCTTGCTGCTCCGCATTGAGATCGTCTCCGGAAACAAGAGATTTAGATTTCTTTGAAGCTTCCACCATTTGTTTGTGTATCCAGTCAGTATTGACGAAAGTGACAAAACATCCTCTTATAGCGAGCAGCTGTGCCAAATTCATGAGAGCATTAACATGACCCTGTGCAGGCGCTGGTACAATCACTCCATGCGAAGCATGTTCCCCCTCCCCCTTTTGATTGAAGAAATCCATATATTAATAAATATAGCCGGACTTTATTGGTTGCTCTTCCCTGAATCAAATACCAGAGTTTACTGCTATGGATTTGAGCTGCGAATCATGCACCTTCTAAAACGGATTATAGCGATTATGCTCAGTTCTTATAATCGAGAAATATAAATGCGTGACTCAATGTAAATATCAACAGAATTAATGTGTGCTTCATTTGTTGAATTGATATAAGCAGGTACGACGAGCCCTATGTCCTCCCTATGATTATTACGTCTCACTCTCCTCCACTTATTGAATTGTAATCAGCAGCTCCGACGATCCCTATGTCCTCCCTATGATTATTACTTCTCATTCTCATTCTGCTTTACCGGCACGTCTCCCGCGCTCATCTAAGCTTATAGGAAACTGCCAAGCAAGTTTTAGTTGATTGGAATGGCTACTTCAAACTTGTGTCAAACTTGTTATTTTTCATCAATTGATGGGTAAACCCATCAGCGGAGGTAAGGATATGTAATGCTCCTCCACCTCACGAGGCAATGTCATGAATCTATCAAATTTCCTAGCTAAGTCTTCGTTTATTGAGAAGATTTCAGAGACACACATAGGATAGGTACTTATTATCATTTTTAATTATGGTATTTAAAATGAATGGGAATACCTAATTTTTATTTTTATACTTATATATTAATTAAAAATATTGAAATGAATGGGAATACTTAATTTTTAATTTTATATTTATATATTAATTAAAAATATAGAGATAGGTTATTATTATTTTTAATAATGGTATTTGAAATGAATAGCCATGTCTAACTTTTATTTTCATTTTTAAATATTAATTAAAAATATGGAGGGATCGGTTATTATCATTTTTAATGATCTCGGGCATACCTAACCTTTATTCTCATTTTTATATATTAAGTAAAAATATGGAAAGATAGGTTATTATCATTTTTAATAATGGTATTTGAAATGAAGAGGCATACCCAACCCTTATTCTCATTTTTATATATTAATTAAAAATATGGAGAGATAGGTTATTATCATTTTTAATGGTGGTATTTGAAATGACGGGCATACGAAACTTTTATTCTCATTTTTATATATATGGACGGATAGGTTATTATCATTTTTAATGATGACATTTGAAATGAACTCGCATACCTAACCTTTATTCTCATTTTTATATATTAATTAAAAATATGGAGAGATAGATTATTATCATTTTTAATGATGGTATTTGAAATGAACAGGCATACTTAACCTTTATTCTAATGTCTTCCCTCGATATTTTGTCCTTAGGATGAATCCAATTAAGGATTCAAAACGTCCACACTAAAAATGCGGAAACCCACTCTTCTAACACTACGCACCACCGAAATCTCATATCTTTAATCACTAATTAATCACTAACCTTTACTGAAGGGAAATCTCTAGTTGTTGGAAAGACTACCAACATAGATCCAAATCCTAGGCTCTACTCTAGTTTAAGTCTCATATTTACTTTTTACTTTGTATTATTCTTTTTTGTTTATGTCCGACATAATATTTATTACTTTTTACTTTGTATTATTTTGTTAATGACATAATATATATCACCTAATCTTAAGCTCTAAAGTCTCTAGTTTAAGTCTCATATTAACTTTTTACTTTGTATTATTTTGTTACTCGACAAACACTAGACAAACTCGAAAAACTCTCCACAAACACACACATGTTACAAGATCTCCCTCATACTGGGCTAAAGAGCGCCTCTCGGCGCAAGGACTAAGAACTCAAATAGAGTTGTTGAGTGAAGAGATGTAAAGAGAACTATGTTTGATGTGAACAATCACCTATCCTCTTCTTTATTAGACTTGAACAATCATCATCATTAATAATAATACTAACCTCATTACTTATGAATTATTGCAATTATTAAGAACAGTGAGGTTATTTTTATTTTTATTATTAATAATAATGATTATTATTGAGAAAATTTTATAACAATGAACTATTAATATTAATAATTCTCACATCGATCTTTATCATAAAGACAAATGTATTTAAGGATTTTAAATGTAGACACATTCGAAAGATCGACAATAAAAATGCGCACCGTAGATAATCCGAAAACCCACTCTTCTAACACTAAGCACCACAAAAATATCAAATCTTTAAGCACGCACCTTGTTCAGAAAGTGATTTTTATTACCTAACCCTTTTGAACTTTTTCAATTATTGCCAAATCTTAAATAATTTTTATTACTCGACCTTTTTGAAATAACGCCCAATCTTAAATAATTCTTAGTACCTACCATAGTAGGCAGTTCACTAGTCGGCGGGGTCTTAAATCGAATTGAATTAGCTAAGATATCTTAGGTTTTATTTAAATATTTATTAATAAATAAAAAATATTTTTAATTTTTAAATATTTTCTTAATCTGTAATTATTAATTATTAATAAATTTTACATAATATATAATAATTGTTTTAAAATATTGAAATTGTATTAATATTCAACGAATCAACATTGGACAACCTTTAGCCTTATCTATATGTAACAATTTACTTTTGCATGTGATAAATTTTCCTGTTCACAACATCATAATAAAAAACACAATAATGCTTAGACTTTTTTTTCCAACATCCGTGAAGCTACATAGCTAGATAGCCCATATAGTTCATCCGTGAAGCTACATAGCCCATAATAAAAAACCACGTAAGAAATTACATCCGTGAAGCTTCATAACAACCACAGTAACAATATCAACATGCCAGGCCATATCGGGCCAAATAACACACGACAACTTGTTCGCATCCAAGATAGTAGGTATTTTACTAGCCTGCGGGGTCTTAAAAGTGGGCGGAGTCTTAAATCGAATTAGGTTTTATTTAAATGTTTATTAATTTAAGTTGTACAAATAAAAATTATTTTTAATTTTTATATATTTTATTAATTTATACTTACTACTTATTAATATAATTTTACATAATATATAATATGTAATATTTGTTTTAAAATATTGAAATTGTATTAATATTCAACGAATCAACGTTGGACAACCTTAGACAACAACCACAGTAACACTATCAACAACCAGCCCATATCGGTTCATAACAACCATAGTAACACTATCAACATAGCACACGACAACTTGTTCGCATCCAAGACGATGGTTTTCAATATTATAGCGCACTCCCTATTGCATTATATACAAATTAATTATTAACTGCGACATGTCCGGATGCTAAATATACGTTCAAAAATTATTGAAGGTCACTCGAATTTAATTTTAACCCGGAGCATATTTAATTATGAAATGTCATTATAGAACCACTAAAGATAGAAGGTGAATAATTATTACATTATATTTAAATTAAATTATTAAAAAGGAAAATAATTATTGTTATACGAAAAAAAATCAAGATTATAAAAAATCACTTAATCAAAAGTGAATATGTGAAGATATAATGATTTTTAACAATTCACGCAATATAAGAAGTGATAGATCCCTTGTGTTTCTAAAATCTTGTGTTAGATGTTTTAGTGACCTAAGCCCATTGCCAATTTAAAGGCTTGTAAATAGTGATTAGGTGTTAGGGTCACGAGCATATTTTTTTTTTTTGATAGTGGTGAGTTTGGATTTTGTTTAGGTGCAAGATCATGATCGTAATTATATGCTTTATTTAAAGAGGAATATATCATTTTTTTATATCTTTAAATAATTTATAAAATAGAAAAAAAAACTCTTTGTAAGTATATTGAAAACTTTGAACGTTATTGATTTTTTTATGGTGATCAAATGCAAAGGTAATTTGTAATGTTTCTCTATCTCAAGAGGCAATGTGATGAATGTATTTAATATGGAGGGATAGGTTATTATCATTTTTAATGATAGTATTTGAAATGAACAGGTATAACTAACCTTTATTCTCATTTTGATATATTAATTAAAATATGGAGGGATAGGTTATTATCATTTTTAATGATGGTATTTGAAATGTATACCTAACCTTTATCCTTGAGAGCAACTCTTCCCTTGATATTTTGTCCTCAGGATGAATCCAATTAAGGATTCGAAACGTCCACAGTAAAAATGTCGATAGTGGATAATCTGGAAACCCACTCTTCTAACATTACCCACCACGGAAATCTCAAATATTTAATCACGAACCGAAGGGAAATATGTGATAATATCTATCTGAAAAAAAATCAGAGGCACTATTCCTATTATTAATATTAATAAGTATTCTGAACTTAAACAATCATCAGTAGAACTATTAATTGTTTGATTCTGAACAATAATCTATCCTCTTCTTTATTAGATTTGGACAATCATCATCATTAATAATAATACTAACTTCATTACTTATGAATTATTGTAATTATTAAAGACAATGCAATTATTTTTATTGCAATTATTAACAACAATAAAGTTATTTTTATTTTTATTAATAATAATAATGATTATTATTAAGAAAATTTTATAATAATGAACTATTAACATTAATAATTCTCATTTTTACATATTAATTAAAAATATGAAAGAATAGCTTATTATCATTTGTAATGATGGTATTTGAAAGAAACAAGCATAAATCATAAATCTCAGTAGTTCGTTTCGGCTAAATGAGAGGGTTGACGTAAGCCCTTTCTGACTCATTGCCAAATCTTAAATCATTTTTATTACGTAACCCTTTTGAACTTTTTGAATTATGGACAAATGTTAAATAATTTTTATTACTCGACCTTTTTGAAATAACGCCCAATCTTAAATAATTCTTAGTACTTACCATAGTAGGTATTTTACTAGCCTGCGGGGTCTTAAAAGTGGGCGGAGTCTTAAATCGAATTGAATTGGGTAAGATATCTTAGGTTTTATTTACATGTTTATTAATTTAAGTTGTACAAATAAAAAATATTTTTAATTTTTACATATTTTATTAATTTATACTTACTACTTATTAATATAATTTTACATAATATATAATATGTAATATTTGTTTTAAAATATTGAAATTGTATTAATATTCAACCAATCAACATTGGACAACCTTAGACAACAATATACTTTTGCCTGCGATAACTTTTCATGTTCACAAGATCATAATAAAAAACACAATAATGCTTGGACTTTTTTTTTAACAGAAAAATAGCATACTATTAAATTAAAATAGCATATAAAAAATTATATCGGTGAAGCTACATAGCCCATATAGTTCACAACACAATTCAGATGACTTAATGGTTCATAACAACAACAGTAACAATATCAACATGCCATATCCGACCAAATAGCACAAGTTGGTTTGAAATATTATAGCATATTTTTTATTGCATTATATACAAATTAACTATTAAAGTCAGATATATGAGTAATTTGTGAATATTTTGAAGTTTACTAGGGTGAGTCTCTATAATAGGGTGGTCTACTCTTGGAACCTTGTCACAACCAGTCAATGCGCAACCTTACTCCCTGCTGATTTTGTTCTTAACTATTAGACCCACTTAAGTGTTAAATATATATTAAAAAATAATAAAAAATCACTCCAATTTAATTTTAATCCAGAACATATTTAATGATAAAATGATATTATAGAACCACTAAAACTAGAAGGTAAATAATTATTTCTTTATATTTAATATATTTAAATTAAATTATTAAAAACAAAATAATTATTGCTATACGAAAAAAATCAAGATTATAAAAAATCACTTAATCAAAAGTGAATATGTTAAGATATAATGATTTTTAACAATTTAGCCAATGTAAGAAGTGATAGATCCCTTGTGTGTCTAAAATCTTGTGTTAGATGTTTTAGTGACCTAAGCCCATTGCCAATTTAAACGCTTGTAAATAGTGATTAGGTGTTAGGGTCACGAGCATATTTTTTTTTTTTTTTATAGTGGTGAGTTTGGATTTTGTTTAGGTGCAAGATCATGATTGTAATTATATGCTTTATTTTAAGAGGAATATCAATTTTTATTTTTTTTTTATTTCAAGAATTTATAAAATAGAAAAAAAAATTCTTTGTAAGTATATTCAAAACATTGAATGTTAGTGATTTTTTTATGGTGATTAAATGTAAAAGGTTAGTTTTAAAATAATTCATCTTACGTAAAAATACATTAAGTAGTTTTGTAATTGCACCGAGTGAAATGAGGTGCTCTACAACCCAGTATGGGGGAGATGTTGTAACATTACACGTTTGTCTTTATTATCGGTCAAAAATTAAAAAAGTTTTTTTTAATAAAAACATAATTAAAAAAATTCATGTCGGCTCATAAAATAAGAAAACATGGAAAGTATTTTAAAAAATCCATGTCGGTTCATAAAATAAAATATTATGAAAAGTAATTAAAAAGTAGATGTTTGTTTATAAAATAAAAACTTAAAATTAAACCCGGATCTATCAATCAAGAGAGATTAAATTTTTTGAGTTTAAATTTAAAAAAATAAATACACCTCAAGAAATTGGATCCCTCTCGGTGCTTGATAGATACGGGTTTAAGATGGATCTATGCTGGTATAATTGCACCTAGAGGAGTGAGGTGCTCTACAACTCACTATGTATGGGGGAGATGTTGTAATGTTTGTTCCTAAGAAAATAATTAAAAAAATTCATGTCAACTCATAAAATAAAAAATAATGGAAAATATTTATAAAAAATTCATGTCAGCTCATAAAATAAAATATTATGAAAAGTAATTAAGAAATCAATGTTAGTCTATAAAATAAGAACTTAAAACTTAAATAGGATCTATCAATCAAGAGAGATTAAATTTCTTGAATTTAAATTAAAAAAACAAAATATACACCTCAAGAAATTGGATCCCTCTAGATGCTTATAGATTCAAGTTTAAGATGGATCTTTGCTGGTACAATAGACAATCAAGTTTTAAATTAATACATGAAAGAACCCTTCTGCACTTAAGACCCATAGACATTTCTAGACCATGCATGATCTTAAACTTGTGCATGTATTATGTAATATTATATGTCATGACGTATAATGTCATGAACTAAAAATTCTCACCTATGTTCTGGTATTTAGGTATTTAGTAATTTTTTTTTTTAATTTGACTAAAAATCATTTCGGACTCAACAAAAGAGTATAGACTATTGGGTGGAATCCTACTTATTCACTATGTATTTATTTTAGGTTTTCTATTTCTAAACATTTAAAATGATGGATGCTTTTGAAAATGAAATAAAATAACATAATTATGAAATCTATCCACTCATCATGTATTGGGTGTATACACAAAAGAGAGAGGAAAATGGTCTAGGAATAGTAATAATTGTTGGAACATATTAACACATGTACAAGAGCATAAGAAAAGATAAATCATAAGGCTTGTTGAACATTTTTATTATTGATTTGGTATTTTATAGTTATAGAACAATTTGTTTCAAATAAATTATTCATCACTCAACTATAGGTTTCTGTCGACATCTAAGCAAGAATTGTGATCATTTAGTTTCCCACAAGAAACCATATATTTGATCTTTTTTCCCCTAGCCACAATCATATGTGTTGCTCATGCCTAAATGTTGGAAGCACATAGAAGTCACACACAGTTAGATTCAAGGATAGTTTTAGGGGCGAAATTTAGCCCACGGGCTATTTTTCCAAAAAAAAGATTCACCAATTTGCATTTTTTTAAGCCCCATTTCGCCCGATTTTAATGGGGTAAAAATTTTTCACTTTAAAAATCGCCAAATTATTGTATAAACTATATAAAATCCTTTGAAATTGAAATAATTTTGGAAAAATATCGTCAAATATTTTATAGTTGACATATTAAGAATTGGTAAGATTCGCCAAGGCTTATAAACTCTTAAATAAATATTGGTCCTTACAATTATCCCTGATTAGATTGTAGAAGTTTTGAAAATGATGGAGAAAGTTATCCAATGCAATGAAAGGTATGTTTCCATCTAAGTTAACACTTAGGTTTTAAAATAAAATAGTCAAACGTCCATTGATGTTAAAATAAGGTATAACATTATTTGTTTCAAAATGCTAACATAAATAGAATTTTGCAATTTTTAACACGAAAAGATATTACAAGAATAGTGTTCCAATTACATTTAAAAAATAAAAGGAAAAATGTATTAAGCTGGAATCATTGCAGTATAGATACTTCAATATCACTGAATCTACGACAACATCTCGTGTGAATCAGATGAAGTCATTCAACCCATGAAGAAAAACGAGGATGAAGATAATTAATATGTTAAAAAATAGTAATCCATTTCTGAGTAACACATGAGACATTTAAAGCCTCTTCCTGGACTCGATGTATCCAACGATTTAGAAAAAAAATCAATTGTGATCAATTGCCAATTCTCAAATCTCGAAGGCTTTTGTACTTTGGTGCCATGATTGTATATAAAAATGAACTAATAGTTATTAATACTTGATTGATGGATTATTTAACAATATGTTTCATGGTCACATTAATAGTTATTAATATTTGATTGATGAATTATTTATTTACCAATATGTTCCATAGTCACATTCATGTAGTAACGCTCTACCTCAAAAAAAATTTCTCCTATCCTTGATTTAAATTTTGCTAATGATTCTTTTCATTCGATTGAGTGTTAAAACCCTCCATTTCCCTACAATTAATCACACATATGGTGGGGAATTCATGCATGATCTTCTTATCTCGATACACGAAAGGGACTTTTCTTTAGATCACTATGTAATGAGGCCATATGAGCTAGAAGGTAAATAAGAGGAATAATATCAGTGAGAAGGCATATTTCTTTGGATAGATGGTTTTCCTATTACCATCAAGAAACATGATCTACTAAGTATTAACTCTAAATTGAATCAACTAATAAAATTCCCTTGCTCCATCCAATTGTATTGAAACTGCTCAACATTGATTGAATTTCCCAATCACTCACTACTGGAATTAAATGACCAATAGTAACTTGATGAAACAAGGAAAATAGGCAATCCTCCCTATTACTAACTCACCCAGATCTCCAATTTTTCCTCATAGACTTGGGCGGAACCACTTTTAGTCAATGTGACCAGTCAACTATTTTCACTATATATTTTCATGGTAGGAATCCCATGAAAGCCATGATCATGCTTGTTCTTTATTCAAAATTCTCATGCTTAGTTCTTTGTTTGCAAGTGGTTTGCTTTTTCCTTTAACTCAGCTAAAGGGAACATTATAGAAACAAAAATTGTGATTTCCATGGAACTAAGCAAGAACATGCATTTTTTAGTAGATTTTCTCAGCGGGGGTAGATAAAAAAAGTATAGATTAGGTTAGTAGGGAAAGTTTTAGGATCTAAAAATATTGGGATCTGATGGAAGGTATGAAGGAAGTGGAGAAGGATACAATGAATGGGGTTCTTTTCCTCACCTTATAGAACAATACCAGGAACCTTGTCCATACAATAATTTTGAGGACAAAGATGCATGAAACCAAGTATGCTTATAGTTGCTAAAATGATTTTAAATAGATTAGGGTTTATATATTTATCTATATATTTTTTGGATAAGGGTATCTATTGGAGATATTAATTACACTACAATGAAAATGCCCTTTAGCGGAGGTTATAGTGTATGCTTCTCCCAAAAGAGCCAAATATTTGTTTGTAGCGGAGGTTAGTAGCAGAGGTGAGTGACCAAAGGTTTTAGCAGAAGTTTTTATTTCGGTGCGCTTTCAACATAATCGCACCGGTGAGTTCTTAACCTAATTGCACCGATGCGTTAACCAGTGTGTCCTAATTTGTCGCACCGCGACCAGAAGCATCTTTATCGAAACTAATTAATTACCAAATAATAACGGCGCATTCCATCACATGCAACTGCACCGGTGTGTTTAGTAGAAACCACTGCATTGCACACTCTTTTATTTAAAAAATAAAATATTTAGGTAAAAAACTAAACTTGGTGTGTTCATTAGTGATAACCGCCCCAGTGCATCGTATTAAACCTAACACATCGAACATTATTTTATGAAACATAGTAATCTATTTTCTTTAAAAAAAATCTCAAAATTATAACGGTTCATTCGTTGTTAAACATCCCGGTGCATTCGTAAGAACAGAACGCACCGCCATTCCTTTTATGGAAAATAAAAAAAACATAATTTTATAATCGACAAAATATTTTATAACGATTATCCGTGCGGTAAATGCTATTTACGCACTGGTGCGGGTTTATATCCAAAACACACAAGAAAACATTTTTTTTTTGTAAGCTTATAGGAAACTGCCAAGCAAGTTTTAGTTGATTGGAATGGTTACTTCAAACTTGTGCCAAACTTGTTATTTTTCATCAATTGATGGGTAAACCCATCAGCAGAGGTAAGGATATGTAATGCTCCTCCACCTCACGAGGCAATGTCATGAATCTATCAAATTTCCTAGCTAAGTCTTCGTTTATTGAGAAGATTTCAGAGACACACATAGGATAGGTACTTATTATCATTTTTAATTATGGTATTTGAAATGTGTTGGATATAACAGCCACAAAACACAATATACAGTGGAAGCAAATAAAACAAGAAAGAAAATAAATACACACACATGAGATATACGCAGAGATCTACGTGGTAAAACCCTCTCTTAGGGAAACATCCACGGAGCAATGGTATCGGTTTCTTATTATTCAGAATCTGAAGATTTACAACAACTCACAACTCTCCAATATCATCTCTTACGAGAATACAAGAAACATATACATTTCTTACACGGTTACTAATAACTGCATATTTGGTTAGTCAGTTACATAGTTACCGTCATAGCCGGTTGTCACCTGTTTCTAACAATCTCCACCTTGACAACAATTTACCTGATACCATTTCTCATTGCTCTATTGATCACCTTTCCTGCAAGCCTAGAGAAGCTAAGCACCACCGTAGCTTCTCTGAAGTAACTGGCTTTGTGAACATGTCTGCACTATTCTTTTGAGTGTGGACCTTTTCAAGAACCACTCCACCTTCATCAATAACATGTCTTACAAAATGATATTTTATAGGAATATGTTTTGTCTTACTGTGATAAGCTGGATTTTTAGCCAAATGAATAGCACTTTGACTATCACAGAAAATCTTTATAGAGTTCTGAACCTTTCCTAACTCACCCAGCAAACGTTTTAACCAGATTGCCTCTTTGCAAGCATGTGAAGCAGCTATATATTCTGCCTCTGTAGTAGATAAAGCAACAATATTCTGAAGCTTTGACATCCAACTAATAGCTCCACCTGCAAGAGTAAAAACATAGCCTGAAGTGGACCTTCTCTTGTCCAAATCACCTGCAAAATCAGAATCAACATAACCACAGACTTTATCACTGCAACCATCAAAAGTGATACAATAGTCACTTGTGCCTCTAAGATAGCGAAGCACCCATTTCACTGCTGCCCAATGCTCTTTTCCTGGATTTGCCATGTATCTAATGACAACACCAACTGCATGTGAAGTATCTGGTCTTGTACTTATCATCGCATACATCAAACTTCCTACTGCATTAACATATGGTACACGAGACACATACTACTTTTCTTCATCATTTTTAGGACTCAAGCCTGAAGAAAGATTGAAATGAGAAGCTAAAGGGATACTAGAAGGTTTCACCTTATCCATACCGAATTTATGAAGTATTTTCTCCACATACTTCTTTTGTGATAACCACAGCTTGCCATTTTTCCTGTCTCTATGTTTCTGCATGCCCAAGATCTGATTTGCAGCTCCTAGATCCTTCATATCAAACGTCCTAGCCAACTGAGCCTTTAACCTGCTGATTTCAAACATGCTCTTGCTTATGACAAGCATATCATCAACATACAATACCAAAATAATGAACATGTCATTTTCCAACTTTTTAAGGTACACACAATGATCATACTCACTCCTGGTAAAATTCTGACTCACCATGAAAGAATCAAACTTCTTGTACCATTGCCTGGGAGACTGCCTCAGGCCATACAATGATTTTTTGAGCTTGCAAACAAACCTCTTTTTGCGATTTTGAACGAACCCTTCTGGTTGTTCCATGAAAATTTCCTCATCCAAATCTCCATGTAAGAAAGCTGTTTTGACATCTAGCTGCTCTAACTCCAAATCATATAAAGCAACTAGTGCTAACAAAATTATGATAGAAACAAGTTTTACAACTGGTGAAAAAATCTCATGAAATTCAATACCTACTTTCTGAGAAAATCCTTTTGCAACCAGTCTCGCTTTGTACTTCGGAACAGTTTCATCAGCTCCTTTCTTCAGTTTGTACACCCATTTGCAGCCAACCACTTTCCTACTCTCTGGAAGTTCCACAATATCCCACGTTTTGTTCTTTGCCAAAGAATCCATTTCTTCTTTCATTGCATGTTTCCATTTGTCACTGTCAGACACTTCTAATGATTCCTTATAACTGTCAGGTTCTCCTTCATTAGAAATGAAAACAAAATCATCATACCTCTTTGGAAAAGTTTTGTTCCGCATAGATCTCCGTAGAGTTTGCTGTGGTATTTCCTCTATTTCTGTCTGCTCATCCTCTTCCTGAGGAGTGTCCTCATGAATATCCTCTTCCTGGACATCCTCATGAGTCCCCCTCATAGATGACTGAGTATCAAACTGAATTTGCTGAAACTGTGGTACATTAGCCTGTTTCAAATCATTACTTACATCTAAATTTGTCAGAGAAAGTTCATCAAATTTTACATCTCTGTTTATGATGATTTTGTGGACAGTAGGATTCCACAACCTATATCCCTTAACACCATCACCATATCCAACAAAGATCAATTTTCTTGACTTAGGATCTAGTTTGGAACGCTGATTTTTTGGAATAAGTGCATAGGCTTCACAACCAAATACTCTAAGATTAGAATAATCACATGATTGACCTGTCCATACCTCTTCTGGAATTTTGCAGTCAATTGCTATTGATGGTGATCGATTGACCAGGTAACAAGCTATAAGCAATGCCTCTCCCCACAATTCCTGCTGCAACTTCGCATTACTGAGCATACTCCTTGCTCTTTCAAGAAGAGTCCTGTTCATGTGTTCAGCAATGCCGTTCTGCTGCGGAGTGTAAACAGTGGTCTTATGCCTCTCAATCCCATCCTGCTTGCAATAATTATCAAACTACTTCGAAGTAAATTTGGTTCCATTATCTGTTCTAAGACATTTAATGAACCTGCCAGTGCTATTTTCAACCAAAGCTCTAAACTGCTTAAATATATCAAAAACATCAGCTTTTCTCTTTAATAAATAGATCCAAACTTTCCTCGAGTAATCATCTATAAAACTGACGAAATATGACGATCCCCCATAAGAAAGTTTTGGAGATGGACCCCAAAGATCAGAATGTATGTAGTCTAGGATACCTCTACTAGTGTGTTTGCCAGATTTAAATTTTTGTCTAGCCTGTTTACCATAAATACAGTGCTCACAAAACTTCAAATCTACAGATTTTAAACTAGGAAGGAACTTTCGATCAGCAAGTACCTTCATACCTCTTTCGCTGATATGACCTAACCGTTGATGCCATAGACGAGTGATGTCTACTGCTGCACCAACCGATGCTACTGTTGCGTGATCAACTTCCATCCTCCCTTCAAGTCTATATAGGTTCCCAACTCTATTTGCTTTCATAACAACCAAGATACCTTTCGATATCTTCATAACTCCACCTTGAACTGTAAACTTGTAACCAGCATCATCAAGAACTCCCATTGATATCAAGTTCTTCCTTAATTTAGGTACATGTCTCACATCTGTTAGTGTCCTAACAGTCCTATCATACATTTTAATTCTGATACTCACTACCCCAACAGTTTTACATATAACATTATTTCCCATATAAACTACCCCGTCATCTATAGATTGGTATGACGAATACCAATTTCTATGAAGACACATGTGGTGAGATGCTCCAGAATCAATTAACAAGTCAGAATGGTATTGTGAAACAGTAGATGTAGATAATACCTCATCGATCATACCTGAATCATTCTCGGCTATGTTCGCCTCCTTTGTAGAGTCCTCCTCCTCAGAAGCTCGCTTGCGTTTCCAGCAAGCTTTCTTCAGATGTCCTGCTTTATTGCAGTACCAGCACTTCAATTTACTCTTTTTGCCCTTCGACTTTGACCTTGATGTACCCTTTGAATGTTGTCCTCTTTCACTGGTTCTTCCTCTGGCCACCATTACTTCTGATGTCGAGGTTTCAAGACTAGATTTCTTCCAAGTTTCCTTAGAAAGTAAGGCTCCCACAACTTCATCAAAGGTAATAGACTCAGTAGAACTAAAACTGATAGAGGTTATAAAATGTGCCCACGACTCAGGCAGAGAGCACAACAGTAAAATCTCCTTGTCTTCAGATTTAATAATATCTTCCATACTAGTCAACTGACAAATAAGAGTATTGAATGCATTCAAGTGTTCAGAAATCTTTGTACCTTCTTTCATACACAAGGTAAACAACTGCCGCTTCAGGAGGATTTTATTCGTCAAGGATTTAGTCATGTACAAACTTTCCAACTTTGTCCAGAGACCTGCTGCTGTAGTTTCAGACATGATGTTAAATAAAACATTGTCGGCCAAGCACAAATGAATAGCACTGAGAGCTCTTTCATCCATCTCGCTCCAGTCTCCATCTGAAATATCTGTGGGTTTCTTTATTTTCCCTGCCAGTGCTTTCGCCACTCCTTGTTGCACGAGCATATCCCACATCTTGACCTTCCACAACTCGAAATTATTGCTCCCATTGAACTTCTCAATTTCAAACTTAACACTCTGCATTTTTGCCATTTTCTCAAGAAAACACCAAATAAAAAAACTTTATCAGGGAAACCCTTTTTTAAATAATGGAATAAAGGTTTTATAATTTTAAAATTCCAAAAAAACAATGGAATAAAGGCTTTATTTCTTATTTTTTTTAAACAATCAAGAAATAATATATATTAAACCTTATAACTCCCACCTTTAAACTTTATAACAAAAAACCTTTTAATAAACCATCCCTTATAACTCCCTTTTTATAATCATGGCTCCAATATATATTCACCTTTTTAAATATATATAAAACTCAAACCATATTTGCGCATCCACTTCTACTATACCAACTTCAATCATTAAATACCTTCATTCAATTTGAAGAATACATTCATTCACGATTTACCTCAAATGAATACTTTACCCATTCATGATTTAACCCAAAAAAAAAAACTTCCATGCTTTTACCTCAAATGAATCCTTTATCGCGCTTCTCGATGAAGAAGGTAGCGGTAGTTCCAAACAGTACCGCGCTTCGCCATGAAGGAAGGTAGCGGTAGTTCCAAGCGCCGTAAGTGTGCTTAACAGTGTCACGTTTCACCAAGCTTTAAACCCGCGGCAGTTCAAGATTACCGCTGCAACTTCAGGTTTTTCTCTTCTGGTAACTCTTGACCCGTAAAATGAATTAAAATTTCTCGAAACAATGATCACTTAGCTTTCTCATTCTCTGTGGCTTCCTACCAAGCTCTGATACCACTTGTTGGATCTAACAGCCACAAAACACAATATGCAGCGGAAGCAAATAAAACAAGAAAGAAAATAAATACACACACATGAGATATACGCAGAGATTTACGTAGTAAAACCCTCTCTTAGGGAAACATCCGCGGAGCAATGGTATCGGTTTCTTATTATTCAGAATTTGAAGATTTACAACAACTCACAACTCTCCAATATCATCTCTTACGAGAATACAAGAAACATATACATTTCTTACACGGTTACTAATAACTGCATATTTGGTTAGTCAGTTACATAGTTACCGTCATAGCCAGTTGTCACCTGTATCTAACAAAATGAATGGGAATACCTAATTTTTATTTTTATATTTATATATTAATTAAAAATATTGAAATGAATGGGAATACTTAATTTTTAATTTGATATTTATATATTAATTAAAAATATAAAGATAGGTTATTATTATTTTTAATAATGGTATTTGAAATGAATAGCTATGCCTAACTTTTATTTTCATTTTTAAATATTCATTAAAAATATCGAGGGATTGGTTATTATCATTTTTAATGATCACGAGCATACCTAACCTTTATTCTTATTTTTATATATTAATTAAAAATATGGAAAGATAGGTTATTATCATTTTTAATAATGGTATTTGAAATGAAGAGGCATACCCAACCCTTATTCTCATTTTTATATATTAATTAAAAATATGGAGGGATAGGTTATTATCATTTTTAATGGTGGTATTTGAAATGATGGGCATACGGAACCTTTATTCTCATTTTTATATATTAACTAAAAATATGGACGGATAGGTTATTATCATTTTTAATGATGACATTTGAAATGAACTCGCACACCTAACCTTTATTCTCATTTTTATATATTAATTAAAAATATGGAGGGATAGGTTATTATCATTTTTAATGATGGTATTTGAAATGAACAGGCATACCTAACCTTTATTCTCATCTCTTCCCTCGATATTTTTTCCTGAGGATGAATCCAATTAAGGATTCAAAACGTCCACAGTAAAAATGCCGAGAGTGGATAATCTGGAAACCCACTCTTCTAACACTACGCACCACCGAAATCTCATATCTTTAATCACTAATTAATCACTAACCTTTATGGAAGGGAAATCTCTAGTTGTTGGAAAGACTACCAACATAGATCCAAATCCTAGGCTCTACTCTAGTTATGAATTATTGCAATTATTAAGAACAATGAGGTTATTTTTATTTTTATTATTAATAATAATGATTATTATTAAGAAAATTTTATAACAATGAACTATTAACATTAATAATTCTCACATCGATCTTTTATCGTAAAGATAAATGCATTTAAGGATTCTAAATGTAGACACATTCGAAAGATCGACAATAAAAATGCCCACCGTAGATAATCCGAAAACCCACTCTTCTAACACTAAGCACCACAAAAATATCAAATCTTTAAGCACGCACCTTGTTCAGAAAGTGATTTTTATTACCTAACCCTTTTGAACTTTTTCAATTATTGCCAAATCTTAAATAATTTTTATTACTTGACCTTTTTGAAATAACGCCCAATCTTAAATAATTCTTAGTACCTACCATAGTAGGCAGTTCACTAGTCGGCGGGGTCTTAAATCGAATTGACTTAGGTAAGATATCTTAGGTTTTATTTGAATATTTACTAATAAATAAAAAATGTTTTTTTTTTTAAATATTTTCTTAATCTGTAATTATTAATTATTAATAAATTTTACATAATATATAATAATTGTTTTAAAATATTGAAATTGTATTAATATTCAACGAATCAACATTGGACAACCTTAGCCTTATCTATATGTAACAATTTACTTTTGCATGTGATAAATTTTCCTGTTCACAACATCATAATAAAAAACACAATAATGCTTAGACTTTTTTTTCCAACATCCGTGAAGCTACATAGCCCATATAGTTCATCCGTGAAGCTACATAGCCCATAATAAAAAACCACGTAAGAAATTACATCCGTGAAGCTACATAGCCCATATAGTTCACAACACAGTCCAGATGACTTAATGCTTCATAACAACCACAGTAACAATATCGACTTAGGTTTTATTTAAATGTTTATTAATTTAAGTTGTACAAATAAAAATTATTTTTAATTTTTATATATTTTATTAATTTATACTTACTACTTATTAATATAATTTTACATAATATATAATATGTAATATTTGTTTTAAAATATTGAAATTGTATTAATATTCAACGAATCAACGTTGGACAACCTTAGACAACAATTTACTTTTGCTTGCGATAACTTTTCATGTTCACAAGATCATAATAAAAAACACAATAATGCTTGGACTTTTTTTTTAAACAGAAAAATAGCATACTATTAAATTAAAATAGCATATAAAAAATTATATCCGTGAAGCTACATAGCCCATATAGTTCACAACACAATTCAGATGACTTAATGGTTCATAAAACCACAGTAACAATATCAACATGCCATATTCGACCAAATATCACAAGTTGGTTTTAAATATTATAGCATATTTTTTATTGCATTATATATAAATTAACTATTAAAGTCGGATATATGAGTAATTTGTGAACATTTTGAAGTCTATTAGGGTGAGTTTCTATAACAGGATGGCCTACTCTTGAAACCTTATCACAACGAATCAATGAGCAACCCTACTCCCTACTGATTTTGTTCTTAACTATTAGACCCATTTAAGTGCTAAATATATATTAAAAAATAATAAAAAATCACTCCAATTTAATTTTAATCCAAAACATATTTAATTATGAAATAATATTATAGAACCACTAAAAATAGAAGGTAAATAATTATTTCTTTATATTTAATATATTTAAATTATATTATTAAAAAAGAAAATAATTATTGTTATACGAAAAAAATCAAGATTATAAAAAATCACGTAATCAAAAGTGAATATGTTAAGATATAATGATTTTTAACAATTTAGGCAATGTAAGAAGTGATAGATCCCTTGTGTTTCTAAAATCTTGTGTTAGATGTTTTAGTGACCTAAGCCCATTGCCAATTTAAATGCTTGTAAATAGTGATTAGGTGTTAGGGTCACGAGCATATTTTGTTTAAACGCTTGTAAATAGTAATTAGGTGTTAGGGTCACGAGCATGTTTTTTTATAGTGGTGAGTTTGGATTTTGTTTAGGTGCAAGATCATGATTGTAATTATATGCTTTATTTAAAGAGGAATATCATTTTTTTTATTTTTTTTAAATTTAAAGAATTTATAAAATAGAAAAAAAAAATTCTTTGTAAGTATATTGAAAACTTTGAACGTTAGTGATTTTTTTATGGTGATTAAATGTAAAAGGTTAGTTTTAAAGTAATTCATCTTATGTAAAAATATATTAAGTAGTTTTGTAATTGCACCGAGTGAAACGAGGTGCTCTACAGCTCAGTATGGGTGAGATGTTGTAACATTTGTCCTTATTATCAGTTAGAAAGTAAAAAAAAAAAATTTAATTAAAACATAATTAAAAAAATTCATGTTGGCTCATAAAATAAAAAAAAACATGGAAAGTATTTTAAAAAATCAAAACATGGAAAGTATTTTAAAAAATCCATGTGGGCTCATAAAATAAAATATTATGAAAAGTAATTAAAAAATAGATGTTTGTTTATAAAATAAAAACTTAAAATTAAACCCAGATCTATCAATCAAGAGAGATTATGACAAGCTATTTGTGGCTTGGGCGTTTGTTGCAGTAGTGGCAACATCAACTTGAACGTTCATATTGCCAACCAGTCCCTCTGTGTGAGCTATAGGTCTAGAATCACGGGGAGGAGTGGAATTACGAAAGAGAGAATTTCTGACCAGCCAAATTGGATTCCAGAGAAGCTAGCATCCCATCCAGATGGGCCATATGAGCCCTGGTATCCATTATCAAAACCTTTTCCATGTTCCAATTGGCCAACATTTCTTTGACCAAAGTTCCCAACACATTCTTCATCAACCAGTAGTAATTGACTTGGTTTCCCTGGTTACCAAAGGCCAGAATCTCAGCAACACTGTGTGATTCCCATTCATCAACCAGCCTGCAAATAGGGATGAAGATATTGTCATCATAGCCACTGTTGGATTTCTTATCCTTCTCAGCAGAAGTGGAAGTCCTACCGACACCATGACCAACTCCACGCTTGGAAGTGCCATGCAGACGAGTTATGGCACTATCATCTAGTTTTCGGGTGAACGTAGAAGGAGCATAGCTTTCTGCGGTGGAATAATGTAGAGAATAACATAGGCAAGTGATGACCATAGGAGCATGAAGAGGGAGCCTCATATCAAGAAATTTGAAGAAGGAGCATCCAGACTTGGGATGGGAGAGCATAATGGAGTGACTGAGCCAGTTAAGGACATGGGATGTAGAAAACATCACCAAATTGAATGCCAACCACTTGGCCATGAGGGGAAATAATCCAGATGCGTGCGAGGAGGCCAGGTAGTTTTGTTAAGGATGCCTCTTTAATGACGATCCCATGGGAAAGGCACCGGTAGAGGGAAGATGCCAGGTGGGGAGACATGCTGCCAAGTGGGCAGGTGGCACTTCTAACCTCGACTTTGTCATTGTTGACACCCACATCCTGGGAGGAGAGGTCTTTCCTTGCTTGGGAAATATAGAGTTGTGAAAGCTGGTTCGAGGAGGAATCACCTAAAATGTCGTCCTAGAGGGGAAGATTACAAGAGACCCCTTCATTGGCTAAACTGTTAGCCAAATATTTGTCCTTACGCTTCACGTGATGGAAAGTGATACCCATGTGATACTTCATGGTAGAAGCAAGTCTCTATATTTTTTGTTCCAGCCTCTAGCTTGAGGAAAGCTTGGAGATTTGAGAGCCATTTAGAATTTTGGAGGCCAAACCGAGGATTAGCTAGGAATATCCTCATGTGATGAGAGGGTGGATATTTTATTCTTTGGCAATGATGATACCTTGTAAGAGACCTTCCAGGTCAGTTGCATTGTTTCTATCATGCCCAATGTTTCCAAAGTATATCCTGATAATTAGGCCCTCATGTTTACGAAAAACTCCTCCAAATCTAGCCATGCCAGGATTCCCTTTGGAGGCTCCATCAAAGTTGAGTTTGAAGAGGCCCATGGCGGGAGGGGACCAGTGAATAGGGTTGGAAGTGTGTAAGAAGGTGTTCTTCCTGATAGAGGGGAAGGTATGAAGAGTGAAGTTTCAATTGTGGAGGATTATTTTTACCAAGTCGGTGGAGGGGAGACCGGAGGTGTGCCATGCAGTGGAGAAGAGGGTTTCTTGAAGATTGCTTTTGATATTTTCCCAGATATAATCAAAGGTTTTTCATTTCCCTTCGAAGATTCGGTACTTTATTTCTTTTTAGATGCTCGAAACCAAGAATCCTGGAGTGAGGTCCCACAGACTGTTGAGCTGAGCACTTTGAAAGGGGTATGCTTCCCAATGGTGTAAGGTGCCGATGATGTTCCCTTTAACTCTGTTGGATATTCTGAATATTTCTGCCACTCTGTCCCAGAGCAGAGAGGCCAGATAGCAAGAATCAAGCAGGTGATCAATGGTCTTGATGTTGTTGTACATGATACAGTTGCAGGTCCCAATGAAGATTTTTTCTGTAGATTATCCCAAGTAAGAATGCGTCTATGTGTGAGCCGCCAGAGGAAAGTTGAGACTTTTGGCCAGAGAAAAGGGTTCCATATCTTATTCTGGAAGGGAAAAAGAATGTCTACTTCCTTAAGAGCCAAAATAGAATAATCCTCCTTCACAGTAAAAGACCCCTTAGGGAGATGCCCCTAACGAATGATATCCTTCCCAGGAGAATTGTGGATTTTCCTAGTTAGGAGATCAATCTAGACAGTCTTGAAGATATCAGGTGCTATTCTGTTCTACCAAATCCTAAGATCCTTCAAGGTTCTAATCAAGGAAGATTGGACGGGGTCTTAGAAGTTGTGGACAACAGAGTTGGATGTTGACTACTAGATAATTGACGTTTCTCTGCAGATGATGATGCTGCTAATTTTTTGCATTTGCTACAAAGATTCCCGCCAAAAGAGTGCAAGGGTTCCATCTTTGATTTCCTAGAAGCTATGTTGTTGAATAAGTTCCCTTCGGGAATTTTCCACCCTCTTGATCAGAGATCCAGGGGGGTCAGAATGGTACCGGATCAACTAGGAGGGGTCACATTTTTGGGCATACTTGTTATTCAACAATGGATCCCACGGAGAGTCATTATTTGAGACCCACCTCCACCAATTTTTTGCAGAAAGTGCCTCATTGTTCATATCTGGATCTCTTAATATGAGACCCCCTTCACGCCTAGGAAGGAAGACCATCTGCCCTTTCACCAGGGCCCACATGTTGTTTTGCGAGCTCTTTCCCCAAAGGAAGGATTGTTGTATCTGTCAGAGAGATTTCATGACCCATTTGGGGGCCGCAAGGACAGAAAAAATATAAAGGGGCATGGACTGGGGGACAACTTTGAGGAGAGTGAGGCGGCAGGGCGTGTTGAGAGAATGCAAAGCCCAGGAGGAGATATGAGATTCAGTTTTGTCTAGAAGCTCCCTCAAAGAGGAATGTTTGATGGCTGAATCGAATAGGGGAGCCCCAAAGTACTTGGTGGGTAAGGTGGAGGCACCAAAGCCTAGAATGCGAGCAATGTTGCGCTTGGAGATAGCATCAGTGTTGAAGAAGAAGATTTGATATTTTTCCAGGTTGATGGAGGTGCTAGAGGCTTCCGAGAAGATCTTGAGGATATTTTGAAAGGAGTGAGCTTCTTGGACGGAGGGGTGGCCAAATAGGAGATTTTCATGCACAAACTCTTGGTAGGCAATGGGGGCTCCTCCATGGAGAGAGAGGCTGCATAAGGAAGAAGAGGGAACCGCTGCATGAATCATTCTTCCTATCCCTTCATCCATTAGGATGAAAAGGAATGGAGAGAGGGGGTCACCTTTATGGATTCCATGGGTGGGTGTGAAGGTGGAGGAGGGGGAGCCATTGACAAGGATGGAAAAAAAATATGAGGAGAAGAGGGAGGATATCCAGTGGGTCCATTCAGGGATAAATCCATAAGCAAGCAACATTTCCAAATGAAAATCCTAGATGAGCTTGTCAAAGGCCTTAGAGAGATCCAACTTTAGGAGAAAACCAAGGGAGCGATGGACTTTAAGGGAGTGAGTGACTTCATGAGAAAGGATTATGCCATCCAGGATCTATCTTCCTTCTACATAGCTTGTTTGCTCAGGGGAGATGAGCAAAAGTCAAAGGGGTTTGAGACGATTGGAGACGATGTTTGAGATTATCTTGTAGATGACATTGTAGAGAGAGATCGGTCGGAACTTACCAGGGTGAGAGGATTATTTCTCTTTTGGGATCAGGGAGAGATGTGTGTCGTTGAGGGAAGGCAACACTCATTTCTTTTTCTTGGATTCTTATACTACCTCCCAAACCTCGATCTTGATCAAGTCCCAGTAGTGATGAAATAAGTTGGTTGTAAAGCCATCTGGACCAAGTGTCTTACCTTTAGCCATCTGGTTAACAACATTTTCAACTTCCTGTAATGAGATGGCCTAGATCAAGGAGGCATTGTGTTGCTCAATGATGATGGAGAGGATGTGGTGCATAACTTGAGCAATGGAAATGGATATGGAACAAGGAGGCTTTGTGAGGAGATATTGGAAGAACCTTTTGAGTTCGTGTTCAATACTATTCTTCTCTTCAAGGACCTCTCCAGACTCCACTTTGAGCTTGGTGATGCGATTGTGCATTATGTGCTGAAGGGTAGAGTGATGGAAGAAAGAGGTGTTGTGATCTCCATCTTTAAGCCAAGTAGCTCTAGACTTTTGTTTCCACAAGATTTCTTCTTGAAGGCAGTGCTGGTTAAGCTTTTCCAAGAGATCATTTTCCTTTAGTTTTTGGTCCTGAGAGAGGCCGACATTCATGATAGTGCATTGGAGGGAGTCGAGTTCTTCTTTATTAGTTTTTTTTCCTTGAATATGTCGTTAAACATAGTGTAGTTCCATTTCTTGAGATTAGTTTGAAGGAGTTTGAGTTTTTGCTGAAGGACTTCCATTTTGGATTTTCCTTTGAAGCACATCTCAGAC
This sequence comes from Larix kaempferi, assembly GCA_027924585.1. Lineage (NCBI taxonomy): Eukaryota > Viridiplantae > Streptophyta > Pinopsida > Pinales > Pinaceae > Larix > Larix kaempferi. The sequence goes on along the minus strand of BSBM01000337.1, from coordinate 1,066,494 downwards.
CACCAGGCACTGACTGTATCTATGAAGGCGGGATGAGAAAGCTAGAATTTCTCAAATCTGAAAGGCCTATGGAGGTGGGATCCAAGACATTGCCATGTTAATTCAATGGTCCAATGATCCGAACCAGCTACTGGGAGAATAGAGGAGGCGAGAATTCCTCCAACTAGAGTGACGTTTTCTGAAATTAGAAAGTGATTGAGTCGTTTGGAAATCTGATGGACACCGCCCCTTCTGTTGTTCCAAGTGAAAAATCTTGAAGAAGTTTGCATGTCTACAAGTTTGCTATTCAATATGAAAGGTTTGAAGAGGTGCTCTTCTATGGACAACGAATGGAGATTGCCTTTTTTCCCCCAAGGGAAGTGATCATGTTGAAGTCTCCCCCAATTATGAGAGGGGAGTCAATGTGGAACAAAGTGAAGAAACCAAGAAATTTGAGAAGTTGGGACTTGAGGGCAGGGGGTTGAGGGCTGTAGACATTGAGGAGGTGACCGTGGAGGCATGAGGAAAGGATGTGGAAAGACGTGGAGATAGGATGGGAAGTAGATACATAGTTTTCAAGGGCTGTAATAGAAGTGTTCCAGTCTACGGAAATTCCATCGGCAGCTCCAATGGCGTCGACAGCAAAACATTGGCAGCTTTTCTAGATCTTGGACATGAGAAGGTTGAGGGTTTCAGAAGAGCATTTAGTTTCTTGAAGGAAAAGGACAGAGGTTGAGTCAGAAAGGATTTTTCTCTTCAACATACAGCATTTGGAGGGACCATTGACTCCTCTTCAATTCCACGATATAATCTTCATTGAGAGTTGGGGGTGAAATAGGGAAAGAATTCTGTTAACTGGGCATATTTCCCTGATTCCACCAATCGAGTGCCCAGTAGGTTGATTCTTTGCAAGTCAGATTTCCTTCCTCTTTTCTTGAGCTCCCTCAAGATGTTTTTCCTATATTTTTGGGGAAGGTTATGAATTCCAATTTTGTCATGGGCTTTAACTTTTGAAAGGGCTGATTTGAGGAGCTGTATCTGGTTGGGCGGGATTGATCCAAAAGATTTTCTCGTGCAGGCATCCTCCAACCCAAGAAGATAAAGATATCCTAAGTCTATCTCTATCATTTCATCATCCATAGTGATATCCAGAGAGGGATCCAAAGAGTGCTTGAGGGGAGGTTCTTTTTGGATAGAAGAGGTACCTTATGGATCGGCATGACCTGCAGGTTTTCCCTGAGCAAGAAGGGCTTTCAGATAACTTGGTTGATTAGGGTTATCGAGCTTGGTAGGGAAGGGCTCCTCGGCTATTGAATGTTTCTTGAGTTCCACATCATGATCCATCAGTTGCTCTTCTAGTATTTCAAAGTTGTTGCTTGTAGAGGGGATTTCAACTTTCTTTTTCCCTGGGGAATATTTGCGGTTGTGACGTTTGGATCTCCCATATCTTTGGAAACGATCAAAATCAGTAATGTATTTCTTCAGATCATCTTTTAGGGGTTTGTTCAAAGGGAAGTCTCGGAAGAGGTGCCCATGCTCATGAAATTTTCGACATCTGAATGGTATGTTCTCATAATCCAGAGTTTGGGTCCATTCTAAATCTTCGAGGCAAATACTAATCACGTCCGGAAGGGCCTTAGAAATACGCATGTAAACACAGATCCGAGCGTATGAATTATATTTTTGGAGCTTTTTTTGGTCCGTGGATCTGACATATGCTCATAGGTTATTTACAATGTCCTTCAAGGTTTCTTCGTCCCAGTATTCTTGTGGGAGGGAATACATTCTGATCCAGACCGGAGCCCATGTGAAGTCCTTTTTTTCTGGGCAGAATCTTTCAGTCCAATTTTTCATATATAGACCAGTGGAATTGAGAAAATAGGGGCCATCATTTTCCACCTTGGCTTTGTCTTCCAAATGATGGAAGATGATAGTAAAAAAACCTTTGGATCCAAGCTGGAGATCATAGTGGGATTTTGGATTCCATTTCATGGCTATCCATCTTTTGAGGGCTTGTTCGGTAGGCCACATGCCCATGAAGTTGTAGATGAGTGCGCGATCCTTCAAATATTGAGATCTAGCATTGATTCTTTCTAGAGGGAGAATCAGACTTGGTCGAGCTGCAGAGCAAGCTATGCATGTACTGGTTCCAGGAGCACCGCCTACTAGTGGAGAGCCCTGATTTAGATCTGAATTTGAATGGGGATGTCCCGTGTTAGGAATAGGAATGTCCTTTTAGTCAATCTACAGAGAGGAGGTGAGTCCGGTTGAACACGGTGAGAGGGGGTTGGGGGGAGCCGAATGGGAGGGGCCTTTTGCCCCTCATCGTGCAAAGGACATGGGTGTCGCGTACAGCAAGGGGACCAGAGGAGGAAGGGGAAGTATGAAACAAGTAGGACAGACTCTGAAGGTGGCCAAAAACCCTAGGAGGAAATCACACGGTCGTGAAGCTGAGGTCAACGTTCTTCATCATAGCACGCATAGCTTGATTTAGCTGGATTACTGAATTATTGAAGAAGAAGAAAAATAATAGCACCAATAGTGGAGGATCCTGGCTTGGTATCTTCATATTCTCGTTCTATTTCAGGACCTTTGATTTTAACATGGGAGCAATGATCTAAGGAATCAATCCCATTGTTGAATATTTTAATCATCCCCTTGTAGAGGGTGAGCGCATTTTTTTAGAGTTTGAATAATGCTTTCATTTAAATCCATCTTTAGGGCACCCTGCCACTACTGAATTATTGAGCAGGAGGAAAACTTACAGGGGTTTTCAACACTCGCCATGGAGGATCTTGACTTGGTATCTTCCTACTCTTGTTCTGTTTTGTGCTCTTTTATAACACTAGAGCGACAATTTGAAGAGTTAGTCTTTAATATTTATTTTTGTTGTATATTTTGTTCTGTGTCTTTTAAGTCTGGGGATTTGGAGCATTATTTTGGATACCACTTGGTATGTTTTTTTTTTCTTTTAAATAACGATTTGAGGAATCAGTCTTTAATCGGTCAAGTGCCAGTATATTTTCTTTTGGATTTTTTAAATTTGGGGCTTTGGACCCTTAATTTGGATACCTGATTGGTTTTTTTTGTTCTCTTTGATTTTAACATAGGAGCAACAATATGAGGAATTGACCTTTAAACTTGAATTTTGTTTGTGAACCAGTCAAGTGGCAGTATATTTTCATCTTCTTTTCTTTTAATTTGGGGCTTTGGAGTGTTAATTTGGATACCCACTTGGTCTTAATTAAGGGTAATGAGGGTTTGGAGAATAAAGTGATAGAGTAGCTAACCCAGTGATAATATAGCCCATAGACATCAATGATTACCTTGTATGTAGTCTCCAATAAACAAAATCTCAAATAATGGGTATCGCGAATAGGAAGGGAAAATGGTCGAATCCCAGAAAATAATTGGGAAGCTTGAATTATCCATTGAGCCTAGATGCCAATTTCAACAATTCCATGGCTTGACATGGTCATACTATTAAATTGAAGCAATGGATGACAATGTCAGGGCTTTGAGGTCAAGCTACTTGGTTCACACAACATGTCTTTTCCTGCTATGATTAAACCTACAATGTGGACCTACAATGTGGAGAGTGAGAACAATGTAAATTTCAAATGTGGAGAGTAGCTAAGACAAATGGATGTGACCATGGATGAATAGTAAACTTATCTTAAACCATTGTATAGTCCATTTTTTCATTAAAAAATATGCCTACACATTAATTACTAAGACTCAAGAGTGCCACACATCTTCTTCATATAAATTCTGAATGATATCCTTAACAGAATCCTTGTAAAGTGGATCTAATGTGGGTAAGGTTCCCTCATAGCTTAAAATGCCATGAATGGATATTATGAAAACCCCAAAACGAGGGATCTCCTCAAATATGCTCTTTTTATAAAACTTCCTCTAATTATGAGAAAAAAATTCATGAAATAACCTTGTTGTCATTTGTTTCCTTCATAAGCCCAACGATTCTTTAGATTCCCTTTTGGATAAGACCACATTTAACCTACAAGGATAGCCATTATGTATCCTTTATTTATATTCTTCAAGTTAAATACCAAAGTTATAAAATACAATATAGAATGCCTCTTATATAATTAAAGTTCCCCGTGCTTTGAGCAATCTTATAATGTCTCATAGATTGATGATATAATTAAATTCCCCATGCTTTAAACAATCTTAGCATGTCTCGTAGATTGATGGGATGGAACCCGAGTGGTTGCATCCATTGTAGACACCATGATTTGAAGGTCTACTGGTTCGAGGCCTTAATGCTTATTATGTCACGTCCCCTTCCATCAATCCAGTGCCAGGAAGGAAACATAACCAACATACCGAGCTTATTGGAAAATTCAGCCCCATACATTACTAAGAAATTCATGGATAATAAAAACTTATGTGTGCAAATACATAATCAATATAAACACAATGGAATTAAATCATATTTACACACACACAATTGTAATGCATCAACATATCTATCACAAGTAGATGAGGATTCAATATGCAGAGAATCCATCCCCTTCTCATGCTATAAACATAATTCATATCAATTCCAATAACATGAATAAGTATCATTTAGAATTAACACATTATAGAACACAGAATGCATATAATTTAAACACAGAGAACACTTAGATTTGAGATGAAGCTGTCCAAACAACTGGCTATGTGAGAGAAACGTTCCACCCAACCATAGATCTCTGTCCAACCTATATTCTTTCAACTGAGAGATCACCCCCAAGCTGGGTTGTGTATCCACTAAGGAGGAACTAGATGTGCTCACTCATAGCCATGGTTTCACTCAACAACTATGCTAAGCCAACACATAGTTGGGTTTATCAAGCATACAAAAGACAAAGGAGGGAATTGCTAAGCCAGTGAACTCAACCACAGAGCTACGGGAATCTCAAATGAGTGCAATAGTCATGGCACCCACAATACCTACCTTACCCAACACAAGGACGGACCTCTTCTCTGTTGCACAGTCCCTCAGGCATCCCTTCCCTCCAGTACTATTCAGGGTGGGAATAGAAATTTCTAGCTGCTAATTCCATGAGAGTCCAGTCTTCACTGGGTTTATCAAGCAAACCCAACCTCTGTTCAATCATTCACACTTGGAATTTGTCAATTTGGTGATCAAAAAACTCAATCCCGTCACTGGACTTCTGGGCTGTAAAAAATGGGTTTTTCTATGGATTTCAGGGTATCTAATACTCTCAAATTCGCCCTAAGGTTCATATCTATGGATCCCCCATTGGATTTTACTGTCAATCCCAAATTCTGGGCATTTATGGCTCTTCAAAACATGGGTTCTTGCAAAATTGTAATTTCTGCTTTTTCTCACTGCTGGGAATTCGTACTGGATGAAAACTGATGCTGGGGTGTTAAAAAATGGAACGGGAATGAGTAAGAAGCAACTCCCATGAGGTAGGGTGACTTGTGGTACAAGAAAAACAGAGCCCATAGCTGCCATACGAATTTCTGGGCTGCCCATGCTCCATTGAAGCCATGGAATGAATTCTCCTACAACTTCCTTACAACTGAATTAAATGTCAGCAAGGAAAGTCAAATGGGTTCTCACAATGACATTTGGCAGTATATGGTTCATCCCCACAACTCCCTCACCACTTCCTAATGGAATACACATGGCCCCTTCTCATTCATTGCTTCCATAGCTAGTTTTGGTATTATATTGAAATATTAATATTTACATCAAATTACAATTTTTCATGGCTTAATAGCACATGGGTAACAAAATATCGAATGCTTGTCCATTTTAAATAAAATATGAACATACACTAACGAGGCCTTGGCCTTGAGCTCCACGCTAGGGAAACATACATCACATGTATACAATATTTACATTAAAAGCCAATATTTCATAAGGGTCAAAATTGGGGTATGACATATTATGTGCAAGTGTTACTGGCCTATGTTGTGATAGCTGGAAGTGGAGGAGCTTCCTTCAGGCTTATGGTCTTTATTGCAACCTAGACATTTCTCTTTTCTTTTTCATGCACCCACAAAACCTTAACTTGTTTTATGTTTTAGACCCTTACCTTGAGATGGGAATAAATTGTTGCTCCCCTCATGTTGGCATTTGTATTACCATTTCCAAATCTATTTGTAGTTTTTTGAAAATGTCCTAAGCCTTTGGAAACCTCAACATTCCTATGCATGCACTATAATATGGCTAAAAGGAATATGTTTGAGTTCCATTTCTATTACCATATCCCACTCTATTCTCATTACTTTTTTTTTCTATCAATTCTTTATCAAGTTATGAGCATTTCATATTGTTGTTGTTGAAACAATTTGATGTAGTATCTGGAACCTGAAGCCATTTTTTTCCTCCTAAAGCTTTGGAAATATATTGTAAACTATATCTTCCAGTGGGTTTGAAGTATGTTTGTCCAATGGACAATGAAATTGTAAGGTCTATATTTGGATATGGGGAACCTAAGGATTTTATTTTTGCAGACAAGGGGGACCAATTAGCAGGTTTTGTGGCAATAATTTCATATGTTGTCTATAGTTATTATTATAAAAAATGTGATGGTTAATAATGAGAAATTTGATTTCATTTACTTTTTGAATGGGATTTCGAATATGTAACTTAGAATTGTAACTTAGTGTTAGACAAATATTTCTACATAGATTCTACCTATGTTTAACTTGTTAAGTTCTACTACTTTTGAATAGTTTGATTTATTATTTTTCCAAAAAAAAACAACTTGAAGGGTTCTTTCTTACAGAATCTACATCGCAGGGAAATCCTCAGGATTCTTCCTCTCATTTGAGGAGTATGGTATCTTGGGAAATCCTCATGACCATTGCCAGCCTCATTTCGAGGATGGTATTAGGGTAAACCATCTGGTTGTTTGAAATTTTGGAAAAATAATAAGTAGGGACATCAACCAAGGCCCACAATACTAAGAGAGGAATCCAATCTTGCCACTTGACTCTGTGACCTCCTACTTGCAATTCACACACACGGAACTCAATCATCCAAGTTAACCCACTGGACTGACTTCAAATTTTATTGCTTAGAATTTTCTTCTTCTACCATAAATTATGCTTAGGACTTTAGGTATATTAATTGACCAAATATTGCATGTGTAAGGAAGCCAAGCACTTGAGAATCTGGATCTTCTACTTTGATTAGATTTGAATTTTTACAGTTCTATTTGCTATTAGGCTATTTTTTTTCTTTAATGACATCTATCATGAGGTTTAATGCAAGATTGATATGGTATATGGTTTCAAGTGTGAATAATCTAAAACAAATCTTAAAGAGATAAGGAAATAAAACAAAATGTGCATGTGTTCCTTTTTGCTTTCCTGTTAGCATGACTATTTCCAACAACTTTGTATGAACATAGTTGAAAATCATTGCAAGATATTATGGTGAAACAATGAACGGAAATTTTAAAGCACAAGTTGCTAAATCTTGCAGCATTTTCCAATCATGCAATTTAATTTTGTAAGGGGCATGTTACTAGCTAGTGCATTGAATACTAGCATGTAGAGCAATTAATGGCAATATGAGGTATATTGCAAGTACTACAAATCCAACAAGGAAGATCGGGTATGGGCATGATAAGCCTTGCTCTTGAAAACTCACTTTTTTCTTGAAAGATTGATTTCATATGTCAATTTGAGCATACAAACTTGGGGCACCTCTTTATAATTTAGTTCTTGATTATTTATCTTGTAGCTCCTTGTAGCCTAGTATTTCCATGAGCAAGTCAAATGATTGACACTGAGCTTAGAAGGTAAATAAACAAGGATTAAATTCTAAACTTTCCAATAAATGAATTTTTCTAAGTATCAAAGGATGAATATATGCTTTAGTTGTGCGTAGAGTTTCCTCTATGTATATATTTAGGAATAGTTAACCTCTTATCCCTCATGTTTAAACAAAAAATAATATTTTGAATACCAAGGATTTTATGTTATAATTTTAACTAAATCGAGCAAAATTGGTGACCAATTGAGATGATGGCTACTAAAGAAAATGTGTTTTTACAACAAGGGTTTAACAATAGGCTCAAGCTTTATAGGAATCCACATTTTCTACTACATGGATAGATGTCAATTTCTTGCTACTATGTGAAAGAGGCACCTTCCAATACCACTCTGATCCCTTATTGCAGATCTAGATTTAAAATCAAATTTGGGCTAGAAATAGGGCTCTTTGTCTCCATCTTTGAGTAAGTAAATATTAGTCCCATGCATTTTTTTAATTCTTAAAAAATAATCTAGAAAGAAAAAAAATTATTCTGTTTTAGTTATTCTTGTAGTAATATTTATACATTCCTCTAATTTTAGAAATCATTATGTTTTTCTATTTGCATTTTGAGTTTTGGTGTTTTTATTGGCTAGCTTTATGATTTTGAAAAAAATAAGTTCTCTCCCACATGGGCACAATTCGTTCCATTGGAGATTCCCCATCAATGTCCTCAACTACACTCGCTTACAATGCCTCAATCTCATTCTTATTTCTCCCCATCATGAAATCACTAAATCTCCTTGATCGATCTTATATACTTACAACTTCTCTTTCAAATTCATTGGTTCTTTCATGAATTTATTTGGTCTAATATTGCTAAGCATCAATGGAAACCCCTTCCATGTTGATGAGATGCCCCAAGGTATGGGGAATTTATCTAGGCTTACATGTATATGGGCCCTTGCACAAAGTTGAGGGACCTATTATATGCAATCTTAGTTTCGTGAAAGTTTAGTGAAACCAAAACATGCACGCGTTTCTTTGAACTAGGCATGGGAGGACTCGAGCCTGCCATGTCATTTAATACGCAGGACATGAAACGAGAATGTGCGAGCGTTATGGAAATACATAACGCTCTAGCATTATGTGTTTCTATAACGCTCTAGCATTATACAAACACATAACTCTATAGCGTTATGTATTTATTTAACGCTAGAGCATTATGCGTTTCTACGTTTCTATAATGCTCTAGCGTTATAGAAACACATAACGCTATAGCATTATGTGTTTCTATAACGCTCTAGCATTATAGAAATACATAACACTCTAGCATTATGTTCAATATCTATAAACAAAAAATTATCCTTGAAACATTATTTAATATTTCTGTCCAAATAAAATATTTCCTTTATTTCCCTATCCCTCCTTATCTTCTAGGGTTTTGGGATTCATGTTATATGTGTTAGGAGGTTAACTAAAGATTTGTTGTTAGCTGTTAAGGACTTAGAATTAAAGGGATAAAGGGGTTTAGGTGTTTGGAAATTATGGAGTTGGAGGCATAAGGAGATAAGAGGTTATGGGGTTTAAATTCAGGTTTAGTGGTTAGTGGTTTATGCATTAGAGGTAAACAAGTAAAGGGGTCAAGGTGTTAGGGGTCAAGGAGCTTATGGGTTAAGGGATTTAGTTCTTAAAAGTGATGTAGGGCTCTAGTTAACGGGGTTAGGGATTTAGAGGTTAGACATTAAGGGTTTAAATGTTTGTGGATAAATTAGGGACTAGGTGTTAGGTGTTAGGTGCTTAGAGATAAATGGGTTTTGGTGTTAGGGGCTTTAGGGGTTAAGGGATTGAGGGAACCAATGTTCGGGGATTAGGGTTCAAGAGGTTAAGTGTTAAAGGTGAATTCTTTAAGTTTTAAGGGCTTAGAGGATTAGTGGTTAAGGACATAAGGATTAGGGGATTAGTGATTATTTAAGAGGTGAGGCCTTTAGGGGTTAGCATATTTATGGGATAAGGGATTTATGGCTCCAGGGTTAGGATGTTAGGGTTAATTTGGTTAAGGGTTAAGTGTCAAGCAGTTAAAGGATAAAAGGCTTGGGGGTTAATGGATTAATAGATTCTAGGATATGAGGGATTAGGAGTTTCTAGGGATTTATGGGTTTGGGGATTTAGGGATTATGGGCTAGGGGTTTTAGGGTTAGTGGGTTAACTAGGACTTAAGGGTTATGGGTTAATGGCTTAGAGGTAAAGGCATAAAGTGGTTAGAAATTTTAAAGATTTATGGGTTAGGGAGTTAAGCAAATAGGGAGTTAAGGGGTTTTATGGGTTATGGGATTTATGGGTTAAGGAATTTAGGGCTCAATGGTTAGGGGGATAGGGTTTAAGTGGTTAGGGGTTAAGGACCAAGTAGTTAAAGGTTTAATTGTTTATGGGGGTTAAGGGCTTGAGGATTTAGGGGTTTGGATATTTGGGATTTAAGTATATTATGGTTTAGGTTGTTTAGGGGTTAGGGGTGGACTAGTTCTTAGGGGTTAGAGGTTGTGGGATTAGAGGTAAAGTGGTTAAGGGGTTTAAGGGTTAGGGAATTTAGGGGTTAAGGGATTTAGTGCTCTACGGTTAGGTTCCTAGGATTTATGAGGTTAGGAATTAATGGTGAAGGGGTTAAAGGGTTAAAGGATTATAAGGGGTAAAATAGAGCTTGGGGGCTAATGCACAAGCCCAAGCGAGACTTCCAAATTCAAGAGAGGAGAGATCAATCCCAAGGGAGATATATCAAGAAAACATAGAGCTCTCATCCAAACAAAGAGCGCACATGAAAACATAGAGTGCAAAAGCAAATGCAGTTTGTATTGGCACAAGGGAGGTCATACATGCAAATGTAGTGTAGAGGTAAACAATTATTTTACCTCTATAGGGTGAACTAGATCTTAGAGGCCAATGGTTAAAGGAGTAGACGTAAATAATAAAAGGATTTAAGGGGTTTAGGGGTTAGCAGCTTTAGGGGTAAAGGTATTTAAGTATTTTGGGTTATGGGGTTAGGTTTTAAGTTGTTAGGAATTAAGGGCTTAGGTTCTATAATGTTAAGGGATAATAAGGGGATGTCTTAGGGTGTTAGAGGATAAGGACTATGAGAATGGGATATAAGGGGTTAATTAAGGGACTAGATATTTAAGGATTAAGATATTTATAAGTTAAGGGATTTAGGGATCGACTATTAGTGGGATAAGGTATAAAAGGTTAGGATTAAGTGTCAAGGGGTTAAAGTGTTAAGGGAGTATGTGTTAAAGGATTAGTTGCTTAGGGTTTTAGGGATTTAGGTTATTTGGGCCTTAGGACTTATGGGTTTAGGAATTTAATTTTCTCCCTCCTCATTCCTCTCTCCACCTCCACAAATTTATGTCCGTTGCTCTCCCCCTCATATCCTCTCTCTCTTTCTCTCACCCCTTATCTCCATTCAACACTTAACAAATAGTTTACGTGGTTTATAAAGCTAGAGAGTTTTGTAACTCCAAAATGCTATAGAGTTTTGTTTCTCCAAAATGCTAGAGCATTTTAGAGAAACAAAACACTAGAGATTTTTGGTTAACATTAAGCGCAGGAATAAAAATTTGAATTTAAACAAAACGCACAAGCATTCCTTAGTGCCTAAAACATGCCTCCTAACACTCCCGCGTGTCATCCATATTCCTATGTGGTTTGTTCGGACTTACCAAACCTGTGCTATGGATTGTGCTAAACCATAGCTAATTGGGCATTTCCACCATTTTTCTCAATATGCCTGTCTTTCACCACTCTTTACAGCATGACATACACAACCATTTTTGACGAAATTTTAGGCATGGATAGAATTTTTTATGCAGATTCTAAATATGTATTTTTTTACATAATCGTTTGGCTTGTCATCTGAAAATGTTGATCTGTAGGATGAAATCATTCAGAGGAAAAGAGAATCCTCTATTTTTTAATCCCATCACTCAAAGGAATGGGTTTTATTGCTTATTATGAAGCCAAAAACATTTGGAAATTCCCAAAACATGGGGTTTAAGGCTGCATCTTCACCCAAAATGTAGATACAAGCCTACAAGGTTATTTTTTTTTATCCATGGCCTAGAAGTGAAGTAATGAGGTTACTGTTACCCAAACCTTGCCCATATTTTATTTCAATGCCCCCTAGACATGTCCCTTTGATTTTGAGTGGTTCCCAACCTACAAGTTTCACCTCATGGTAATAGATTTTGTCTTTGTTGGATGCCCAGTTCTGATTCTTTAGGGCCTTTCAATGCCGATAAAAAAATATTTCATGAGTTGACACTTATATAAAATGGGTGTCCTAAAGGCTATTGATCACTTATGAAAGAAAAAAAAAAAAACTAACAATGTCAATGTTTGATCTCTTCATGTAAAGAAAAGGAGAGATGGAGGATAGAGTCACGAGCCCTATTATCCCTCCTAGTATCAAGTCATAACAATACTCTAATAGAATAATATCTGAAGTAGTTGTAGATATCATAAATACCATTATAAACTGAACATATTTTATATATTGCAATCCAAAAATTTTAAACTAAAGTATGACAAATCCAAGTTACATTTAAAATAAATTGACCCTGATCTTAAATATAAACCCTTACTAAACACCCTCCGGGATTAGGAAACACCCTATAGAATTTTCTCCAAACAACGTGGATCTAAATATATGACAAAGGATAACTCTACCTATGAAGAGGAAATGCTAAAATTACTTGATCCTACCTTTTGCATTTAATTAGCCATCAAGCAATTTAGTACTTTCTAGGCTAGAAGATACATGGAAGTTGAGATATGAAAAAAAAACAACGAATTTACCTAGAAAAGCTCAGTGTGTGAGAGAGATCCAACAATTGGTAGAATCAAATCTCCGATGATGCCAAGTTCGACCACAACAAATAAAATATGACACCCATCCGTCAGAAGCGACCCCAACAAAAACATGACGAATCAGGACCATATCCACCATAATTTGGTTTGACCTGACTAGATTTTGAATGCATGGAGTTACTATGATTAATGTTAGTAGTTTGTTGATGTTGCACGCTAGAATGTTGTTGGATACATTTTTGTGTGTATTGTTTTACCTCTTGTGATTTTTCTAGTTACACAAAATGTTACAGATTGTCCCTTGCAACAATGGATCTCAAAGGGGGTTGAGCTTGACTTCGGGGTTTATAGTTTGGATGAAAATGTTTCATACAAATCCAGTTCCATAGTGTTTTCTTGATATTTTGAGTCAATATATGGTTTATGAAACTTATTTCCGTTAATATTGAAGCCCATTGTTAGCTTATATTATTGTCTTGCTATGTTTTATGTTTCTCTAAGTTGTTTTCAAATTCAGGTTTGTTTAGTCCAACATATGAAGGAAAATCCCTTTTTGATCCAGATTTAAAGTGGAGAGTTTTATTTCCTTATTCAAAAGTATAAACATCAAAGCTAGCTTATTTTCTCATAGTCCTACATAGAACTTTCATATTTAACCTCAGTTGACTTCTCAGATTCACATTTAACTCTTATTTCGTGTTAAGAAATCATAACATGTTTCTATTGAAAATTGTCTCATAGAATAGATAGGTTGATTATTCATGGTTCCAACCTAGTTAGGAAGAGATTTCTAGATGGATAATCCAAAGTTTTTAAATTTGATCATATACAAAGTTTCTCCCCCTATCCACAGATGTGGTAATGCTTGCAAGTATGCATTCAAATGACCTTAAAAGACATCAGCACAAGACATATGCAAATCCATGGATATGAGATGTTGCGTTTTTTCTTGTGAAAAATCACTTTTTATCCCTACAACACTGAATTGTGTTGTGTTCTTTCTTGTGAACATTCCCTTTTTATCCCTATAGTAGTGAATTACTAATGCTTATATTATTATTTTAATTTGTGGAAATGTTCACAAATTTTTTTCTATGAGTTATAATTTCAAATGTTTAATCAATTATAATTTGATCTATGATGGCGATATGGGATTATTTTCTAAAACAAGATTGCAACTTGCAAGTACCGTGGGAATCAAGCGAGTAGAATAGAAGCACTCCCCAGTATTCCTTTTTCACTTAAGTCCAAGTTGTTGGTCATGAGTGCTTTTACATTTACATTGATGTCGCTAGTCTGCATTATTATTGTACAAAAGTACAACCAGGGGATAAGATTTCTCATTCTGGCGCCATGCACTGGAGGCTTGACATTTTGCAACAATGATGATACAAGAACGTAATAATAACAAATTAGTAAAATGATGGGATGAAACTAACACACTGTAAAATCCATCTTCGACAAGCTCTAAGTTGAAATTCTTTCTTTCTTCTCTTGTATAGAATTTTGGAATTTATGGTTAAATGTGTTTATGGTGTTTCTACTGAACCCCCTTGGGTCTTTTGACTTAACACTAATCCCAAATAAAATCTAGAAATAAAAAATATTTAGAATCCCTATTAAGATTTCTCTTTTCAAGCTTGATTTTTTTGCCCATCTAGTCTAAGGTTTCAATTGTAGTCATGTTCCTAATACCAAAAAATTATAAAAATTAATAAAATTATGTTTATACCTAATTGATTGAACTCATGACAATTTATGAGAAGAAGAATGATATACTATTTCTATAATTTTCCATTTACAATAGAGAAATCTAAATTGCAAAAAGATGGCAAGTTGGAAGCACAATCAGAGCATAAACTTCAATGTAAAATACACTAAAATTTAAACTTGAAAGGAGTGCACTAAAACTTAAAAGGGGTGTATTATTGATAAACTTTAATTGCCATAGATAGGGACTAGAAGATAGTTTTCCGTGTGCAGTGGAACATAGAAAAATAAGCAGAATGATATGAATGATGAGTCAACATCATCGTTACGAGAAAGAAAATGAGTTGGGTCACCATGAGCTGTCTATTTAGAACATAAAATGTACTTTCTCAATACTTATCAGTTCAACGTTGTTTAGGTTCCATTTCCAAGTGTGTAATTCATTTATTGATTTGTGTGATGTTTCTAATGTTTCCTTGCACAATGTAGGAGAATGTCCCTATGCATCATGAACCTCCATCCAATTTCTTCCTATCATGTATCTGTTGTCTAGTTTTAGGCTTCTACACCTAAATTTCAATTTCAATTCACAATCTATCACTCAATAACATTTTGTTTCTGGACATATCTACATATAACTATTCTTCTTAACTTGAGATGGATTATGATGCCATAGATCCCATAATTTTCATCTACTTTGTTTGGAATTGACAATCTACATTTACAAAAATTTCATGGATCCACGGATTGTTTTAAATATTAGGCTTTTGGCCAAATAGAGCATTGCAATTTAATTATAGAAAATTATGCACAAAATATTGTTTTTAGGTGCTTGATCAAGGGAAAAGCACACCGCGCAGTGAATTAAAAATTAACTGCGTAGTAGATGAAAATTACCTTTTTCTTTGCTTTAGAACTATGCTTCTCCTACCATATACTTTCTCTAATTTATTTTTCCGAACGCTCCACTTCACAATTTAACTGCGCAGTTCACCTATTTACTGTGCGGATATTAACTGCACAATTCCACTTTCTACTACGCAGAGATTAACTGCGCAATTCAACTTTTTACTACACAGTTGAACTTCGCATAAATGTGCAGTTCTCTAACTTTGCGGAATACTTAATTTTGCATCAACTTCGCACTTCATATAGATTACTTTTGCACACTCTTTTAACTTTACAATATTAACTCCACGGTTAACTTTGCATACCTATCTAACTGCACATAACCCAAACTTAAATAAACTTTATCTTAAAACATTTCTTCTTAAAACATGAGAATTGAAACATATGTAGAAGTTACTGCGCAGTTAAACTAGGTTATTTGCCACTATCAAATACTTGGAATCTTGATTTGATTTACAGACCGTAAATGTAAACAAAATTTACATAGGTCAATATGAAGAAGATGTGCGGGATGCATAAACCAACATTCTTGAGAATGAATACATAAAACTTAAGAACTTATATATTGCTGTAGTAAAACAAAGTAACTTTTCCGCACTTATAGAGAGATCGGATTTACTTCAAACTTTAACTTCTTACATAGAGCTTGGGCTCTCGAAACACTTCACGAGTTTTTACTTCTTCTCTTCACACACCTCTTATATCTATATCTTCATCTCTGTCTAATCTTCTGTGAAGGTTTTCATTTATACATAAACTTAGGTTTAGCTTCACCTGAAAGTTATAGGGTTGCAATAAACGCTACAATTAATTTCTACCTAAGAAAATCTAATCTTGCGGAATACAAATGCAGCTACTTAAATACTAACTTGCCGTGAGATGGATTGGATGCAAACAGACTGACTGTCTGACATTGCAGACTGACAAAAATGACCGACTGGAGTCTAACAGAGTCAGCGCATATCAGATATGCTATCAGCTCATTAATTATGATATTTCCAACACTCCCCCTGAATTATGAGCGGATGGGCATCATTAAACAAAATTAAAATTTTACAAAATGTTTCAAAGCTGAAACATGCTCTATTCATGACAAATTTTACTGCGCAGAACTTGTCACTCCCAAACAACTTCACAGATATTGGAATTTGTCGCTTGCCAATGGTTTTGTAAATATGTCCGCTACCTGATCTTCAAACCTGCAAAATTCTAAACAGATTTCCTTCTTGTTTATCAATTCTCTGATAAAATGATACCTTGTGTCGATGTGCTTAGTTCTCTTATGGAACACATGATTCTTTGACAATGCGAAAGCTGAATTGTTGTCGCAATAAATGACTGTGGGTTCTTTCTAGTTCTGTGACAGATCACTTAACATCCTCCGCATCCAAACGGATTGACATGCAGCATTTGTAGCTGGTACATACTCTACTTCTACTGAAGAGAGAGTTACTATGGGTTGTTTCTTTGAAGCCCATGATATAACACCTATTCCAACATGAAATGTATTCCCAGATGTGCTTTTTCTGTCATCTATGTTTCCTCCATTGTCATTGTAAGTGGATCCAATGAGTTTGAAATTTTCTGAGCTTGAATACAAAATACCAAAGTCTTTAGTTCCACTTACATACCTCAAAATTCTTTTACCTACTTTCCAGTGAGATTCTTTTGGTGACTCCATGAATCTTGAGATTAAATTGACTCTATACATGCTATCTGGCCTTGTTGGAATAAGATACATAAGGCTCCCAATGAGCCTTTTAAACAGCGTAGGATCTATAGTGAATCCATCATCATCCTTGCTCAGATTCAAACCTGTTATCACTGGTGTTGGAGTTGTCTTGCAATTTAACATCTTAAATCTGTTCAAGACATGACTTGCATAATTCGACTAAGATATAAATATACCTCTTTCATTTTTTTGGACTTCAATGCCCACAAAATACTTCATAAACCCCAAATTAGTCATTTCAAATTCACTTTTCATGACTGTTCTAAATTCTTCTATGCCAAAATCACCAGTGAATATTAAATCATCTACATACAGGTAGAGAATCGACGTATTACCTTGCTAGTTGATTTTGGTGTACAACGTTGGCTCACATTCACTTCTGTAAAATCCATTCTGAATGAGGTATGAGTTAATGTGACTGTACCAAGCTCTAGGAGCTTGCTTCAAACCATATAGTGCCTTCTTTAGCTTGTATACTCTATGTCCTTGTCCTGAAACTTCATAGCCTTGTGGCTGCTCAGCATATACTTCTTCCTCCAAATAAACATTTAAAAATGCAAACTTAACATCCATTTGGCAACATGCCATTTCTTATGAGCTACGATGGCCAAAATTGTTCTGATAGTGTCCATTCGAGCTACAGGTGCAAAGGTTTCGTTGAATTCTAAGCCAGGTTGCTGAGTGAATCCCCTTGCTACCAATCTTTCCTTGTGCTTCTGCACATTTCCATCAGCATCTTGCTTGGTCTTATAAATCCATTTCACGCTTATAACATCCTTGTCCTTAGGAACATCAACTAATTCCCATATTTCATTCTTCTAAATGCATTCTATTTCTTCATCCACGGCTTATGCCCAAACTTTATCTTCAATAGCTTCTTCAAATGTTAGGGGATCATTAACTTCATATTAACTATGTAGAGATTAACTGCGTGAATCCACTTTCTACTGCGCAGAGATTAACTACACAATTCAACTTTTTACTGCGCAGTTGAACTTCGCATAAATGCGCAGTTCTCTAACTTTGCGGAATACTTAATTTGCATCAACTTCGCACTTCATACAAATTGCTTTTGCACACCCTTTTAACTTTACAAGATTAACTCCGAGGTTAACTTTGCATACCTATCTAACTGCGCATAACCCAAACTTAAATAAAATTTATCTTAAAACATTTCTTCTCAAAACATGAGAACCGAAACATATGTAGAAGTTACTGTGTAGTTAAACTAGGTTATTTACCACCGTCAAATACTTGGAATCTTGATTTGATTTACAGACCGTAAATGTAAACAACATTTACACACGTCAATATGAAGAAGATGTGCGGGATGCATAAACCAACATTATTGAGAATGAATACATAAAAATTAAAAACTTATATATTGCTGTAGTAAAATAGAGTAACTTTGCCGCACTTACAAAGAGAAGGGATTTACTTCAAACTTTAACTTCTTACACAGAGCTTGGGCTCTTGAAACACTTCACGAGTTTTAAATACTTATTCTCTTCACACACCTCTGATATCTATCTCTTAATCTCTGTCTAATCTTCTGTGAGAGGTTTTCATTTATACATAAACTTAGGTTTAGCTTCAGGTGGAAGTTACAGGGATGCAATAAACACTGCAATTAATTTCTACATAAGAAAATCTGATCTTGCGGAATACAAATGCTGCTACTTAAATACTAACTTACAGTCATGAGCTGGATTGGATGCAAATAGCCTGAATGTCTGACATTGCAGACTGAAAAAAATGACCGACTAGAGTCTGACAGAGTCGGCGGATATCAAATACGCTATCAGCTCATTAATTATGATATTTCCAGCACTTGATAAAACCCTAAAACCTCCCCAAAAAATTTATAATACCCTAAGAATAGACCTAACCTATTTTACCTTGCCCAGTTTAGAAGCCCTAACGGTTGTAAGTACCCTTGCTATTGATCTGCAGTCATTTCGAGCCATAAGAAATATGGTTTTCTCTTTCCCTAAAGTCTTATTCTTGGAAAACTATCTCTTGGATTTGCTTCCTGCATGCTCTTAGTAATTTTTCTAGGGTTTTGGTCCATTTCCCATGGTTGAATTTGAGTAAAATGATCTCTGATTGCTGGTAATATTTATAGTAGTAAGGTACTACTGTACCTTACTAACCTTTGGCCACATCCTTCAACCTCCAAAATTGGTAATTTTGATCTAGTTTGGCTTACAAACTCTTCCCTCAAATGTGGTAAAATTTACGATTTTTTATTTGCTCCTAATAATTTGCTTAATGCTAAATACTACTGCTGTAGTTAACTATTACATGATTTACTTGTTGGTTAGTGCATTTTGTAAGTGAGTTTGGTAACTAGGTTAGTATTTTAACCGCAAAAACAAATAGTTCATTGACACTTATGTTGTTGTTTTTGTCAATTTGCATTTATTTATTTATTTACAACAAAAAATTCTATCAACTATAAAGTCCATTTAGTTATCACACAAATAGTAAAATTCCTTACAATGAACACCATTTATTTATTTTATTTTATTTTATTATCAGACAATGTATAAAAACCCTTACACTCAAATGTTTCAAATTTGTCTATTTTTACTTCATTGGATAAACACATTACTGTAACAATGACATCACTATGAGTCAAAAGGTGAAAGTTTCACTTTCACATCATCAACAAACATTCATGATTATACCAGAGTGACCTTTTTGAACACAAACGCTTGGAGACACTTAGATATTATTAACAAACTCCAATTCAAAAAATTCCATCGCATCAGTATGAGTCAAAAGGTGAAAGTTTCACTTTCACATCATCAACAAACATTCATGATTATACAAGAGTGACCTTTTTTAACACAAACGCTTGGAGACACTTAGATATTATTAACAAACTCCAATTCAAAAAATTCCATCGCATCACTATGAGTCAAAAGGTGAAAGTTTCACTTTCACATCATCAACAAACATTCATGATTGTACAAGAGTGACCTTTTTGAACACAAACGCTTGGAGACACTTAGATATTATTAACAAACTCCAATTCAAAAAATTCCATCGCAACAATCATGCATTCGAGAAAATAAAATAGGTGCATATACATTCATTTCCAGCCATTGGAGACACTTAGATATTATTAACAAACTCCAATTCAAAAAATTCCATCGCAACAATCATGCATTCGAGAAAATAAAATAGGTGCATATACATTCATTTCCAGCCATAAGAAATAGGGTTTTATATTGCCTTAAAAGTCTTATTCTTGGAAAACTATCCGTTGGATTTTCTTCGTGAGTGTTTCTAGTAATTTTGCTAGGGTTTTGGTTCATTTCCCATTTTGAACTTGAGTAAAATCATCTCTGATTGCTGGTCTAAAAAAAATATATTTATAATAATATGGTACAACAGTACCTCACTAGCCTTTGGCCACATTCTTTGACCTCCAAAATTGCTGATTTTGACCTAGTCTGGCCTTCAAATTCGTCCCTTAACTGTCCTAAACTTTAGGACTGTTTTATTTGCTGCTAATAACTTGTTTAATGCTGAATACTACTGCTATAGTTAACTGTTACATTATTTATTTGCTGGTTAGTGCATTGTATAAGTGAGTTTGGTGACTACGTTAGCATTTTTTGGGATTTCATATGCATAAAAAATGTTATCAAAAGTATTTCTTTATAATTGTTGGTGTTCATGTCTACGCCATAATTCCTCTGTCCATGAATTTAATCAAGTTAATTAGAGAATAGTAAAACTGCAAAAAAAAATAGTTCATTCACAAATATGTTGGTGTTTTTGTCAATTTGTTAGCTCATTGTAACAAATTTTTTTATCAACTATAAACTCCATTTATTTATCACACAAAGAATAAAACCCGTAAACACTATTTATTTATTTTATTATCACACAATGTATAAAAACACTTGCACTCAAATGTTTCAAATTTGTCTATTTTTACATCATTATTGGAAAGGGGAGTGGTTTGAGGTAGATACAATCATTTTGGAGCTTTAGTTCCTTGGAGAGGAATTATTCTAGATTAGTTTCACCAAGATTTGGGTGTATGTGTACATTCCTGATAGTTATTCAACCATCATCATAGCTTCATGTTTGCTTTACTTTCAATTTTGTTAGATAGTTATTCAGCAACCACCAAATACTGATGTTACTTTGCTTTCAATTTTCTTCCATAGATGACAGTAGAGGGGAAAAGGACGACAATAATTCTGAAATCCTCACGTAGAGTTTTAATTCCTATCAATTTTAATGGCTTTCGTTGTTTTGAAATAACCAAAGGAAATGAAAGCTTAATAAAATCCTTTGAAATCAAAGGCATAGACTACCCATTATGTAGTTTCCCCAAGATCATCATTTGTTCATGTCATTGTTTAAAAATGTTATAATGTTGTTGACCTCCGCTATATCTCTGAATGCAAGGTTATCTTCTGTTAAAGAAACCATGGGCCATTGTGCAAAGTTTCCAAAAAAGATATATTCAAAGGGAAGTGGGTGGGAATACTCAAGCTTGAAGAGTTAATGGTAATTATGTTCTTTTGTGTATGTGTACATTCCTTGTAACTTAATTGACATGATAGATGTGAAAACATTGGCACACCTTAAAAAAAAAATTGTAATCCACACTTCAAGAAGGAGGACAGTATTCCATGTGAGACTTTCGAGTGTTGTTTCCAGGAACATATCACTCAAAATGGACAACAAGAATCATTATTTAAAACTTCTATGGAAGCTTGAGATCCAATTAAGCATTGCATGGGTTTACAATTTGATGCAACTTGAGATAGACTCTTAATTGGTTTGGATGAAGCTTTACCAGTACTAAGTCATCAGTCTTGGTGATATATGTCTATAAATCCATCTATGGCTAGCGCTAATCACTTGTTAGTGGTAGGCCCATATCCGATGTGTGATAGCATGTGGATAGTAATTCCTACTCTATAGCTAGACGTGAACGATAGATGTTTAAGTTATTTCAGAAGTACTCATAGATGATCAGCTCATAAGTTAGTTTACAAGTAAATATAATAAGATGTAATCAACTTTCTTATGATAACTTATAGCTTTATAGATGATAACTTTTTTATAATCAGGCCTACTAAGAAGGCCTCTTGAGAATAAGTGGTAGCCATATAGTAAGCTACTGAGAATATCCTAGATATGTATTTCCTTGGCTACTAACTTTGGAAACTGAACTGAGATATGTTTTCCTTGGCCACTGAAATGTCTTTCCTTATCCCCTAGAGTGACTATGCGTTCCTTCGTAACTATGATTCTAATACGTCCAGAAAGTATATAAACCAAAAACATAGTTGGAGAATCAACATTGGACCTCTCCTTGTAGCTTAGCCATGTATCTCCCTCTTATACCACGTATCTTCTATCCATTGATGTATAGAAGTTTTTTAGGTCTTTTCTTTAGTTCAATGCCTAGGGATAGAAAAAAGTAATTGGCTAAAGTAAGTAGACCAATTTTTAGTAATATTACTTTCTTTTCTATCGTAACCATTACTAGTGCCTAACTCAATTTGTTCATTCCATCCTGTAAATGCTACTACTAATGCATGGGAAGGTGGAGCAAGCCCTTAGAGATGGACAAGTTGGGAATGGAGGTGGGCCTTTTCCTTCTACCCAAAGTATATAAACCATCTTTTTAGATACGATCTATTGGATTATAGGAACCAAAGACTACTCCAAAGAAATTATGGTCTTCTTTAAACAAAAATGGAAGGCAAAGTAACCTTACCACATAAGTACAAAATTGAAGTCCATGTTTCACATGGGAAACCTAATAATTTTGAATCTATGCCTCTAAGAATATGTGATTCCAACAAGCCCCATAAATTTCCTTGCAAGCGCCATTTTGCAAAATACACTACTTTTCTCATAGGGATAGCAAAGGGAATGCCCAATATCCATGTTAAAAACTAGACTACTTTTCTTTGAGGAATGGCTTGAGATTGTACCACATGAAATCTAATCACACTGCACTTAATGTCACCCTTTTATTGGATAAGTCCATTCCTAGAAAGGAGGCAAAGCATCTATCTTATACTTTTAAATTTGATGGACAGAGATCTCGCTTACTTGGGTTAGGAGAGATTCATTGGTCATTTTCGAATGGCTATGCTTTGTAACATGTGTTTATATCAAAATATATGTAGATACACATAACACTACAACAATGAATGCTACTATAGATTAAGGAAAATCAAGAATAGTATAGATCTAGATAAACTAGCTTACTTATCTAGACAAGAATACACCAGATATACGTGGTTCACCCAATTGGGCTACGTCCATGGGAAGGATTGCATCTTACATTAATATGAAAAATATCTCAAAGATTACATGGCATCCTCACATATGCATCACATTAAGCTCCATCATACAGTGTGTGTACAAATGACATACACAACATGTGATTTATGATGAATTACAATCAACACATATATCCAAAAGGGTCTCCTTCACCTCTCTTATATACTAAGAGGTTTAGATTACAATAAATCCCATAACACATGTGGGATAAATGAATTTCCTCCTCTTTATATAACGAATGGTTACAATGGATATAATTACAATGATGCATGTGGGATAACTCTATTTTATAACATTAGAGTTATTTTATGCTTTTAATTGATATTTACCAATATATCACATAAATCATCATTACATATTATAACACTCCCCCTTAATGATGACTGAGAGAAAGAATACAAATGGAAGGAAGGTGGAAACACACCAACACCCCCCTTGATGACAACTTTTAGAATGCTCCATAAGATGAGAATAAAAAACACTTTGCCTCATGGATTTGATGAAGAACAACTGCTTCTCACTGAATCATTAAATTGCACACGAACCAGGTTGCACAATGAAATACCAATTAACAAGATGCCCAGACCTAAAGAGAATCCTGTATGGATACTAGATCCAATAGTAAAATGCCGAGAATACGTGACATAATCCAACAGCAAGGTGCCTAAATCACCACAAGAATCATCAAAACCATAACTGATAGTTGAATAACTCTGATATAACATCCACACCAGTGTACAAATAGTTTATGATGGTTGATACAATAGAACATGTGGCTAAGAACACCACAACAGTGTACAAAATACCCAGATTGCCAATACAGATGCATATAGAAGACATTCTTCTAATCAAGGTGCAATATAAATATATGTAGAATACCTCAAACATCGAAGAAACAAGACCCCAATGGTATATACATCGAAAATGATATCATACAGATCAACATCATGACTTCAACAGTAGAAGATGGATGTCCATCATACAACATTACTGAAATATGATAGAACATGATAAAAATCAACATTACATTCCTTCTTAAGAGGAACAATGCTGAAAAACCAAAGATCCACAACCATCATATGATTAAGAAAGGAAGGAATAACAAAAGCAAGCTATCCCACAACATGGATAATGAATCTGCACAAATGAACTTCCAAGAATAAAGCATATTAGAAACATGATAATCCCAAAAGCATAAGATATGATAAAATGACATTGCTCAAGAACATATAAATAAATGATGTCACTTCTATGCAAAACCATATAAATTCAGCAAAATATTATCAATAAAGGATATGACATGATCTAAAGTATAGAGGAGCATAAGCATGAGTGACCATAATAGATACCAAGA
The DNA here is from genome assembly GCA_027924585.1 of Larix kaempferi. Classification (NCBI taxonomy): domain Eukaryota; kingdom Viridiplantae; phylum Streptophyta; class Pinopsida; order Pinales; family Pinaceae; genus Larix; species Larix kaempferi. Next base: position 1,041,879 of record BSBM01000337.1, on the reverse strand, counting down.
TAGAATAATGAGCCGAGATATCACTTAATTATATGAAAAAATATAGTCATCAAGCAACTAATCTTAAGCATAGGTTTATTTCTTGTTAGCATTATATTAATATTCAAGAGATGAAAGCCCTGAAAATGTCAATGCTTCCATATATGAATGTTAGCGACAAGAAACACATGTCAATGCTTCCATATAGGAACGTTAGAGAAAAGTAGGAACAAGATAACCTCTGCAATAATAAGAATAGAAATTTCCCATTGCAACAAGAACAAGGTGCTCATGACAAATATTATAAGATTATAAGATTACTCAAATCCATATAAATATTGAGTAAAAGATGATCGAAATAAACATGACATGATATATATGAAAATAAATCAAAATGTTTAATATGATCAACATATAGAAAATTATGATCAACTCATGATATTACTTATAAAAATTATGAAATGAGAAGTCACTAATGGTCTTAATCATGTGTTCATTTCTTGTTAACACTATGTAAATATGCAAGAGATGAAATGCCCTAGAAATGTCAATGCTTCCATATAGGAATGTTAGAGACAAAAAACACGGGAACTAGATACAATCTCTACAATACATGAAAAAAAACTATATCCCAATTAAAGAACTTATGACAAGCCAAAACAAATATGATATCACATAGATTCAAAAAAATTGACTTTACTCAGGAAATTAATTAGCAAGACCATATAATGATCATAAAGATATTTCTTATAAAAAAACATTGAAACTGCTTTTACACAAAGGTCCGCAATAACATATAAATAAAGCAAATAATGATCACAACATAACACATATAGAAGATTCATTATCACGATTAGAAGAGTGATACCATTTTATAATATCACTTATAGATATGAAAATATAGTCATGAAACAACTAAATCCTAAGCATAGGTTCATTTATTGATGTCACCATTGCCATACTAGAAATCCATGCCCCTAAAAATACCAAAACATCTTCCACACAAAGAAGGTTAGAGACATAAGAAAAAGAAAACCTCTGTAAATATGATGAATCAGAACAAAAAACTAATTCAAAGAGATCAAGAAGCTTATGACAAGAATTTCAAGATAAGAGATGAAACTTTTCCAAGATCTGAAAAAAACCAGTAAAAACATAAACTTTACCTACAACCCTTAGAAAAGGTGCCAAATAAAGTCACTCGTGGGTTTTCTGTATTAAACTCGCATGTACTCGTGGGTTATGCATAAAGAAATCGTTGTTAGACATGATACTCGCAGGTCTTTGTATAGTTAAGTCGCGGTTATGCTGAAGCACTCGCGAGTCTCTGCACAGGAGGGTAGTGGGTATATTGAAAAAGTGCAAGTTTACAGTTAGAGTAGACACAAGTATACCGTAGCACACACGGGTTTGTACACTAAAAGTCACAAATTTGCAGTATACTCACGGGTTCGAAGTAGGGAAAGTCATGGTTACCCGCGCTGTCTGCGAAGAGAAAGTCGCGAATGTTCAGTTTTAGGCCGAAAACAGTGTCAATTATGCCGAAGACAGAAACCTGCAAAAAATCTACCATACTTGGACGAAAACAACAGCTTTGAAAACCAAAAGATAGATATCCTTGAGGAGAATCCAAAAATCATATAGATCTACAGAGAAACAATCAAGAAACCCTTGAAAAATTTATGCAAAAATATACACAACCAGGTTAGGGTTAGAAGTAAAAATTGCAAAAACATGCCCAGATCTAAAGAGAAGCCTAATGGCTACCAGATAGAAAGAAAATATACAAAATAAACAATACCCAGAAGATAATAGTTATTGATTGAAATCTATAGAATGTGCTAGATCATTGCAACCACCTATGATACCATGTCAGAACTATAGATCTAGCTAAACTAGATTACCTATCTAAGCAATCAATAACATATCAACATAAAGAGAACAAGGAAAAGTATACACCAGATATACGCGGTTCACCCAATTGGCCTACATCCACAGGACGGGTTGCATCTTCCATTAATATGAAAAATATCTCAAAGATTACATGGCATCCTCACATATGCATCACATCAAGCTTCATCATACAATGTGTGTACAAATGACATACACAACATGTGATGTGTGATGAATTACAATTAACACATATATCCAAAAGGGTCTCCTTCACCTCTCTTATATACTAAGATGTTTGGATTACAATACATCCCATAACAGATGTGGGATAAATGAATTTCCTCCTCTTTATATAGAGAATGGTCACAAAGGATACAATTACAATGATGCATGTGGGATAACTCTATTTTATAATATTACAGTTATTTTATGCCTTTAATTGATATTTTACCAAGATATCACATAAGTCATCATTACATATTCTAATAGGTAGTTGATAGGGAAGGGAACAACACACATGCCTAGTTTCATTTGGAATACCCTAAAGATGCAAATTTGTCATTTTTGAACTACCAGCTAAACTTCCATTCAAGTTTATAGTTGGAGAATATATGTTTTAAGCACTTCCAGAAAAATTCATACCATTGTAGCCTTAAGGAATTTGAAAGATAATTAGTGCCCATCATTGAATAAATATCCACAACATAATCACGACTATGAGGACTATGGCATTGATGATAGTGATGTGCATCCATTGTATGTATGCTTGCATTTCTTTTGTTTATTCTATGAATTTGAATTTGTAATTTTTTATATTGAATGTTATATATTGTGGAAGAAATATTTATGATGTATGAGTCACTTATATAAATTCCCTAGACCTACCATCCCCAATGGCAATATTTGGAAACATTAAATCAATGTTTTGATATCAATGGATTTCCTCCTATTTTTAGAGCTATTTTTTTTCAATATATTTCAATTCTCCATTTTGTTTGGTTGTGATTAATGCTTGTCTAAATCTGAAGTGGAAAAAAAACTATGCTGCTCATGTGGATCAACCGATGAATACTTGAAGCTTTCCTTATCCCCCTTGACTAGATTTGACTTTTGAGCTTGTCTCACTATAGCAATAAGAGAAAAACACTTCCGAAACATAATCAGAATCATGATTCCTAGGTCAAGTGCTTGAGGTACAAAGACTTCCAAACTTTCCGAAAGTTAATCTCTTGTGATGCTGGCACTTTGACATGCTAATTTGTGCCATAACATATACCATTCATATTATGTTGTCACTTGTAATAGGGTTGTTTGATTCGATGAAATCCAGGAATGAAAAATAACAAATTGGGTTGTCTAAGCAATTGGGTAGCTAAATTTTAATTTCTTCCTAGTGATATTGCAGTCATCCCTAGTTCCAGTGGCGCAACTCTTTAGATGCGCAAGTCTGGAGCCAATTGTAAGTTCTTACAATACAAATATAAGAATTTACTAGGGATAAGTATTGGGTTCTTTGGTCCTAGTCATTCTCCATACTATGTATCCCAATACTATTTGAGCCTAAGAGCCACTCTAACTGCCTCATGCCATTTGGCTTGACTCTTCCTTGGAAAAAACCCTTCTTTCTAGTAGTAGCCATAAATATTCCCATGATAATAAATAACTTTGTAGCATGCAAACCTTGAATTGTTGTTATGTGACTCTTACCCATGCACAACCCTTATATACTAGCCATGAAACCCTATTATAGAGCCATCATCAATGCCCATTGGAGGTTTTCTCTCCTTGGGTTACTGTTGTTGATAATTTTTAGAAAGTGACATGTATGAGATTAATCAGAATGACCAGGTTTTAAAATTAATAGTTAACCATATTTAGACGTCAAAATATTAGGTGGAATTTTTATTTAATTGTTATGTGGCCACAATATCCTTATCTCCATAGCAAGTGTCATTTAAATGTCAACATTACATTGCTTACCCCATTACAATCTCCAATAAAATGCATCACCTTCTCATTTGTTTATTTAGATCATTACGAAGCAGATGCACCGTTTGTATTCGTAATCAATTATTGTATGCCTTTTCCCTTTTGGTAGGTACTATCCTCTCTATGGCTATCAATCTTGTTAAACAACTAATGTTCAATATGGGAAATGAGGTAGCTAACACACCTACTGGCTACTTCCTTGAAAGTATGAAAAATAAATGTTGTAGATTGGGAAAGAAGAGATCATGATTATTATTACTATTATATTAATATTTATTTTAATATTAATTGCAAGCAATTTTGAAAACATTCATGAATACATTAAATTCCATTTAAGAAACCAATTTGAAGAGCCCAATTTAGTGTTGCAATAGCATCTCGCATCTCTCTTATAAGGGATGTGCTTTTATATCGAACTATGTTTGAGATAGAGATATTAAATGTAATGGTTTTGTATGTCAATATTTATAGTTAAGAATAACCGTTTCCATTCAAAATAGAGATACTAAATGTAATTGTTTTGTATGTCAATATTTATAGTTAAGAATAGCCGTTTGCATTCAAAGTCTTTCTTTATTAGGAATTTCTTTGTATGAAATTGTAGTTATGTGTTGGTTAGTAAAAAAGGTTGTGCAGTTTATTTATTTTTTCCTATTAACATTCACTAGGTGTTCATTTTAGTGTCAAATAAGGTGTGCCACCACTCAATTCGTATTCCGTGGGAGAAAACTTTATATTTATAATTTAACAAAGTCCTAGGCATTTTTTTGCTCATTGAAACTAAACAAAACAATTGAAAGTATAAATTTAAATTTAAATTGTCTCCGTAAATATTTTTAACGAGATATCATTAGTTGATAGAATACATGATTGTGGTATTATGTTCAACTTTATATATAGGATTTGTTTTCTTATCATTCAAGACATCATGATAATGTTAAATTTAATAAATAATATTTTAGTAAAAATAAGATAAAATAGGTTGAATGTTGTTTTAATTTTGTTATTTTTTTTTTATACGTATTTTATAATTGAAAACATATTTTATTAAACAATTTTTTTAAAATATTATTTTTAAAATTTTGATGACGTCACCACCTACAATATTATAATGATAACTATTAGATACACATTTATGAATCGATTCATTGTTCTCGTTAATGTCAAGGCCGGCCTCAATTATTTATGTGAGTGACCGCTTCACTTTAATTAGGCCCGCGATGCCTAATTTCTATGTATTATTTTTTGCAAGCGATTACTATTCTTTGAACTTGTCTCGTATTCTGGGGCCTGCCCGGCTTCCATTGCTGATTGGCAATTTCTTTCCAAAAGTCCGTATGATGCAATTTTTTAATTAGAAGTTTGTAATCCTGACCTCACGACCACGCCCAAGGCCACAGGGCTTTATCATAACCTCATAACCTGTCCATTTTCACTTGACATCGACATGGATCGATTAATCCGTTTATATATCTAGTTACCTTTTCAAGTCACATAAGTGACTCATAGTTTGAGCTTGTGGTATGGAGATGGTTAATATTGCATTATATATAAATGAACTATTAAGTGATATGTTTAGATGTTAAATATAGGTCAACAATAATGGAAGGTTACATGGATTTAATTTTAATCAAGAGAGCATTTGATTAAGAAATGACATTATACAACAAATAAAGATAAAAGCTGAATAATTATTATATTTTATTGTAAATGAAATGAAATATTATTATATGTCAAAAAAATAAAAGATAAAAAATAAAAATAAAATATAAAAAATCACTCATTCAAATGTAAATATGTGAAGAGATAATGATCTCCAACAAAAATAATGAAAGAAGTGAGGGATTTTTTTTGTTTCTAAAATCTTGTATTAGATGACTTAATAACCCAAGTCCATTGAAAACTTAGACCTTTGCATATTGTGGTAAGGTGTTTGGGTCATGAGTTTATTTTTTTTTGTATGGTGGTGGGTTCAAATTTTGTTTAAGTGAAAGATTCATGATAGTGATTATATGCTCTATTTGAAGAGGAATAACATATTTTTTTATATCTTTTTAGAATCTGAAGAATTTATGAAATAGAAAAAAAAAATATATGTATGCCTACCTCCATCAATATTGAACAAAAATTTGAACACTAATGTTATCTTTATGGTAGTCAAATACACAACTCCTAAAATAATGCCTCCACATATAAGTGCATTAAGTGGTTTTATAATATAATACAACACACAATCTTGTTTTGAATTAATACATTGAGTAATACTTGTGCAATGAGGATCACATACACATTCTAATCCATGCATGATCTTAAAACGATACATACATTATGTAATGCCATGACTTGGTAGGCTAGTAAGCACCATCCATGGTGGTTTCGAGGGGCCCAAAGAAATATTGAACATGGAAAGGAATGTATGACATTTTTTCACTACACATGTGTTTCCTAAGTATGACTACAAATTCTTGATAACACATGTGTTCTTGAGAATCCATGCCCATACTTGAGAACACATGTATTCTTGGTACCTCAGTGCCACTTTTTCTATCACCAACTTCTTTATTCTATCACTTAGTAATATATTTTTGAGGTTTTGAGATTTGAATCAAGAACATTTGGGACTCAACAAAAGATTATAGACTATTGGGTGGCCTCCTACTTACGCAATATCTATTGATCTTACGTCTTCTACCTCTAAACTAAAACTGAATAAAATAACATACATTTGAAATTTATCCACTCATAATGTATTTGGTGCATACACAAAAGAGAGATGAAAAAGGTCTAAGAATAATAATAATCATATCAATTGAACCCACGGATTTTAGAATGAATCAAACAATATCATCCCCTTTATTAATTAGACTTAGCAATAGGAAGTACAAATGCGAAATGAAATAAAATCTCCTCATAAGAACAACACCAATTGGAGACAACAGTTTCTACTTCTATCATCAACATATTGGAATATAGTATCATGTACAAAAAGATATGAAAAGGGAAACATCTAAGGTTTGTTGAATTATTTGTTTGATTCGTGATGGAAGCATTTGTTTGAAATATATTATTATTATAAAAAATTTATAGGTTGCTCACTCAAAAATGTTGGAAGCACATAAAATTCAAATACTTATACAAACATTTTTAGAAACTAGATTGTAGAAGTTGTGGTAATAGTAACATTTCTAGAAACTAGACTGTAGAAGTTATGGTAATAGTGACAAAAGATATCTAATAAAGTGAAAGCTTATCACCTAGCTTCATGAGCTAAAACATAGTTTATGAAATAAAATAGTGCATAAAATAATGAAAGATCCATTAATGTTATTTAGTAAGGTTTAGCATTATTTGCTTCAAAATGTTCACATAAATTTTATTTTGTTATAAATCATAAAATATATAATTTAACATTGTTTTATTTCTATTTGAAAATATATAACATGAATTTCTTTTCTAAAATCTTATAGTTAAAAACCAAAAACACATAAATTAAAAACATAAATTTATTTTTTATTTAATTAATATTGTTTAATTTAAACTACTGAAAGGTAAACATAACTCAATAATGTTGGTAAACATATTTGTTTATTTCTTCATTGCAAAGTATGACTTGATTTAACACCAAGTATACGCTCAACTATCTTCTCCAGTTAGTAGTGCCATATCTCTTTAAAAATAATAAATAATATTCGTTTTAATATATTTAAGAAATTTATCATTTTAGGTTCGTTTAAAGTTTTTGTTTTTTTTAAATTGCGGATAGATGGTAATATCATGGCCTAGATTTGAGTGATTGGCTGGCTTTTTAAACTTAGGCCAAGAATATGGTTCCAATTACTTTAAAGGAAAATAACAAGGAAAATATATATGAAGCTGTAAAAATATAATTAATATATTAAAAAATCTAAAATACTTTTTTCACACATTAAAAGATCTAAAATAACTTTTTCATGTACTCGATGTATCCAACGATCAAGAAAGAAGCATTTCCATGGCATCTTCTGAAATCCAAGTCAAATGGTTTCATTTTAGGATTGTAGTCCCTTTCTCATCGTCACGTCTTTAACGAAGGTATTTAAGTTCAGAAAAGACGATCCTCCTGGGAGGACTGCCTTCCTTGCAGACTCCTTCAGCCTCAGAACGTTCTCTCTCATCTTCTTTCCCTCCGATGTTCTCATCATTTTCCTCAAAACATTCTCAAACTCTTCTTTCATGACAACTTTGTGGTCATCCAGATCCACATCTTCAAAATCCAAGCCGATGTTCCACACCTCCTTGGCTAATCTGCAGTTGAGAAACTGATCGGCAAAATATGGGAATCCCACTACGGGAACTCCCATGCTCATGGTCTCCAACGTAGAGTTCCATCCGCTGTGTGTGAGGAACAATCCCACTGAAGTATGGGCAAGGACTTTCGACTGTGGCGCCCACCTTACAAACAGTGCCCGATCCTTTGTTCGTGCTTCGAAGCCGTCAGGTAAAGCAGCAGCCTGGCCTTCAGCGAGATCCAACCGGAGAACCCACAAGAAAGGTTGTCCGCTGCCCTCTAGCCCCAGCGCCAGCTGTTCCAGCTGTTGCTCAGATTTCACAGCGATGCTACCAAATGAAACATATATAACTGATAACGGCTGTTGCATATCCAGCCATTCCAGGCAGCTCTCATCCTCCTCCCATAGACTGCAGCCCGATGCCCTTCCATCTAAAAAATTGGGAAGAAAAAGAGGTCCTATGGCCAGAGCAGGACAGCCATTCAAAGAGAGTGCTGTTACTGTGTCCCTCCCTTCGAGCTCCTCAAACGTGTTGACTAGTACGTAGTCCCCTTTGCTTTGCTTGTGCGATTCATAGAGCAAGACTTTGAAAAGAGTGTCGGATGGATCCTGAGTGCGATAGAAGGATAACAGATCGGCTGGCTTCAATGGCGGAATGTTGCCAGGAAGACAAGTGATGAGCTTCTCTGGATTTTTCGCTTGGCTTACTGAAAAAGTTACAAACACAAGTACAGTTATGATCTCTTTTCATAGAAAGCTAAAATAATTGACAAGAAGAATTCAGGATATATATGGGAACAATGTTAAGAAGAAAATATGAATGAGCGTCTTATCATTCATTTTCAATATGTCATGCTTGATTGCATCTAGAGTAATCAGGAGCCGATACTTGTAAGAAGTAGGTTTAGAAGATGTATCGTAACTGTAATTTCAGAATTACCACTAATATATCCCTAATAGAAAACGAAGTTCGTGTAGCATTCAGAAATTCATGTTTGATATAGATAGGAATTGGAGAGACATCAGACAAACCATTGACCGGAATATGTCCCTCGGAAAGAAGGAAGTTGGCGTAGCATTGAGAAACGGAGGAAGCAGCACATAGAGGCCAGAAGATAACCCTCGGCACTTTCATATTGCTTGCCACTTCCTCCGTGCAAGACATGAAGGCGTCTGTGACAATGAAAGTAATGGGTGGAAATGATGGTGATTTCTCATCAGCTGTTCGAAGCAGTTCCTCCAACGCGGGGCCTAACTTTTGCAGCGCAAGAAATAACTCGGCCAGGTTGGAGGTACGGCCATGGTCGGGCGGTAAACCATCCGGAATAGACACAAATCGAATTCTCCTTTCTTGCTGCTCCGCATTGAGATCGTCTCCGGAAACAAGAGATTTAGATTTCTTTGAAGCTTCCACCATTTGTTTGTGTATCCAGTCAGTATTGACGAAAGTGACAAAACATCCTCTTATAGCGAGCAGCTGTGCCAAATTCATGAGAGCATTAACATGACCCTGTGCAGGAGCTGGTACAATCACTCCATGCGAAGCATGTTCCCCCTCCCCCTTTTGATTGAAGAAATCCATATATTAATAAATATAGCCGGACTTTATTGGTTGCTCTTCCCTGAATCAAATATCAGAGTTTACTGCTATGGATTTGAGCTGCGAATCATGCACCTTCTAAAACGGATTATAGCGATTACGCTCAGTTCTTATAATCGAGAAATATAAATGCGTGACTCAATGTAAATATCAACAGAATTAATGTGTGCTTCATTTGTTGAATTGATATAAGCAGGTACGACGAGCCCTATGTCCTCCCTATGATTATTACGTCTCACTCTCCTCCACTTATTGAATTGTAATCAGCAGCTCCGACGATCCCTATGTCCTCCCTATGATTATTACTTCTCATTCTCATTCTGCTTTACCGGCACGTCTCCCCCGCTCATCTAAGCTTATAGGAAACTGCCAAGCAAGTTTTAGTTGATTGGAATGGCTACTTCAAACTTGTGCCAAACTTGTTATTTTTCATCAATTGATGGGTAAACCCATCAGCGGAGGTAAGGATATGTAATGCTCCTCCACCTCACGAGGCAATGTCATGAATCTATCAAATTTCCTAGCTAAGTCTTCGTTTATTGAGAAGATTTCAGAGACACACATAGGATAGGTACTTATTATCATTTTTAATTATGGTATTTAAAATGAATGGGAATACCTAATTTTCATTTTTATATTTATATATTAATTAAAAATATTGAAATGAATGGGAATTTATATATTAATTAAAAATATAGAGATAGGTTATTATTATTTTTAATAATGGTATTTGAAATGAATAGCCATGTCTAACTTTTATTTTCATTTTTAAATATTAATTAAAAATATGGAGGGATCGGTTATTATCATTTTTAATGATCACGGGCATACCTAACCTTTATTCTCATTTTTATATATTAATTAAAAATATGGAAAGATAGGTTATTATCATTTTTAATAATGGTATTTGAAATGAAGAGGCATACCCAACCCTTATTCTCATTTTTATATATTAATTAAAAATATGGAGGGATAGGTTATTATCATTTTTAATGGTGGTATTTGAAATGACGGGCATACGAAACCTTTATTCTCATTTTTATATATTAACTAAAAATATGGACGGATAGGTTATTATCATTTTTAATGATGACATTTGAAATGAACTCGCATACCTAACCTTTATTCTCATTTTTATATATTAATTAAAAATATGGAGGGATAGGTTATTATCATTTTTAATGATGCTATTTGAAATGAACAGTCATACTTAACCTTTATTCTCATCTCTTCCCTCGATATTTTGTCCTGAGGATGAATCCAATTAAGGATTCAAAACGTCCACACTAAAAATGCGGAAACCCACTCTTCTAACACTACGCACCACTGAAATCTCATATCTTTAATCACTAATTAATCACTAACCTTTATTAAAGGGAAATCTCTAGTTGTTGGAAAGACTACCAACATAGATCCAAATCCTAGGCTCTACTCTAGTTTAAGTCTCATATTTACTTTTTACTTTGTATTATTCATTTTTGTTTATGTCCGACATAATATTTATTACTTTTTACTTTGTATTATTTTGTTAACGACATAGTATCTATCACCTAATCTTAAGCTCTAAAGTCTCTAGTTTAAGTCTCATATTTACTTTTTACTTTGTATTATTTTGTTACTTGACAAACACTAGACAAACTCGAAAAACTCTCCACAAACACACACATGTTACAAGATCTCCCTCATACTGGGCTAAAGAGCGCCTCTCGGGGCAAGGACTAAGAACTCAAATAGAGTTGCTGAGTGAAGAGATGTAAAGAGAACTATGTTTGATCTGAACAATCACCTATCCTCTTCTTTATTAGACTTGAACAATCATCATCATTAATAATAATACTAACCTCATTACTTATGAATTATTGCAATTATTAAGAACAATGAGGTTATTTTTATTTTTATTATTAATAATAATGATTATTATTGAAATTTTTTTATAACAATGAACTATTAATTTTAATAATTCTCAAATCGATCTTTTATCGTAAAGACAAATGTATTTAAGGATTCTAAATGTAGACACATTTGAAAGATCGACAATAAAAATGCCCACCGTAGATAATCCGAAAACCCACTCGTCTAACACTAAGCATCACAAAAATACCAAATCTTTAAGCACGCACCTTGTTCAGAAAGTGATTTTTATTACCTAACCCTTTTGAACTTTTTCAATTATTGCCAAATCTTAAATAATTTTTATTACTCGACCTTTTTGAAATAACGCCCAATCTTAAATAATTCTTAGTACCTACCATAGTAGGCAGTTCACTAGTCGGCGGGGTCTTAAATCGAATTGAATTAGGTAAGATATCTTAGGTTTTATTTAAATATTTATTAATAAATAAAAAATATTTTTAATTTTTAAATACTTTCTTAATCTGTAATTATTAATTATTAATAAATTTTACATAATATATAATAATTGTTTTAAAATATTGAAATTGTATTAATATTCAACGAATCAACATTGGACAACCTTTAGCCTTATCTATATGTAACAATTTACTTTTGCATGTGATAACTTTTCATGTTCACAACATCATAATAAAAAACACAATAATGCTTAGACTTTTTTTTCCAACATCCGTGAAGCTACATAGCCCATATAGTTCATCCGTGAAGCTACATAGCCCATAATAAAAAACCACGTAAGAAATTACATCCGTGAATTACATCATGATCGTAATTATATGCTTTATTTAAAGAGGAATATATCATTTTTTTTATCTTTAAATAATTTATAAAATAGAAAAAAAACTCTTTGTAAGTATATTGAAAACTTTGAACGTTATTGATTTTTTTATGGTGATCAAAGGCAAAAGGTAATTTGTAATGCTCCTCTATCTCAAGAGGCAATGTCATGAATATATTTAATATGGAGGGATAGGTTATTATCATTTTTAATGATAGTATTTGAAATGAACAGGTATAACTAACCTTTATTCTTATTTTGATATATTAATTAAAATATGGAGGGATAGGTTATTATCATTTTTAATGATGGTATTTGAAATGTATACCTAACTTTTATTCTTGAGAGCAACTCTTCCCTTGATATTTTGTCCTCATGATGAATCCAGTTAAGGATTCGAAACGTCCACAGTAAAAGTAAAAATGTCGACAGTGGATAATCTGGAAATCCACTCTTCTAACATTACCCACCACGGAAATCTCAAATATTTAATCACGAACCGAAAGGAAATATGTGATAATATCTATCTGAAAAAAAATCATAGACACTATTCCTATTATTAATATTAATAAGTATTCTGAACTTGAACAATCACCAGTAGAACTATTAATTGTTTGATTCTGAACAATAATCTATCCTCTTCTTTATTAGATTTGGACAATCATCATCATTTTACTTATGAATTATTGTAATTATTAAAGACAATGCAGTTATTTTTATTACAATTATTAACGACAATAAAGTTATTTTTATTTTTATTAATAATAATAATGATAATTATTAAGAAAATTTTATAATAATGAACTATTAACATTAATAATTTTCATTTTTACATATTAATTAAAAATATGAAAGAATAGCTTATTATCATTTGTAATGATGGTATTTGAAAGAAACAAGCATAAATCATAAATCTCAATAGTTCGTTTCGGCTAAATGAGAGGGTTGACGTAAGCCCTTTCTGACTCATTGCCAAATCTTAAATCATTTTTATTACGTAACCCTCTTGAACTTTTTGAATTATGGACAAATGTTAAATAATTTTTATTACTCGACCTTTTTGACCTTTTTGAAATAACGCCCAATCTTAAACAATTCTTAGTACTTACCATAGTAGGTATTTTACTAGCCTGCGGGGTCTTAAAAGTGGGCGGAGTCTTAAATCGAATTGAATTGGGTAAGATATCTTAGGTTTTATTTAAATGTTTATTAATTTAAGTTGTACAAATAAAAAAATATTTTTAATTTTTACATATTTTATTAATTTATACTTACTACTTATTAATATAATTTTACATAATATATAATATGTAATATTTGTTTTAAAATATTGAAATTGTATTAATATTCAACGAATCAACATTGGACAACCTTAGACAACAATTTACTTTTTCCTGCGATAACTTTTCATGTTCACAAGATCATAATAAAAAACACAATAATGCTTGGACTTTTTTTTTAACAGAAAAATAGCATACTATTAAATTAAAATAGCATATAAAAAATTATATCGATGAAGCTACATAGCCCATATAGTTCACAACACAATTCAGATGACTTAATGGTTCATAACAACCACAGTAACAATATCAACATGCCATATCCGACCAAATAGCACAAGTTGGTTTGAAATATTATAGCATATTTTTTATTGCATTATATACAAATTAACTATTAAAGTCAGATATATGAGTAATTTGTGAATATTTTGAAGTTTATTAGGGTGAGTCTCTATAATAGGGTGGCCTACTCTTGGAACCTTGTCAGAACGAGTCAATGAGCAACCCTACTCCCTGCTCCCACTTAAGTGTTAAATATATATTAAAAAATAATAAAAAATCACTCCAATTTAATTTTAATCCAGAACATATTTAATGATAAAATGATATTATAGAACCACTAAAACTAGAAGGTAAATAATTATTTCTTTATATTTAATATATTTAAAATAAATTATTAAAAACAAAATAATTATTGCTATACAAAAAAAATAAAGATTATAAAAAATCACTTAATCAAAAGTGAATATGTTAAGATATAATGATTTTTAACAATTTAGCCAATGTAAGAAGTGATAGATCCCTTGTGTTTCTAAAATCTTGTGTTAGATGTTTTAGTGACCTAAGCCCATTGCCAATTTAAACGCTTGTAAATAGTGATTAGGTGTTAGGGTCACGAGCATATTTTTTTTTTTATAGTGGTGAGTTTGGATTTTGTTTAGGTGCAAGATCATGATTGTAATTATATGCTTTATTTAAAGAGGAATATCAATTTTTTTATTTTTTTTATTTCAAGAATTTATAAAATAGAAAAAAAAATTCTTTGTAAGTATATTCAAAACATTGAATGTTAGTGATCTTTTTATGGTGATTAAATGTAAAAGGTTAGTTTTAAAATAATTCATCTTACGTAAAAATGCATTAAGTAGTTTTGTAATTGCATCGAGTGAAACGAGGTGCTCTACACCTCAGTATGGGGGAGATGTTGTAACGTTACACGTTTGTCTTTATTATCGGTGAAAAATTAAAAAGGTTTTTTTTAATAAAAACATAATAAAAAAAATTAATGTCGGCTCATAAAATAAAAAAAACATGGAAAGTATTTTAAAAAATCCATGTCGGTTCATAAAATAAAATATTATGAAAAGTAATTAAAAAATAGATGTTTGTTTATAAAATAAAAACTTAAAATTAAACCCGGATCTATCAATCAAGAGAGATTAAATTTTTTGAGTTTAAATTTAAAAAAATAAATACACCTCAAGAAATTGGATCCCTCTCGGTGCTTGATAGATACGGGTTTAAGATGGATCTATGCTGGTATAATTGCACCTAGAGGAGTGAGGTGCTCTACAACTCACTATGTATGGGGGAGATGTTGTAATGTTTGTTCCTAAGAAAATAATTAAAAAAATTCATGTCAACTCATAAAATAAAAAATTATGGAAAATATTTATAAAAAATTCATGTCAACTCATAAAATAAAATATTATGAAAAGTAATTAAAAAATCAATGTTAGTCTATAAAATAAGAACTTAAAACTTAAATAGGATCTATCAATCAAGAGAGATTAAATTTCTTGAGTTTAAATTAAAAAAACAAAATATACATCTCAAGAAATTGGATCCCTCTAGATGCTTATAGATTCAGGTTTAAGATGGATCTTTGCTGGTACAATAGACAATCAAGTTTTAAATTAATACATGAAAGAACCCTTGTGCACTTAAGACCCATAGACATTTCTAGACCATGCATGATCTTAAAGTTGTGCATGTATTATGTAATGTTATATGTCATGACGTATAATGTTATGAACTACAAATTCCCACCTATGTTCTAGCATTTAGTAATTTTTTTTTTTAATTTGACTAAAAATCATTTCGGACTCAACAAAAGAGTATAGACTATTGGGTGGAATCCTACTTATTCACTATGTATTTATTTTAGGTTTTCTATTTCTAAACATTTAAAATGATGGATGCTTTTGAAAATGAAATAAAATAACATAATTATGAAATCTATCCACTCATCATGTATTGGGTGTATACACAAATGAGAGAGGAAAATGGTCTAGGAATAGTAATAATTGTTGGAACATATTAACACATAAACATTTAAAATGATGGATGCTTTTGAAAATGAAATAAAATAACATAATTATGAAATCTATCCACTCATCATGTATTGGGTGTATACACAAATGAGAGAGGAAAATGGTCTAGGAATAGTAATAATTGTTGGAACATATTAACACATGTACAAGAGCATAAGAAAAGATAAATCATAAGGCTTGTTGAACATTTTTATTATTGATTTGGTATTTTATAGTCATATAACAATTTGTTTCAAATAAATTATTCATCACTCAACTATAGGTTTCTGTCGATATCTAAGCAAGAATTTTGATACATTTAGTTTCCCACAAGAAACCATATATTTGATCTTTTTTCCCCTACCCACAATCATATGTGTTGCTCATGCCTAAATGTTGGAAGCACATAGAAGTCACACACAGTTAGATTCAAGGATAGTTTTAGGGGCGAAATTTAGCCCACGGGCTATTTTTCCAAAATAAACATTCACCAATTTGCATTTTTTTAAGCCCCATTTCGCCGATTTTAAAGGGGTAAAAATTTTTCACTTTAAAAATCGCCAAATTATTATATAAACTATATAAAATCCTTTGAAATTGAAATAATTTTAGAAAAATATCGTCAAATATTTTATGGTTGACATATTAAGAATTGGTAAGATTCGCCAAAGTTTATAAACTCTTAAATAAATATTGGTCCTTACAATTATCCCTGATTAGATTGTAGAAGTTTTGAAAATGATGGAGAAAGTTATCCGACGCAATGAAAGGTATGTTTCCTTCTAAGCTAACACGTAGGTTTTAAAATAAAATAGTCAAACGTCCATTGATGTTAAAATAAGGTATAACATTATTTGTTTCAAAATGCTAACATAAATAGAATTTTGCAATTTTTAACACGAAAAGATATTACAAGAATAGTGTTCCAATTACATTTAAAAAATAAAAGGAAAAATGTATTAAGTTGGAATCATTGCAGTATAGATACTTCAATATCACTGAATCTACGACAACATCTCGTGTGAATCAGATGAAGTCATTCAACCCATGAAGAAAAACGAGGATGAAGATAATTAATATGTTAAAAAATAGTAATCCATTTCTGAGTAACACATGAGACATTTAAAGCCTCTTCCTGGACTCGATGTATCCGACGATTTAGAAAAAAAATCAATTGTGATCAATTGCCAATTCTCAAATCTCGAAGGCTTTTGTACTTTGGTGCCATGATTGTATATAAAAATGAACTAATAGTTATTAATACTGGATTGATGGATTATTTAACAATATGTTCCATGGTCACATTAATAGTTATTAATATTTGATTGATGAATTATTTATTTACCAATATGTTCCATAGTCACATTCATGTAGTAAGGCTCTACCTCAAAAAAAATTTCTCTTATCCTTGATTTAAATTTTGCTAATGATTCTTTTCATTCGATTGAGTGTTAAAACCCTCCATTTCCCTACAATTAATCACACATATGGTGGGGAATTCATGCATGATCTTCTTACCTCGATACACGAAAGGGACTTTTCTTTAGATCACTATGTAATGAGGCCATATGAGCTAGAAGGTAAATAAGAGGAATAATATCAATGACAAGGCATATTTCTTTGGATAGATGGTTTTTCTATTACCATCAAGAAACATGATCTACTAAGTATTAACTCTAAATTGAATCAACTAATAAAATTCCCTTGCTCCATCCAATTGTATTGAAACTGCTCAACATTGATTGAATTTCCTAATCACTCACTACTGGAATTAAATGACCAATAGTAACCTAATGAAACAAGGAAAATAGGAAATCCTCCCTATTACTAACTCACCCAGATCTCCAATTTTTCCTCATAGACTTGGGTGGAACCACTTTTAGTCAATGTGACCAGTCAACTATTTTCACTATATATTTTCATGGTAGGAATCCCATGAAAGCCATGATCATGCTTGTTCTTTATTCAAAATTCCCATGCTTAGTTCTTTGTTTGCAAGTGGTTTGCTTTTTCCTTTAACTCAGCTAAAGGGAACATTATAGAAACAAAAATTGTGATTTCCATGGAACTAAGCAAGAACATGCATTTTTTAGTAGATTTTCTCAGCGGGGGTAGATAAAAAAGTATAGATTAGGTTAGTAGGGAAAGTTTTAGGATCTAAAAATATTGGGATATGATGGAAGGTATGAAGGAAGTGGAGAAGGTTACAATGAATGGGGTTCTTTTCCTCACCTTAAAGAACAATACCAGGAACGTTGTCCATACAATAATTTTGAGGACAAAGATGCATGAAACCAAGTATGCTTATAGTTGCTAAAATGATTTTAAATAGATTAGGGTTTATATATTTATCTATATATTTTTTGGATAAGGGTATCTATTGGAGATATTAATTACACTACAATGAAAATGCCCTTTAGCGGAGGTTATAGTGTATGCTCCTCCCAAAAGAGCCAAATATTTGTTTGTAGCGGAGGTTAGTAGCAGAGGTGAGTGACCAAAGGTTTTAGCAGAAGTTTTTATTTCGGTGCGCTTTCAACATAATCGCACCGGTGAGTTCTTAACCTAATTGCACCGATGCGTTAACCAGTGTGTCCTAATTTGTCGCACCGCGACCAAAAGCATCTTTATCAAAACTAATTAATTACCAAATAATAACAGTGCATTCCATCACATGCAACTGCACCGGTGTGTTTAGTAGAAACCACTGCATTGCACACTCTTTTATTTAAAAAATAAAATATTTAGGTAAAATACTAAACTTGGTGTGTTCATTAGTGATAACCGCCCCAGTGCATCGTATTAAACCTAACACATCGAACATTATTTTGTGAAACATAGTAATCTATTTTCTTAAAAAAAAATCTCAAAATTATAATGGTTCGTTCGTTGTTAAACATCCCGGTGCATTCGTAAGAACATAACGCACCGCCATTCCTTTTATGGAAAATAAAAAAAAACATAATTTTATAATCGACAAAATATTTTATAACGATTATCCGTGCGGTAAATGCTATTTACGCACTGGTGCGGGTTTATATCCAAAACACACAGGAAAACATTTTTTTTTTGTAAGCTTATAGGAAACTGCCAAGCAAGTTTTAGTTGATTGGAATGGTTACTTCAAACTTGTGTGCCAAACTTGTTACTTTTCGACAATTGATGGGTAAACCCATCAGCGGAGGTAAGGATATGTAATGCTCCTCCACCTCACGAGGCAATGTCATGAATCTATCAAATTTCCTAGCTAAGTCTTCGTTTATTGAGAAGATTTCAGAGACACACATAGGATAGGTACTTATTATCATTTTTAATTATGGTATTTGAAATGTGTTGGATCTAACAGCCACAAAACACAATATGCAGTGGAAGCAAATAAAACAAGAAAGAAAATAAATACACACACATGAGATATACGCAAAGATTTACGTGGTAAAGCCCTCTCTTAGGGAAACATCCACAGAGCAATGGTATCGGTTTCTTATTATTCAGAATCTGAAGATTTACAACAACTCACAACTCTCCAATATCATCTCTTACGAGAATACAAGAAACATATACATTTCTTACACGGTTACTAATAACTGCATATTTGGTTAGTCAGTTACATAGTTACCGTCATAGCCGGTTGTCACCTGTTTCTAACAATCTCCACCTTGACAACAATTTACCTGATACCATTGCTCATTTCTCTATTGATCACCTTTCCTGCAAGCCTAGAGAAGCTAAGCACCACCGTAGCTTCTCTGAAGTAATTGGCTTCGTGAACATGTCTGCACTATTCTTTTGAGTGTGGACATTTTCAAGAACCACTCCACCTTCATCAATAACATGTCTTAAAAAATGATATTTTACAGGAATATGTTTTGTCTTACTGTGATAAGCTGGATTTTTAGCCAAATGAATAGCACTTTGACTATCACAGAAAATCTTTATAGAGTTTTGAACCTTTCCTAACTCACCCAGCAAACCTTTTAACTAGATTGCCTCTTTGCAAGCATGTGAAGCAGTTATATATTCTGCCTCTGTAGTAGATAAAGCAACAATATTCTGAAGCTTTGACATCCAACTAATAGCTCCACCTGCAAGAGTAAAAACATAGCCTGAAGTGGACCTTCTCTTGTCCAAATCACCTGCAAAATCAGAATCAACATAACCACAGACTTTATCACTGCAACCATCAAAAGTGATACAATAGTCACTTGTGCCTCTAAGATAGCAAAGCACCCATTTCACTGCTACCCAATGCTCTTTTCCTGGATTTGCCATGTATCTACTGACAACACCAACTGCATGTGAAGTATCTGGTCTTGTACTTATCATCGCATACATCAAACTTCCTACTGCATTAGCATATGGTACACGAGACATATACTACTTTTCTTCATCATTTTTAGGACTCAAGCCTAAAGAAAGATTGAAATGAGAAGCTAAAGGGATACTAGAAGGTTTCACCTTATCCATACCGAATTTCTGAAGTATTTTCTCCACATACTTCTTTTGTGATAACCACAGCTTGCCATTTTTCCTGTCTCTATGTATCTGCATGCCCAAGATCTGATTTGCTGCTCCTAGATCCTTCATATCAAACGTCCTAGCCAACTGAGCCTTTAACCTACTGATTTCAAACATGCTCTTGCTTATGACAAGCATATCATCAACATACAATACCAAAATAATGAACATGTCATTTTCCAACTTTTTAAAGTACACACAATGATCATACTCACTCCTGGTAAAATTATGACTCACCGTGAAAGAATCAAACTTCTTGTACCATTGCTTGGGAGACTGCGTCAGGCCATACAATGATTTTTTGAGCTTGCAAACAAACCTCTTGTTGCGATTTTGAACGAACCCTTCTGGTTGTTCCATGAAAATTTCCTCATCCAAATCTCCATGTAAGAAAGCTGTTTTGACATCTAGCTGCTCTAACTCCAAATCATATAAAGCAACTAGTGCTAACAAAATTATGATAGAAACAAGTTTTACAACTGGTGAAAAAATATCATGAAATTCAATACCTACTTTCTGAGAAAATCCTTTTGCAACCAGTCTCGCTTTGTACTTCGGAACAGTTTCATTAGCTCCATTCTTCAGTTTGTACACCCATTTGCAGCCAACCACTTTCCTACTCTCTGGACGTTCCACAATATCCCACGTTTTGTTCTTTGCCAAAGAATCCATTTCTTCTTTCATTGCATGTTTCCATTTGTCATTGTGAGACACTTCTAATGATTCCTTATAACTATCAGGTTCTCCTTCATTAGAAATGAAAACAAAATCATCATACCTCTTTGGAAAAGTTCTGTTCTGCGTAGATCTCCGTAGAGTTTGCTGTGGTATTTCCTCTATTTCTGTCTGCTCATCCTCTTCCTGAGGAGTGTCCTCATGAATATCCTCTTCCTGGACATCCTCATGAGTCCCCCTCGTAGATGACTGAGTACATCTAAATTTGTCAGAGAAAGTTCATCAAATTTTACATCTCTGTTTATGATGATTTTGTGGACAGTAGGATTCCACAACCTATATCCCTTAACACCATCACCATATCCAACAAAGATCAATTTTCTTGACTTAGGATCTAGTTTGGAACGCTGATTTTTCGGAATAAGTGCATAGGCTTCACAACCAAATACTCTAAGATTAGAATAATCACATGATTGACTTGTCCATACCTCTTCTGGAATTTTGCAGTCAATTGCTATTGATGGTGATCGATTGACTAGGTAACAAGCTGTAAGCAATGCCTCTCCCAACAATTCTTAATGCTTCATAACAACCACAGTAACACTATCAACATGCCAGGCCATATCGGGCCAAATAACACACGACAACTTGTTCGCATCCAAGACGATGGTTTTCAAATTAACTCCATATTGCATTGTATACAAATTAACTATTAACTGCAACATGTCCGGATGCTAAATATACGTTCAAAAATTATGGAAGGTCACTCGGATTTAATTTTAACCCGGAGCATATTTAATTATGAAATGACATTATAGAACCACTAAAGATAGAAGGTGAACAATTATTACATTATATTTAAATTATATTATTAAAAAAGAAAATAATTATTGTTATACGAAAAAAATCAAGATTATAAAAAATCACTTAATCAAAAGTGAATAAGTGAAGATATAATGATTTTCAACAATTCAGGCAATATAAGAAGTGATAGATCCCTTGTGTTTCTAAAATCTTGTGTTAGATGTTTTAGTGACCTAAGCCCATTGCCAATTTAAAGGCTTGTAAATAATGATTAGGTGTTAGGGTCACGAGCATATTTTTTTTTTGATAGTGGTGAGTTTGGATTTTGTTTATGTGCAAGATCATGATTGTAATTATATGCTTTATTTGAGGAGGAATATATCATATTTTTTTTATCTTTAAATAATTTATAAAATAGAAAAAAAAACTCTTTGTAAGTATATTGAATATTTAATCACGAAACGAAGGGAAATATGTGATGATATCTATCTGAAAATCAAGAAGAGTTGTTGATCTAGTAAGCCTGAAATGATGTAAAGAGAAGTGCATTATCCCCAGGTTCGCTGCTGTGAATATTAATAAAAATCAGAAGCACTATTCCTATTATTAATATTAATAAGTATTCTGAACTTGAACAATCACCAGTAGAACTATTAATTGTTCAATTATGAACAATAACCTATCCTCTTCTTTATTAGACTTGGACAATCATCATCATTAATAATAATACTAACTTCATTACTTATAAATTATTGTAATTATTAAAGACAATGCAGTTATTTTTATTGCAATTATTAAGGACAATAAGGTTATTTTTATTTTTATTAATAATAATAATGATTATTATTAAAAAAAAATTATAATAATGAAGTATTAACATTAATAATTCTCATTTTTACATATTAATTAAAAATATGTAAGAATAGCTTATTATCATTTGTAATGATGGTATTTGAAATAAACAAGCATAAATCATAAATCTCAGTAGTTCGTTTCGGCTAAATGAGAGGGTTGACGTAAGCCCTTTCTGACTCATTGCCAAATCTTAAATCATTTTTATTACGTAACCCTCTTGAACTTTTTGAATTATGGACAAATGTTAAATAATTTTTATTACTCGACCTTTTTGACCTTTTTGAAATTACGCCCAATCTTAAATAATTCGTAGTACTTACCATAGTAGGTATTTTACTAGCCTGCGGGGTCTTAAAAGTGGGTGGAGTCTTAAATCGAATTAGGTTTTATTTAAATGTTTATTAATTTAAGTTGTACAAATAAAAATTATTTTTAATTTTTATATATTTTATTAATTTATACTAACTACTTATTAATATAATTTTACATAATATATAATATGTAATATTTGTTTTAAAATATTGAAATTGTATTAATATTCCACGAATCAACGTTGGACAACCTTAGACAACAATTTACTTTTGCTTGCGATAACTTTTCATGTTCACAAGATCATAATAAAAAACACAATAATGCTTGGTCTTTTTTTTAAACAGAAAAATAGCATACTATTAAATTAAAATAGCATATAAAAAATTATATCCGTGAAGCTACATAGCCCATATAGTTCACAACACAATTCAGATGACTTAATGGTTCATAAAACCACAGTAACAATATCAACATGCCATATCCGACCAAATAGCATTATATATAAATTAACTATTAAAGTCAGATATATGAGTAATTTGTGAATATTTTGAAGTTTATTAGGGTGAGTCTCTATAACAAGATGGCCTACTCTTGAAACCTTATTACAATGAGTCAATGAGCAACCCTACTCCCTACTGATTTTGTTGTTAACTATTAGACCCATTTAAGTGTTAAATATATATTAAAAAATAATAAAAAATCACTCCAATTTAATTTTAATCCAAAACATATTTAATTATGAAATAATATTATAGAACCACTCAAAATAGAAGGTAAATAATTATTTCTTTATATTTAATATATTTAAATTAAATTATTAAAAACAAAATAATTATTGTTATACGAAAAAAATCAAGATTATAAAAAATCACGTAATCAAAAGTGAATATGTTAAGATATAATGATTTTTAACAATTTAGCCAATGTAAGAAGTGATAGATCCCTTGTGTTTCTAAAATTTTGTGTTAGATGTTTTAGTGACCTAAGCCCATTGCCAATTTAAATGCTTGTAAATAGTGATTAGGTGTTAAGGTCACGAGCATATTTTGTTTAAACGCTTGTAAATAGTAATTAGGTGTTAGGGTCACGAGCATGTTTTTTTTATAGTGGTGAGTTTGGATTTTGTTTAGGTGCAAGATCATGATTGTAATTATATGCTTTATTTAAAGAGGAATATCAATTTTTTTAATTTTTTTTAAATTTAAAGAATTTATAAAATAGAAAAAAAAATTCTTTGTAAGTATATTGAAAAATTTGAACGTTAGTGATTTTTTTATGGTGATTAAATGTAAAAGGTTAGTTTTAAAATAATTCATCTTACGTAAAAATATATTAAGTAGTTTTGTAATTGCACTGAGTGAAACGAGGTGCTCTACAGCCCAGTATGGGGGAGATGTTGTAACATTTGTCCTTATTATCGGTTAGAAAGTAAAAAAGTTTTTTTTAATTAAAACATAATTAAAAAAATTCATGTTGGCTCATAAAATTAAAAAAACATGGAAAGTATTTTAAAAAATCAAAACATGGAAAGTATTTTAAAAAATCCATGTGGGCTCATAAAATAAAATATTATGAAAAGTAATTAAAAAATAGATGTTTGTTTATAAAATAAAAACTTAAAATTAAACCCAGATCTATCAATCAAGAGAGATTAAATTTTTTGAGTTTAAATTTAAAAAAATAAATACACCTCAAGAAATTGGACCATCTAGGTGCTTGATAGATACAGGTTTAAGATGGATCTATGCTGGTATAATTGCACCCAGAGGAGTGAGGTGCTCTACAACTCACTATGTATGGGGGAGATGTTGTAACGTTTGTTCCTAAGAAAATAATTAAAAAAATTCATGTCGACTCATAAAATAAAAAATTATGGAAAATATTTTAAAAAAATTCATGTCGCTCATAAAATAAAATATTATGAAAAGTAATTAAAAAATCAATGTTAGTCTATAAAATAAGAACTTAAAACTTAAATCAGATCTATCAATCAAGAGATATTAAATTTCTTGAGTTTAAATTAAAAAAACAAAATATATACCTCAAGAAATTGGATCCCTCTAGGTGCTTATAGAGTCGGGTTTAAGATGGATCTTTGCTGGTAAAATAGACAATCAAGTTTTAAATTAATACATGAAGGAACTCTTGTGCACTTAAGACCCATACACATTTCTAGCCCATGCATGATCTTAAACTTGTGCATGTATTATGTAATGTTATATGTCATGACGTATAATGTCATGAACTACAAATTCTCACCTATGTTCTAGCATTTAGTAATTTTCTTTTAATTTGACTAAAAATCATTTTGGACTCAACAAAAGAGTATAGACTATTGGGTGGAATCCTACTTATTCACTATGTATTGATTTCAGGTTTTCTATTTCTAAACATTTAAAATGATGGATGCTTTTGAAAATGAAATAAAATAACATAATTATGAAATCTATCCACTCATCATGTATTCGGTGTATACACAAAAGAGAGAGGAAAATGGTCTAGGAATAGTAATAATTGTTGGAACATATTAACACATGTACAAGAGCATAATAAAAGATAAATCATAAGGCTTGTTGAACATTTTTATTATTGATTTGGTATTTTATAGTCATAGAACAATTTGTTTCAAATAAATTATTCATCACTCAACTATAGGTTTCTGTTGACATCTAAGCAAGAATTTTGATCGTTTAGTTTCCCACGAGAAACCATATATTTGATCTTTTTTCCCCTAGCCACAATCATATGGGTTGCTCATGCCTAAATGTTGGAAGCATATAGAAGTCACACATAGTTAGATTCAAGGATAATTTTAGGGGCGAAATTTAGCCCACGGGCTATTTTTCCAAAAAAAAGATTCACCAATTTGCATTTTTTTAAGCCCCATTTCGCCTGATTTTAATGGGGTAAAATTTTTTCACTCTAAAAATCACCAAATTATTATATGAACTATATAAAATCCTTTGAAATTGAAATGATTTTAGAAAAATATCGTCAAATATTTTATAGTTGACATATTAAGAATTGGTAAGATTTGCTAAGGTTTATAAAATCTTAAATAAATATTGGTCCTTACAATTATCCCTGATTAGATTGTAGAAGTTTTGAAAATGATGGAAAAAGCTATCCGACGCAATGAAAGGTATGTTTCCTTCTGAGCTAAGACTTAGGTTTTAAAATAAAATATTCAAACGTCCATTGATGTTAAAAAAAGTATAACATTATTTGTTTCAAAATGCTAACATAAATAGAATTTTGCAATTTTTAACACGAAAAGATATTACAAGAATAGTGTTTCAATTACATTTAAAAAATAAAAGGAAAAATGTATTAAGCTGGAATCATTGCAGTATAGATAGTTCAATATCACTGAATCTACGACAACATCTCATGTGACATCTCATGTGAATCAGATGAAGTCATTCAACCCATGAAGAAAAACGAGGATGAAGATAATTAATATGTTAAAAAATAGTAATCCATTTCTGAGTAACACATGAGACATTTAAAAGCCTCTTCCTGGATTCGATGTATCCAACGATTTAGAAAAAAAATCAATTGTGATCAATTGCCAATTCTCAAATCTCGAAGGCTTTTGTACTTTGGTGCCGTGATGGTATATAAAAATGAACTAATAGTTATTAATATTCGATTGATGGATTATTTAACAATATGTTCCATGGTCACATTAATAGCTATTAATATTTGATTGATGAATTATTTATTTACCAATATGTTCCATAGTCACATTCATGTAGTAAGGCTCTACCTCAAAAGAAATTTCTCCTATCCTTGATTTAAATTTTGCTAATGATTCTTTTCATTCGATTGAGTGTTAAAACCCTCCATTTCCCTACAATTAATCACACATATGGTGGGGAATTCATGCATGATCTTCTTACCTCGATACACGAAAGGGACTTTTCTTTAGATCACTATGTAATGAGGCCATATGAGCTAGAAGGTAAATAAGAGGAATAATATCAGTGAGAAGGCATATTTCTTTGGATAGATGGTTTTTCTATTACCATCCAGAAACATGATCTACTAAGTATTAACTCTAAATTGAATCAACCAATAAAACTCCCTTGCTTCATCCAATTGTATTGAAACTGCTCAACATTGATTGAATTTCCCAATCACTCACTACTGGAATTAAATGACCAATAGTAACCTGATGAAACAAGGAAAATAGGCAATCCTCCCTATTACTAACTTCACCCAGATCTCCAATTTTTCCTCATAGACTTGGGTGAAACCACTTTTAGTTAATGTGACCAGTCAACTATTTTCACTGTATATTTTCATGGTAGGAATCCCATGAAAGCCATGATCATGCTTGTTCTTTATTCAAAATTCTCATGCTTATTTCTTTGTTTGCAAGTGGTTTGCTTTTTCCTTTAACTCAGCTAAAGGGAACATTACAGAAACAAAAATTGTGATTTCCATGGAACTAAGCAAGCACATGCATTTTTTAGTAGATTTTCTCAGCGGGGGTAGGTAAAAAAAGTATAGATTAGGTTAGTAGGGAAATTTTTAGGATCTAAAAATATCGGGATATGATGGAAGGTATGAAGGAAGTGGAAAAGGTTACAATGAATGGGGTTCTTCTCCGCACCTTAAAGAACAATACCGGGAACCTTGTCCATACAATAATTTTGAGGACAAAGATGCATGAAACCAAGTATGCTTATAGTTGCTAAAATGATTTTAAATAGATTAGGGTTTATATATTTATCTATATATTTTTTGCATAAGGGTATCTATTGGAGATATTAATTACACTACAATGAAAACGCCCTTTAGCGGAGGTTATAGTGTATGCTCCTCCCAAAAGAGCCAAATATTTGTGTCTAGCAGAGGTTAGTAGCAGAGGCGAGCGACCAAAGGTTTTAGCAGAAGTTTTTATTTCGGTGCGCTTTCAACATAATCGCACCGATGAGTTCTTAACCTAATTGCACCAATGTGTTAACTAGTGTGTCCTAATTTGTCGCACCACGACCAGAAGCATCTTTATCAAAATTAATTAATTACCAAATAATAACGGTGCATTCCATCACATGCAACTGTACCGGTGTGTTTAGTAGAAACCATTGCATTGCACACTCTTTTATTTAAAAAATAAAATATTTAGGTAAAAAACTAAACTTGGTGCGTTCATTAATGATAGCCGCCCCAGTGCGTCGTATTAAACCTAACACATCTAACATTATTTTATGAAACATAATAATCTATTTTCTTTAAAAAAAATCTCAAAATTCTAATGGTTCGTTCGTTGTTAAACATCTCGGTGCATTTGTAAGAACATAACGCACCGCCATTCCTTTTATGGAAAATAAAAAAAACATAATTTTATAATCGACAAAATATTTTATAGCGATTATCCGTGCGCTAAATGCTATTTACACACTGGTGCGGGTTTATATCCAAAACACACAGGAAAACATTTTTTTTTTGTAAGTAAGAGAGGCAGATCCTTCTATTCAACCAAGCAAACTATACATAGTGTTACAAAAAAGATGTCATCCTTTCCCGTAAAGGACAAAGTGATGGGCATCAAACAACATGAAAAAACTTCCTTGTGCTCGAAGGGAACCACAAGGGATGCATAGGAAAACAACATGACACAAGACGAAGACCGGGAGAGAGGATCGGTTCATTGAGTGGACCGAGCAAACTGATTTCTCCCCTTTTTCTTATGAACATCAATCCACCCTGTGGAACAAGTAGGAGTAGCAGAATTCTCCACCAAGGCCAACTGATTTGTGGGAATTCCATCGTTGTGCCCTGGATGGACTGCAGGTGCTTCCTTATCACTGTCTGAATGGTCTGATTCATGAGGACGTTTCTGAGCCCCTGAAAGCGGAGCTATGGCCATGATAGTATCATTTAACACATATTTCATTAAATTAGGAATTAAACAGTGGATCTACAATTCCAAATTAACAAAAAAACTCAATTCTGGGGTTATTCTTGTAATCAAATCTTTCCAATTTTAATGAAATCTATGTTATTTGGTTCAGCATGTACTTGGGGGGAATACTCGGACTGAGATGTGGGATCTCAAGATGGAATTTCAGTTGTATCCGAACAGTGAACTGAGACCGAGGGCTTGATAATTAAATCCTCAGTTGGTTGTTTCTCAACTATCCGAGGCTGTACAGGAGTTGTTGAAGATGGAGCATCGGAAGATTCTTTATGATGTTGCTTGTCGTCTATAGAGGGAGTCGCTCGACTTTTGCGAGGTTTGGGGTCTTGCCATCCATTGGCCTTCTTTTGTGGCCCAAAGGACGAGGGAGGAGCAGGGAAAACAAGACAAGATGCCGTGAGATGCCCTGTTTGTTGGCATGAGCGGCACCTAAAGGCAATATTCTCATAATCAAGCAGTTGCACATAAGGGTCCTCCTTAATCCAGTCGATAAAAATCCTACCTAGAAGCCCTTGGCTGAGGTCAATTTCAACACATATGCGGGCATAAGTGAAGAAGCCCTTAAGAAGGCAATCTTTATCAAGCTTGATAAACCTTCCTAGCGCATTGCCAATGGTGGGTAAAAAATCTTGAGTATAAAAATGTAGAGGTAAGTTAGGGAGTCTTACCCAAATCAGAGTCCGCATGACATTCATAGTCATAGGGTTGAAAGAGGGGAACCATGGCTGCATGAAAAGACCAGATCTGCCCCAGAACCACGAACCTTTCTCTAAAACTTGTTGGCGATCCTCGTCTTTGGCGAAGTTGACAATGAAGAATGCTTTGGAGCACACGAACACTTCTAGATCTGGTGCCCATGTCTTGATGATCCATTCTCTTAGTGCCGAAGCGAAAGTCCACAATCCATTGAAGTGACATATGAGGGCCCTTTGCTCATAGCTAGTAGCATAGGCATAGACGTGGGGTATTCTACCTCAACCGTTGGAGGTTCTGTGGATTTCTCCACAATGAAAGCAAATCCTGAGAGTGCCTTTGCTTTGGGACCAGCCACCTTAGATTCCATTGGAGCCTCAAGTCCTGTTTTCAATGCATGTTTGTAAGAGTTCGTGGGGGTGGAAGAAGGATCCCCTCCCCTCAGCCTAGCGACAAGTGACAATGTTTCATTCGTCATATTCCCTAAGCTATGAAGCCGAACTCCATCCTCAAGCTGGCGTCCCTCATAAATCAGCCTTTGAAAGCAGGGTGGAATCCCTGTTACTTGATAGAGCTTGATTTTAAGAATGCTTGCACTGTCTAGGGGATGAGTGTGCATGCATATTGACGAGCGATCAAGGACCCTCATGAAAAGAGGAAAGCCTACAACGCCCTCTGACTCTGCTGCGACCAAAAGAAGGTCTCTCTGCTCCCGGGATTGTGAATGTCGACGGTGAGGCGAGGACGCATCTGGCTTGGGGATAGGACGATCGTTCTCCTGAAAATCGATGACGTCTTCAGTGTGCAGAAAGACTTGATGGGGATCTGAGGTCAAGAGTATCTCCTCAGGAGGAGACGAGGGCTTCCCAATTGCGGCTAGGCGGCCATGAGGCCCTATAGTGGCTAGGATGCATGATAGGGTTCTTATGGATCTCTGCATTCTCATCTATCCAGAAATCATTTTATTAAAAAATATATACTTTGTTATTTTATTTAAAAAATGTTATTTTATTTTAACATCGACTCATTCTGGTGCTCTCAACTATGGATGGCACCAATGCATTGTAATATTTAGCACACCCATGCAGGGTTTAATAAAAAACATTATGCGGCTGAAAACTCATTTTTACCCCACTTCAGTACATTTGAGCCCCTCTACACCACTATTGCACTTCACACACTTGGATGCCTTGACATCCGTGGTCGACATGGACGCATCCTTGTCCTCTATTGGCGGTTCAGTTCGTTCGAATTTTTTCAAATCGTTTTTGAAAATTTTAAATTTACCATACATCGCTAACATTCGTCCCCGACGAGTCGTTCAACAAGTAAAATGTTTGTTAGTTCACAAAATAATTCTTTAGCGGTATATTTTTTAAACTCAACTTTAAATGCACCTTTTTTTTTTAAATTAAAAAAATTTGCGTGGTGCATTCGAGATGATCAGCTTGCACTATTGTGCCCTATAAAATTTACAGGGTGCACCATCATTGATGCGAGTTGAATGACTTGAACGCACCACTCTGCACAGAAGAAAAAAAAAAAAAAAAAAAAACAAACAAACAAACAAAAACAAACAAAAAAAAAAACAAAAACAAAAACAAAAACAAAAAAAACCACCCACAAAAGGCTACCGGTGCATTACACATTTAAGAGAACTGGCGTTCCAGTGCCCTTAAGTGTAATACACGCACCGATAACCACACCATTTATAAAAAATAAGAAATTTTTAAATGTTGGGCTGATGCCATGCATGCACACCAGATATCGTTGCAATGACGTAATGTAAGCGCACCATTGATAGCCCTCATATAACACTGAATTCTCATAGACAATGGTGCGTTTAGTACAATAAAGGGCACCGGAATTCCAGTGCATTTTATTGTCTAGCACACCGGCATTGGTACAATAAAAGCCATAATAATTTATTCGGTACGCGTATTTCATGTCATCGCACTGGCATCGATGCAATTACGTGACATAGGCGCACCAGTGACACCTTTGATAAACTTGTGAACACAAAACTAACGTTGCTCCTATGTCAAGTCAAGGCACCCATGTATGGTGCATTGATTTGGCATAGGTTCACTGTAAATATATTTCAAATAATTTATTAGTTTTAAATTCGGTGTGTTTGAATAATGGTGTGCTAATAAGATTTAGGCGCACCGTCCAATATATAACCAGTGGTGCAGTATATATATTGTGGCGCACCACTGGTCGGTGCCTCCAGTATATAAGAGCACCACTTATAAACCTGTGAAAACACAACTAACGCTGCTCCTATGTCATGTCAAGGCATCAGTTCATAGTGCACTGACCTGGAATAGGCGCACTGTGAATATATTTCAAATAATTTTTTTCTTTTTAAATTCGGTGTGTTTGAATAACGGTGCACTATTAAGATTTAGGCAGACCATCCAAATCAATTTTACAATTTTTGATATATAACTAGTGGTGTGGCGTAGATATTGTAGCGCACCGCTTGTCGGTGCCTCCAGTATATAAGCGCATCGCTAGTGGTGCTTTTCTAATATTTATGGCAAACTGGTTTTCTTTTTTTGGAAATATTTTTAATATTTGATCTTGGTAGATATAATCTTTCTATAATTCTTTTACATGTATGCTTATGAGACTGATTAATATTATATGTGAAATAGAGACGTGATCGCTGTGAGGCACAGTTGTAGCACAAGGCGCAGGTAAATAACTACAACTTCTGCAAAGAGTGGGAGGCCATGGAGAGGGATAGATATTTATACCCTCATCCCTTTACGCCTCATACCAAACACCTCTTGAGAGTTGTCGACCTCCACAAGTTCTATGAGGAGGAGACATCACTCAAGGGGAACAATACGTTGCTGACCTATTTGATCGCACACTGGAATCATTTTAGGTAGGCCTTTCGAGCTGGTCTCGATGGGTGGTTCCATCCCACTCATGATGACATTTAATTTATCACCGGGCTCTCTAGGAGAGGTGAGGACCTTCCTCAATTCCCTTTACGCCTCATACCAGACACCGCTTGAGAGTTGTCGGCCTCCTCAACTTCTATGAGGAGGCCACATCACTCAAGGGGAACAATACGTTGCTGACCTAGTTGATTGCACACTGGGATAATTTTACGTAGGCCTTTCGAGTTGGTCTCGATGAGTGGTTCCGGCCCACTGAGGAGGACTTTTACTTTATCACCGAGATATCTAGGAGAGGTGAGGACCTTCCTCAGTTCCTTGAGGTTCCACCTGGAGCTGTAGCAATGACTTAGCTGGTATATTTTCAGAGATATGTTTATCACAACATCCTTGAGCCTTCTTAGTTTCAGTTAAGTGGTGAGAAACATTCCATTTGTACTTTTGGTAGAGAGGATGTGAGGTGCCTCTCTTTGTCGGTGACAACTATTGCGCATTACACCACTGATGGGTAGCGCATTAGCTACCCTTTGTTATATTATGTTGATCCTTTAGTGCATGAACCTATATGCATTAGGTGGTCTGATACTTTTTTATGATAGTTTTGTTATGCTCTTAGTCGATGTCGTGCGTGTATTGGCGGGAGGGTGAACTTCCCTTTCAGTTCAAAGTTGTTTTGTCTATTTTTTGAGAGATTTCTGGTGACTAGGCCATCTTTTGACTGGCTCCCTCCTAGGTTGATGCCAAATGTGCATATGTGCATGTGGGGGAAGATGATTCCTAAGAGGGGACATCCAGAGTTTCCTGTGAGGATCACTGTTGATGTGCTTGACATGCTAGGTGGAGAGGACCAGCCTCGATTATATATGGTTTCATATCCATATGTGGGGTTGGATTGGAGAGGGTCTACCAACATATTCTTCACCCAACAGGAGCCACTTGATCATAGAGTTAAATTTAGCATTACTATTTTCATTTTATTCTCATTATACTTAATAAAAATGAAATATGTTTTAAATTATTATATTAAATTCATGTTTATTGAAAATTTATAATTATTATTGTGTACTATATATATTACAGATATTGACACATTTGATGGTGATGTGGGTCATCCTCCAAGGCGAGCTGATGAGGATGAGGAAATTTAGATGCAGGATCAGCCAGAGGTGCCTAATCTAGCTAGACCCAGCCTTCAACGGAGGCCTGAGCAGAGGTTCAGACAGGATATGGCAGATAGTATGGCCATATTATTAGTAGATTGAGGGGTTCATCCTGCTCCTGTCAGGGATATTCAGAGGTGGGACCGATATGTTGAGAGATGGAGGATGCTTCCTCTTGATATGAGGAGCTCGATGTAGCACATTGATAGTGCTTGCACTCTTTTGGATCACATCCCTCATGGTAGTTCATTGTCTGATGAGAGCGGATATCCTTGACCTCCAAGTGTGAAATCTCCATAAAAAAAAATAAAAAAATTCCTTCCATCTCTTTACTTTCCTTTAAGTTGTAACCTTGGGATTTTTAAATCACTTTACCGTATCTATAAGAAGACAGTTTTCTTTAATATTTTTACCTTTATCAGTATTAATTTATTAATGTATACGTAACATTAAAAAAAATGCAGGTGTTCTCACTCATGTTTCCTATTGGCAAGAATGCTATTTTATTGACGTACCACTTACTTAGCCATGGCTAAAACCTCTTTGTCTTTTATGTAACAGGTCTCTATGTTTCTGAAAAATCCATAAAGCTTGTGACAGGGTATGTATTCTTTAGCAAAACTAGTCCTACTATCTTGTTGATAACAAATGACCACCAAGGTTAGTTAAATTTGAATGAAAGGTGTATTGAAATGGTTCTATACCAAACCCTTGGTACCAATACCCAACTATGATATCAAGGTTATAAGTATCCGATAGCATAATTATTTTATATCTAATACGAAGTCCAGCAACCAAATAATGTCCTCCAAGATATTTTATTTTCATGAAATGATAGAATTTAATGTATCACCACAATAGTACTTAACTAGGTACCTATCATAGACTATAAACATAATTCTTTATAATTTTTTCAAAGTGTAAATGACCTGCGAAAATCACCTATCATGTATGTGCAGGTATCCCATACTCACCACGAAACTCCACTGTGAAGGAACCACGTGACACCAACCTGTATGGTTGGAAATCCTACCCGCGTCTTAACACGGTACTCGTACTGGAGCCATTACTACGTTTAAAGACTGCCATGTGATCACATTTATTAACTTTGAGAGGATTGGTGCCACCTGCATCTGACAGTACAGGGTTTGGTGTCTCGACTATTGGAATAATGATCCCATCAGCAAGACTTCGAAAACTCTCTGGATAGTTTCATTCCCTTGTTATTTCGTAATGGTTCGCAGTCTGTTAACCAACCCTGGCGACTTCGTCTATTTACTAAACCTATTCTTATCTGCAAGGAGGAGGCAAAATGATGCCGGTGTGGTTGCTCCAAGGAAAGTCCTTCCTGCTCTAAGGACGCAAACCTCATTTACAGTGATGTCTCAGAGGTAACACGGTAACTTCCACTGTTCTTTTAATTAGCTGAATTTTTATTATAATAATTATCCCCTTTTTGCTAACAACATGCTGTATCTTCTTATGGTGGTAGGTATTTCAAGTTTAAGCGGCGCCGAGTTCAGAAAGGGCTTTTTAATGGTAAGTGGTACCATTCCTTCTGCCTTCCTATGACAATAGGGAACTGGGAAGAGCATCTACAGCGACAGGAAATCGGTGGTTCCCTGACATGGTTAGTTTAACATCAATTTAAAGGTTTCCGGGATTTGTGTGGCCTGAGTCTTTTCTCTGCCATGAGCCCGAGGCATAACTATCTCTTGGCGAGATTTCCTTTCGGCTATAGTTTTTGCCAAAGGCAATAGTTAAAATTAGGGGCAGAGTTTGTTTTTACTGTTTTCTTACTTTTTAAAGGATTTCGATACCCTTCTCAGCCGAAGTTATCAGAATTTTTCAAAGATACGTTTGTAATTGATAATGGTGAAACGAAAATGAACTTCTGTGTTCTACGAATTTTCTGGGCTAGCACTGAATTAAGTGAAAAATTACAATCCTATTTAGCTAATTCCAGAGTTGGGAACGGTGCCCTCCTTAAGTACTATTCTTCGATAGACAGGGTTAAAGTTCTCTGCATTTTCTTTGTTTTCCATCCTTTTGTAAGTCTGCACAATAGATACGTATTTAATCTTGAATTTTGGTTTTATTTAAAATCGATACGGTATCTCATCTTCTTTATTAAGTCGTCATAATATTTTCCAGGATTAAGGGTTTGAAATGACTTAAGTTTTTTTTTTCTCATTTGTCTCTGCTTAAATACTGTCTGTCTGCAAACTAAATGTGCTTCCCAGCCGGTGACTACCGCCCAACCATAAAAATTACCTGACCGTCTTCTATGGTGTCATTGTGATCTTCTACTTTAAACATTAAATACTAACACCCGCAGGTATTCCTTATAGTAAGGAACATTGGTATGCGTCCTAGTAATAGAGTAGATCCTTTAAAAGAAATCGATGTCTGATATCTATTTTTTCCTACTGTTCGTGGATACCTGTTTAAATACTGCAAAATACAATGATGATGATATTTTTCGTGTAATACTTTATGCTTTACTACTTATAGAGTTTTCATGAATGAGGATCGGAAATACACTATTTTTGTATTGCCGAATTTGCATGAGGGTTTTTAATAAAATAATCTAGAATCTACTGTAGAATTAGGTGACTGAAAAATAGAGATACTATCAATCGATTATACTATTTATGTACAACCTTAAATTCCAGGTAAAGAAATAGCATGGCGTTTTCAGTACTAATTCTCCTATTTTCACTGTGCCGAAACATTTAAAACCCTAGATCATTCATATGAAAAATCGTGACTTGATACAGAGGATCTCTATACTCCTTTAATATCCTTTTTCATTACTGGCCGTAGGGCGTAAGAAGGTAGCCTGCTAGTCCGAGAGGTTCAATCTCTGCTTTTGAGATTCTACTCTGCAAAATGTTTTGTTATGTTCGCTAGCCGAGATGGATGATCTTGTATTTTCTTTGATTGTTCCATGTTGCTGTATCATGGATTTTGTTCATAAGTTAAACGCTATCTTAAAACGTGGCATTTATTTTTTTTTCATACTTCTCTGAAAATCGTACTTGATACCCGACTTAGTTGCCTAACTAAACCTAACCCTAGATTTTCCATTTAATTAATTTAAATAAAAGGGATGAAACAAAAAGCGTATAATAAACGCCGAGGCTTCATATATATTTATATATAACCACATGAAGTCGATTAACTATTTATCAGTACGGATATAATGAATCATGCCATTTTCTGTCACGGTTTCCTAGATCTAACCTGTAACAATGAGAACTCTTATATATATTAAATAATAAATAGACATAATCATAGGTTGTAAAATCTTCCGCCAAGGCTTCATATATTCTAATTCGTAACAAAGGAGATTTCAATATATATATTAACTAACAGTAAGAAAGTACCGAGATCATCAATACTAATATCTAGGTTCAGATCAAGCAATTTTTCAAATAACAGACGTTATAACTAAAATAAAACAATGGATACAGGTAAGTAACAGAAATTTCATAGAGTTTGATATAGCAGAACCTGGAACTTGTAAACCAAATGCAGTAGGAACAGCCACGTTCCTCCCAACCGTAGATTAGGTACAAACACCAAGTTCGTCCGCAATCACCCCCGAGCCAGACACATGCATGGAGAAATGTGGACAGCTAGCCTCGAACTCAGTATTCTTTTTCTGAATCCCTTGCCTAACACAGGGTGCTCACACAGCAAGTGTAATTCCTTTCAGCATACTCAGCAGCGTCCTGCCTCCTCACATATGCCATCCTTTTATAATTTTGCCTAGGTCTTTCCATTGGCAGCCAATTCCTCATGGAATTTTCGCAGCTAACCAAATCCCTGATTTTCAGGGTGTGTCTAGTGTCTTAAATACACTCCTGACACTTGTTCTGATGTCCCAGAGGCTAACTCTAACTTGTCCCCCACTTCTCCATGCATGATCTCCTCTTTTAACTTGGTTGTTCCTGCTCATTCTTTTATTAATAATAATAAAATTGTTTGTTTACAACAGTCCTCCTAGGACTTTAAGTCAGCCGATTTCTCATCTGGCTTCCTTATTGCATAAAAATAAAGATAAATTTAAAATAAATCTAACATAATGTTATTTATTTATTTATTTATTTCATCATTGGAGAGGGATGTCACATCCTTGCCCCCTTATTGTGAACACTGTCCTCAGTGTTCTAGTCTTCCTCCATGGGTTCTGGGAATAAGTTCGGGTACTTTTCCAGTATATCGCTTTCCAATTCCCAGGTTGCCTCCTCAGGACTAAAGTGCTTCCATTGCACCTTTACCTGAGCGATGGCTCGGTTCCGAAGTACTGTTTCTTTCCTGTCCAGAATGCGTAAAGGTTCCACTTGAAATTCGCCTTCTGGAGCCTCCTGTATCAAATTCCAATCAATAATATGAGTGGGGTCATAAATATATTTCTTCAGTAATGAAATGTGAAAAATATTATGAATCTTTAAGTGTGCTGGTAATGCCAGTTTATAAGCTACGGTTCCAATTCTTTCCAGTATTTGGAAAGGCCCGCAGAATCGTGGTGCCAGTTTAGTACAACTCCCTAACCGGAGTGAACTTTTCTTTGGTTTAACCTGCAAGTATACATGGTCC
Source organism: Larix kaempferi (assembly GCA_027924585.1). NCBI lineage: Eukaryota > Viridiplantae > Streptophyta > Pinopsida > Pinales > Pinaceae > Larix > Larix kaempferi. Next base: position 1,003,409 of record BSBM01000337.1, on the reverse strand, counting down.
CCAACTGAAAATTCCTTATCCCGTCTTTTTAGATCAGCATAGCTCTCTTGGCGGTCCTAGGCCACCTTTAAATTCTTCTGTACCTTTTGGACTGTTTGTTCCATGACTTTCAGCAATTCTGGTCCTATCAATAACCGATCGACCGGGCTGTCCCAGCTAATTGGGGTAGTGCATTTCCTTCCATAAAGGATTTCGAATGGACTCATTCTTGATGACGCCTGATACCCGTTGTTGTAGGCGAACTCTACCAGATGTAAATAGTCTTCCCATTTGGTAGGTCTCTCCATAACGTACATTCTCAGCATATCTTCAATGATCTGATTTGTACGTTCAGTCTGTCCATCCGTTTCAGGATGATAACTCGTGCTGAAATTAATTCTTGTTTCCAAACCTGCAAATAAAGTTTTCCAGAATTTGGAAGTAAATTTTACATCTCTATCTGAAATTACCATCTTTGGTACTCCGTGTAATCTGAATATTTCTTTTAGAAAAATTCCTGCAATATCTGCTGCCTTGTAGGTGGTTTTTACCGGAATGAAATGTGCAGATTTGCTAAATTTGTCAACCACCACCATTATAGAGTCATGTTGCCGCTGGGTTCTTGGCAAGCCTGTGATAAAATCTAGTGAAATCACTTCCCATTTCCATTCAGGAATTGGTAATGGTTGTAATAAACCAGCAGGATGTCTATGGTCAGCCTTCACCTGTTGACATTCCAAGCATTTAGATAAATAATCAGCAAGATCAGTTTTTAATTTAGGCCAAAAGAACTGTTTTCTAAGGGCTGTTATCATTGTTTGATAACCGGGATGACCTGCAAAAGGGGGTTTGTGCATCTCATTTAGAATAAACAATTTAAATTCTGCAACATTAGGCATGTACAGCCTATCCTTGAACCAAATCAGACCTTTCTGATCCACTTTGAAATCTGTCCCATTCATGTTTTCCTCATTTTGTTGTAATTTACCTTGCAGATTTACGTAATCTGCATCCTGTTTGCTTGCCACTAATACCTTCTCCATGAGATTACTTTCTGGTTGACTCATTATTATCTCGTACACCTCGTGGGTCCTTCGACTAAGTGCATCTGCCACCGTATTTTCCTTACCCTTTATGTGTTTTACTTCAAAGTCGAATTCACTTAAGAAAGCCATGCACCTTTCCTGTCTGGCATTGAGTCATGGTTGGTTAAACAGGTTCTTGACACAGGTGTTATCGGTTAATAACAAGAATTTCTTTCCTAGCAGGTAGTGACGCCACATTTTCAGTGTGTGTACTACTGCTGTTAATTCCAAGTCATGAACCACGTAGTTGCGTTCATGCTCCTTTAACTTTCGTGATTCGTAACATACTACATGTCCGTCTTGGGACAGTACTCCTCCTACTCCCTCTTTACTTGCATCTGTACAGACCGTGTATTCTTTACATGGGTCTGCTACCTTTAGAATAGGTGCCTTGGTCAGCAATTCTTTGAGTCGTTCAAAACTTTCTTGACACTTGCAGGACCATACAAACTTTATCCCCTTTTTCTGTAGTGAGGTAATGGGATAGGCGATCTTCGAGAATCCCTCAATGAACCTCCGGTAGTAACCTGTGAGTCCCATGAAAGATCTAATATCAGCTACATCTCTCGGTACTGGCCAATCCGCTATGGCTTTAATTTTCTGTGGGTCGACTGAAATTCCTTCAGCAGAAATAATATGGCCTAAGTACTGGATTTCCTTTTTGAAGAACTCACATTTTTCCAACTTTGCATATAACTGGTGATCCCTCAAGGTTTGCAATACAATTCTTATATGTTGTTCGTGTTCTTCCTCCGTCTTAGAGTAGATTAGGATATCATCAATAAAAATCAGCACAAACTGATCTAGATATTTGTTGAAAATACCATTCATTAAACACATGAATGTGGCAGGGGCGTTGGTTAACCCAAAGGGAATTACTACAAATTCATAGTGTCTGTATCGGGTACGGAAGGCGGTTTTACTTATGTCTTCATTTTTAATACGAATCTGATGGTACCCAGATCGAAGATCTAGTTTGGAAAAGATCCTAGCTCCCCCTACTTGGTCGAACAAATCGTTAATTCGTGGTAAAGGGTATTTATTCTTAACAGTTACCTTATTCAGTTGTCTATAGTCAATACATAACCTTAGAGTCCCATCTTTTTTCTTGACAAACAGAACCGGTGCACCCCAAGGCGAAACACTAGGTCTTATATACCCTTTGTCTAGTAACTCTTGAATCTGAATTTTTAATTCCGTCAATTCTGGGATACTCATTCTATAAGGTACTTTTGACACTGGTGCAGATCCTGGTAAAAGTTCAATAGAGAAATCTATTTCTCGCTGGGGAGGTAACCCCGGTATTTCCTCTGGAAATACGTCTAGGAATTCACCTAAGACAGGATGCTCTGCTATAGAAGTCTGATTTTCGTTGAGAAGTAAATCAGATACTCTTACAGCGTAAATCTTGCATCCTTTTCTCATGCATTTCTTTAGCTGCATAGCGGAAATCTGCCTAACCGAAACAGGTTTCTGTTTTCCAATCACTGTTCTAAGAATTTGGTCTTCCGCAACGTAGGTAAAGTTTTTGCTAAAGCAGTTCAGTACTACTTTATTTTTTTCAAGCCAGTCCATACCTATTATCATGTCGTAAGATCCTAAAGGCAACACATTTAGATTAATCTTTGTTTTGTGGTCCTGTATTTGAAGTTCACAATCAGATATGTATTCAGTAACCTTCCTCTTTACTCCTGTAGCTAACTGAACTAACCAAGGTTTTGGATGCTTTACCTTAGTGAGTTGGCAGTGCTCCATCATCTTGGGAGTGATGTAGCTTAAGGTTGCCCCCGGGTCAATTAAAATGGAGCAAATATGATCAGAAATTTTACCTTCAATTTCCACGATGGCAGATTGATGATCTGCCTGTCGGTCCTCTAAGGCTGCATTGATTCGGTGATAACTTTTCCCAATGTCTCCCACCGTGGATGCTTCTTGCATATTATGCAGTACTCTGTTCGTTTCATTGTATCGGGGACAATTCCTGCGTAAATGAGCTTCACCACATTCCCAGCATTTCAGGGGTTCCTTAGGAGTACCGATACTTCCTTTTATTCCCGTATTAGGGGCTTTGAAAGTTTTCTGCTGTAGCTGTTCATTTCTGGGAAATGAATTTCCCTGGAAGTTTTTGGGCATGTTCCTGAAGGGCGGGGGTTTGTAACCTTTCTTCCGCTGGTTAAACTTTTCTTGTTTTCTGTCCTTCCATTCTTGAGTAGTGTCATTTCTTTGTTTGTATTGTTCATAACACAGTCTGGCCTTTCTCAATGCTTCTTCTAAAGTTCTGGGATTGTCGAACTCGATACGATCTTTATAGGACTGTGGAAGGCAGCTTAAGAATCGCTGTACCTTCAGTTTTTCTTCCTTAATATATGGGACGAACCGTAATAAGTCTAGGAATTTATTGATGAGATCTTCCATCGTCATTTGGCCCAGCTTTAATTCGTAAAATTCCTTGGTTTTTCTTTCATAGTAACTTTCTGATAAGTACTATTTCTTGAAATATTTCTTAAACTCCGACCATTCGAGGTTCTTTTCTTTCAGCCCTTGAGAAATCTTCAGATCTTGCCACCATATGCTGGCTTTCCCCTTTAGGTTGTACACAGCCATTCTGACTTTCATGTTACTGGAATAGTTGTAGATCTGAAAGTATTTCTTTATGTCTAGCAGCCAGGCTTCTGCTTCTTCGCCAGTCTTTGATTCTCCATCGAAGCTTGTAGGTTTTATTTTTTTGAATTCACCCTCCAGATGATCTACCTTCCTTTTTCCCATAGTCTTATCTTGATGTTCAGATTTCTGGGTCTCATTGGAGGAATCTCCCTTCTTCTCAGCGTTCTCGTCAGTCTCCTCTTTTCTCTTAGTATCTTCTTTCTGTTTTTCGCCATTGTTCCTTTCATGAAGGCTCTGCAGCAAAATCTCATTAATTTCCTGTTGTTTTTCCTGGGCCTTCTTTAGTTGCTCATTGTCAGCTTTGAAACTATGTATCTCCACGATCAGACTTCTCATGGTTTCTAGTACCTGGCTTGCTTCCGAATGTTCTGCGGTCCTTGCCTGTTCATTTTCTGCAGGTTCTTCTCCGTATTCTTCGTGCGAAGTCATCTGAAATTTCAAAAACTGGAACATATGCATGCAACATTCAAATATATATATTAATTTTATATTCCTGCGCAACAAAAACTAAGTGTTCCAAGGCAGCAGGGTTGAATCTAGCTCTGATACCATATGTGAAATCTCCATAAAAAAAAAAAAAAAAAATTTCTTCCATCTCTTTACTTTCCTTTAAGTCGTAACCTTGGGATTTTTAAATCACTTTACCGTATCTATAAGAAGACAGTTTTCTTTAATATTTTTACCTTTATCAGTATTAATTTATTAATGTATACGTAACATTAAAAAAAATGCAGGTGTTCTCACTCATGTTTCCTATTGGCAAAAATGCTATTTTATTGACGTACCACTTACTTAGCCATGGCTAAAACCTCTTTGTCTTTTATGTAACAGGTCTCTATGTTTCTGAAAAATCCATAAAGCTTGTGACAGGGTATGTATTCTTTAGCAAAACTAGTCCTACTATCTTGTTGATAACAAATGACCACCAAGGTTAGTTAAATTTGAATCAAAGGTGTATTGAAATGGTTCTATACCGAACCCTTGGTACCAATACCCAACTATGATATCAAGGTTATAAGTATCCGATAGCATAATTATTTTATATCTAATACGAAGTCCAGCAACCAAATAATGTCCTCCAAGATATTTTATTTTCATGAAATGATAGAATTTAATGTATCACCACAATAGTACTTAACTAGGTACCTATCATAGACTATAAACATAATTCTTTATAATTTTTTCAAAGTGTAAATGACCTGCGAAAATCACCTATCATGTATGTGCAGGTATCCCATACTCACCACGAAACTCCACTGTGAAGGAACCACGTGACACCAACCTGTATGGTTGGAAATCCTACCCGCGTCTTAACACGGTACTCGTACTGGAGCCATTACTACGTTTAAAGACTGCCATGTGATCACATTTATTAACTTTGAGAGGATTGGTGCCACCTGCATCTGACAGTACAGGGTTTGGTGTATCGACTATTGGAATAATGATCCCATCAGCAAGACTTCGAAAACTCTCTGGATAGTTTCATTCCCTTGTTATTTCGTAATGGTTCGCAGTCTGTTAACCAACCCTGGCGACTTCGTCTATTTACTAAACCTATTCTTATCTGCAAGGAGGAGGCAAAATGATGCCGGTGTGGTTGCTCCAAGGAAAGTCCTTCCTGCTCTAAGGACGCAAACCTCATTTACAGTGATGTCTCAGAGGTAACACGGTAACTTCCACTGTTCTTTTAATTAGCTGGATTTTTATTATAATAATTATCCCCTTTTTGCTAACAACATGCTGTATCTTCTTATGGTGGTAGGTATTTCAAGTTTAAGCGGCGCCGAGTTCAGAAAGGGCTTTTTAATGGTAAGTGGTACCATTCCTTCTGCCTTCCTATGACAATAGGGAACTGGGAAGAGCATCTACAGCGACAGGAAATCGGTGGTTCCCTGACATGGTTAGTTTAACATCAATTTAAAGGTTTCCGGGATTTGTGTGGCCTGAGTCTTTTCTCTGCCATGAGCCCGAGGCATAACTATCTCTTGGCGAGATTTCCTTTCGGCTATAGTTTTTGCCAAAGGCAATAGTTAAAATTAGGGTCAGAGTTTGTTTTTACTGTTTTCTTACTTTTTAAAGGATTTCGATACCCTTCTCAGCCGAAGTTATCAGAATTTTTCAAAGATACATTTGTAATTGATAATGGTGAAACGAAAATGAACTTCTGTGTTCTACGAATTTTCTGGGCTAGCACTGAATTAAGTGAAAAATTACAATCCTATTTAGCTAATTCCAGAGTTGGGAACGGTGCCCTCCTTAAGTACTATTCTTCGATAGACAGGGTTAAAGTTCTCTGCATTTTCTTTGTTTTCCATCCTTTTGTAAGTCTGCACAATAGATACGTATTTAATCTTGAATTTTGGTTTTATTTAAAATCGATACGGTATCTCATCTTCTTTATTAAGTCGTCATAATATTTTCCAGGATTAAGGGTTTGAAATGACTTAAGTTTTTTTTTTCTCATTTGTCTCTGCTTAAATACTGTCTGTCTGCAAACTAAATGTGCTTCCCAACCGGTGACTACCGCCCAACCATAAAAATTACCTGACCGTCTTCTATGGTGTCATTGTGATCTTCTACTTTAAACAATAAATACTAACACCCGCAGGTATTCCTTATAGTAAGGAACATTGGTATGCGTCCTAGTAATAGAGTAGATCCTTTAAAAGAAATCGATGTCTGATATCTATTTTTTCCTACTGTTCGTGGATACCTGTTTAAATACTGCAAAATACAATGATGATGATATTTTTCGTGTAATACTTTATGCTTTACTACTTATAGAGTTTTCATGAATGAGGATCGGAAATACACTATTTTTGTATTGCCGAATTTGCATGAGGGTTTTTAATAAAATAATCTAGAATCTACTGTAGAATTAGGTGACTGAAAAATAGAGATACTATCAATCGATTATACTATTTATGTACAACCTTAAATTCCAGGTAAAGAAATAGCATGGCGTTTTCAGTACTAATTCTCCTATTTTCACTGTGCCGAAACATTTAAAACCCTAGATCATTCATATGAAAAATCGTGACTTGATACAGAGGATCTCTATACTCCTTTAATATCCTTTTTCATTACTGGCCGTAGGGCGTAAGAAGGTAGCCTGCTAGTCCGAGAGGTTCAATCTCTGCTTTTGAGATTCTACTCTGCAAAATGTTTTGTTATGTTCGCTAGCCGAGATGGATGATCTTGTATTTTCTTTGATTGTTCCATGTTGCTGTATCATGGATTTTGTTCATAAGTTAAACGCTATCTTAAAACGTGGCATTTATTTTTTTTTCATACTTCTCTGAAAATCGTACTTGATACCCGACTTAGTTGCCTAACTAAACCTAACCCTAGATTTTCCATTTAATTAATTTAAATAAAAGGGATGAAACAAAAAGCGTATAATAAACGCCGAGGCTTCATATATATTTATATATAACCACATGAAGTCGATTAACTATTTATCAGTACGGATATAATGAATCATGCCATTTTCTGTCACGGTTTCCTAGATCTAACCTGTAACAATGAGAACTCTTATATATATTAAATAATAAATAGACATAATCATAGGTTGTAAAATCTTCCGCCAAGGCTTCATATATTCTAATTCGTAACAAAGGAGATTTCAATATATATATTAACTAACAGTAAGAAAGTACCGAGATCATCAATACTAATATCTAGGTTCAGATCAAGCAATTTTTCAAATAACAGACGTTATAACTAAAATAAAACAATGGATACAGGTAAGTAACAGAAATTTCATAGAGTTTGATATAGCAGAACCTGGAACTTGTAAACCAAATGCAGTAGGAACAGCCACGTTCCTCCCAACCGTAGATTAGGTACAAACACCAAGTTCGTCCGCAATCACCCCCGAGCCAGACACATGCATGGAGAAATGTGGACAGCTAGCCTCGAACTCAGTATTCTTTTTCTGAATCCCTTGCCTAACACAGGGTGCTCACACAGCAAGTGTAATTCCTTTCGGCATACTCAGCAGTGTCCTGCCTCCTCACATATGCCATCCTTTTATAATTTTGCCTAGGTCTTTCCATTGGCAGCCAATTCCTCATGGAATTTTCGCAGCTAACCAAATCCCTGATTTTCAGGGTGTGTCTAGTGTCTTAAATACACTCCTGACACTTGTTCTGATGTCCCAGAGGCTAACTCTAACTTGTCCCCCACTTCTCCATGCATGATCTCCTCTTTTAACTTGGCTGTTCCTGCTCATTCTTTTATTAATAATAATAAAATTGTTTGTTTACAACAGTCCTCCTAGGACTTTAAGTCAGCCGATTTCTCATCTGGCTTCCTTATTGCATAAAAATAAAGATAAATTTAAAATAAATCTAACATAATGTTTTTTTTTTATTTATTTATTTCATCATTGGAGAGGGATGTCACACCAAGTCCACCTCCTTCTCCATCAACTGCTTCGACTGGTGGGGGAGCCTCCACATCCACTACAGTTCCTCCTCATCCTCCACCTCCTACTACACCACCTTTGACATCTCATCCACCCCCTCCTCCCCCATGTCCGCCACCTCCATCACCTCCTTCATCATCTCCTCCACCTCCCCCTTCTTTTGAAAAATCCAACATCTGATACTTTATACCTATCTGATTTACCATCCTCTATTAATTCATCGGATCCCCATGATCCTTGTCGACTACTCCCATCATCTTTGGATATGATGCTTAGATCGGGTGGGATGATCCAGATTCCTAGAGATGCCTTTCCTATTGATCTACATGATAGACTATTTCTAGTAGAGGTACTGATCATGCCTCGAGCTCTATCGTTGGAGGTGCCGATACATATGGTGGGTCAAAAAATAGTGATAATGATATGTGTAACATCCCCAAATTTCGAAAAAATTTAAAATTTTCTAGATAACATTAAATGATTGTATTTGTTATGCGGAAAGTATTATTAGTGATAATTTATTTCATTTAATCAACAGACTGCTTATCTTCTATGACGACACTTACTTCAATGGTCGTTAGTGTTTTTAAATGCATTACATTGTTTTCATACAGTGAATACTATACCTTATTATAACAATCTTGTAATGCAAGCAACAGATTGAATATATGTACTAAATGTATTATTGCTTGTAAATCTTCGATGTAGTAATTGCATTTAGTTCCATGCATTGTCTTTGTTGTATGAAAGTATGTTTAAGTGAAACATTTACTTTTTAAATGTCGTAAAGAAAATTTATAGCTATAACCATTAATGTGAATTTAATACTTTTCTTTTTTTGAATGAAGGGTTCCTAAGGGTACCTGTGGATTACTTAGCTACTAGCTAGCTAACGCATCGTAATACTCCTTTATAGACTTTGCAGGTGAGCAATGGTACTTCCAGGTTTATACATTTTTAAGGTCAAGGTTTTCAAGTGTATGACTATTTCATCCTGGAATTATTATGTCAGATACAACGCCCTTAGCATGCATGTGAAATTAAGACTTAATGCTTAGAGACATTTTGTTTTAATAATATGGTAATATGATCAAGGTTTATTACATAAACTATTTGGTTTCCAACACTAAGGTTTTTATGCATGTATCTATTTGATATTAATGTGGAAGGGTCCTAAAACCCATGACCATGAATATGAACTTGTAGCATAATAAGTGATAGTTCTAGGATGAATACGATTTATCTATACCATAAACTATGCAATACATTAGTATGTTATTTGTCAAAAGATACTTGGTAAGGTTATGCCATAGCTATGGTTTTAAATCTTGGATGAATGAATTTGTATAAAGGCGAAACTTAGAAATGGTCAATCCTTAACTATAGTCGTGATCCAACATTTCAACGGTGGTGGAATGCAAGGCTGGCAAGAGTAATAAAACTTGACTGCGTTGATAATTACAACTCTTTAATGCACCGTTAGTGGATTTCATAGGGGCACTCTTGTGACACTCTCGTGGAACTCTCGTGGCATGGTTATGTAGAAGTCTAACGATGGCAAGGAGTTTGAATGCATGCAAGGTACACCAATGTAACCATGGTGGAATGCACTGTTGGCAGAAGATTGGACCTTGATAGGATGTTTATTAAATGCAAAATTAATGTGTTGTGTAACGTGGCAATCCCTACACTGTTTAACCATGTGATGGCCTGGGGTTTGGGTAAACCCTAGCTTCGTATTGAATGACTACTGAGTAGTGATAACTCCATTCATTTGAATGGTTTACTGTTTTGGACGACAGGATCTCAAAAACATCAGGGTTTTGAACTTGTATTAACACTGTCAGGGTTTCGATGGTGGATCTCATCCTTTCTAGGTTTTCGTTGACTACAAACATGTTTACAAGTTTTTAATGGAGAAGCTCACTACGCTGCTTCAATTTATGATGCCTGGAACTGAAGGTACGCTACCCCTTCCAAAACATGACAAGGTTTTGATTGGCAACTTCGTTCTTATTTGCATTAAGATTTCCTTTCTCAACTCTTTTAACCCGTGGTCGCACATTTTTGCTGTTAGGTTTTGCCTCACGCCATTGTTGGATTTAGGGGGAACTGCAAGGGCAAATTCTAAGGAACTCTACTGCTCTGGTAAGCCCCGGTGATTGTAACATACCCTTTTTACTGAAAAACATTTTGTGTTAGCAAACATTATTATAACTTTTATTGTAAAGTTTTATGTTGGACAGGTGTCCAAGGATGATTGTAATTTGCACAATATATTATTATTAAATAAATAAAATAGGAGACAAACACCTAAGAGGATTGTTGAAAGAGTGGTTACTAATCCACTAGGTGGAATGGAATCTGGGGTAGAAGACAATAGACAAGTGGCAGCATCATGATGCAACTAACTAGCTGTTGGTATGGGACAACTCCCTTGAAATGTGGTCATAGTGCCCTGAAAGATGGGACTGGAGCTTGAGGCTCATTTATTCTAAACTGACCACTAAAGACCTAGGCAGTCTATATAATAGCCATCAAATTTTGAACTGAGGTTCATCACTTTTCCTGACGAGGAAATTTACATTGGGGTTTTGCTTTGTTTGCACCCAAGAGATTTGATGAGGGGATATGCTATGTTGTTGATCATGTTGTGAGTCTGCCAAACTCTTATTGAGTTTAGGAGGTTGATGCTGAGTGGAGAAGGCATGTTATTTCAAGAGGTTGATGCTGAGTGTTGAAGGCATTTTGAGTGCCTTGCTTCTACACAGATTCCATCTACTTAGTGGTTCAGTAATCAGGCTCGGGGGTTCACAAGAAGCCAGCAGTTGAGCTGCTTCTTCTGGAATAGGTTGGGAGGAACAGGCCTCCTTGGGTGTTTGCCGGCCCTATCTACATTTACGGTCTCTATTTTTTTTTCTATTATTAAGTAGTGTTGAAGCCTCGGGGTTGTAGGGTGAGTGAAAAGTGTTGGAATGGGTTCCAAGGAACACAACAGGGGATGAAAACCCAGCCAAAGGCTTCAGTTAACCCTACACAAGAGTTACCCTATCCTCGAGCTGTTTGGTGTGGTAATCACCCACGGATATTTGGCCTCTGCTATCACTCTATGAGTAAAAGATTTGATCTTGAAAGATCAGTTTTCCCAATTTAGGGAAACAAAGGTGTGGAAAATAGTTAGCAATTCTAACTTAGTCTATTTAGAGGAGAAACTAATCTTAAGTCGGATCTATTCTAACCTGAAAAGTTGAGTGTTTATGTAGATCAACCTTGAAGTGTAAGAGAGCAAACAGTCTATCACCTTTAACAGAAATGCCTTTAGATGAGATATTTACTGACTTAAATTATGATTTATTTAATGAAAATTAAACAAAATAATCCAAGCTTTAAGACCATCAAGATGTAATCTGTTATCCTTTTGTTGATTGAAAAATCAACAATGATATATATATGTGTGTGTGTGTGTGTGTGTGTGATCAATTGCAGAAATCGATAAAGAAAGTATTCAATCAAAGAAATTTAATCAAATATTTTCATACACACATGAGTTGTATAGAAAAACCAATACAACATATCTATGTATTCATTATAAATCCAACAAGAGATCATATGCATAACGGATGACAATCTGGAACATAAAATCAGGAATCCTTAAAGAAATTTAAGTGATAATCAGAAGATGGATCCGAAAATAACATTACTATATTAAGATGCCTTGTACCAAAATTACAATGACTCTGACCACAGAGTATCTTCAGTCTTATCTCCTGTTGAATTGCAATTCCAAAATTCCAACCCCTTACTAAGGAAAACCTTCCTCCTTATATACTAAATTTACATAAGAGTTTCAAAAGGAGAAGTTCTACAAAATAGGGATTACAAAATCAGATCTTATTAAAGATCCAGGAAATCCTACCATTTTTCATAAATATCTAACAGTTCATCTACATTTGGGAAAATGACATATTCTAGGGATAATTGAGCATTGCATGCACTGTTCTCCATATCATGCTTCGCTAGCTTGTGCCAAATACGTAGGTACATGAGAATCCTCCCTTCCATGATGACCGGTTCTTTAACCAAACGATCTACATCTTGGATGCTGACTTGTTCCAAATCCTGAATCTTCTGTGCAAATTCTTCACATCTGCTCTCAAGTTCTTCAAGTCTGCATTTTGGTGGCAGAGCTTCCAAAATAGGATTCATGAGGGGCAAACCTAGGTCATTCATGATATTATCAACTGCATACCATCGTCTAGTGCAGGTGTCCTATGACTTATTAATAATTTCCTCAACCGATTCATTCAAATCAAGCCACGTGTTCAAAGATGCCTTAACTTTCTTTACCTGGAAATTATTAAGGATTGAAATGTCCTCTGGAACATTCTTGATATACAATTGCCAATGACTGATTTCTTCTTCAGCTTTACAAGCTTGGAGTCTCTTTTCCTTTTGTTCTTCAAGAGTAGAAGACATCTTAGAAAAACTGATGAAATTTTCCCTGATATCATCTAAGGCAATATATAACTTCTTCAGTAATTCATGCTGACTCTGATTCACTTGCAGTTGCATCTTCAACCTGCTTTTCCAAAGAGGCTATCTTTACGAGATCAACAGAATGTTGAGATTGCAAAAGGTTGAATTCAGTAAGAAGAGTAGCATTCTTTTGTTCTAGGTCTTGTACCTTGTCTGCCCAAGTTTTCCTGAGGTCAGCCACATCAACAGAATGCTGATCCTTTCTTTTAGCCAACTCTTCCTTCAGCTTTCTGATTTCTTCCTCCCTAAGGTCAACTTCTTTGTCCAAGACCTGGACCGAATCCTAGTTAGCAGAGGCAAAATCCCCTAAGGCTGCTGCTGTTTCAACCGCTTCAATTCTTGGGTTATTAGTTCTAGGGGCCTATATTACCTGATCTGGTTCATGACCTTCCAAACCACCTTGGGGTTGACCCCTCTTCCTGCTTATTTTAACTATCTCCTTGTCATCTTGACGATAGAAGATATCTCCAAGAGGAACCACATCTGTGTTCGTATACTTAGTAATGGACTGTGTAGGAACAAAAGTGACACTAATTGTGGAAACCAAAGAAGGTGTCTGAGTGACAACAGATGTAGGGATAGGTAGAGTGACTTGAGTAGTAGCTAGAGGTGTAATGATGACTTAGGGAGCTGACACACCTTTGTCTGGGGAGAGAAGCGAGACCAAGGCTTCAGAAAGTGGAACCAAGACAAGATTGCTGACTTCTGGGAGAGGAAGTGGATTCTGATCTTCACTAGGTAAGTGTGTAGGAGAAACCTTAGAAGATGCATCAATGGAGGTTATTAATGGATCAACTGCAGATGATTGCAGAGGGATAGCCACAGACTGGGGTTCTGCAATAACAGATGGTGGAATGGAAAAAGGAACTGAATGTTCAGGTAATGAAGTAGTGGAGTTGCTGAGGGTATTAAACAAGTGGGATAATGTAAATGGAAGTGTTCCTCCAAAAGGCACAGTAGAATTCAGTTGAACAGATGGCAACACAATTGCTGATGATGTGATGCCAGGGGCAGCATTGAACTCCAACACTAACTGTTCAGGGAAAGACTGATCCATATCAATGTTGTCCAGTAATTCAATATCAGAATTAGTATCTCTAGTGACTTCTTCAACTACTAGTACTAGGGAAGGTGAAACTATTTCTTCATCACAGTCAATTACATCTACAGTGGAAATTTGTGATGAGGTAGGCATGACCTTCTGTCTTTTAGCTGGGTTAGCCTTGGTTATGACCAATTCATCATCTTCTGGAGTGTTTGGAGTAGAGAGGTGATCATCCAGTGTACCTGGTGGCTGGATTTTGTCTGTAGGCCTTGGGGGTTTTGACAACTCAGTCTATAACATCGATGACAACTGTGCCATTTGCTGTCTGGATTCACGGGCTGTCTGCAGCATCAGTTTAGCTTCTTCATTAGCTTTCTCTTTGAATAGTTCCCCTTGAATATCTTTACCTTTGTCTCCATCATGACTGGTGGGCAAAGGAGGATTGTTAGACTTCTGAGCTTTTTTCTCTCCCCTGTCCTTTCTTGCTTGTTCAACAAGATTCAACTGCATGGTCCTGTAACTTAGGATTCTATCCTTTAATTATTTTTGATGCTTCAGAATGTCATGTTGTTCTTGAGAGTCCTTTGCTTTGGACAGGACTTGAGAAAATATGTCTACCCCTTGATATATGGAATCATCGGGGATTGACTCATGTGTATAGTCTATCTTCATGTGAACTTGTTTTAGGTTTGCATCCAAGAAATTCTTAGGATCATGTTTCCTTTTCGGGGAAACACCTAATGTCAGAGCAACTATCTGACCACCCAGAACTACAGCCCAGGTTGAAGTCGGGATGACCAATTGACCCATATTCAGAGGAAACTTAGGCCAATTTTTCTTCTTGGATCCTACGAGTCTCTTGTACATACCATCAATGGCAGTTTGAAAAGAAATTCCTGTATTACCATCCTGTCTGGAACTTTTCTGGGCAACAAATGAACTGTTTCACTTCCCCATATTCTGATGTATGAAAAGTACTCACCTACATACCAGTTACCCATTGTATTGATAAAAGCTTTAGCATCCTCTGAGAATGCAGGTGGCTGTTGCTGGAAGATATTGAAATAGATGGTACCCACAAAATAGTCAGAGATGTCATATATCATAGGTGAAAAATTCCCTTCCCATAGTGATGAATGGTAGATGTGTATAGGTGGATCTGAAGATGTCTAATGCCAACCCAAATTAGACAACTAGAACTCTGAGCAGAAAACATCTAGAACATACGCAGATAGGAAGAAATGTGTCTTCTTATGAGCTGGTGCCTTCTGATATTCATGGATGGCGTTTTTTAATTCTGCTAACAAGATAGAGGCCCATGGAAAACACTCACTTGTAAGTAACACATGAAGTGCTATGGGTGCCCACTTTGGTTTAAAATGGGAACAATTGGGTTGACCGAAAATCCGGCAGAGCATGGCTATGAGTAGGGAAAAGGGTTCCTTAAACCAGATAATAGGATAAAGGTTATCCGATTTAGGTATAAAATCATTAGGCTTGTGCATCCAAGACTTAATCATTTGATCGAAATTATACCGGGTTTTGGACGATTGTATGAACTCAACAGAGAGGGTCTGTATGTGGGGTTTCAGAGCAAAAGCTCGAACAAAAACCTCTAGGAGAAAACTTGTCAATTGACAACCGATACTGTCATTAAAAGAGCGATCTTTCACATCAACATTCTCAATTATCCACTTAACTGCATCTATGTAGGGTAAGACAGCAGGGCGTGAAGTGATGGCATGAATTTGGGAGGCCCTAATTTTCTCGTAGATTGGTCTATCATTCTCGATATGGGAAAGGTCATCATTATCCAAAATGGCGTATATCCTAGACCAATCCATCTAGTATGTTTCAGTAACTTGTTCACTGGTGTCAGACGATTTAGACCGTGTATTTCTCGACATGGTGGAAGAACTTTGCAATATCTGATTAATACAGAAAATCAAACGAAATTCAAACCAGAAATAGCAAAATTGCAGGCTAGCAGCGTAAGGATAACAGTGGACTTACCTGAAATAACCAACAAACTAAAAAACGGCACTTGACACACAATCCACAGTAAAATCATAATGTGACAGCGTAATTTCTTCAACAGTTATAATGTAAAACTAAATGGTAAAAACCCTATTAAATACATTTACCAAAATAAAACCAACCGTAGGATCATAACAAATGGATGACTGAGATTCAACGCGGCGGGCGCGGAATTGGGTTCAAGTATGTTGACGAAACTCTTATTCAAAGGTTCCGTAAGCCGAAACCCGAAAGTATGGATTTGCGGGTTGTGGGTTCACGAAAATGGAAGTGGGAGAAAATATTTCCGAAAGCCAAAAACCGACCATGCGGGTCGCGGGTTTCGGGAACGTGAAACTGTGAGGAGGGATAACAATTCTGAAAGCCAAAAACCGACTATGCGGGAAGTGGGATTCAGAAACATTAACTGTAAAATAACCATCCCGAAAGCCGCATCCCGAAATTACGGGTTGCGGGATTCAGGAAGACACACCAAATAAACGAAAAACCGCAATCCCGAAAGACGAATGCCGCCATTGCGGGGTCCGGGTTTTGGGGTTTTTATTTCTTAATCCTATTAATGAATGACCCCGCAATCTGCACCTGTCGGCTTGCGGGTTTCGGAATTAGCAAAACCAAAACTAAAAAAAACAACAGCCCTGCAATCCGCACCAGTTGGGTTGCGGGTTTTGGGTTCTCTAAATTTTGGGTTTCGGGATGAGGATGACAGCCAACAAAATACTCAAAATTTTGGCTGTTTTCAGACCGAAACACACTTTGGAAGGAACAATCAAACCTTTACAAGCATGCAGACCAAATGCATGAGTGAAGAATTTCGGAGGTAAGATCAAAATCGAATAATTACAAGATAATTCACCCAAATACCTTTGCATTTATCTAGAAATGGGGTTCCCTTGCTTAAGTGAAGCATGGGATCTGTTGTGCCCACAATAAGTAGTTAAATCTGTTTATTGCAAGTTTTAATTTTAAATTACAGAATGTGTTCTGGTTTAGATAACCTTACTTTTAGTGTCTCAAACAAATTAAAATTTTAAATACCCTGCTTATCTCTGCATTTTTCCCCATGCGATAGGAACTGCATCGTACTCCAGTACAGAGACAAATTAAGTTGAATAGATAAATGATAGGCAGGGTAGCCATATGAATGAGAAGATGAAAATGATGTATTTTCCTAAGTTACTGTTTACTATTAATTTCCTATATCAATGTTTTCCTTATTATTTCTGCATAGATAATTAATTCCATAATTTATAGTAATGTTTTTCTTCCTTTTATAAATATCAGTTGTTTATAAATAAATAATTTTTTCTTGTCTGAAATTCAAATGAATTATTTTCTATGTTATGGTATTCAAAAACATATATAAGTTTATATCGTACAGTTGCAGAATCTGAATCTAAACATACAGCATATTGTTATCATTTTCCTATTTAGAAATAGTGCTTAGTAATAAACACAAATTCTTCATGTACAGAATCATCTACATTTATGCTAATTATAAATTCAATATGGCAAACAAATATTCTTATCATAGAACAAAAGTCTCATGTTACAAATCTAGGGTTTACATATTTTTGATTCCAAGCCAAACCTTCAAACTTTTGCATTTATCATCGAACGATAGCAACAGAAATGCTAAAGAATATCTCTACAATTTAAACAGAACCAAGTTATGGTTTTAACATCACATAGTGGAAAACCTTGTTAGCATTACCAATTCTCATCACAGGTTTCAAATTTAAACTTATAACAAACATGGTGCTATTTCTCATAAATCGACACAGTTAACACTTAAACCCACCATAAGCAATAATTCAAACCAAGAGTTTATTTCCATAAAAACCAAACGTTTACACAGTAATCGTTCCTACAGGTCAAACAGTCACATTTTTAATATCATCTCCAGAATTTAGTTAACATAAATGTCTGTAGGATAATTCTAAACAGAAATAGCAAAACATCAGTTCGATGCTGAGACTTTATCAAAAAGCAACATCAACAACTATACATTCCAAAACAAAGACAAACCCTAACCCTGGAATCTTCATGAGAGTGAAACGCAGCAACATTCTATAAAAACTGACGAACTATGTACAAGCTGAAACATTCCATATTCTTCCAAACATCTGTCATTATCCATTGAAAACATAATTTATTACATTATCACAAGTCTGTGAGAGAGAACAACTCCATATGACAGTTACAATAGATCAGGCTCGTGCCTTTTTGGTCGAGGAACTATCCTCCCCAATCCCTTACATTTTTACAAACCCTAAAGTTGATGAAATACAAACTCACCAAGATAAAAACGAAGACACAGAACAAACACATGTCGGCCAACACTTCCCACATAACCAGAGCTACAAGGCACCTCCGAGGCTTACTGGTTGGTGTAGCCGCAGCCAACCTTCAACTCTCAGACTGGAGAAGCCACTGAACATTGCACCTGCAAATACAATGAAGACGTGGTTAAAACAATAACCCTTAAAAGAATGATTACAATATCGAATGCAAACAACCATTACTATTTAATGCTCGTGAAAGGAAGCTATAGGAAGGAGATTCGTAGTGCATTACCTTTCTATTTTGGTACAAAACCGAAGACGCCAGATAGAAGGATACCCCACACCGAGCTATCAACTTTAAAATAGTGAAACAATACCGAGAAATGTATCAAGCATGACGAGGACCTAGCCATTCATCATGAACCCTGTTTTAAAAGATAAAACCCTCAACAGGTTTGAGAGTCGAAAGAGATCAGACCCAAGTTGCAAACCATAACAAATATCCATTGTACAAAGAATGGGAGAGCTCAGCTGTATAACCTACACAAGTCACGAGTTCAAAATGCAGGAGCTACGCCTATATAGGAAAAACAAAAACCCTACAAACCCTCAGCTTGTCAGCCAGATGCAGAGCCACCACTATCAAATGCCAAAGATCACAATAAACACAATGAATGTGACGGAGGTAGGGTTTATCCCTAATCCATCATTTCCCTGCCAGATCAACGGTGGAGTTCACCGGTTAGATTCATGGAAAGACAAGTCAGCTACCTTATTAAATGAGCCATCATTGCAATTGCCACGAAGGAGCCACGAAGGAGCCAGCTCATTAACTAGTGAACCAGTATGTCTACACATCATCACAAGGGTGGTTATTGTCACATACCCCAATTTTGTAAAAATTATGTAATTATTTCATTATATTCCTGAGACATTATGTTAAATTTAATGCTAAGTAGGAATTGATGACTCAACAGAGTCACTAGAAATGGAATGTAATTCAGAATATTTTATTATTAATAAATAAATTATGGAGACAACAGCATGGGAGAGCTGTTAAAAAGAGGTTACTGGTCAAACTGGTTGATGGAACTAGGTGGAAAGGAAAATGACAAGTGGCAGCATCCTCAAACACTTCCTAAGTTGCAGGTGGCAACTTCCCTAGATTTGGGGTCATGATTCCCCAAGAAAGTGGAATCTGAGTAGGTGGCTCATTAATGACAGTTAACCCAACAAAGACCTAGGAAATCTTTTAAATAGTACTCAATGAACTGAGCTGAGGGTTCAAATTGTTCTGGAGGGAGAATACATTCAGGTGAATGTTATTCAGGAGTCCCATTGAGGAAGAGGGAAATATACAGTAAGGGAGTTGTTTGAGAGGAATGCTGCAGTAACTTGGTTCCAGTATAGCTGTTTGGGCTGAGTGAATTATTCTGTTGCACCTAGTTCCAGCCAGGGAGACCAGAGCAAGCTTGGGGGTCTTGAGAAGTGCTGTCTGGGCACTCTCCAGGAGTTGGTAGGGAGGAACAGCCTCCCATTGCTGTTGTTGTCCACAGCTTATACAGGTTCTGTTATTTTATTGCTTTATGATTGTTATTTATTTCCTTTATATTTATTTTATATGGATGGATGTATGCGCTGTTTAATTCCTATATGTCCGAGGAGTAATTATTTAGAAAGTTAAAAATCTCAGAATAGCCATAGTTAGATTTGGCAGAGTTACTGTGTTTATCAGCTAGGGAGTAATTATTACTATTTAGGTATTTATACTGTATTCAATATATAGTAATACGTAAGTAATAATTTATTATTACATATATAACAACGTATTTCCGTATTTTATTAATCTAATTATAAACCTAGTTGATTATAATTATTGAATAAGACAAGTAAAGATTACATTTAAATAATTGCACTCTGTATATTACTGAATTAAATAAATAGTCGTAGGAAACAATAAAAATACTTTTAACAACAAAAGTTACAGTACTGATATCATGATAAATAAACTTGTAGAGGTTTTGTAGCTACAGTTAGGTTATCTACACCAATGCACAAACCCTAATTAAAATTAACCAGTTTTTACATGACAATCAAATCAATATGCAGAACCTTGTTTAACTCATTATCAAGCTAATGCTTTAACGTAAAAACTTTCACTTGACTTTCATTTCTATCTACAGAGTCATTTTCGTAGAAACCTGGTCATTGTTTAAAAACCAAATAAATAGTAGAACCGTATTTTAGCTCATTGTCAAGCTCAAACAACCTAGTAATATCATTTCTCTTCTTACTCTCAAATTACCAATAGGGTAATAATCAAAATAATATAATAAGTATTTAAAACCCAGATCTCAACTGTAAAATTTGGACAGAACCCTACCACTCCAGATTTTACAAGCAGAATCAATACTACGAAGTAAGACATTGACTTTCTCCTACGGCCGTAGCTCGAGTTCACATTATAAGCGAGTATAAAAACATAGAATTTAAAAATATACGCCATGAACAAGCTCAAATTTATAGAAGGACTTTTAATAAGTCACATTGTCAAAGCTTAAATTACGCAGGAAAAAAACTTATAAACAAAACCAATGCTAAATACTTAAGACAATATTTCTGCCTACAGTCAAGTCATAAATCCACTGCATAAGTGGTTTAAAAACTAAAGAATTACCTATTACTGTACATAGCTTAGAACAAAATAAAAACGCATACAAGAAACAAGCCTGTTGGATATGCAAAACCTTTTATTAAGTTAAATTTCAAACCCTAAGTAATACATTGAGCACAAAATTACGAGTACAGTATTAACAACCCGAGGCCGTAACCTCACCTACAGAACAGGCTCACAGCCTTTGTTCTCTTCAAAATTTACAATACAATTCTTCTGCAGAAAAACCTAAGTGCCAAAAAGGGGAATAAATAGCTACCAAACCGACCGAAGCCGTAACATTTAAATACAACACCGGGTTAAACCCATTTTATTTTCTATTAAACATACAGTTAAACGTTTTAGCAAGGCTGCTATAACCACTGTGCCTTTCAGTCAAACCAAAACCCCAACCATACAGACCACCAACAAGGAGGAAAGTGCCATGGTGAAAACCAGGCTTACCCGGGAAGCCTTTCGTCAAAATCTTGTGCCATCCACGCTTGGAGAAAGGCCCGAACCTGCAAATGACAGAGTGACATCAGTTACAGACTTTAAATTGTTAAACCACTTCTTTTAAACTGGAAGACGAAGGAGTAACTGTAGATTACCAGCGAAATTGAATGGAGTTCCAAACTCAGTAATTATCCCGTCAACCACGACCAGAGAATGTGTAAACCCTTCCTCGTCGCCGAATGAGCAACTGGCAGAAGCAAAAGGATTATTCCACAATGGAAGCTGTTACAGAACTAAGCCAAAGATGCAGACAATGGAAGGCGCGACAGGGATGGAACTGGTAACAAAGGGATAAACCCTAGGGCTTTCACAAACCTATAGCTGCTAATAGCAAAACACAACGACTCCCAACCCATACAAATAGACAGGCACGAAGAGCTGTAGCAGCATGGGAGCTGTTACCACCATTGATTCAGCGAATTTCAGACAGGAGAATTCACAGAGCGGCCGAGCCCGAAAGCAAGGGAAGAAATGAAAGGATTAGGGTTAGTCAACCTTTTATATCATCAACACTTGGATCTAAAATAGCCACGTACCCTTTTTAATATTTCCCATGTAGTGGGTCAACCTTTCATAGTTTCTACGATGAGAAATTCATCATTTGTTTGCCAATTAAAATGATAACATGGATATTCCCTTAGGGTCGTGACACCATAGTTCGAAACTGTTTTATATAATCCATGATCCAAAACAATGCCAACAAACTTTGCCTAGTGAATAATATCACCTTGCCCTACATCCAATAAGATCATGCATTAGTCAATAGTGTCCATGACTTCGATGAAATTTCCATCACTTTTACCCATTTAATATCATAGCTTGGGTAAACAGATTTATCGCATGGTTATCTATATTGGTGGCAAAACCATAGTTCACTTGTTGTCCTTTTAACATTTAAAACATTAATATAATACCATGAACCTTGCTATTCATATAATGAAAATGTTACCTTACATTCTTTTAATAATAAATAGACTTGTTACTCTTCATACCCAAGAAGTACAAGGATGTTAAAGTGAATTGTTTGTTAGGCAGATTCAGGTGATTTATTATAACCATTCCTGGTGACAGTATAGTCTGAAAGGATCATAAATGAAATCAGTCATGATGATTTAGGACTAAGCATGAAGGTGCTTACAAAATTTATCAACCGTCGATCTTACAAATAGAAGTAGTTTATAATCAATGCTAAACCCCTAAAATGATAGGAGAAGACTTGTATCAGATGTTTCCTGTGCATTCAAGCTATAAATCGAAATTATATTTCAAGTCTATTTAACTTGGCATCATACAGTAACAACAGATAAGTAAAAGTGGTCTGAATATCTTAATCCAGCGACATTATACAGTGCTAGATAAGAGATATCATTGCAACACAATAATAATATCAAGGAAACAATACTCCATAGCGATACTTAAGTCTTTTGATCAAGAACAGTAGCTATCATATTCTCATGTAAATTCCAATTCTATATCAGTAAGATTACATGAATATCACCGGAAGGGATTTCTACCTTTAAACACTTGACAACCTGTCTAGCATGTTCGACTTTTACTGAATGTTTTGGTACAGTTAAATGAATTCTAATGCTTTAAAGATTATTTGCAGCGACTCGTACTTTACCTGTATATCTGTAAGAGAAAGACATTTTGATGCATTAGCTCGGAAGCTAAGTAAGCCCAGTCTGCTATGACAACTCCCCCTTGTGGTTGAAAAGCAAAAAAAAAACATTCAGCAACGGTAAAGAAACTCATAACGAAATCTAAGTATAACAACAGATCATTCAGACACATTTATGTTCATTTAATCTAATCAAAACAGTTAAATGATTGAATTTAATCATATTAAATGCTATTTTAAAAATTTTAAATTTTTCAGAATTTATGGGTTTTGACAGTTATCACCACGGTATTGGCACGTGATCGAGCTCTTACACCATCCACGATGGAACTCCAATATCTCGAGAGTTGCATGCCTTCAATGTATAGGTTACGGTTACATCTGCCAACTTGTAACATTTTAACATTCACATCATAACATTTATTACGGTGGACATTGCTTATGGTAAGGTCGTAATTCACCACCCTGTCACGTTATTGTTTCATAAAGTTATCATAGCATCACATATTTGCATAGTATCACATATTTGCATAGTGTCACATAGGGTTACACTAGAGCACACAACGCACATTTCCTAATGTGATCTATATATATTTAGAGTTTTGATAATGTTTCAAAATACATTACAATTAGACTATATAAATAATCAAAGAAGATTGTTTACACATACATTCTATTGTATGGTGTAATGAAAGTCATGTCGATAAATCAATTTATCACTACCATTGTAAAGTATAGTCCCTAGGCATAGTATTAAAACAATTATTATATAGAATTTCTACAAATTGCTTGGAGGGAAAAGATAGATAGTTACGTACAGCTCAACACGCAACTTAAATGAAAGTTATATATATTTCTGAGTACAAAACTGAGACACGATCGATATCGACCTTCTCATGAGTCAAATACAAGTTTATAGATTACATAAGTTAAGATGCACTGTTTGCGTCAGAAATCATTTCAGATGTCTTCAACTTAAACGACTTTAAGTCTCGAACCAAGATTCTCACCCGGTAGAATGCCCAAAGTTTTATCTCTTCAAACATTTACAAAGGAGATTACTGAAAAATTGTATGGTCACTTGTCGCAACTTTAAATCCTTACCTGTAAACTGGCACAAGTACGAATTTACATGCTTTAGCACGAATACTAAGTAAGACTTGGGGCGTCCGAAGGACCCCTTCATCAATCAACAAAAGCACATTAGTCAAAGATAGTTGAATCATCAATCATAACAATAACAATAGAAATTTGCAATAGTACAGCGGGGCATAAATAGCATCAAGACATAATCATGAATCATTTAGTCGCAAATCTTATACTGTAAACCAGCATGGCATTTAGAACATCAAGATAATCTTTTATGCATTGTTTTATTTCCGCACACATTAAATAAGCATTAATTGTCACGTCGAAATTTTTTAAATTTTTGTGATCTTTTTGGGATGTTACATGTGGTATCAGAGCGCAAGTTCAAACTCTAGGCCCGATTTAGGCTCATGCACGCAAACAAAAAATAAATCAGAAAATTTACATTACTAACTTTTGTAATTTAATTTTATTTGTACAGAACAGATTGACCTTTAAATTGCAGGTATGGAAATACCAGAAGAATCAGCAGAGGACAGCTCTCCTCGTAATGAACGTATTAATCATAATAATTCTGAAGGATTTTATGTGGAATTAAACAACCAGTCTTTTGAAATTTTACGCACTGTACAGGATTTAAAATTTGAGTTAAAAGCTGTTAAAGAAGAAAATGAACGGATCCTTAAGGTACAGGAAGAGTTACAATAGAATTTAAAAGGAAACTGTCATAGTGATGAAAGAGGCAGACAATAAGAATTGAAGGCTGATTCTGAAATAATGTCCCACCAACATAAGCATAAGAAAACAAGAAATGATAAAAGGAACAGTTACTCATCCTCTAAATCTGATTCAAGTAATAATGACTTAAATTATGACAGCAGTAACAGTGAATGCTGCTCTAAAAAGAGAAAACATAAATATCATGAACAGATTACTGGGGAATTTAAAAAGATTAAGCCACCCACTTTTAACGGCGAAAGTGAGAAGGGTGAGACAGCATAAGCTTGGTTGTCTGGAATGAAAAAGTACTTTAATATTTACGACTACTCTTCTCAACTAAAAGCCAAGATGGCTATTTACAATTTGACTGGGAAGGCAGATATTTGGTGGCAGGATCTTAAAAGAATCAAGAGTATAAAAAAAGAAGAAGTAACTTGGACTATGTTTAAAAGTTTGTTTAAAAAGAAGTTTTTGTCGGAACAATACTTTGAAGATAAGACAAAGGAGTTTTACGATTTAAAGTTGGGTACAATGAACATGAAAGAACTATGCAGCAAGTTCCTTAGCTTGCTGAGGTATGTGCCCTATATGGTCGAGGAAAAGACTAAAGTGCAAAGGTTTCTCAGTTGTCTACCTTTTAATATAAAAGACCATATTGAGTATGATAATCCTTCCACTTTGGAAGAGGCCATGAGGAAGGAAATTTTTTGTTTTGATCAAAATAGAAAAACAGAAGAAACAACTGGCTGGAAGGGCAGTAAGACTAATCAGTTTGACTATAAAAAGAAAAATTTTAATCATAATTATGGAGGTTTAATGAAAAAATTTAATAACAGAAATTTTCCTAATAATTACCGGAATAATACACCTTGGAACTTTACTGCTGCAAGAAATGTACCTAATAATAATAATCACAACAATAACAATAACAACAACAATAGGTATGCTGAACAGACAGGACCCATAAAGTGCTTTGAATGTGGTGGACCACATAAGAGAGCAGATTTCCCACGCAACAAGAGGACAACCAACAATATTCACATTATGCAAGCAGAACCTACAGTTGGAGATATCGCAAGAGAAATGCCCAGGATAAATACAGCACTGGAGAACCATCAAGCGAACCATCAAACATCCATGGTCGAAATTGAAGGTATGATACAAAATGAGTCTATTTCTATTCTAATATATCCAGGTGCAAATCTGAGTTATATTTCACCTACTTTAGTAAACCGTTGCAAGCTAAAAATAGAGAAATTTGATAATGCATGGTTAGTTCAGCTTGCAACAGGAACTAAAAGAAAGGCTACAGATTATGTCAAGAATTGTGAAGTATTTTTAAGTCAGTTGAAAACGCAAATTAATCTGAATGTTTTACCCTTAGGGTCATATGATTTGTTGATTGGTATGGACTGGCTTGAACAGCATAGAGTTTTACTGAACTGTTATGATAAATCTTTTACATGTGTAAATAATGAAGGTAATTCTGAAACAATTAAGGAATTCATAGAAAGATTTCAGTAAGGCAGATTTCTGCTCTACAATTAAAGAGAGCTGCCAGAAAAAGCTATAAAATGTTTGTTGTTAATGTCATTAATGACGAGTATACATCTAAAGAAGACAAGTTAAAACTAGAGGATATTCCCATCCTTAGGGACTTTTCTGACGTATTCCCGGAAGAAATTCCAGGATTACCTCCAAAAAGGGAACTTGATTTCACCATTGAGTTAGTACCAGTTGCGGTACCAAACTCAAAGGGCCCCTATAGGATGAATATTATGGAGTTAAATGAGTTAAAATCTCAGCTGAAAGAATTAATAGATAAAAACTACATAAGGCCCAGTGTGTCTCCTTGGGGAGCACCAGTAATATTTGTTAAAAAGAAGGACGGTACCATGCGTTTGTGCATTGATTAATGTCAGCTTAATAAAATGACAATTAAGAACCGATATCCCTTACCCTGCATAGATGATCTATTTGATCAAGTATGTGGAGTAGAGATATTCACTAAAATTGATCTAAGGTCGGGTTATCATCAAGTCCGGATAAAAGACGAGGACATATTCAAAACTGCATTTAGAACGCGTTATGGACACTATGAGTTCATAGTTATGCCTTTTGGGCTAAACAATGCATCGGTAGTGTTCATGTGTTTAATGAACAACGTTCTGCATAAATATTTGGATAAGTTCGTAGTGGTATTCATTGATGATATTCTGGTTTACTCAAAAACTAAAGAAGAGCCTGACGAACATTTAAAAATCATTTTACAAGTACTTAGAGAACATCAACTTTACGCTAAGTTCAGTAAGTGTGATTTTTATAAAGATAAAATTCAGTATTTGGGTCATATAATTTCTAAAGATGGTATTTTTGTTGATCCTGATAAAATAAAAGCAATTAATGAATGGCATGTCCCAAAAGACGTAACTGATGTATGGTCATTCATGGGAATAACGGGTTATTATAGAAAGTTTATTAAAGGGTTCTCTAGAATTGCTAACCCCATCACTTCTTTGCAGAAGAAAGGGAAGAAATTCGTATGGGATCAAAAGTGTCAAGAAAGTTTTAATAAGTTAAAAGAGTTATTAACTACTGCACCTATCCTAAAAATTGTAGATCCCAATAAGGATTTTGTCGTATGCACGGATGCATGCAACGATGGACTTGGAGGGGTCTTAAGTCAGGAAGGTCATGCAATTGCTTTTGAGTCAAGAAAGTTAAAAATACATGAAAATAATTATGCTACTTATGATCTTGAGTTGGCAGCCATGATACATGCATTAAAAATGTGGCGCCATCACTTGATCGGAAGAAAATTCATTTTAATGACTGATAATAAGGGCTTAAAGTGTTTATTGGATCAAACAAATCTTAACGCAAGGCAAGCTAGGTGGTTAGCTTTCCTTAGCGAGTACGATTTTGAGATTCATCACATTAATGGAAAGGAGAAAAAGGTTGCTGATGCATTGAGCAGAAATGCTAGATTGAGTTTTATGGCAGCAATCAGTACTTTTAAAACTGATCCGGAAAATCAGATCGAAGAAGGAATTAAGCAAGATGAAAATGACCAAAAATTACATGATAAAGTGGCTGAAAATTCATCTGAAAATTTTATAACAGATTACAGTATTAATAAAAAAGGATTCTTAACATATAAAAAAAGAATTTATGTACCTAATATTTCGAAAGTTAAGTTGCTGATTTTGGATGAACTTCATAAGAGTCCTTATTCAAGGCATCCTGGTTATCAGAAAATGATAACTATGTTAAGAAAGGAGTATTTTTGGCCCAACATGAAGAGTGAAGTTGCTGAATATATAGCTAGATGTTTTGAATGTCAGACTATCAAATTTGAACACCAACATCCAGCTGGACTATTGCAGCCTTTACCAATCCCAGAATGGAAATAAGAAATTATAAGCATTGATTTTATTACAGGTTTGCCTAAAAATCAGAAGTAGAATGACTCAATCATGGTTGTTGTTGATAAACTTAGTAAAGCTGCTCATTTTATACCTGTTAAAACTACTTTCAAGGCTTCTAACATTGCAAATATTTTCATGAAGCAAATTTTTCGTTTACACGGAATTCCAAAGGTGATTATTTTAGACCGGGACTCTAAGCTCACCAGTAATTTTTGGACAACACTGTTTAAAGGATTAAATACTAAATTAAATTTCAGCACTTCTTTCCACCCACAAACTGATGGTCAAACAGAAAGGGTAAATCAGATTTTGGAAAACATGTTAAGATTGTATGTTAAAGATTAGCCATCTAAGTGGGAAGATTACTTACATTTAGCAGGATTTGCATACAACAATCATTCTCAAGCATCTGCTAAGTTAAGTCCATTTGAAATTTTGTATGGAAGAAAATGTTGTACCCCTATTTCTTGGGATAACCCTGTAGACAGATTGATGTTAGGGCCAGATTTATTGAAAGAAATGGAGCTAACCGTGAAACAGGTTCAAAGTAACTGAAAGGTTGCCCAAGATCGACAGAAAAGCTATGCTGATTTGAAACGCACTGAAAGAGAATTTCAGGTAGGACACCATGTTTTTATAAAGGTAAACCCCAAGAAAAGTTTTGTGAAGCTTGGGAGCTATGCTAAACTAGCACCAAGGTTTTGTGGACCATTCAAAATCCTATCAAGGATTGGAGCTGTTCCATATCAATTGGTATTGCCATATAATTTAAAAATCCACAATGTTTTTCACGTTTATGTTTTAAAGAAGTATGTGCATGATGCTACTCATGTGCTGAATTGGAATGACATACAGGTGGAACTCGAAGGAGATTTTCAGGTGGAACCGGACTGTATTCTCGATCGGAGCGAAATTATGCTTCGGAATCACACCATAGGGCAGGTAAAGGTGCAATGGAAGCACCTTAGCCCTGATGAAGCTACTTGGGAACTGAAAAGTAATATGCGGGCGGCATATCCAGTTCTGTTCCATGAGGAACTTGATGATGAATAAGCAACATCGAGGACGATGTTGAGCTTAAGTAGGGGTGTTTGTAACATACCCTTTTTGCTGGAAAACATTTTGTGTTAGCAAACATTATTATAACTTTTATTGTAAAGTTTTATGTTGGACAGGTGTCCAAGGATGACTATAATTTGCACAATATATTATTATTAAATAAATAAAATAGGAGAAAAACACCTAAGAGGACTGTTGAAAGAGTGGTTACTGATCCACTAGGTGGAATGGAATCTGGGGTAGAAGGCAATGGACAAGTGGCAACATCATGATGCAACTAACTAGTTGTTGGTATGGGACAACTCTCTTGAATTGTGGTCATAGTGCCCTGAAAGATGGGATTGGAGCTTGAGACTCATTTATTCTAAACTGACCACTAAAGATGTAGGAAGTCTATATAATAGCCATCAAATTTTGAACTGAGGTTCATCACTTTTCCTGACGATGAAATTTACCTTGGGGTTTTGCTGTGTTTGCACACAAGAGATTTGATGAGGGGATATGCTATGTTGTTGATCATGTTGTGAGTCTGCCAAACTCTTATTGAGTTTAGGAGGTTGATGCTAAGTGGAGAAGGCATGTTATTTCAGGAGGTTGATGCTGAGTGCTGAAGGCATGTTATTTCAGGAGTTTGATGCTGAGTGCTGAAGGCATTTTGAGTGCCTTGCTTCTACACGGATTCCATCTACTTAGTGGTTTAGTAATCAGGCTAGTGGTTTAGTAATCAGGCTCAGAGCTTCACAAGAAGCCAGCAGTTGAGCTGCTTCTTCTGGAATAGGTTGGGAGGAACAAGCCTCCTTGGGTGTTTGTCGGCCCTATCTACATTTACAGGTTCTATTTGTTTTTCTATTATTAAGTAGTTAAATCTGTTTATTGCAAGTATTTAATTTTAAATTACAGATTGTGTTCTGGTTTAGATACCCTTACTTTTAGTGTCTAAAACAAATTAAAATTTTGAATAGAAATGATGAATGAAATAAATAATCTCTACATTTTTCCCCATGCAATACGAACTGCATTGTACTGCAGTACAGAGACAAATTAAGTTGAATAGATAAATGATAGGCAAGTTAGCCATATGAATGAGAAGATGAAAACGATGTATTTTCCTAAGTTACAGTTTATTTTTAATTTCCTTTATCACTGTTTTCCTTATTATTTATGCATAGATAATTAATTGCAGAATTTACAGTAATGTTTTTCTTCCTTTTATAAATATCAGTTGTTTATAAATAAATAATTTTTTCCTTTCTGAAATTCAAATGAATTATTTTCTATGTTATGGTATTCAAAAACATATATAAGTTTATATCATACAGTTGCAAAATCTAAATCTAAACATATAGCATATTGTTATCATTTTCCTATTTAGAAATAGTGCTTAGTAATAAAAACAAATTCTTCATGTACAGAATCATCTACATTTATGCTAATTATAAATTCAATATGGCAAACAAATCTTCTTATCATAGAACATAAGTCTCATGTTACAAATCTAGGGTTTACATATTTTTGTTTCCAAACCAAACCTTCAAACTTTTGCATTTATCATCGAACGATAGCAACAAAGATGCTAAAGAATATCTCTACAATTTAAACAGAACCAAGTTATGGTTTTAACATCACATAGTGGAAAACCTAGTTAGCATTACCAATTCTCATCACAGGTTTCAAATTTAAACTTATAACAAACATGGTGCTATTTCTTAGAAATTGACACAGTTAACACTTAAACCCACCATAAGCAATAATTCAAACTGGGAGTTTATTTCCATAAAAACCAAATGTTTACACAGTAATCATTCCTACAGGTCAAACAGTCACATTTTTAATATCATCTCCAGAATTTAGTTAACATAAATGTCTGTAGGATAATTCTAAACAAAAATAGCAAAACATGAGTTCGATGCCGAGACTTTATCACAATACAACATCAACAACTATACATTCCAAAACAAAGACAAACCATAACCCTGGAATCTTCATCAGAGTGAAATGCAACAACATTCTATAAAAACGATGAACTATGTACAAGGCGAAACATTCCATAGTCTTCCAAACATCTGTCATTATCCATTGAAAACATAATTTATTACATTATCACAAGTCTGTGAGAGAGAACAACTCCATACGACAGTTACAATAGATTAGGCTGATGCCTTTTGGGTCGAGGAACTATCCTCCCCAATACCTTACATTTTTACAAACCCTAAAGTTGATGAAATACAAACTCGCCGAGATAAAAACGAAGACACAGAACAAACACATGTCGGCCAACACTTCCCACATAACCAGAGTTACAAGGCACCTCCGAGGCTTACCAGTTGGTGTAGCCATAGCTAACCTTCAACACTCAGACTGGAGAAGCCACTGAACATTGCACCTGCAAATACAACGAAGATGTGGTTAAAACAGTATCCCTTAAAAGAATGATTACAGTATCAAATGCAAACAACCATTACTGTTTAATGCTCGTGAAAGGAAGCTACAGGAAGGATATTCAAAGTGCATTACCGAAGATGCCAGACAGAAGGAAACCCCACACCGAGCTATCAACTTTAAAACAGTGAAATAGTGGCGAGAAATGTATCAACCATGGCAGGGACCTGGACATTCATCATGAACCCTGTTTTAAAAGATAAAACCCTCAACAGGTTTAAGATTCGAACCACGTCAAGAGATCAGACCCAAGTTGCAAACCATAACAAATATCCACTATACAAAGAACTAGAGGGATCGGCTCTATAACCTACACAGGTCACGAGTTCAAAATGTAGGAGCTACGCCTCTACAGGAAAAACAACAACCGTACAGACCCTCAGCTTATTAGCCAGACGCAGAGCCACCACTATCAAATGCCAAAGATCACAATAAACACAATGAATGTGACATAGGTAGGGTTTATTCCTAATCCATCATTTCCCTGCCAGATCAACGGTGGAGATAACTGTTTAGATTCACGAAAACAGAAGCCAGCTACCTTATTAAATGAGCCATCATTGCAATTGCCACGAAGGAGCCAACTCATTAACTAGTGAACCAGTATGTCTACACGTCATCACAAGGGTGGTTATTACCACGGTATTGGCATGTGATTGAGCTCTTACACCATCCACGATGAACTCCAATATCTCAAGAGTTGCATGCATTCAATGCATAGGTTATGGTTACATCTGCCAACTTGTAACATTTTAACATTCACATCATAAGGTCGTAATACACCACCCTATCACGATATTGTTTCATAAAGTTAGCATAGCATCACATATTTGCATAGTGTCACATAGGGTTACACTAGTGCACACAGCACACATCTCCTAATGTGATATATATATATTTAGAGTTTTGATAATGTTTCAAAATACATTACAATTAGACTATATAAATAATCAAAGAAGATTGTTTACACATACATTCTATTGTTTACACATACATTAAAACAATTATTATATAGAATTTCTACAAATTGCTTGGAGGGAAAAGATAGACAGTTATGTACATCTCAACACGAAACTTAAATGAAAGTTATATATATTTATGAGTACAAAACTGAGACACAATCGATATCGACCTTATCATGAGTCAAATACAAGCTTATAGATTACATAAGTTAAGATGCACTGTTTGCATCAGAAGTCATTTCAGATGTCTTCAACTTAAATGACTTTAAATCTCAAACCAAGATTCTCACTTGGTAGAATGCCCAAAGTTTTATCTCTTCAAACATTTAGAAAGGAGATTACTGAAAAATTGTATGGTCACTTTTCGCAACTTTAAATCGTTACCTGTAAATTGCCACAAGTACGAATTCACATGCTTTAGCATGAATGCTAAGTAATCCTCGGGGCATCCGAAGGACCCCTTCATCAATCAACAAACGCACATTAGTCAAAGATTGTTGAATCATCAATCATAACAATAACAATAGAAATTTGCAATAGTACAGCTGAGCATAAATAACATCAAGACATAAGCGTGAATCATTTAGTCGCAAATATTATACTGTAAACCAGCATGGCATTTAGAACAGCAAGATAATCTTTTATGCATTGTTTTATTTCCGCACACATTAAATAAGCATTAATTGTCATGTCGAAATTTTTTAAATTTTTGTGATTTTTTGGGGATGTTACAGTGATTCCCATGGACACCCTAAAATCGTAGCTCTTGATACAATGGTGATGGAGGAGAGTCTGAGTGGTTCGTCGAGAAGCAAAAATCATTTCTAAATTTGTTTTAATGTTTGTTTGGCCACTGTATGCCTTACGGAAACTCTGTAATGAGTTTATAGGGTATCAATCCCTCGAATTGTAACTCATGTAATTCTTGCTTGGGAAAAAGCTTTGGTAATGGAAAATGAATTTGGTAGTTTACCAAAATGTTAGCATAAGGAACTTGAAACCCTTCGGGGTTGAGACCTGTATTATAATGTTTATGTTTTGATTTACTGGGCATGAGCCAACCCTTATAAAAACTGGCATTCTGTACAGTTTTAAATTTAATTTGAAAAGATAAATTTTTGGCATTCGAGGTTTATGCCAAGCTTGAAAGCGTTGTAATTTAATGTCTGGCTGTGAACACACAAATGCTTTAGCATTAAGGAACGTATTTGGCAAGACCAGGTTTCTGCGTTAATTTTGTTGTGTATTTAAAATGATGTCTTAAATATATTTTTAGTAAACTGATTTTCATATTGGTTAAGTGGTTACTGAGCTTAGTTTCGCAATTGAAAATTGTTATATCTATGGTTTTGCTTACGCAAAGTTTAAATTCT
This sequence comes from Larix kaempferi, assembly GCA_027924585.1. Lineage (NCBI taxonomy): Eukaryota > Viridiplantae > Streptophyta > Pinopsida > Pinales > Pinaceae > Larix > Larix kaempferi. The sequence goes on along the minus strand of BSBM01000337.1, from coordinate 969,489 downwards.
ATTCAAACCCTAGCTTCTAGGTTGAAAGTTTAAGTTATAAAAACTGAGGAACCTTGATAAATACTCATAGTATTTAATGCTATAGGGTAACTTATTATGCTTTGTTAAAGTTATGAATTATTTAGGGTTAAACCCTAGCTAAATCTCTTGGATTGTAAAATATTATTTGCAAGGTTTATTGAGTGTTTATACTTTTGTTTATAATGTAGAAAGGGTATATAAAACTGAATATGAATCATTACATGCATGACATTAATCGGAGATTGAATGTTAGGTATCTTACTAAGGATTATAAGTGTATTCAAGACCTAAATATTTGATTGATTATTTAAAATCTAATCTTACTGATTCTACGAGCATTTCTATTTATAGTTAATAAGGTATATTAATAAATGTCTTGGAAGTCTACATCAATTCGGTGGTTTGCTTTGAGCCTTAAAATGTAATTATTTACTGCAAATCTAATACTTTGATTTGGCTTAATTATATACTCTTTGCTTGGAAGGAAATCGATGCTCATATACATATACTTATAGAATATTGTAGAAAAGGTACTTGTAATAATACCGAGTTTGTATAAAATGTTTAACCTTGTAACATACCTAAACTTTCACAATAGTAAATTAACAGAGAATTTATTCAAGATGACATAAATGATTTTCGTTACGGGATCTATGTATGGAAGGGTCAATAGTCCGATGTTCTTTTCTTAAAAATAGGATGGCAATTAGTTTAAAAGAGATATACATAATCATTTATTACATTTACCTATTCAACCTTCAATTATTTCTTTCATTTAAAACTTTCACATCGCCTTTGGAATAATTCGATGTAAGGAGAACACATTTCATTTGTACATGATAGTTAACAATAATATATCCCAAAATATGCGAATTAGTATTTGGCGAAGACTATTATGTAATGATCATGCAATTCATTGGACCTTCCTTGAGACCAATATATGTAAGGAAAACCTTGCAACTACAAACAAAATCACCTTTACAAAGCTTGAAATTTAATAAGACGAACAACCATCTAAGAACACAGCTGATAATATGAACCTTACCATTTTACTTTGGACGTCATCCAAAAATTCTTACCCATTAGCAATAATCTCATTTTGCTTGACCAAACTTAAATACATTCAGATGATCATTAAGCGAACAACATGATTATCCATAATCTCTCTTTTACTCAATCGAGTTACTTAACAGAAACAATCATTTATACAAGAATATCAACCCATCACAAATATAAATAGAGAAACACATATAAGAGACCATTTTCACCCATCCCAAATATAAATAGAGAAACACATACAAGAGACCATTTTCACGTGGTTCACCCAAAATCTTTTGGGCTACGTCCACCAAGCAAGTTATATTTTCTTTCTATTATTCAAAGGATAATTACATTCAACAACCCTTGGTTGCATTGATCACTTTCCAAATACTGTAAGCCTCTCTCCTCGAGGACCTTTTCCAACAACCTAATTATGTATGACATCTCATATTAGAGTAATTGCTACACTCTGCACTCATTGGTTGCATAAATTCTTAGGGTCTCACTTTCATATATGCTTTAAAGTACAATATATGGAGATAATGCATAACGCACTTATATTGTAACAACGCTTGCTGGCAATTAAATAAATGGAAAATACAAGATAAGCCAAAATAATTCTATCAACATCTGCATACAGTTTTCAAATCAGTAATCAAAACTTCAACTCGGCATACATAAACAGGGTTCCTGCACCGATAATCAAAAGTCATAACGTTGTTGAGTTCAACAACCTACTAAGACGCAGTAATACCTACGTTTTTCAAATATAGTAATCAACAACTACAAGGCAGGGAGAAGACCAACCAAATCGTAAGTATATGTGTATAAATAAAGTCTCTACGATTGATATCGCACAACATCAGAACCAAAACCATCAGGTAGCGTATCTTAATACGAACCGATGTAGAAAAATAAACTTCTCTTAGTGTATAGGTGCCTTTACACCATAGTAATTTTTCTCAAATTAAAAGATCACTCATCCGCGCGTGAACTCTGTAGTTGTTGTATGTAAAGAGACACAGGTCTTTACTATACCCGGGCGTGAGCATTATCTAGCTAAATTATAAGGGTATTGGCTAACTGCCAACGTTTCGGCAGGAGAACCACTCTTCTTGGTCAACTACGAGTCGATTCGATAGTAAACATGGGTTTATGTCTGAGATCTAGCCCAGACTCAGAAAATAATATCCCAAGGTATTGGCAGAGTATGGTTCATATCTGAATAGATGGAATAAAAATAAATTCAGATCTGAACTCAATGCTTTTGCGGAAGGACTCCGATCTGGATCTAAAATGTAAGCAAAGTCACACTTTCATTCTACTGCATACCTATTTGTACATAATCTTCACTCAACGTCTTTGTAGAAACGCAGATCTAGATCTTAGCATAAAATAACTGGAAAATAGATGGAGATCTGACGAGATTCAACCTTTGTAACCTACACCCAGCGATCAGCATGCGCATATGTTGTTTGCAATGAAAATTTAATACAAGGAAGCTACACGCGTTTGCTCAAGGATCTGGTTTAGCATAAAAAAAATAACTACAAGCTACCATATTCGCATTGCTCAAGGATCGAGTTGGAATGGAAACCCATTTAGCGGCAGATTGAGAATGCCTATCTCAGAACTAGATCAGCATAGAGGTGATCTCGATAAAGCCGAGTTTTTGCTGAGACTACCTCGGATCTCAATTACGTTTTTAGCTTTTAGGGATCTAGTTACCTACGGCCTGATCCTCCTTCAAGGCGATTGCCCAGGTTTAAGCAACAACACATTACGATGAGCAGGTATAAATCTTAAATATCAAAAACATAGATTATCATATCGCAATCTCTACTAGGGATGATATGCGTGAGCATTAACAATGGGAGGATGTATAACAGAAATAAAAGAAAACAGAGATCGCTTACCCATCTTGAAGATGAAACGTTGCGAACCTATTTCTGTCACGCAGTCTTCCCCATTCCACTTCTCGGAGCTTACTCTAACACACAGCCTCCCTAGAAATGCCCTCCTCGCTAAGCTTTATTAATGGCCGTGCACATAAGTCAAGAATTGGAGCATTTCTGTCACGCCGAGGATCCCTATCCCGGTTCCATCAATCATCAAAACTCTTGTAGAGATGTTGTCCTTCGACGCCGAGATGGCCGTCCTCCCGGATCGTCTCCCACTCCCTTAAGAAGCAGATAATCCACCCTGTTTTCCCAAAACCTCCGTCGAGATTGGATTCTCCCAGTAGACATTAATGTGCAATTACTAACATCATTAAGCAACAACTTGCTGGAAACAGCTTTCGGGCAAATGGCGACGACAGAGAGTCGTGGTTCTGTGAGGAAGTAGATGGCGCACTTTTCAGTTATGGAACATAATTTCATAGCGCTCCACTACTTTCACGAAAGGGACAAATGACGTCCTTATTTATGAGTAGTATCTAAGAGTGGTTGTGCCCCACATCAGTTCAGGGGACAAAATCTCCTTTTAAGAAGGGAAAAACAGTTTTATTGCAATCCCGTTTGACCAGATGGAATCTTAACCTACCTAAGAATGCCTCAACAAAATCACCGCGTGGATTCAAGGGTCTACGTGCACCAAGCTCCTTCCGTTTCTTCTTTTAGATATTCAATATGCAACTAATATTATAGGATCCATCTTATTCATAAAAAGAAACTTGACTATCCATAAAAATACAATCATAGGGCTGTCTCTCCATAATCCTATAGATAATTTTACTTTACGATCAAATCTCACTTAGGATTGTAATAGTAGTTAGCTTTAGGCTTAATAGGTATTCATATTAATATTCCAAATACCTGTTTGTCACATATATATCTATTTTATCATTTAGTACACCATTAGCTCAATTCTTACATTTACATGTACATAACCTCTTCCTAATAGTTGTCTCAACTTATTAGTTAATCATATATATATATATATACGGTTAATCTTTTCTTTTAAACAAAAAAAAAGGTAGAGCTTGTCATTCCCTCTTTAGTCATATTTTTGTATATGATTCTTGTGCTAATATATATATATATATTCCTTAAGTAACCACGGGTCATTATAATTAGTAGATAGCAAATAATAACCTAGTTAAATGCTTACGGTAAATCCTTCCAAGACGAACCTTTTGCACTATCATATTTTAAGACGATATGTGAGGTTATGGTCATGGAGCCCATGGATTCCTGTCCATTTTATTTTTCTCTCCCTTAATGGATTATTTGTCGCATCGCATTAGTCTTGCCTAGACCTTCAACCGTTAGTTTAAAATCAAACATTTATCTATTTGAGCATAAGTAACAAAACCAACAAGGCCTACTGGTGGGGCCTTGGCCTTGAGCTCCTCACCAGGGCCTCATACATAGTTCACAATATATATTTACAATTCTAATAGGGATGCAAGGAGGGATATTACATCCTCCTCCCCTTAAAATTAACACCGTCCTCGGTGTTCATATTTTTTTAGCAGTTCGCTTGCTTCATCATCTCTATTCTGACCCATTTCTGGCCTTTTAAGAATTTCTCGCCAGTCGTTATGGATCAAACCTGGATTTTCGACAACAAAACTGGGTTTCAAGGAAAACGAAAAATAATAATAAAAACTTTATCATCAACTTCATAATCAAACTCAGAACATAAATCATGAGTTCTTTACTATACATATTACTTGCAACGTATATATGGACTAAATCTAGTGCTTCATAATTGGATCCTGTTGACTAAATCAACAAACGGCATTCACTTGATCTAGGAATTTCTTGCCTCACACCTTAGTGCTCTCGCAACAATCCTTTCTCTCATGTCTTGCCTAACACCTTAGTGCTCCCGCAGCAAACATTTCTTTCATGATTTGCCTAACACCTTAGTGTTCACGCAGCAAACATTTCTTTCATGTTTTGCCTAACACCTTAGTGCTCACGCAGCAAACATTTCTTTCATGTTTTTCCTAACACCTTAGTGCTCACGCAACAAACATTTCTTTTATGCATACTAAGCAGCGTCCTGCCTCCCACATATACATTTTTTTATAGCTTGCCTAGGTCTTACAGCCAGCCGATTCTTCGAGAATCCTAGTGGCTGTTCAATCCCTGATTTTAGGGAGTATTTCAATGCCATTATGACATTCTTTACACAATTCCCCTCAAGCCTTTTCGCTTGAGTCCCGGAATTTATTTCTCCACAAGCCTCCTCGCTTGAGTCTGGGAAAATCCCATTCGAATTCATCAATTATTTCGTCATATAACCATACAATTTCTCTAACCAATTTGGTCTAGTGCTTTATTCAACAATAATTAACAATAGTAAAAGCTGCAATGTGGATCTTTCATCCTCACCCCCTTTATTGTACCATGCATAATATATTACGCTTTTGTCTTTCGACAAGTTCCACCAAGTTTTGGCCATTTACCAAATTCAATTGTTAGTAACTTTATGTAACAAAATCAATATTTGTAAATAAGAAAATCATTCATTCTTCATATCCATACTTGATCATCTGAAGTAAACGTTTTCTCCTTCCAAGCATATCTAAATTACTTAATAGGATTACATAATTCCTTGATCATGAAATAATATTCTTCCTATGATGACCCGTGGACATGATGATTTCTTAACCACGAATGTTATTCCTCCACTATTTCGAACACACTTCCTATTTTAATTATACAACTTCTTTGTATATACCAATATCACATAGAAATCACCAATTTTCTAAAACATACTTGCATACCTTATAATGATAACCGTATACCTTGTAAGGGTGGCCGCATATCTTCTTATTATAAGATCCTCATATGTCGAGGTACCAGTTTACCTGTATCATCTCATATTAGTATCACATGCATCTATATATCTCATTTCTACCTCTTGACTGTTGTAGTGTTGTGTGTGAATATAACATTCCGCTCAACCACAACATTAAATGTGTTAGTCGAAAAAGAAAAGCTGTAATTAACTCATAAGGGCAATCATGCATAAAACCTATGTCAATCATCACCTTTACTTGTTTCATAAAAGCTTATACATCAATTACTATTAAATATTACTTCTGATCTATCATGGAACTTCCATGATATTAAAGTTTTTCCTTAACTCCTAATGCGGATTTAAAATGGTCATTATAAAGACATCAGAGAATTTAAAGTGTCATGTATTACCATTCCGTGGCGGTTCTAGTTTTCCAATACTTTTATTCATACAATAACACGTACTCACCATTAATTACATCTGTGCGTTTATTATGTGAGCAACATGATTAACTAAAATTTTTATCTCTCAACCAAAATAAACATTTTGACACCACATATAATATATATATAACGCCACTTTGAATGATAAATTTATGATGTTGACATAACTAGGAAATTATGGTAACAGACATACATACAGCCGAACTAACCTTCCACAAGCAATGTTTGGCTTTATATATGAAAGGAACTTGACAGTTCCTAACATAATCAAAACCTTAGACCATCTTCTTTAGTCAAACATTAGCATATATAATTACTTTATAAACGACTTAACATATATAAATTGCCTATTTTATCTATATGAATTTCACATTCGGAAATCCTGACGAATGGATCAATAGAATTCGATTAGTCAGAAACAATTAACAAAATGTATCAACACTATTCTCCCATATGACGCGTTTAGTGAACTGAAAGATATCCACTCCTAAGAATAACAATAAAGGTAGAGAAGGTAGTAAGTATTTAAGACGAATTTCCAAATCAACAGATTTAGAAGAGTTCTTCAGTTTAGCACATTCCCAACTAGAATGACTTTCAATATACGAAGATTCATTCCACAAAACCATAACCCTTATCATGCTAAAGACTATTTTCTCGTCGTCCCATGAATTCTAATTTGTAAAATAGGAGGATATATTTATCAGTTAAATTTACCAATAACAGATTGTTCATATCCATAATGAAACATATACTATCCTAACTTACAAACAATGTTGTGCCATTATAATGCTTTCACCAAATGAAACATACTTACTTGCAATTTAATGACAACTTGTAAGCTACCTGTTGTCGATCCGTTGAAATGAAATTTTCTATTGCGTCTGGTGTCGCCAGTTCGACTAACTAATATATGTTTTCCCCGACTGAGCCCAAATAAGCCCGAGTATTTGCAACCTGCGCTCTGGCGGAAGAAACTTGAAGTCGAGCTCGGAGATTCATTCTCCCATTCAAAGTACAATTCATGCATCCAAAATGAAACGAAACAATTAATTAGTAAACTTAACAACCTTCATACTCACTTATCGCATGTTGATCTCATTAGGCCCTAGTGCTGTAACCTAATGCTCTGATACCATATGTAACATACCTAAACTTTCACAATAGTAAATTAACAGAGAATTTATTCAAGATGACATAAATGATTTTCGTTACGGGATCTATGTATGGAAGGGTCAATAGTCCGATGTTCTTTTCTTAAAAATAGGATGGCAATTAGTTTAAAAGAGATATACATAATCATTTATTACATTTACCTATTCAACCTTCAATTATTTCTTTCATTCCAACTTTCACATCGCCTTTGGAATAATTCGATGTAAGGAGAACACATTTCATTTGTACATGATAGTTAACAATAATATATCCCAAAATATGCGAATTAGTATTTGGCGAAGACTATTATGTAATGATCATGCAATTCATTGGACCTTCCTTGAGACCAATATATGTAAGGAAAACCTTGCAACTACAAACAAAATCACCTTTACAAAGCTTGAAATTTAATAAGACGAACAACCATCTAAGAACACAACTGATAATATGAACCTTACCATTTTACTTTGGACGTCATCCAAAAATTCTTACCCATTAGCAATAATCTCATTTTGCTTGACCAAACTTAAATACATTCAGATGATCACTAAGCGAACAACATGATTATCCATAATCTCTCTTTTACTCAATCGAGTTACTTAACAGAAACAATCATTTATACAAGAATATCAACCAATCACAAATATAAATAGAGAAACACATATAAGAGACCATTTTCACCCATCCCAAATATAAATAGAGAAACACATACAAGAGACCATTTTCACGTGGTTCACCCAAAATCTTTTGGGCTACGTCCACCAAGCAAGTTATATTTTCTTTCTATTATTCAAAGGATAATTACATTCAACAACCCTTGGTTGCATTGATCACTTTCCAAATACTCTAAGCCTCTCTCCTCGAGGACCTTTTCCAACAACCTAATTATGTATGACATCTCATATTAGAGTAATTGCTACACTCTGCACTCATTGGTTGCATAAATTCTTAGGGTCTCACTTTCATATATGCTTTAAAGTACAATATATGGAGATAATGCATAACGCACTTATCTTGTAACAACGCTTGCTGGCAATTAAATAAATGGAAAATACAAGATAAGCCAAAATAATTCTATCAACATCTGCATACAGTTTTCAAATCAGTAATCAAAACTTCAACTCGGCATACATAAACAGGGTTCCTGCACCGATAATCAAAAGTCATAACGTTGTTGACTTCAACAACCTACTAAGACGCAGTAATACCTACGTTTTTCAAATATAGTAATCAACAACTACAAGGCAGGGAGAAGACCAACCAAATCGTAAGTATATGTGTATAAATAAAGTCTCTACGATTGATATCGCACAACATCAGAACCAAAACCATTAGGTAGCGTATCTTAATACGAACCGATGTAGAAAAATAAACTTCTCTTAGTGTATAGGTGCCTTTACACCATAGTAATTTTTCTCAAATTAAAAGATCACTCATCCGCGCGTGAACTCTGTAGTTGTTGTATGTAAAGAGACACAGGTCTTTACTATACCAGGGCGTGAGCATTATCTAGCTAAATTATAAGGGTATTGGCTAACTGCCAACGTTTCGGCAGGAGAACCACTCTTCTTGGTCAACTAAGAGTCGATTCGATAGTAAACATGGGTTTATGTCTGAGATCTAGCCCAGACTCGGAAAATAATATCCCAAGGTATTGGCAGAGTATGGTTCATATCTGAATAGATGGAATAAAAATAAATTCAGATCTGAACTCAATGCTTTTGCGGAAGGACTCCGATCTGGATCTAAAATGTAAGCAAAGTCACACTTTCATTCTACTGCATACCTATTTGTACATAATCTTCACTCAACGTCTTTGTAGAAAGGCAGATCTAGATCTTAGCATAAAATAACTGGAAAATAGATGGAGATCTGACGGGATTCAACCTTTGTAACCTACACCCAGCGATCAGCATGCGCATATGTTGTTTGCAATGAAAATTTAATACAAGGAAGCTACATGCGTTTGCTCAAGGATCTGGTTTAGCATAAAAAAAATAACTACAAGCTACCATATTCGCATTGCTCAAGGATCGAGTTGGAATGGAAACCCGTTTAGCGGCAGATTGAGAATGCCTATCTCAGAACTAGATCAGCATAGAGGTGATCTCGATAAAGCCGAGTTTTTGCTGAGACTACCTCGGATCTCAATTACGTTTTTAGCTTTTAGGGATCTAGTTACCTACGGCCTGATCCTCCTTCAAGGCGATTGCCCAGGTTTAAGCAACAACACATTACGATGAGCAGGTATAAATCTTAAATATCAAAAACATAGATTATCATATCGCAATCTCTACTAGGGATGATATGCGTGGGCATTAACAATGGGCGGATGTATAACAGAAATAAAAGAAAACAGAGATCGCTTACCCATCTTCAAGATGAAACGTTGCTAACCTATTTCTGTCACGCAGTCTTCCCCATTCCACTTCTCGGAGCTTACTCTAACACACAGCCTCCCCAGAAATGCCCTCCTCGCTAAGCTCTGTTAATGGCCGTGCACATAAGTCAAGAATTGGAGCATTTCTGTCACGCCGAGGATCCCTATCCCGGTTCCATCAATCATCAAAAATCTTGTAGAGATGTTGTCCTTCCACGCCGAGATGGCCGTCCTCCTGGATCGTCTCCCACTCCCTTAAGAAGCAGATAATCCACCCTGTTTTCCCAAAACCTCCGTCGAGATTGGATTCTCCCAGTAGACATTAATGTGCAATTACTAACATCATTAAGCAACAACTTGCTGGAAACAGCTTTCGGCCAAATGGCGACGACAGAGAGTCGTGGTTCTGTGAGGAAGTAGATGGCGCACTTTTCAGTTATGGAACATAATTTCATAGCGCTCCACTACTTTCACGAAAGGGACAAATGACGTCCTTATTTATGAGTAGTATCTAAGAGTGGTTGTGCCCCACATCAGTTCAGGGGACAAAATCTCCTTTTAAGAAGGGAAAAACAGTTTTATTGCAATCCCGTTTGACCAGATGGAATCTTAACCTACCTAAGAATGCCTCAACGAAATCACTGCGTGGATTCAAGGGTCTACGAGCACCAAGCTCCTTCCGTTTCTTCTTTTAGATATTCAATATGCAACTAATATTATAGGATCCATCTTATTCATAAAAAGAAACTTGACTATCCATAAAAATACAATCATAGGGCTGTCTCTCCATAATCCTATAGATAATTTTACTTTACGATCAAATCTCACTTAGGATTGTAATAGTAGTTAGCTTTAGGCTTAATAGGTATTCATATTAATCTTCCAAATACCTGTTTGTCACATATATATCTATTTTATCATTTAGTACACCATTAGCTCAATTCTTACATTTACATGTACATAACCTCTTCCTAATAGTTGTCTCAACTTATTAGTTAATCACATATATATATATATACGGTTAATCTTTTCTTTCAAACAAAAAAAAAGGTAGAGCTTGTCATTCCCTCTTTAGTCATATTTTTGTATATCATTCTTGTGCTAATATATATATATATATTCCTTAAGTAACCACGGGTCATTATAATTAGTAGATAGCAAATAATAACCTAGTTAAATGCTTACGGTAAATCCTTCCAAGACGAACCTTTTGCACTATCATATTTTAAGACGATATGTGAGGTTATGGTCATGGAGCCCATGGATTCCTTTCCATTTTCTTTTTCTCTCCCTTAATGGATTATTTGTCGCATCGCATTAGTCTTGCCTAGACCTTCAACCGTTAGTTTAAAATCAAACATTTATCTATTTGAGCATAAGTAACAAAACCAACAAGGCCTACTGGTGGGGCCTTGGCCTTGAGCTCCTCACCAGGGCCTCATACATAGTTCACAATATATATTTACAATTCTAATAGGGATGCAAGGAGGGATATTACAAACCTAGACTAGACTATTATAATGAATTCCAGGGTTTTGTATAATGATTCTGTATAATAAAAATATCCTACTTGGCTGTAAGTAAACTCTATTTTTAGTTTCATTAAAAGATCAAATATATCTAAAACATATATCTTTGATAATTGAAATATTTGTACATACCTACAGTAAGTAGTATTTTTCTGGTTTTTATAATAAAATAAAATTCATTTATACAGATCTTTATAAAAACAGTTCTATCTGAGATATTTGCAATCATGTTGATCTATTTATAATTCAACTCCTCTGTACTAGAGTATGACACTAAACTAATGTGTGGAAAAATATAGGGGAGTATTTCTTTCATTCATACTACATTCAATCAGAAAAAGAACTATCAATCTAGTAGTTAAACAGTTTTCAGAAATAGATAACAGTCCAGAATTTAATCATTCAGAAAAACTAATTTGACAGAAAGTAAATAAGATAACACAATACGGAACTTGTCAATTGTAGTGCTAACAAATAGCCAAAGGAGCCTGTTAGCACCCCAAAATGTTTTGTGATTAATTGTCTTATGGCGACACTAATTGTCTTCTGGCAAGCATCGACGGTGCAAAATTAGAGCATTTTTCTCTTGACATGGGTTTCAAAGCTTGGCCGAGAGAGAACATTTGTCCTCAGTTGCGGACACCAGGATTGCGAAAGGAAAAATTGTTTGAGAAAAGCTTCAAAAGTTTGGCAAGTATTGGTCTTACAACCCTTCTCTTCTAACCTTGGACCAAAGCCAAAACTTCACGAAGATTTTTTATAAAGGGGGCTAAGCCAAAATGAAGAAAAGGGTTTGATGTTTTATGTCTAAAGTAAAAAATTTATGAGGAAAAGGCTTTTAATTCTGAATAGCCTAAGGGAAGGGTCATATTTATAATAAATCCAAAGGTTGAAGTTTATGGAACAAAGGGATTTTTAATAAAGCCAAAGTCTGAGTATTATTTAATTTTTTTGTGAAGAAAATATTTAATCTTTTTGTATTGGGCCCAAACTAAAATTAAAGGTGGAGCAAAAGGTAATGCACCCAGAACCGAGGGCTTGTCAAGTGACCAAGAGCCGAGCCAAGGGGACCCCACATACCCTCCACACTCCAAGCGCCATGGACGAGAGCCTCCCTCTCTTTTGTTACTTAGCATACATGATGAAAGCAAAGAGTATATACATAATTGAAAGGAGATTGTTTCTTCTACATGTGGGATAAATCCCCCAAGGTCGACAATTAAAAGTATGAGCGAGGAGTGAATATCCAAGCCAGCATTTGATGTTGAAAACCAAGTCACCGGTGGGGATGCCACGAGTTCTACCATGATAGACGCCGGGAAGAAAATAGAAAATCAATGGTCCGCTTGGATGTAGCATGGTCGAAATGCTTGGAAGATAGCATATGAGGTGCTTGCGATGATATAACCCACTATTACATGTGTCACTCTAAGAGCTCATCGCATACATGTGAATGGTAGTGTAAACAAGCAAGTGGATCATGCGATACCACCCTTTGACGATAAAACCACTTGTGGGGGGGTTAAAGGAAAAGTCATTCTATTTTCGGCGACTTGTTTCCCTTTTGATAACCGAAGCGTCAAGTCCTCAAACTCTACCGCCAATCTCTAAAGAAAGGGTAAGACCCCACTAGTCAAAGAGCTAGCAGTAGTTCATCATAGTGTTGGGAGGTCAAATAGACTGAATAAGAAAGCGTATCCGTTACGCTGGAGCATGATGTAAGTTTGAGAAACGAAAGCACAACCATGAACTCATTTTCGTGTTCAGTGACCGGTTCATCAGAGTCAGAAGCCACATCCATGGGTAGGCTTTATGGGAGAAGGCAGTTGCAGAAATTTTTCCTTGGTTCACATCCTACAAGATCTGGAACACGGTGACATCCGCTGCATACTCGAGAGTAAGCTCATCACACGCCTCATTACATTTAATGATTTGGAGAATTCTCCTCCCTTCAACAAAACTTTCAAAGAGCTCGAAGCAAACAAGTTTATTCTGGTCTTTGCCAGTTGTCTCCTTGACATCGTGATTTCGATGGATATAACTACCATTATGTATAATCTTGAGGGAGGCGGTGATGACCCTAGGGATTATCTTTCGGTCGGTGAGACCCTTCTGCCGAAGTTCTATGTTTCACTATCTTTGATATATATTGTGCTGGCTAGGGTTTGGATCTACGTGGTTGTGAGAAACCATCTTGCGGCCTATCGGATCCATGTATTCATGGCCATCCTCGTCTTCCTAAAAGCCCTAAATCTCATCTGCGAGGCAGAAGACAAGTCTTGCATTAAAAGAACCAGAACAGTCCATAAATGGGATGATCTATTTTATTTTCAGTTTTCTGAAGGGAATTATGTTTTTTTACCTTGATTGTCTTGATCGACACCTGCTGGTACTTCTGGAAACCCTACCTGGAAGACAAGGAGAAGAAAGTTCTCATTTATATTGTAATTCCCTTGCAAGTTTTGGCCCACATTGCAACTGTGGTGATCGATAGGACCGAGTCATATGCATAAGGATCGCCTGGGGTAACCCATTAGCCTATTAAGGTATTGTTAATTTTTATGTCCTTACAGCATCAAAACAATGGCGAATGAATTCTATCCCCTTGTTTAGTAGGGTTTTGTAGTGGCCCTGATAAAGATCGTCGTCAATATAAACATGCACAGAGTCTTGATGTAGTGATAGTTCTCTTTGCTTCGAAGAAGTTGCATCTATCTTTTTCACATATATGGAAATAGTGGCTTATGGTTGAGCTAACACACATCTGAAATTTGCAGCAACATTTGACAGTCATGTAGTTGACTGCAAGGAATCCGAGACATTTGGCAGAAAGGCAAGACATCCCCAAGTTTTTCTTTAGCTTAGAGGCAAGCGAGATGGAAGTAAATTTTTAACACGATGCCTTAAATAACCATAGATGTTACACATGAGCCTGAAGGTGAAGGAGGTAGCCGGGAAGGCTACATGGTTACATTATGAGCTTGGATTTCATTTAAAAAAAAGTAGAATTGGTCTTGTGGCTGCTCTCCCTCATACTTTGTGTTTCTCATTCCATAAAGAAAGAAGATTATGAGTTATTGTTTAGAAACCTCGTCTCTAATGTTGTGTTGGTTACTGCAGTTTCCCGAGCTCTCAAAATTATTCAGAATTCTTCGAGAGATTCTGGCACAGGGATTAAGGGGATAAATGTTGCAGTGAGAGATGTTGTCGAAAGAATGAAGAATGACTCGAGCTGTTATAATTTAAAAGGTTGAGTGATGTGGCACCTGGCATTTGAAAGACAAACAGAAATGAAGAGTTCAGGGTTGGAGGAGCAGCCACCTGGAGGGAATCTATAGTGTCTTTTGTCTTTTGTTTTGTAATAAATTTATCATTTAGTGAAAATTGCTGCCGGATGTAAAAAGGAAATTCGGTTTTATTTCATTTTTCTGTTTTGAAAAGATAGGGGTAGATTTGTAATTGATGAGCTGTCACTTAGACATGTAACTATTTTCTGTTAGAATTAGGTTGAGCAAGGTTCTCAGGATAGCTATATAATCTTTGTAATAGAAGAACTAAAGTGAGTGAATCATTTGGCTGAAGCCTAGGAGAGCTCAGCTCTATTTTATGAGATTTTATTGTTAATACATCAGCAGTGTTTGAGGCTGGGTTATTTTGCAGAGATTTCCTGTGTCATCTTTCTTGCAGTCTGTCTTTCCTTTCCCATGTTAATTTGTTTATGTTTCTTTGTATTTCATTATGTTAAATTTCTCTCATGCTTGGATAAGTGTAGCATTGGAATGGGATTCATAGAAATAATGCCTTGTTGCTTTCATTTCAGGCATTTCACCACCAGTTTCTGCTAAAGTTGGCATAGGATTCATCCTTGTTAGATGCCCTATGCTGATGGACTATTCATTCTTCTTCTGTTTCACCCCTTAAAGCTCTCTGACTGTGCGTGGGTGTCTACCTTGCCTCTGTTTAGATATCTTATGCAGCTACATTTTTATGTGTTTCATGATTCATCTCTTGACTCCATTGCCCAACAATTCTCCTCCTGATTCCCTTACCAAGGTTTTAAATAATTTGTTTCAGCAGAAATATGATCTTCTGCACCTGTTGTTCAGTGAATATCTAAAATGTTGAATGCTGGTTTGTTTCTTCATTATTGACAATCTTGATGATTTCCAGCTTTCTGTGAGTTAAAGAGAGATCCCTCTCTGTTTGTGTTAGGTTAGAAACGCAAACTAAATACTGGTTAGTGGTTACCCAGAATTACCCTCTCCACAACCTAGGGGGTCAATTTTGGTGTTAACAAATTGGCACCGTTGCCAGGGAGAGATTGTTTCACAATCCCTGGGAGAATGACAAAGTTCAGATCTGAATGCTGATGGTGAATAACATTCAGACATCAAGAAGGTTGTATCATTCACCTGGCGACTCCACTCAGAAGACTTCCAGTGCGAAGGTGACTCCACTGGGAGGATCAATGACTCCATATCAGAATTTGAGATGTTGAAGGTGTCATGGCGACTCCACATTCAAGAAACCCAGCAGCCCATTGTTTCACAGGCTAGTCTCCTCAATTTTCAAATCAGAAGTTATAGCTTCAAGGTTTCAAGATGACTTCATTGTCAAGAAGGTATGCTCCTTTAAGCAAGTCTCATATTCCTGGTTTTCCAAATCAGATCCCTAAAGTAGATTGGAAAACCTACTTACCTAAATTCAGAGATGAAGATCAAGACAATGCTGCTTTGCATTTAATCAAATTTCATATACATGTACACAAGCTGAATATTATGTTTCATGAGGACTATCTTATGAAAATGTTCATGGCTTCTTTAGAGGGCAAAGCAAGGGATTGGTATGAAAGTTTGAAACCTGGCAGCTTGTTTTCTTTAAAAGAATTTCACACAGCATTTTATGAGCATTATAAAGGGTATTTTCTATCTTTATCTTTAGTGGAAGATTGATGTGGTTAGTTTGAGGATTTCATACAGTACATTAAAAGTATTAATGAAGATCTGGAAAGTATGAATGATGAATACTTATCTAAAGCCGTTTATCATTTTTTTTCACAAATCCATAGTCATGTTATTCAAGAAAGCTCTCAAGACACAGTTACACCCTCAGCTAAAAATAAAGAAAGTAGTAACCATGTAGATGATCTTTATATCTCTTCTCTCGAGATGGATGAGAAGTGTTCTCAGTTTTGTCAATAATCCTGTGTTTCTGAAGAATATCAGATCAGTCCCATTTTATGTCATATTATTTCAGAAGCTGTTGATCTAGAGAATCCTGTCTTATTTGATTCATTTGAAGGACAACACATTGATGTTTGTCTTAAAACACAAGAAGCATATTAGGTCTCAGATGATGCTGCTGGTTTTTCATTAGACAAGAAAGGTAAGTAGATCCTCCATTGTGCTTCTAAAGTTTCTCCTCTGTCTGAAGATGAGATAGATCAGCTCCTGAAAGGTCATGTTACGATCCCACTTGAATCAAATCTGCAGTGTTCACATAGTTCAAGATCTATAAGTAAGACTTCCTCTATTTCTGAAAATGTAAATCTGATTCTAAAGGAGGACAGTCATAATGATCTTTTGAAGGAACCCATCTGTGATGAAGATTCTCCACAAGAAAATCAGCTATTAAACACCATTTTCTTTCATCAAGAAGATAGGACTGTCATGTGTAATGATCTTGAAGAGTGTTTGTTGTTTGAAGATGCTTTAGATTATGATATGAGGGTGTATGAATATGAGACAGATAATGTGCCAAAGAATGAACCAGAGATGTTCATGCTCGAGGGAGGTACAGTCAGCACTCAATTAGCAGAAGGTCACAAATCCCTATGCATTCTCCGGGATCGACAGCAAAATATTCTAACAGGTCAAATTGAAAGAGGTACTTGCATTTTTGTTAAATCTCAGGACATGGTAATGTTTCAAATTATTGAAGATCCTTATGTTAAATTACTACAATCTAAGGGGAAGATGAATTTTCTTGCACTTATGGAACCTGAGCTCATTATCGGTGGATGTTTGGAGTGGCTTGTTTTATGTCTTCTTTACTTATTCAAAGAGAGTGTAAGCATGATCCATGCAACTGGCCGGTTACTGGATTGGCTTCACTAGCACTTTTCTGTCATTTGATTCAGCAGTTGCATTTCAGTAAAGTAAGATAGGTAGGAGGAATAAGTTTTCTTAGCGAGCAATTTTCAGTATGTACAGTGTTATTTTTTCAATTTGCAGCATGATTCAGAAAATTTTAGTTTGTTTTTAGTTTCAGCAGTTAGCAGTTTTCAGTTTTGGTTTTCAGATGAAGAGCAGGTTGCAGGTTGCAGTTGTCAAGGTTGGGAGCCGCCCAATGGATCAGGCACTTGGTCTACGGGTTCTTTGCTACCTCGTAGGGAGTATAGCATCCCTGGCTGGAGCCAGTTGTTAGCACCCCAAATTTTTTTGTGATTAATTGTCTTATGGCGACATTAATTGTCTTCTAGAAAGCATCGATGGTGCAAAATTAGAGCATTTTTCTCCTGATAGGGGTTTCAAAGCTTGGCCAAGAGAGAACATTTGTCCTCAGTTGCGGACACCAAGATTGCAAAAGGAAAAATGGTTTGAGAAAAGCTTCAAAAGTTTGGCAAGTATTGTTCTTACAACCCTTCTCTTCTAACCTTGGACAAAAGCCAAAACTTCATGAAGATTTTTTATAAAGGGGGCTAAGCCAAAATGAAGAAAAGGGTTTGATGTTTTATGTCTAAAGTAAAAAATTTATAAGGAAAAGCTTTTAATTCTTAATAGCCTAAGGGAAGGGTCAAATTTATAATAAAGCCAAAGGTTGAAGTTTATGGAACAAAGGGCTTTTTAATAAAGCCAAAGTCTGAGTATTAATTAAGTTTTTTGTGAAGAAAAGATTTAATGTTTTTGTATTGGGCCCAAACTCAAATTAAAGGTAGAGCAAAAGGTAATAAAGCCAAAGTCTGAGTATTAATTAAGTTTTTTGTGAAGAAAAGATTTAATGTTTTTGTATTGGGCCCAAACTCAAATTAAAGGTAGAGCAAAAGGTAATGCGCCCAGCATCGAGGGCTTGTTAAGTGACCAAGAGCCGAGCCAAGGGGACCCCCACATAGCCCCCACACTCCAAGCACCATGGACGAGAGCCTCCCTCTCTTTTGTTACTTAGTATACATGATGAAAGCAAAGAGTATATAAAGAATTGAAAAGAGTTTGTTTCTTCTACATGTGGGATAAATCCCCCAAGGTTGACAATTAAAAGTATGAGCGAGGAGTGAATATCCAAGCCAGCATTTGATGTTGAAAAACAAGTCACCGGTGGGGATGCCACGAGTTCTGCCACGATAGACGCCGGGAAACAAATCGAAAATCAACGGTCCGCTTGGATGTAGCATGGTCGAAATGCTCAGAAGATAGCATATGAGGTGCTTGCGATTATATAAACCACTATTACATGTGTCACTCTAAGAACTCATCGCATACATGTGAATGGTAGTGTAAACAAGCAAGTGGATC
Organism: Larix kaempferi; assembly: GCA_027924585.1. Classification (NCBI taxonomy): domain Eukaryota; kingdom Viridiplantae; phylum Streptophyta; class Pinopsida; order Pinales; family Pinaceae; genus Larix; species Larix kaempferi. The sequence goes on along the minus strand of BSBM01000337.1, from coordinate 950,654 downwards.
ATGCGATACCACCCTTTGATGATAAAACCACTTGTGGGGGGATAAAAGGAAAATTCATTCTATTTGTGGCGACTTGTATCCCTTTTGATAACCTAAGCGTCAAGTCCTCAAACCCTACCGCCAATCTCTGAAGAAAGGGTAAGACCCCACTAGTCAAAGAGCCAACAGTAGTTCGCTGTAGTGTTGGGAGGTTGAATAGACTGAATAAGAAAGTGTATCCATTACGCTGGAGCATGCAGTAAGTTTGAGAAATGAAAGCACAACCATGAACTCATTTTCATGTTCAGTGACCGGTTTGTCAGAGTCGGAAGCCACATCTGTGGGGAGGCTTTAAGGGAGAAGGCAGTTGTATAAATTTTGCTTGGGTTCACGTCCTACAAGATCTAGAACACGGCGACATCCACTACATACTAGAGAGTAAGCTCATCACACGCCTCATTACATTTAATGATTTGGATAATTCTCCTCCCTTCAACAAAACTTTCAAAGAGCTCGAAGCAAACCAGTTTATTATGGTCTTTTCTAGTTGTATCACTGATGTCGTGATTTCGATGGACGTAACTAACATTATGTATAATCTTGAGGGAGGCGGTGATAACACTAGTGATTATCTTTCGGCCGGTGAGACCCTTCTGCCGAAGCTCTATGTTTCACTATATTTGATATATATTGTGCTGGATAGGGTTTGGATCTATGTGGTTGTGAGAAACCATCTTGCGGCCTATCAGATCCATGTATTCATGGCCGTCCTCATCTGCTTGAATGCCCTGAATCTCATCTGCGAGGCAGAAGACAAGTCTTTCATTAAAAGAACCGGAACAGTCCATACATGGATGATCTGTTTTATTTTCAGTTTTCTGAAGGGAATTATGTTTTTTTACCTTGATTGTCTTGATTGGCACCCGCTGGTCCTTCTGGAAACCCTACCTGCAAGATAAGGAGAAGAAATTTCTCATTTATATTGTCATTCCCTTGCAAGTTTTGGCCCACATTGCAATTGTGGTGATCGATGGGACCAGGCCGTATGCATAAGGATCGCCTGGGGTAACCCATTAGACTGTTAAGGTATTGTTAAGGTTTCTATCCTTACAGCATCAAAACAATGACGAATGAATTCTATCACCTTGTTTAGTAGGGTTTTGTAGTGGCCTCGACAAAGATCGCCATCAATATAAACTTGCACATAGTCTTGATGCAGCGATAGTTCTCTTTGCTTCGAAGAAGTTGCGTCTATCTTTTTCACATATATGGAAACAGTGGCTTATGGTTAAGTTAACACACATCTGAAATTTGCAGCAAGATTTGACAGTCGTGTAGTTGACTGCAAGGAATCCGAGACATTTGGCAGAAAGGCAAGACATCCCCAGGTTTTTCTTTACCTTAGAGGCAAGCGAGATGGGAGTAAATTTTTAACACAATGCCTTAAATAACCATCGATGTTACACGTGAGCCTGAAGGTGAAGGAAGTATTCGGGAAGGCTACATGGTTACATTATGAGCTTGGATTTTATTTAAAAAAAGCAGAATTGGTCTTGTGGCTGCTCTCCCTCATACTCTGTGTTTCTCATTCCATAAAGAAAGAAGATTATGAGTTATTGTTTAGCAACCCCGTCTCTAATGTTGCATGGGTTACTACAGTTTCCCGTGCTCTCAAAATTATTCATAATTCTTGGAGATATTCTGGAACAGGTATTAAGGGGGTAAATGTTGCAGTGAGAGATGCTGTCGAAAGAATGAAGAACAACTCGAGCTGCTATAATTTAAAAGGTTGAGTGATGTGGCACTTGGCATTTGAAAGACAAACATAAATGAAGAGTTCAGGGTTAGAGGAGTAGCCACCTGGAGGGCATCTATAGTATCTTGTGTCTTTTGTTTTGTAATAAATTTATCATTTAGTGAAAATTGCTGCCGGATGTAAAAAGGAAATTAGGTTTTATTTCATTTTTCTGTTTTGAAAAGATAGGGGCAGATTTGTAATTGATGAGCTGTCACTTAGACATGTAACTATTTTCTGTTAGAATTAGGTCGAGCAAGGCTCTCAGGAAAACTATATAATCTTTGTAATAGAAGAACTAAAGTGAGTGAATCATTTGGCTGAAGCCTAGGAGAGCTCAGCTCTGTTTTCTGAGATTTTATTGTTAATACACCAGTAGTGTTTGAGGATGGGTTATTTTGCAGGGATTTCCTGTGTCATCTTTCTTGCAGTCTGTCTTTCCTTTCCCATGTTAATTTGTTTATGTTTCTTTGTATTTCATTCTGTTAAATTTCTCTCATGCTTGGATAAGTGTAGCATTGGAATGGGATTCGTAGAAATAATGCCCTGTTCCTTTCATTTCAGGCATTTCACCACCAGTTTCTGCTAAAGTTGGCATAGGATTCATCCTTTTTAGATGCCCTATGCTGATGGACTGTTCATTCTTCTTCTGTTTCACCCCTTAAAGCTCTCTGACTGTGCGTGGGTGGCTACCCTGTCTCTGTTTAGATATCTTATGTAGATGCATTGTTATGTGTTTTATGATTCATCTTTTGACTCCATTGCCCAACAATTATCCTAATGATTCCCTTACCAAGGTTTTAAATAATTTGTTTCAGCATAAATCTGATCTTCTACACCTGTTGTTCAGTGAATATCTTAAATGTTGAATGCTGGTCTGTTTTTTCATTATTGACAATCTTGATGATTTCCATCTTTTTGTGAGTTAAAGAGAGAGCCCTCTCTATTTGTGTTAGGTCAGAAACGCAAACTAAATACTGGTTAGTGGTTACCCAGAATTACCCTCTCCACAACCTAGGGGGTCAATTTTGGTGTTAACAAATTGGTGCCGTTTCCAGGGAGAGATTGTTTCACAATGCATGGGAGAACGACAAAGTTCAGATCTGAATGCTAATGGTGAACAGCAGTCGGCCATCAAGAAGGTTGTATCATTCACCTGGAGACTCCACTCAAAAGATTTCCAGTGCGAAGGTGACTCCACTGGGAGGATCAGTGACTCCATATCAGAATTTGAGATGTTGAAGGTCTCATGGCGACTTCACATTCAAGAAACCCAGGAGCCCATTGTTTCACAGGCTAGTCTCGTCAATTTTCAAATCAAAATTTGCAGCTTCAAGGATTCAAGATGACTTAATTGTGAAGAAGATATGCTCCTTTAAGCAGGTCTCATATTTGTGGTTTTCCAAATCAGATCCCTAAAGTAGATTGGCAAACCTACTTACCTAAATTCAGAGATGAAGATCAAGACAATGCTGCTTTGCATTTAATCAAATTTCATATACATGTACACAAGCTGAATATTATGTTTCATGAGGACTGTCTTATGAAAATGTTCATGGCTTCTTTAGAGGGGAAAGCAAGGGATTGGTATGAAAGTTTGAAACCTGGCAGCTTGTTTTCTTTAAAAGAATTTCAGACAGCATTTTATGAGCATTATAAAGGGTATTTTCTATCGGTGTCTTTAGTGGAAGATTGCTGTGGTCAGTTTGAGGATTTCATACAGTACCTTGAAGGTATTAATGAAGATCTAGAAAGTATGAATGATGAAGACTTGTCTGAAGCCATTTATCATTTTTTTTCACAAATCCATAGTCATGTTATTCAAGAAAGCTCTCAAGACACAGTTACACCCTCAATTGAAAATAAAGAAAGCAGTAACCATGTAGATGATCTTTATATCTCTTCTCTCGAGATGGATGAGAAGAGTTCTCAGTTTTTTCAATCATCCTGTGTTTCTAAAGAATATCAGATCAGTCCCATTTTATGTCATATTATTTCAGAATTTGTTGATCTAGAGAATCCTGTCTTATTTGATTCATTTGAAGGACAACATGTTGAAGGTCGGAAACGCAAACTAAAGACATGTTAGTGGTTACCCAGAATTGCCCTCTCCACAACCTAGGGGGTCAATTTTGGTGTTAACAGAGCCCGTTCCACCCAACCTTCTCCTGAAGATAGCCAAGTCACTTGCCTTAGGACCCTTGAGCCTGTTCACTAAACCACTAGGATGAAGATGCTTTGTGGAGAATGGAATAAATTCCTCTGCAACTCAGAAGTAGTACTTAACAATAATACTTCTTCCTTTACCAATATTGGACTCAACAATGAGGTTGTACTAGTTCAGAATGCAGTATTAACTCACTCAATCACTTCCTAGCTTTCCCCTCATTGAATCTCTTGTGCTCTCTTCTTTTTCTCTTTCATAAATTATCACAAGGTAAAAATTGGGCAGCCTCCTGCTGAATTCGATGGGTAATAAATATCATGCCTAGGTCTTTTGGTCAGTTTCTTAGTTATTGAGCCACCTTCTCAGTTCCACTTTCTTGGGGAACATGACCCTAAAAATAGGGAAGCTGTCCCCTATAACAGCTAGAAGTGAATTGAGGATGTTTCCAAGTGTTAGTTTTCTATCCACCCCAGTCCATTCCTCCTAGTGGGTCAATGAACACTCATTCAACAACCTCCTTTGGATATTTGTCTCCACTTTTATTTATTAATAATAAAATATTAGAGTAATTAATTACAGTCATCCTTGACCCCACTTGGTCAATAATCATAAAAATTTACAATAACATAAAACATAATGTTTTTCTCTTAACATAAAATGTTTAAGATTTGGGTATGTGACAATATGGTTCCAGGGGTGGACTAGACATGTATATCTAGCATTTATCATCATTTTGATGCTCTTGTTTATATATATATATATAGAGATATAGATATATCTACGACATTTTCCATTTTCCACCGTCATAAAATGAAAAATAAACAATATAATTAGACAATCAAAGTTAACAGTAACAAAATGATATCTCAATCTATAAATGAAAAAATAAAACATGTACATATCACTCTTTGTTGCCATCACCCTCATTATCTTCCTCAGTTGGCATGATATGATTGTTGTTCTTAGAAACATGTTTAGATCTAGGTTTGTGTCTTAATATGAACCACCAATCTCTATCCAACACATCCGAGTGAAAGAACACTTGGTCTTAGTGTTTTGGGAAAACATAAGGCTCCTTACTTTAATCCCACATCTTTCTAGAGTTGATATATATCAACCTACTATCACAATCTTCCTTTACATTATTGCTGTCAAATGTGTCTCGCCACCTGCACCTAAAAATAACACATTGGAAAGATGAGAAGTCCACTTGAATGATCTCTTGTATATTTTTGACATAACCCAACATCCCTCCTACCAAGTGTTAACACCAAAACTGACCCCCAAGGCTAAAAGAGGGTAATCTCGGTTAACCACTAACCAATCTTTGGTTTATGCTTCTGATCAAACGTAAACAGAGAGGGCTCTCTTTATAAACTCACAGAATACTGGAAATCTTCAAAGGTGTCAATCAACGAAAACATACACCAGCATTCAAACACTAAAGATATTCAATTACGATAACGCACAAGAAGATTAGATTTCTGTTTGTGGGACAAAGAATGATTTAAGAGTTACATGGTTGAAAACACATGGAATTCATTTGGGGCGATGGAGTCACATTTAACTGGTTCTGCAAACATTATTCACAAAGATTTAGCAAACGCCTTCACAAGGGCAAGGTAGCAAGCATCTAGTAGTCAAAGAGCTTTAATTTGTGGAACAGAAGAGAGAAGAGACAATCCATCAATGTAAGGCATCTAACAAGGATGAATCCTACATCAACTTTAGTATAATAGATTTGGTGAAATACTTGGAATAAGCTAAGCAAAGCATAATCTCTATGAATTCTACTTAACTGTCACCTGATCCAAGCATGAAGGAAATGTCACAGAATGGAATAACAAAAATTAGAAACACATTTGCACATGGGAAAAGAAAGGTATAGACTACCAGACCGATTACACGAGAATCCTTATAAAAAACGCAGGCATCAAGCTCTGCAAATTCTATTAAACAGCTCCAAGAAAATTTATTACAAACTGAGCATCAAAATACAAATACTTTCTCATAAGAATTTCCAACCCTTGTGTCTCTGATTACAACTGTATATATAGGTGGCCTTGGGCTCTAGACTCGGCTCCCTCTCAACAAAAATTAGTTACAACCAATTGACACCTATCTAATAGCCAAAACAAACATCGTTTGATGTTGCTTTCCTTAAACAAATATCTACGGGACAGATTTTAACTGTCATTTACAATTACATAACCTCTTCTCTACATGGTCCAACTATTTTAAACAATGTGCAAAAATACAAAGATGTAGCTGCTTCCAGCCAGATTGCTTCCATGAGCTCTTCAATTCCTGGATACATACACGTTGGATGCTCTTGTGTTTCCCCTGCACCATTTCACGTCACCAGCTTTAACTTCGCTTTTCCATATTTCTCGACCAGCTTCCAGTATTCGGGTGGAGGTAAATCCTGTGAAGTGAGCTCTTTGAGCAATATTCTCAGCTCAATGTGCTCAATATATGAATAACCCTTGTGAAGAGTTCTAGCCTCTCTGAAAGTTGCTGCCATTTCAAAATCACCCTTCAGTGCATCAACTAATGCGCTACCTGTCAAAGGAGCATCACCGCCGAGGATACCATCTTCACTCACTCTGCGGTCCCACAACTTCGCTCTGTATTTGGCTTTTGTGAGCATGGTTCCATATTCATCCCAAAAGGGAGGCAGCCCATTTACAAACAAAGGATCAAAGGCTTCTCTAAAGAGTCGTACTTGGTTTGATATGATATCAATTCCTAACTGAACAACCTGGACTTGCTGATGTTTATTAATCACCTTCTTAGATATCAAGATTATTGACACTCTGTCTTGGATGTTTATAGCTACAGTTTGCTCATCTGATAGGCCACCTAGAAATTCAACTGCATTCTGGGCATGTTCTAGAGGATTTTTGTTCAACCTTTCTTTTGCCACTGTCACACCCTGTTGAACCAATTTTACTACCACTCCTTTATCCAATATAAAATTTAGGTATGGCCTTAGATCATCAGCCTATTTTATGATGTCATCCCATATGATTCTCCTAGCCTCCAGTAGCACCTTCTTCCCTTAGCCTCCAATAGCACCTTCTGCCCTATTACCTGTTCCTTCAAGTGATCAAGGTCAGACTGTGCATCTTGGTACTTGGTTTCCCAAGCCTCCCTTTGTTTTTCTGCAGCATCCTTCAAAACTCTCAAATTGGTAACCTATTTCTCTAATCTAACCAGTCCAACATCTTCCAGGATGGCCTCAGCTATCTAACTTAGCAAGGAAAAGTCCCCAGCTACAACAGAGGTAGAGGTCTCTTGTCCCACTGCTCCTTTGCTTGTCTTCATCTTCCTCTATAGCTCTTCAAACTGGGCCTTCCACGAGTCTGCACCAGTCTCTAAAAAAGCTATGTACGACTTCATTTTCTTTTCCCTTTCCTCAAGATCCACCAACTTTGCCTTACAGTCTAACAACTCTCCTTTCAACTTCTCTTTCTCCTCTTCCAGCTCTGCTATTTCAGAACTGCTTCCCAACTGAGTGGCGGGGATTTTCAATTGCTTTTTTAATGACAGGATCTCTTGGTCCTTCCCATTTAGCAATTCCTGGACGTTTTTCTTTCTATCCTCATCAGTCTCATTTTCCAGCAGCAGCGTTTGGTGCTTCTTTGCCTGCGTTTTCAGGGACTTGTTTTATGCTTTCTCAAGTACCAACTGCTTCTGGATCTTGGATTTAAAGGTATGCATTTTAGAAAATTCTATTAAAACCTTCAGTAGCCTATTGTAGATGAATTCCCCTGTCTCTTTGTGTAAATTAATGATATTAGCGATAGGGATGTCTTCAAGATTTAATTTCACCTCTGTAGCCTTGCTCTTTGTAGCCATGGCTAGGTTTAATGTGTTATGGGCCAGATTTCGGCTAGTAACTAAGGCCACGTCTTTCTTGCCCATTTTTCGTTACTTCAGAATATAATTTGGCTTCTGCTACTATGTTGTCAGCATTTTCATCATAACCTTCCAACAGCTGGTTCCTGGTGATAACTTCTCCTATAGGATCTTTGGGCGGTTTCCTAAACACGTGCTCCTTTACCTCATAATTAGGCATGAGAAGCTTGACCTGCTTTTTCTTAGCTTTATCTTCTTGTATCTTCACTACTTGCTGACCTTCTCCCTCCAGCTTCTTCCTTTTAGCAGCTCTCTCAGGATCACTATCTACATCCATAGGGCTAACAACTCCCGAAGAAGTGGCCTTTTCCTGAAGAAGGAATTTTGGAGTTTGAGAGACATCTGGATCATCAACTTCCATCGATCCTTGATCCACATATTCCAACCAATTGGCTTTCTCAGGCATTCCACACATCTCAACATGATCATATCCTTTTCTGTCAGTTGCTCTCCTTCTTTCCGAGATTATGTGATGTGGATCGTAGTTCAATGCAGCTTGGGATGGGAGTCCTAGGTCTTTCGCAATCCTTTCTACTCCTGAGAGGGCCATCTTGTGCTTGACCACAAAGGAACCCACAGTCCAAGGGAAAGTTATGTCAAAAGACTTCTTGATATCTATGAAATGTTCCCGTTCAGCTGTCAGCTTCTGCCTTATAAACTCCAGATGGAACAACCTAAGTGTTAGAAATGTAGGGAGTACATATGGTGGATGTGAAAAACCATAGACTCTAATTATGGTTCCATGTTTTAGCAGAAACCAGTCTCCAATCCCTTTTTCCATAGGGGGTTGCAGCAAGTCCTTCATCTCCGGAAGCACTCTAGGAAAACCTTTATGAAAAAAGGCATGATACACCCGCGCCATCAAGTCATTCATGAAAGGCATGTAATCTGCATACATTTCTTTGGTAATTTTCAGCCCAGGTATCTGCAGGCTGTCTTCAACTGCCACTAGGAACATCTTCAACAAATAAGACTGAAATTTGAATGACCTTGTCTTAGGGAAATCAATCAACTAAGAATGGATACTCTCGGCTAGGGCATCATCGAACCTCAGGCATGCTGTCTGGAAAAAAGAAGAAGGGTCCGTCTGCTCCACAGGGCAGGAACTCAAGATGAACATTAAACTAAATAATGTTTCTTCAACCTCCTGGTCGCTATCCAACCCTAAAAACTGGGCTATCATGGAGATTACCCATTTGGACTCTTCTCTGAACAGACTAACCTCGTTGGGGAAGGGTGAATCTTGGAAGAAGGCATTTGGTACTAGAGCATCACGGTAAAAACTATGTTTGAGTTCCTCAGGGGCTAGACGAAAGTATGAACCAGATCTTCCATTCGGTATTCTAGGGCTTTCTGACCAAATTCATCAGGGATGGCTAAGGCCTTTCTAACAGTCGGGGATTTTATTGGGTAGACGGCTTTAGTGCCAGAGGCGTTTAGGATTACTCTCTGCTCGACGGAATAATTTGTGGCACACCACTCAACGAATTCAGGACAGTTGGGGGTCTGGGTAGTGGTGAACAGATGAAAGAAGGATTGATAAACTTTGTGGACGTCTATTAGCCTGCCTCTTATAACGTCCAACCTTTCTTTGGCCATATCTACAGAGATGTTTGCTAGTATGGTGTTGTATATGTCACCATCTTTGTCCTCCCACCGGGGACCGATGACTGGGGATTCAACACCAGGGGAATCTCCTACTTGCGTCATTCAAACAATTTCATGGAAAACAAGAAAAGACAAAATCAACCTGGTGGTCTGACACCTGGACAATCCTCCTCGGCTTCTGGTTGGTTGGTTGGCTCTGCAGGATCAGGTTCCTTTGCTTTCTGACGTATCTGATACGGGTGGAGTCCAGGTCTCTACACCACTCTATCTTTTATAACGTTGGATGCCTTATCATCCTTCCAAGTGTGGCGATGGTAAAGCCATATCAACCATTGATCTCTTTCCTGCCCAAACTCGACGGTTTAATAGTTTTAATTTCACCGACCGCGCCAATTTGAGATGCGGTTAAATCACCGGCGAGAAAAATCAGCGTGGTGATCTCTGGCCTTTGATTTGCCCATGGCGAATCTGTGCCGTTGATAGTTGAGAGATACATAACTCGACTGCGGCAATTTTGAAACATAACATGCTTCGCGCTTGTTGGATCAGCACGGGAACTGTGCGTTGTAGATCTTTCTATACGCTGATCTCCGTCGTCGGTTGATTTTATCACTTTCCCGTCGATTACCACCCGCTCATTATGCATTCAAAATAGCATGGTCACTGGGACTTTTCTCTAACATTACCATGCCCTGGGATAATTCTATTGCTCGTAATTCGAATTCTTCCATCTCTGAGGATGTGGCTCGAGGGTTGGCCCTTTTCTTCGGGGATTTCTATGACCATGAAGCGTTTTATTTTCATGGAACCCACTAGACAACCTAGCACAATTTGAGTGCTAACAACTGGCTCCAGTTGGGGATGCTATCCTCCTTGTGAGGTAGGAAAGAACCCGTAGACCAGGTGCCTGATCCCTTGGGCGGCTCCCAATCCTGTCAATTGTAACCTACAATTTATCTTTTACCTGAAAACTACAACTGAAAACTGCTAATTGTTGAAACTGAAAATATACTAAAATTTTCTGAACATGCCGCAAATTGAAAAAGTAACACTGTACCTACTGGAAAACTGCGTGCTGAGCAAACTTATTCCTGCTGCCTATCTTACATTACTGAAATTAATGAAAATGCTTGACCTTCAAGTTTATTTATATACAACCGATCTCCTACCCTACTTGCGTTGGGCATAAGGACCAACTCAGGTGATCACATATCCCAATGAAGCTAGTCAAGCAAATGACTTCCAAACTGAAATTCGGATCTAGCCTTTCCAACCTGAAAAAAGAACTCAGCAAATGATAACCCCAACTGAAAATATTTTTCCATCCTTGCATTCCTGAATGACCTAGCCTCCATCTTTTCTGATGATTCCAGCAATTTAGACAAAGGATCTTCAATTAAATGGAAAGGTCCTACATTTTTATGACCAACCCTGAGAGCCTCTTCGACGGGTTCTTGCTGATTGTCCACATTATCCATGTCACAATAAGGCCAATCAAACTGCAATTTTACTTGCCATCTGCCAGACTGAGTTTCATAAAGATTTTGAAAAGCATATTCATTTTCTTTGTCAGGAGGTATTGGACAATCAAACATATGTACATCAGCTTGATAAAACTGAAGCTCTTCTTGGGTTTCAATCGAGATGGTATCAAGACCTTCAAATGTATTAAAGAAAACAATTCCTTCTAGGAAACAAGAATCTGAAGTCGGATGGCATGGAGAAGAGCTCATCTGACTATTCTGATCTTCTTCTAAATCATATGACAACTGGAAAAACTGAAGAAAATTTTCATCCCTCTCGGGAGAATAGATATGGAGGTCATCACCAATTTTATCCGAAATCTCAGAATTTGGAACCTGCTCTTCTCTATCAAACACAGCAGAAATATCATTAAATTTTTCAATAAAATTTAGCGCAACAAACTCTTCTTGATAGAAAATTTTTGAATGTGAAAGAGGGATTTGATTTTCTGTTTGGTACTTCTCTTTCCTATGGCAAATTTATGCTTCTTGGGATTTATTACACACTTGCCTCTCCTCTTTATCCACACTTTCAAAAAAGAATTGGAAGCTTTCCATTTTAGACTTTTGTTTTTTATTGGAAGCTTTGATTCTTTGTTTTATCAATTCCAATGATGCATAATAGAGGGGTAAGCAATCATTTTTAGCATGTTTATTTTCATAGGTTTGGTCATGGACAATGACCAAATTTGCTTCAATAACAATCCTGGAACTCGTAAAGTTTTCAGATGACTCAATACCCGAGCAGTATTCTTCATAATCATCATACTCATCATACTTAGGTGGACTGAAATTCTTTTTAATATCATTACCACCAGAAATTTTAGCAGGGTGATTGTAATTTTCCTTAAATGAATCAGAATTACCTTCTTCCAGTACATCACCGGGTTGATCATCTCTCTGTACATTATGGGAAAGACTGGAATGCAAAGCGAGTTCTCTTTGTTCATGTCTTTCTTCGAATCTCTATTCCTCTTCAATATATTCATTGTTATATTTACTTGATAATTTTCCAGACACTCTAAGATTTTATTCAACCTCCAAAGCATCTATAAACATATGCTGCAGATTTGGAGACCTTCTCTCCAAAAGAAGAAAAGATAAATCAGAAGGCAAGATAGATGCATAGTGTAACTTGGCGGCATTCTCTAGGGGTCGAATTTCCCTTGGCATATCATAATAAAAACATGCAAACCTTCTGTTAAAACTGGACATGATTTCCCCTTCCTGCATTCTCATGGAGTAAATTTTTGAAAGCACTAGGTACCATGATCTTCTCTTACCCCAAAATTCCAAGAAAACATCAGAAAACCCATGCCATGTGTCTATAGACTCAAACTGCAAATGGGTAAACCATTTCTTCACATCTCCCTAGAAGGATTGGGCGAAATCCCTCATACAAACATCATCATGCTCCACTTCAAAAAGATCCAAAAAATGTTCAAAGCCTTGAAGATGTTTCTCAGTAGTTAGGTTTTCGGATTCTCCATCAAATCTGGGAAGGTATCCGTGGTATTTGGGGGGGTATTCATGAAGAAAAGGGGGCAGCTTTAAAGGACCATATCTCAGCTGAGATCTGGGAGGGAAAGGAATATGTACAGGGGAAAATTCTTCAGCCTCATCCTCATGGGATTTGTAAGGCTGGCTATGGATCTTGTATGTTTTAGAAGAAAGAATGGGGTCAGCTCTAGGGTTTGAAGGAGGATATACATGTGCAAGATCTAGAGAAAGATATACAAAAGAGAGTCTCTCATAGCCTAGAGCTCTTCGGTGGAACAAAATTTTCTTGATATATATACATAGAGGTAAAAGGAGATTGATACAGAAGACCATGATTTCTTTGAAGGGACTGATGCTTTGATACCTGAACCTTGATTCTTCCATTTTTAAGGTGGTTGAGCTCATTCTCCAGTGGAGTCTACAACTTGAATTGAATCTTGAGTAGATTTTCCAGGTGAATGGTACAACCTGCTCATTGTCTGATTGCTATTCACCATCAACATTCAGATCTGCCCCTTTGTCGTTCTCCTAGGGATGATGAAACCTTTCATTTGAATCTTTCTTGGGGCCAGGATGACTTTATAAATTCTTCAGTAGTTTATTTCAGCTTACTAATCTTTCTCTAGTGGATTCTTGCTGAATTGTCTGGTCTCAATAGGTGGAGTTGCCAGGGAAAAATTATTCAACCTTCTTGAAAAATACGAAGATCTCTGTTTGCCCATAGGGATTTCTCTTATTCTTTGAAATTTCGGACAGGTATGTTGTTCTTCCAGGGCTCGATAAACAACTCACGCTCCCCGGCAGCGGCGCCAATTTGGAGACACCAAAACTGACCCCCAAGGTTGAAAGAGAGTAATCTCAGGTAACCACTAACCAATCTTTGGTTTACGCTTCTGATCAAACGTAAACAGAGAGGGCTCTCTCTATAAACTCACAGAATACTGGAAATCTTCAAAGGTGTCAATCAACGAAAACTTACACCAACATTCATACACTAAAGATATTCAATTACGATAACGCACAGAAGATCAGATTTCTGTTTGTCGGATAAAGAACGATTTAAGAGTTACTTGGTTAAAAACACATGGATTTCATTTGGGGTGATGGAGTCACATTTAACTGGTTCTGCAAACATTATTCACAAAGATTTAGCAAACGCCTTCACAAGGGCAAGGTAGCAAGCAGCTAGTAGTCAAAGATCTTTAATTTGTGGAACAGAAGAGAGAAGAGACAGTCCATCAATGTAAGGCATCTAACAAGGATGAATCCTACATCAATTTTAGCAGAATAGATTTGGTGAAATACTTGGAATAAGCTAAGCAGAGCATATTCTCTATGAATTCTACTTATCTGTCACCTGATCCAAGCATGAAGGAAATGTCATAGAATGGAATAACAAAAGATAGAAACACATTTGCACATGGGAAAAGAAAGGTTCTCCCACTGTTCTCCCACTGTTTGGGTCTGTCGGTCGTCAAACACCTTAGAAGGTTTCCCAAACTTCTATTCACCACCTCGGTCTGTCTGTCTGTCTGCAGATGATATGCCGACCTAAACTGCGGGTTCAAGTGGCCTCGGGTCGGCGAGTAAGCCCGACAAGGCCAATAACGATGCTGGCTGGGAGGCTATCCAAAGCCTTAGGACCGAAGTCCCTCTCACTCTCTCGCATTTGAGGATAGTCAATAAGCTGGGCAGCGGGGACATTGGCAGCGTTTATCTTGTAGAGCTCAAGGGAACGCAATGTTATTTCGCGATCAAGGCCATGGACAAGAGGGCATTGTCAGGTCGGAATAAGCTAATGAGAGCCGAGACACAAAAAGATATTTTAGAAACACTGGATCATCCATTCTTGCCGACACTGTACGTGCATTTGGACGAGTCCCATTTCGCATGTCTGGTCATGGATTTTTGCCCAAGCGGGGACCTTCATGTTCTCAGGCAGTGTTAGACGGGAAAAATATTCGCCGACCATGCTGCTAGGTAAATTATTTTATTCGGTAGTGAATTCGCGACTAGGTTCTGAAGGAGAAATTCATGTTTGATTTTCTTTGGTTTGCAGGTTTTATGCCTCAGAAGTATTGTTGGCGTTGGAGTATTTGCATATGCTGGGAATTGTATACAGAGATCTGAAGCCAGAGAATGTTCTTGTTCGTGAAGATGGCCATATCATGCTCACAGATTTTGATCTTTCCCTGAAATGCATCGTCTACTCGATGTTGCTTTTGAAGCCAAAGGCATACGTGTCCATGTTCGACAACGATTTCGACGATTGGGCAATGTGACCACCAGCCATGCCGACGCCATCGTCTATTTTTCATGCATACGTGCTCCCTTGCATGAGCAGCGTGCACCGACCCTGCCACCACCACCACCATCCGACAACCGTTTCTTGCCTTCCAGTGTTCCACCATTTGACCAAAAAGAAATCCAAGCCGTTGAAACTCCATTCTCTCTGCCACGCAGAAAGCTCCACCACCACTGCAAACACTCTGCAGCTCTCGGATGAGCCGACGGATGCTCGCTCGATGTCGTTCGTGGGCACACACGAGTATCTGGCACCAGAGATCATAGCTGGCGAGGGCCAGGACAACGCTGTCGACTGGTTGACGCTCGGCATCAAAAAACTTGCAAGATAAAACCTTGCCACAAGCAGACAAAACCTTCACAATGGCACCATCCACATGGCAACATTCTATTCACTCTATGAGCGAGGAATCTAGCCAACGTGGATGGTTATGCTTCTCATTGGCGAAACGCCCATGGCGTAAATATAAATTTAAACAGTCTACATAAATATTTTTTAAGGAGATATCATTAGTTGATAAAATAGATTGTGGTATTATGTTCAACTTTATATATATAATTTGTTTTATTATCATTTAGGACATCATGATAATGTTAAATTTAATAAATAATATTTCAGTAAAAATAAAATAAAATAAGTTGAATGTTGTTTTAATTTGGTTATTTTATTATTATTTTTTTATATAGTTATATTATAATTGAAAACATATTTTATTAAACAGTTTTTTTAAAATTTTCGTGACTTAACCACCTACATTATTATGATGATAACTATTAGATACACATTTATGAATCCATTCAATGTTCTTGTTAATGTCAAGGCCGGCCTCAATTATGAATCCATTCAATGTTCTCGTTAATGTCAAGGTCGACCTCAATTCTTTATGTGAGTGACCGCTTCACTTTAATTAGGCACATGATTACTATGTCAAGGCCGGCCTAATTTCTCTGTATTATTTTTTGCAAGCGATTAATATTCTTTGAACTTGTCTCTCATTCTGGGGCCTACCTGGCTTCCATTGCTGATTGGCAATTTCTTTCCAAAAGTCAGTCTGATGTAGTTTTTACTTTGAAGTTTGTAATCCTGACCTCACGGCCACGCCCAAGGCCACAACGTTTTATCATAACCTATCCATTTTCACTTGACATGGACATGGATCTATCAATCCGTTCGTTTATATATCTAGTTGGCTTTTCAAGTCACATGAGTGACTCATAGTTAGAGCTTGTGGCGATGTAGATTTAATTAGGTAGATTTAATTTTAACCGAGAGTGCATTTGATTAAGAAATGACATTATAGAACAAATAAAGATAAAAGATATGAATAATTATTAAATTAAATTTTATTGAAAACGAAATGAATTATCATTCTATGGAAAAAAAAGAAAAGAAAAAGAAAAACACTTAATCAAAAGTAAATATGTGAAGATATAATTATCTAAAACAATATAAGCAATGAAAGAAGTGAGGGATCTCTTCTGTTTTTAAAATCTTGACCCAAGCCCATTGACAACTTAAGCCTTTGCATATGGTGGTAACGAGTTTGAGTTATGAGTTTTTTTTTTTTTTATGGTGGTGAGTTCAAATTTTGTTTAAGTGAAAGATCTATGATAGTGATTATACACTCTATTTGAATCGGAATCACATATTTTTTTAATATCTTTTTATTTCTTTATGGTGGTCAAATGCAAAACTCCTAAAATAATACCTCCTTCACATATAAATACATTAAGTGGTTTTAGAATATAATACAATGCACAATCCTCTTTTAAATTGATCCACATACACATTCTAATCTTTGCAAGATCTTAAAACTATACATGCATTCTGTAACGCCATGACTTGGTAGGCTAGTAGGCACCATCCATGGTGGTTTGAAGTGGCCCAAAGAAATATTGAACATGGAAAGGAATGTATGGCATTTTTTTATTACACATGTGTTTTTTTAAGTATGACTACAAATTCTTTATAACACGTGTGTTTTTGAGAATCCATGCACATGCTTGAGAACACATGTGTTATGGTACCGATACCACTTTTTCTATCACCAACTTCTTTATTCTAACACTTAGTAACATATTTTTGAGGTTTTGAGATTTGACTCAAAAAAAATTGGGACTCAACAAAAGATTATAGACTACAGGGGACCTTCTACTTACCTAATATCTATTGATTTTAGGTCCTTTACCTCTAAACTAAAATTGAATAAAATAACATACATTTGACATTTATCTACTCATAATGTATTCATAATGTATTTGGTGCATGTACACAAAAGAAAGATGAAAAAGGTCTAGGAATTATAATAATCATATCAATTGAACCCACGAATTTTAGAATGAATCAACCAATATCACCCTTTTATTAATTAGACTTAGCAATAACGAGCACAAATGTGAAATGAAATAAAAGCTCCTCATAATAACAACACGATTTGGAGACATAGTAGTTTCTACTTCTAGCATCAACATATTGGAATATAGTATCATGTACAAGAAGATATGAAAAGGAAAACATCTAAAGCTTGTTTAACTTTAACTATTTGTTTGATTCGTGATGCGACTTTTTATAGTCATAGAAGCATTTGTTTGAAATATATTATTCCTCACTCAATTATAGGTTTGTCTCATCATAAATTTATGCTTTGCTCACACAAAAATGTTGGAAGCACATAGAAGTCAAACAGGTATACAAGCATTTCTAAAAACTAGATGGTAGAAGTTGTGGTAATTGTGACATTTCTAGAAACTAGATTCCATAAATTTATGCTTTGCTCACACAAAAATGTTAGAAGCACATAGAAGTCAAACACGTATACAAGCATTTCTAAAAACTAGATGGTAGAAGTTGTGGTAATTGTGACATTTCTATAGAAGTTATGGTAACAGTGAAAAAAGATATCTAATAAAGTGAAAGCTGTATTCATCAGCTAAAACATAGTTTATGAAATGAAATAGTGCATGAAATGAAGGGATGCATGATCAGATGGACAAGATGGGAACAGAGGCATTCCTCAGCCCCTACTGGGTCATGCAAAATCCTCTGGCTAAGACTCTGTTGGAGAATGAAAGTTTCGGTGAATTGGTAAATTAGGTTATGGGGAATATGAAAGAGGATATGTTAAGAAGCTCGGTGGACTTGGAGAGCATCATGGAAATTGAGAGGCCCGCATTCAGTCGGCCAAAGCAACCTTCAGACCCCTAGGCAGAAGCACCATCTTAAGCGAAGGACAATGCAGCGAGGATGGCAGCAGGAGGAATGGTGAACTCTCTGGTAGAGGATGAGGAGAATTCTCGTGCAGCCCGAGACGGCAAAGAAAAATTCCCCGACGCAGGGGAGTGTGGATACATGGGCGACGAGTAAGGAAGCTGGTATGTCTTTCGTCAAGTTTTTTTCTCTGTTTTGTAATGGCATATAAGCTTGGAACTTTGGGTAATGGAAATTTTGTCTATTGTAATGGATTTAAGCTAAGTTTATGAGTATGAGGTGGTCGATTAGTCTTTTTGTTTCTGGGAAACTATTAATTGGTCATGCATGGTACAGGTGGCTCTGATAGAGAGAGACAAGTGTGTTTAGTGGTCTACTAAGTGGACTTGGCACTTTCTTTTTATAATTTTACTAAATTCAAATGAAAAACTACAAGCCAATTACTCTAATCCGTTGTTGAAACCATAGAGGAACTAAAATTATATAATCTATTATATCTATGTTTTCCTATAATCATTTTGAAAGCATAGAGGCACTTAAAAAATTAAATCCGTTGTTGAAACCATAGAGGAACTAAAATTATATAATCTATTATATCTATGTTTTCCTATAATCATTTTGAAAGCATAGAGGCACTTAAAAAATTATAGGTTATTATATCTACGTTTGTAGTGATATAAACATAACTCAATAAATTGTTTACTTCTTCATTGCAAAGTATGACTTATTTACGACAAAGTATACGCTCAACAAGCTACTCCACTTAGCATATTCAAGAGTATCATATCTCTGTAAATAATAATAGTTTTAATATATTCACTAAATTTGTAATCGTTCTGATATATTCACCAAATTTATTTTGAAGATAAAGATAATTAAAATGTTAAAACATCTTAAAATAAGTTTTTTTTAAATATTTGAAATGACATATGTATAAAACTATATAAATGAGATAAATTAAAATCTCAAACATTGCATTATACATTTGGTCAATATTTCTAGTTTAAAAAAGAATTTGTAATTCTGAAAGTTTTGATTTCTCTACCAGTTTTGGTTACTGGTAAATCCCTTTTAGATAAATCTATGCCCATAATATTTATCATATTTATCTATGCTGATAATAATGCTGATGATAATGATCAATCGCTTATTCTCGATATTTCTCCAAACTTTTCATGACATCTTCTGAAATCCAAGTCAAATGGCTTCATTTTTGGATTGTAGTTCTTTTCTCATCGTCATGTCTTTAACGAAGGTATTTATGTTCACAAAAGACGATCCTCCTGGGAGGACTGCCTTCCTTGCAGACTCCCTCAGCCTCACAACGTTGTCCCTCATCTTCTTTCCTTCCGATGTTCTCATCATTTTCCTCACAACATTCTCAACCTCTTCTTTCAGGACAACTTTTTGGTAATCCAGATCCACATCTTCAAAATCCAAGCCGATCTTCCACATCTCCTTGGAAAATCTACAGTTGAGAAACTGGTCGCCAAAATATGGGAATCCCACCACGGGAACTCCCATGCCCATGGTCTCCAAGGTAGAGTTCCATCCGCTGTGTGTGAGAAACAATCCCACTGAAGCATGGGCAAGGACTTTCGACTGTGGCGCCCAACTCACAAACATTGCGCGATCCTTTGTTCGTGCTTCGAAGCCGTCAGGTAAAGCAGCAGCCTGGCCTTCAGCGAGATCCAATCGGAGAACCCACAAGAAAGGTTGTCCGCTGCCCTCTAGCCCCAGCGCTAGCTGCTCTAGCTGTTTCTCAGATTTCACAGCGACGCTTCCAAATGAAACGTATATAACTGATTGCGGCTGTTGCATATCCAGCCATGTCAGGCAACTCTCCTCCTCCTCCCACAGACTACAGCCCGAAACCGTTCCATCTAAAAAATTGGGAAGAAAAAGCGGTCCTATGGCCAGAGCAGGACAGCCATTCAAAGACAGTGCGGTTACTGTGTCCCTCCCTTCGAGCTCCTCAAACGTGTTGACTAGTACGTAGTCCCCTTTGCTTTGCTTCTGTGATTCATAGAGAAAGACTTTGAAAAGAGTGTCGAATGGATCCTGAGTGCGATAGAAGGATAACAGATCGGCTGGCTTCAATGGCGGAATGTTGCCAGGAAGACAAGTGATGAGCTTCTCTGGATTTTTCGCTTCGCTTACTGAAAATGTTACAAACAGTACAAGTACAGTTATTATCTCTTTTCATAGAAAGCGAAAATAATTGACAAGAAGAATTCGGGATATATATGCGAACAATTTTAAGAAGAAAATATGAATGAGCGTTTCATCATTCATTTTCAATATGTCATGCTTGATTACATCTAGAGTAATCAGGAGCCTGTACTGTGTAAGAAGTAGGTTTAGAAGATGTATCATAACTGTAATTTCAGAATTACTAGTACTATATCCCTAATAGAAAACGAAGTTTGTGTAGCATTCAGAAATTCATGTTCGATATAGATAGGAATTGGAGAGACATCAGACAAACCATTGACCGGAATATGTCCCTCGGACAGAAGGAAGTTGGCGTAGCATTGAGAAACGGAGGAAGCAGCACATAGAGGCCAGAAGATAACCCTCGGTACTTTCATATTGCTTGCCACTTGCTCCGTGCAAGACATCAAGGCGTCTGTGACAATGAACGTAATGGGTGGAAATGATGGTGATTTCTCATCAGCTGTTCGAAGCAGGTCTTCCAACGCGGGGCCTAACTTTTGCAGCGCAAGAAATAACTCGGCCAGGTTGGAGGTACGGCCATGGTCGGGCGGTAAACCATCCGGAATAGACACAAATCGAATTCTCCTTTCTTGCTGCTCCGCATTGAGATCGTCTCCGAAAACAAGAGATTTAGATTGCTTTGAAGCTTCCACCATTTGTTTGTGTATCCAGTCAGTATTGACGAAAGTGACAAAACATCCTCTAATAGCCAGCAGCTGTGCCAAATTCATGAGAGCATTAACATGACCCTGTCCAGGACATGGTACAATCACTGCATGCAAAGCATGTTCCCCCTCCCCGTTTTGATTGAAGAAATCCATATATTAATAAATATAGCCGGACTTTATTGGTTGCTCTTTCCTGAATCAACTACCAGAGTTTACTGGTATGGGTTGGAGCTGCGAATCATGCACCTTCTACAACGGATTATAGAGATTACACTCAGTTCTTATAATCGTCAAATATAAATGCGTGAGTCAATGTAAAAACACGAGCACGCCCACATATCCTTCGAGTTCTATTCCCAAAATATCTCCGACGAGCCCTATGTCCTCCTTGTGATTATTACGTCTCATTCTGCTCCACTTATGTACGTCTCACTCTCATTCTCCTTTACCGGCACGTCTCTCCCGCTCATCTAAGCGTATAGGAAACTGCCAAGCAAGTTTTCGTTGATTGGTATATTTACTTGAAACTTGTGCCAAACTTGTTATTTTTCATCAATTAATGCGTAGAGGGGTCAAAATTGACGCCGCCCATATGCGTTTTCTAACTTTTTCACAAGTAAAATACAGGTAAACTTGGAATTAACACGTCAACTTGGAGATCGTCAAATTGACGGGTACAACTAAAAATTGCCCGTATTCAAAGTTTATATATTTATATATTAATGTGAAACCGTAAGCCCTAACCTACGACTTTTTCAAAGTATAATTATTTTCAACTACTATACTATTGCGTATCCATCTGGTGATCTTAGTCGACATCATATCTGATCTCTCTTGTTACATATCCATCAGGCGAACTCTGGTTCACATCATATCTGTCACGTTGAGTATCCATCGGAGGATCTTTGGTTCACATCATATCTGTCACGTTGAGTATCCATCGGAGGATCTTTGGTTCACATCATATCTGTCCAACATTCCGACTCCGAGACGGCACCATTCCCAGCTAAGTCTTCGTTTATTGAGAAGATTTTAGAGACGGCACCTTGTCCAAAAAGTGTATTCCAATTATAGTTCGTTTCAGCTAAATGGGAGGGTTGATGTAAGCCCTTTTTGACTCATTTAAACAACTTTTATTACCTAACCCTTTTTAACTTTTTGACTTATTACCTGACCTTTTTGAATTAACGCCAAATCTTAAATAATTCTTAGTACCTACCACCATAGTGCGTATTTTACCAGTCGGCGAGGTATTAAAAGTCGGCAGAGTCATAAATCGAATTGACTTGGGTAATATATTTTAGGTTTTATTTAAAAATTTATTAATTTAATTTGTATAAATACAAAATATTTTTAACTTATAAATATTTTATTAATTTATAATTATTATTAATTATTAATATAATTTTACATAATATATAATAATTGTTTTAAAATATTAAAATTGTATTAATATTCAACGAATCAACATTGGACAACCTTAGCCTTATCTATTTATCTATATGTAATAATTTACTTTTGCATGTGAACTTGTCTGGTTCACAAGATCATATTTAAAAACAGAATAATATTTGGATTTTTTTATAGAAAAAATATAGCATACTATTAAATTAAAATAACATATAAAAAATTACATGCATGAGGCTACATAGCCAGGGTAGGATAAATGACAACTAAAACGTTTCACTTTTCCAGCGAATTTTTATAAAAAAAAAGTCAAATTTGTTCGTGAAAATTTTTATTTTTGAAATTTTACAATTTCTGCAATTGTAATTGATTGTCCTAGATTAAATATCATATTTTAAAACTACCTAACTTATCCAAATTGTTATTTGAGCACTCTATATTGTGATTTCAACTATTCTTATTCTTACTCTATATTATAGCGCACTCCCTATTGCATTATATATAAAAATTAACTATTAATTGTGACATGTCCTGATGCTAAATACACGTCCAAAAGTGATGGAAGGTCAATCGGATTTAATATTAACCCATAGCATATTTAATTATGAAATGACATTATAGAATCATTAAAGATAGAAGGTGAATGATTATTACATTTTTTTAGTAGAAGAAAAAAGATATATTGATATTTGGAGAATCAAATAGTACAAAAATGTTTTTCTCTAAGTAAATTGTAGATAGCAAAATAATCAAATGACTTTCTAAGCCATACAAAGTATTTTCGAAGAAATTCTAAAAATATGCATAAATCCATTAGATCCATATTATAGGATATGATCAGATATATTAAACAAAAAATTTCAAAAACCAAATAACACTTTTTCTATCGAGTTGGATCACTCAAAAAACCTTGTAATGCCCTTATCACAGGCTTGATTATCCAGAAACTTTTCTCATACCAAAATACCTTCTTCACCTTCCAGAGCTTGCTTTGAGAGTTTATCAGCTAAGGAATAATGCTGTCTATAGATGTGTTCCAGAGAAATGTTCACTTTTAGAATGCACCAAAAAGTCATCAACACAACTTTCATATTAGTGCCTTTTCCACAATTGAATTTTCACTTAAAAAATGATTCTGAATTAGGTAGTAACATCACCAGCCGCACAGAAACCATCTTTAGCTGCAGCGTCAAAGAAGAGAACATGGCACATAAACTTAGGATCGAAACTCAATTTTTTGAATGTTTGCAGAGGTCCGAACACTGGGGATGGAGAGATAGATATTGATAACTTGAACAGTTAAGTTCTCTAGACTAAGAAGTTGATTCTCAAAAATGATTTTGTTCGTCGCAAACCAAATATTCCAAGAAATAACAGCTGGCAGGATGTGATGAATTATGCACTTTCTGCTCCATTCGAGCGTACAATTGTCACATTATGTTTAATATATTTAAATTAAATTATTAAAAACGAAAAGAATTATTGTTATACGAAAAAATTCAAGATTATAGAAGATCACTTAATCAAAAGTGAATATGTGAACATATAATGATTTTTAATAATTTAGGCAATGTAAGAAGGGATAGATCCCTTGTGTTTCTAAAATCTTGTGTTAGATGTTTTAGTGACCGAAGTCCATTGCCAATTTAAACACTTGTAAATTGTGATTAGGTGTTTGGGTCACGAGCATATTTTTTTAAGTTGTGAGTTTGGATTTTGTTTAGGTGTAAGTTCATGATAGTAATTATATGCTTTATTTAAAGAGGAATATCATATTTTTTTTTATATTTTTAAAAAATTTTAAGAATTTAATAAATAGAAAAAAGATTCTTGGTAAGTATATTTAAAACTTCGAATGTTAGTGAGCGTTACATTTATCTAATAAAACGTAAAAAGTGATAATATGAGGGAGTAAAAACTAATTAATTAAGAAAGGACATGTATTTGTCATTGAAAAACACTCTTGAAATCAATGGCTATATAGACAAAAAAAACAACATAAAAAGCAATTTACAGCAATATTGAAGTAATTAAAGTAAAAAGTAATAATGTAACGTTTGTAATATTAAAATAAAAAGTAGTAAATATTATGTTGGCCTAATAATGTGCTTAATAATGTAACACGTTTCGTTCGAAATACACTCACTATATAATACACCAAAAGTTAGGGGAATTACCTTTACGCGAAATCCATAAGTTTCAAATGAATATTAGCTTTACATTTTTTAATTGAAATCCATAAGTTTCAAACTATTATTTTTTTAGGAAATAATATTCATGTGATCGCTATAATATTCACTATTACTTTTTTAATTTGCATAAGTTTCAGATGAATATTAGCTTTATGTGAATATTAGCTTTACATTTTTTAATTTGCCTAACATTTAATTGAAATCCATAAGTTTCAAATGAATATTAGTTTTACGTGAATATTAGCTTTACATTTTTTAATTGAAATCCATAAGTTTCAAATGATTATTTGTTTAAGAAATAATATTCACGTGATGATCGCTATAATATTCACTATTACTTTTTTAATTCGCATAAGTTTCAAATGAATATTAACTTTACCTGAATATTAGCTTTACATTTTTTAATTCGCCTAATTTATGTTGTTTTTAATTGAAAAAACATAAGTTTCAAATGAATATTAGTTTTATGAGAATATTAACTTTACATTTTTAATTGAAATCCATAAGTTTCAAATGAATATTAGTTTTACGTGAATATTAGCTTTATATTTTTAATTGAAAATCCATAAGTTTCAAATGATTTTTTTTTTAAAATAATATTCATGTGATGATTGCTATAATATTCACTAATAACTTATATTGTTTTTAATTGAAATCCATAAGTTTCAAATGAATATTAGCTTTACGTGAATATTAGCTTTACATTTTTTAATTCGTCTAACTTCTCTTATTTTTAAATTAAATCCATAAGTTTCAAATGAATATTAGTTTTACATGAATATTAGCTTTACATTTTTTAATTGAAATCCATAAGCTTCAAATGACTATTTTTTAAGAAATAATATTCACGTGTTACTTTTTTAATTCACCTAACGCTGTTTTTAATTGAAATCCATAAGTTTCAAATGAATATTTTTTTAAGAAATAGATATAGAATACATAACGTTTTATTTAAATAATATAACAAATTGGAAAGAATTTTAATTATTAATTGAACCTTTATTAAGTTGAATCTTATTATTATTTTTTAAATATTTGAAAGTACATTTTTTAATATTATATATATGTGAGTGAGAAATATAGACTTCCAATATATATATATATATATATAAAATGGTGAGAAATATAGACTTACAGTCATAATCATTAGGTATCTACTTGAATTAAATACAACAATTTGAGTTAATCATTAGGTATCTACTTTCTCTATTTTTTAATTAGAGATGATGTCATATACCTTAACCTAACAATTTTAACCAAATTATATAAATAATAATTAAATTTCAAATGTAAATTTTACTTAAAAACCAAGAATTAACATTTTAACCATTCAAATTCAACAACTCTTAAGTTGTTATAATTTTTTATTTCAAACACTATTTATATTTACGATGAAAGTTAATTATTTTATTATTTAAACTACATGAAATTATATTTAAAATTAAATTAACTTTTAATTTAAATTAAAATATATATATTAATATTTACATATAAGTATATAAGTTCTTTACTATGTATAATAAGAACTACATGTGGTATATTGGTAAGGGTGTTCGGATAATGGGCATGAGGTTCAAGGTTCAATCCTCTCGGATCACCTATTATTTTTTTTAAATATAGAATTTTGTAAATAAATTGAATTTCATTATAATGTAAAGTGAGTTTTATACTTGCATAGATTTCAGTGTATTGGGTCTTTTATTCCATATTTTTCAATGTAAACGTTATTCTGTGGACGCATTGACTTCAGTGTATGGACGCATAGATTTCAGTGACAATAAAAGAACGAGAAAAAGACTTGAAACGAAAAGCAAAAGAACAAAAAAAAATTTGAAAAAGGAAGTTGGATGAAATGAGAGCAGAAGAACTAGAAGAACGAAGAAAATGAAATGCAGATCGACAAAAAGAATATCGAAAAATAAAGTTAGACGATTTGACAGCAGAAGAACAAGAGGAACAAAGAAAATGAAACGTTGATCAACAAAGAGTGTATCAAGAGAGAAAGTTGAAGCAGTTGAAAGAACAAAGAAATCAAGTTGCAGAACAACAAATAAATGACAATGTACGAAATGACGGTAGAAGAAGGAGAAGAACGAACAAAACAAAACGCAGATCAACAAAAAGAAAATTGAAAAAAAAAAGTTAGGCGAATTGACAGCAGAAGAATGAGAAGAACAAAAAAACAAAACATTGATCGACAAAGAGCGTATCGAGAGAGAAAGTTGAAGCAATTGGAAGAACAAAAAAATTAGTTTGCAGAACAACAAATAAATCAAAATGTACGAAATGACAAAAGAAGAAGGAGAAGAACAAACAAAACAAAACGCAGATCAACAAAAAGAGAATAAAAAAAAAAGTTAGGCGAATTGTCTCCATTTTCCAGTTTAGAAATTTACTCAATCCTTAATACTTATTACTTACATTATGATTGTAAAGTTAGTCACAGCAGATCTAATGAACAAATAAATCAGTCACAACAGATGAACATAGAAAATATGGTGCAAAACTGTGCAAAACATGCAGCAGTGCTCTCTATCCCAGAAAGGGTGAATGAATTACAATACAAACTGTTACAATCAACAGAGCAATTCGAATTGCCTTAGGAGGTCATTCGAATCACTGAATGGAGTAGCTTGACTCAATCTAGGAGTCCTCATCAATCATCGGTGTTGCTCATCAATCACAACAACCAGTCATCCAGGTGTCAAGCTGAGTCTAACTGATCATAATAAATGTAACTGAAGTGTGTAGCACTGATATAGGATCTGGAGGCTCAGTGGGGGCGCATGGGAGGCTAACTGGAGTCAGAGCAAGTCACCTAATTGAACTGGAGGTCAATCGGAGGTGAAACAATCAGTCAGGAGTGAAATCGGAGTGAAATCAATCAGAATCGGAGCTAACTGAATGTAACTGGAGTGAATCTGCAGTGGTAGGTGAACAAGTGCGCCCTTCTCTGTCAGTAGGTGAGAAGAGGGCGCCTTTCAGCTTAGGAGGGCTAAAACTCTGTGGAAAGTGGCTCCCGGGTGCTAGAAGAAGGTGGATAAGGTGCTGGAGGCATCAAACTGGTGACTGGACTGCATATCCTGAAATAGATCATGCAAGATCCTGAAGTAGATATGTATCCCGAAATAGATGATCCTGAAATAGATATGTATCCCGAAATAGATGATGGATATCCGAACAATGATCATCCTCGTAAATGTATCTGTGTTTTCAGCTTAACCTGTTCCTTACAATGTTGATCAAACTCCAGTTTTGTGTCACCGCCCATGATTGAAACCAGCCTAGATCCAAATCCTAGGATCTATCAAGCATCAAGAGGGATCAAATCTCCCCAGGTGCAAACCTATTCTCAGGTATTACACTCAAGGAGCTTTTCGAGGAGAGGTTTACACCTCGGGAGATTTGATCCCTCTCAATGCTTGACAGAGCCTAGGATTTGGATCTAGGCTGGTACAACAGACAATTGAGTTTTAAATTAATACATGAAGGAACCCTTGTTCCCTTAGGACCCCATACACACTTCTAGCCCATGCATGATCTTAAACTTGTGCATGTATTATGTAATGTTATATGTCATAACGTATAATGTCATGAAGTGCAAATTCTCACTTATATGTTCTTGAGAAGGTATGCATATATATTTGAAAACATAAGTGTTTAGGCTACCTATTGTCATTTTTTTTACCACCAACTTATTTATTCTAGCATTTTGTAATTTTTTTATTTTTTTATTTATAAATTTGACTAAAAATAATTTCGGACTCAACAAAAGAGTATAGACGATTGGGTGGAATACTTTTTATACACTATGTATTGATTTTAGGTTTTCTACCTCTAAACATTTAAAATGATGGATTCTTTTGAAAACAAAATAAAATGACATAAATGTGAAATCTATCCACTCATCATGTATTGGGTGCATACACACAAGAGAGAGGAAAACAGTCTAGGAATAGTAATAATTGTTGCAACATATTAGCATGTACAAGAACATAAGAAAATATAAATATATAAGGTTTCTTGAATAATTTTATTATTGATCCAGTATTTTATAGTCATAGAACCATTTGTTTCAAATAAATTATTCATCACTGAACTACGGGTTTCTGTCAACATCTAAGCAAGAATTTTGATCATTTAGTTTCCGATGAGAAATCATATATTTTATCTTTTTTCCCCTAGCCACAATCATATGGGTTGCTCATGTCTAAATGTTGGAAGCACTTCGAAGTCAAACACCACTACAAGAATTTCTAAATATTAGATTGTAGAAGTCATGGAGAATGATGGAGAAAGCTATCCGGTGCAATGAAAGGTATGTTGCCTTCTGAGCTAAAACTTAGGTTTTAAAACAAAATAGTCCATAAAATAGTAAAAGGTCCATTGATGTTAAAATAAGGTATAACATTGTTTGTTCCAAAATGCTAACATAAATAAAATTTGTAATGTCCCTCAAAATACACCCTAATTTTTTTTTTTTCTTAAGGGTCTCTGTAAAGGTCGTAAAAACACATGTTTATATAAATTAACTTCAGTGCTTAGAAGTTATAGGTGTGTTCCTTCTGATTGAATAAATTAACTTCAACACTCAAAAGTTATTGGTATTTTACTTGATTGCATTCCTAATTTTCTGTTTGTTCTCTCGTAGCCAATGTGTAGACTGGAGTGTCGTCATTAGTTAGACTTATATATTTTATTTATTGACTAGCCTGTATGTGTGAAATTGATTCTTTTAATGGGCTAGTGCAAGCTAATGCTGGCCACTCATGACGCGTTAGTTGCAATGGACTTCTGGAAAAACAAAAATCCGAACGTGAAAAAACAATATTAGAGCTACCTACACAACTTTTTGGAATATGACGTAAGAAGATGAAACGTAGACAATCGGATTACCTTTTGGAATATATAACTATTATTTATGGAAATTAAGTATAACTCCCAAAAAATGGGGTTCTCCTAAGGTTGGTATGTTATTTTTTTAAGAAAACATAACGAATATGTTTGCGTTGGGCCCCTAGTTTGGTATGCAAATGGTGGATTTTTGTGAAAAAAATTATATAGAGTCGTAGATAACAGTCCGGTGCAGCGCTATTTTTCCATATTTATTTATGTTAATTATATATATTTTTTAAATTAAGGAAGTCACTGAAGTCTTAAAATGACTAGGTCGAGCGTTGGACCCCGGCATCATGGTCTTAACATAATCAATGAACCTTGTTTTTTTTAGGATGTAGGTCTTTGTGTGTACTTGTGCGGGTTCTTTTCCATTTTCAAAATAGGTGAGCCAATCAAAAGTTACAGCCGAAAGAAATAATCTCCTTCTTGTGTAAGATTGACGTTAGTCCAATTAAAATTAAATAAAAAATAGAAAAAAATAATAGATTTAATAAAAAATTACATATTCGGAATCAACACATAGATTTCTACAAGTGTGTGCAATTTCATTAGCAGTGGACAAGTGTAGCATATGCAGAATCATGCTCGAAATAGAAGAATTTATATGATAAGATGTATTTTGTTATAACACAGTCCAAGCTACTTTGTTTGGAAACCCAAACCTAAAACCAAAGTGACCAAGTCATCCGCTATGTTGGTGGGAAAGGAATTGCCCTCCAAATTTTAGAAATTTAAACAGCGCGTACATGTTGTTTTAAATACACGCACACGCACTAAAAGTGCCTACACGCTATTTAGTGTGTACTGGCTAATAACGTGTGCGTGCACTTGTTTACTAATCCAAAATGTAGTTTTGATGTCATCTTCATCTATCTCAACCCCCCCCCCCCTTCCACCCCTATCCCAAACTCTAATCCTCCTCCTCTCCTTTGTCTGTTCCTGTCCCTCCCTAACCCTCCTTCCCTCCACCCCATTTCAACCCCTCTCTCTCTCTCTCTCTTTCTCTCTCTCTCACTCTCCCCCACTTTAATCTTCCTCTATCTCCCTCTCTACCTAAATTTTCTCTTCTTATCCCTCTCCCTCCTCTCTACCTAAATTTCCTCTCCTTCTCGCTCTCCCTCCTATCTCCATCTCCCTAACCATAACCATCGTAATCTCTCTCTCACTCCTCCCATCTCTTCCTAAACCACCTCTTACCCCTCCCCCCTCTCTCACTATCTCCTTAACCATGCTCCCCTATTCCCTTCACTCTCTCTCTATAACCGTTATATCTCTATCTCTACTGAAACCTCCTCCCCTCTTTCTCCCCTCTATGTCTCTCTCTCTCTCTCTCTCTCACTACAAGGGAAAGACCTTGAAGCGGAGGTTTCCCACAAATTGGCCTTTTATACTACCCTCAAACCAATGCTGAAGGATTTACTGAGAAGCGTAGGGAGGAGGAGGAGGACTTGGCCCTATTAATGTAATTTGGAGCAGCATGAGTAATGAATAAAAACTTTCATACATTTCCTTATTCCAGTTAGTTTCACAATGTTTGTATTTATTGTGCATCTTGATGGTTATATAGATTGAATTGGTTATTGGTTCAATGGTAGTTTTGTTGTCCATCTTTGTAGCAGCTTATTTGCTATGTTAACCCCGAGCTGGTGAAGGTAATGATACCCACTTATGACATGTTAGTTGCAGTGGCATGCTGGAAAAACAGAAATCTTATCCTTAAAATAAATTATTAGAGGTACCTACAAATTTTTTTAGAATTAGGTGTAAAGAGATGAAACGTAGAAAAACGGATCAACTTCCGGAATATATAACTTTTATTTATGTAAAAGTGGTATAACCACCCCAAAATGTCATTACTTTAAGATTGATACGTTATTTTTTCTCTAAAACATAATGCATATGTTTGTTTGGTCCACCAATTTGTTATGTAAATTGTCAATTTATGAAGAAAAAATATGTAGAGGTGTAGGCAACAGATGAATCATGTGTAGGGCTATTTTTCCAAAATTTTAAAAGTTAATTTTATATTTTTTTTAAATTTCAAAATTCAATGAAGCCTTAAAACGACATGGTCGAGTGTTGGCACACCATATCATGGTTTGAACATAATAAAAAAACTTTCTCTTTTTTTTTAGCTTGTAGGTATTCTTGTACTCTTCTGCAGGTTCTTTTCCATTCTCGAAATAGGTAATCCAATCAAAAGTTATAGGCCAAATAAACGACCTATGTTTTTTATAAATTTGACATGAGTGGAGTTAAAAATGAATTAATAATAGAAAACAATAACAAATCTATTCAAAAAATATATAGTTAGAATATGCACACAGAGCTCGACAAGTGTGTGCAATTTCATCGGTAGTGCACAAGTGGAACATATGTGGAACTAAGCGTGAAAAACATGAAGTTACAGAAATTGGTGTGTTTTGCCATAAATCAGACCGAGCCTCAAGGTTTGGAAATCCAAAGCTAATACTAAACCTACAAGGACGCCAAAAACAATTTGAATCCAGACATGTGTGCGCGCAAATGCGCGCACGCATTGCTGTGTGTGCAAATGTAGATGCAAGCACACGTTATAACACACACACATTATAGCGCACACGCGTTATGTTTTACACCTTAACTTTTATCTATCTCTCCCTAACACCCCCCCCCCCTCTCTATAAACCAACCCCCCTTCTCTTCCTATCCACCCAATCCCCCCGTCTCTTCCACTCTACCTAATCCCACCTCCCTCGCTCACCCTTCTCTTCTCTCCTTCACTATAAGGGTTAGGAGATATATTATTACACAAAATCACTAACTCGCATTATCCTTATGTACATATAAATATTCATCCTTGTAACCATAAATCCATGACCCCCATATCTCAATCACCAAACCCTTGACCATTATTCCCTAGCCACTGCAATCCCTAGTCCCTAGTACAACTAACCATCATAACTCTTGGCTCACTATAATCCTAAACTAGTATAGCCCCTAAAACTCCTAAATACTAACACATAATGATATATATCTTTTAACTCCTATAACCCTTATCATGTAATCCTACCCTCTAAAGTGTCTAGTCAAATAAAAATTAACCCCTAACCCCTATAATCTCTCATTCTCATCAACCCTAAACTCTATTATCAAACACCCAACCCTTAAAACCTATAATCCCTAGCCAGTTTAGAGAGATAGTCAGAGAGAGAGAGACATGAACCTTGGGCCCTAAAGGAATATTCTATCCAGAAGGAGCTATGATGATTTCCTCCACTAACCACACATTACCCATTAATGGTATCAATGGCCTATGATTAAGGATATCGATACCATGAAGTGGTTTTGAGAAATATGTATGTGCCTAATCAAGGATTTTGGAATGATGTTTTATGGAAGAATATTGTGCCTTTGGCCATAAAGAAACCATTTAGACATCCAAGGCCATGAGCAATGTCTAAAAGCACCAAACAAGACTTTACAGGGGTATCCATTGTGCTAGATCTATCCAAGTCTTGGGGACTTAGGGAATTGGACATGGTCAAGGGAGGAGACCTAAGACTCGGGCCTTAAAGGAATATTATATCCATCTAGGGCTAAGAAGGTTGTACATACACCAACTACTCATGGCCCCTTGAGGTATCATTGTCCTGTGATTGAGGATGGAAGTGCCATTATATGGTTTTGAACTTAGTATCTACATATCTTAGGGCCTTGGAAATGGTTTTCTAGGGAAGAAGTATTCTAGCCATCAAAGACTAAGAAGGTTTTCTCAACCAAGGCCCATTTTTTGGGAGTTATACTTAATTTCAATAAATAATAGTTATATACTCCGGAAGGTAATCCGATTCTCTACATTTCATCTTCTTACGTCATATTCCAAAAAGTTGTGTAGGTAGCTCTAATATTGCTTTTTGACGTCCGGATTTTTGTTTTTCCAGAAGTCCATTGCAACTAACGCGTCATGAGTGGCCAGCATTAGCTTGCACCAACCCATTAAAAGAATCAGTTTCACACATACATATCAGTCAAAAAATAAAAGATATAACTCTAACTAGTGACGACACTCCAATCTGCACATTGACTGCGAGAGAAAAAACAGAAAATTAGGAATGCAAATAAGTAAAATACCAATAACTTCTAAGTGTTGAATTTAATTTATTCAATCAGAAGGAAAACACCTATAACTTCTAAGCATTGATGTTAATTTATATAAACATGTGTTTTTATGACCTTTACGGAGACCCTTAAGAAAAAAAAAAATTTAGAGTGTATTTCGAGGGACATTACAAATTTTATTTATGTTAGAATTTTGAAACAAACAATGTTTTACCTTACTTTAACATCAATGGACCTTTGACTATTTTATGGACTATTTTGTTTTAAAACCTAAGTCTTAGCTCAAAAGGCAACATACCTTTCATTGCATCGGATAGCTTTCTCCATCATTCTCCATGACTTCTACAATCTAATATTTAGAAATTCTTGTAGTGGTGTTCAACTTCGAAGTGCTTCCAACATTTATACATGAGCAACCCATATGATTGTGGCTAGGGGAAAAAAGATCAAATATATGATTTCTCATCGGAAACTAAATGATCAAAATTCTTGCTTAGATGTTGACAGAAACCCGTAGTTGAGTGATGAATAATTTATTTGAAACAAATGGTTCTATGACTATAAAATACCTGATCAATAATAAAAATATTCAAGAAACCTTATATATTTATCTTTTCTTATGTTCATATACATGCTAATATGTTGCAACAATTATTACTATTCCTAGACCATTTTCCTCTCTCTTGTGTGGATGCACCCAATACATGATGAGTGGATAGATTTCACATTTATGTTATTTTATTTTGTTTTCAAAAGAATCCATCATTTAAATGTTTAGAGGTAGAAAACCTAAAATCAATACATAGTGTATAAATAGTATTCCACCGAATCGTCTATACTCTTTTGGTGAGTCCCAAATTATTTTTAGTCAAATTTAAAAATAAAAATAAAAAAATGACTAAATGCTAGAATAAATAAGTTGGTGGTAAAAAAAATGACAATAGGTAGCCTGAACACTTATGTTTTCAAATTTATATGCATACATTATCAAGAACATATAAGT
The DNA here is from genome assembly GCA_027924585.1 of Larix kaempferi. Lineage (NCBI taxonomy): Eukaryota > Viridiplantae > Streptophyta > Pinopsida > Pinales > Pinaceae > Larix > Larix kaempferi. The sequence goes on along the minus strand of BSBM01000337.1, from coordinate 916,162 downwards.
GAGAATTTGTACTTCATCACATTATATGTTATGACATATAACATTACATAATACATGCACAAGTTTAAGATCATGCATGGGCTAGAAGTGTGTATGGGGTCCTAAGGGAACAAGGGTTCCTTCATGTATTAATTTAAAACTCGGTTGTCTATTGTACCAGCCTAGATCCAAATCCTATGCTCTATCAAGCGCCGAGAGGGATCAAATCTCCCGAGGTGCAAACCTCCTCAAAAAGATCCTTGAGTGCAATACCTGAGAAGAGGTTTGCACCTCAGGAGATTTGATCCCTCTCGGTGCTTGATAGATCCTAGGATTTGGATCTAGGATGGTTTCAGTCGTGGGCAGTGACACAAAACTGGAGTTTGATCAGCATTGTAAGGAACAGGTTAAGTTGAAAACACAGATACATTTACGAAGATTATCATAATGTAAGTAATAAGTATTAAGGATTGAGTAAATTTTTAAATTGGAAAATAGAGACAATTCGCTTAACCTTTTTTTTCGATTCTCTTTTTGTTGATCTACATTTTGTTTTGTTTGTTCTTCTCCTTCTTCTTCCATCATTTCATACATTTTGATTTATTTGTTGTTATGCAAATTAATTTTTTTGTTCTTCCAATTGCTTCAACTTTCTCTCTCGATACACTCTTTGTCGATGAACATTTCGTTTTCTTTGTTCCTCTCATTCTTTTGCTGTCAAATTGTCTAACTTTCTTTTTTGATATTCTTTTTGTCGATCTGCATTTCGTTTTCCTCGTTCTTCTAGTTCTTCTGCTTTCATTTCGTCCAACATCCTTTTTCAAAATTATTTTTGTTATTCTGCTTTTTGTTCCAAGTCTTCTTCTCGTTCTTTTGTTGTCACTGAAATCAATGCATCCATACAAGGAAATCTATGCGTCCACAAAATAATATCTACATTGAAAAATATGCAATAAAAAACCCCATACACTGAAATCTATGCGTTCATACACTAAAATCAATGCATCCATAGAATAACATTTACACTGAAAAATATACAATAAAAAGACCCAATACACTGAAATCTATGCAAGAATAAAACTCACTTTACATGATAATGAAATTCAATTTATTTACAAAATTCTATATTTAAAAAAAATAATAGGTGATCCAGGAGGATTGAACCTTGAACCTCACGCCCATTATCCAAACACCCTTATCAATATACCACATGTAGTTCTTATTATACATAGTAAAGAACTTATATACTTATATGTAAATATTAATATATATTTAAATTTAAATTAAATGTTAATTAAATTTTAAATATAATTTCATGTAGTTTAAATAATAAAATAATTAACTTTCATTGTAAATATAAATAGTGTTTGAAATAAAAAATTATAACAACTTAAGAGTTGTTGAAATTGAATGGTTAAAATGTTAATTCTTGGTTTTTAAGTAAAATTTAAATTTTGAATTTAATTATTATTTATACAATTTGGTTAAAATTGTTAGCTTAATGTATATGACTACGTCTCTAATTAAATAATAGAGAAAGTAGATACCTAATAATTAGCCCAAATTGTTGTATTTAATTCAAGTAGATACCTAATGATTATGACTGAAATGTGTAAGTCTATATTTCTCACTCACATATATATAATATTTAAAAATGTACTTTCAAATATTTAAAAAATAATAATAAGATTCAACTTATCGAAAACTGAAACTAAAGGTTCAATTAATAATTAAAATTCTTTCCAATTTGTTATATTATTTAAATAAAATGTCATGTATTCTATATCTATTTCTTAAAAAAATATTCATTTGAAACTTATGGATTTAGAAGTTAGGCGAATTAAAAAAGTAATAGTGAATATTATAGCGATCATCACGTAAATATTATTTCTTAAAAAAATAATCATTTGAAACTTATGGATTTCAATTAAAAAGAGGGCGAATTAAAAAATGTAAAGCTAATATTCAGGTAAAGCTAATATTCATTTGAAACTTATGCGAATTAAAAATGTAATAGTGAATATTATAGCGATCATCATGTGAATATTATTTCTTAAAAAAAAATCATTTGAAACTTATGGATTTCAATTAAAAATGTAAAGCTAATATTCACATAAAACTAATATTCATTTGAAACTTATGTTTTTCAATTAAAAACAAAGTTAGGCTAATTAAAAAATGTAAAGCTAATATTCACGTAAAGCTAATATTCGTTTGAAACTTATGCAAATTAAAAAGTAATAGTGAATATTATAGCGATCATCACGTGAATATTATTTCTTAAAAGAAATCATTTGAAACTTATGGATTTCAATTAAAAAATGTAAAGCTAATATTCATGTAAAACTAATATTTATTTGAAACTTATGGATTTCAATTAAATACGACGAATTAAAAAATGTAAAGCTAATATTTACGTAAAGCTAATATTCATTTGACTCTTATGCTAATTAAAAAAGTAATAGTGAATATTATAGCGATCATCAAGTGAATATTATTTCTTAAAAAAATAATCGTTTGAAACTTATGGATTTCAATTAAAAAATGTAAAGCTAATATTCACGTAAAGTTAATATTCATTTGAAACTTATGGATTTCACATAAAGCTAATTTGCTTAACTTTTGGTGTATTATATAGCGAGTGTATTTCAAACGTTACATTTTTAGGCACATTATTAGGCTGACATAATATTTACTACTTTTTACTTTAATATTACAAACGTTACATTATCACTTTTTATTTTAATTACTTCAATATTGCTGTAAATTACTTTTTATGTTGTTTTTTTGTTTACATAGCCATTGATTTCAACTGTGTTTTTCTATGGAAAATACACGTCCTTTCTTAATTAATGGCGGACAAGATATTAATTAGTTTTTACTCGCTCATATTATCACTTTTTACGTTTTATTAATGTAACGCTACATTTTTACGTTTTATTAGATGTAAAGCTACATCAATGTTAGAAGATCTAACCTGTAATTCTCATCAACCCTAAACTCTATCATAAAACACCCAACCCTTAAAACCTATAACCCCTAGCAAGTTTAGAGATATAGTCAGAGAGAGAGAGACCTGAACCTTGCTTCCTAAAGGAATATTCTATCCAGAAGGAGATATGATGATTTCCTGCACTAACCACACATGACCTCTTAATGGTATCATTGGCCTATTATTAAGGATATCGATACCATGAAGTGATTTTGAGCAATATGTATGTGCCTAATCAAGTATTTTGGAATGATGTTTTATGGAAGAATATCTTGCCTTTGGCCATAAAGAAACCATTTAGACATCCAAGGCCATGAGCAATGTCTAGATGTATCCAAGTCTTGGGGACTTAGGGAATTGGACATGGTCAAGGGAGGAGACCTAAGACGCGGGCCTTAAAGGAATATTATATCCATCTAGGTCTAAGAAGGTTACCTCCACCAACTACACATGGCCCCTTGAGGTATCAGTGTCTTGTGATTGAGGATGGAAGTGCCATTATATGGTTTTGAACTTAGTATCTACATATCTTAGGGCCTTGTAAATGGTTTTCTAGAGAAGAAGTATTCTAGCCATTAAAGACTAAGAAGGTTTTCTCAACCAAGGCCCATTATGTGGTGATGATGGTGATGATGATGGTGATGATGATGATGATGACGAATATGATGATGATGATGAAGATGAAGATAATGATGATGAAAACCATGAAGATGATGGTGGTGACAACGACAAAGATGATGATGAAGATGATGATGATGATGATGAAGAAGAGGGTGATGACGATGACGATGGTGATGAAGATGATGATGAAGATGATGATGATAATGAAGATGATGATGAAGATGCAGATGAGGATGATGATGAAGATAAGGATGATGATGATGATGAATATGATGCAGATGATGATGACGATGATGATTATGATTATGATTATGAAGAATATAATGATGGTGAGGGAGATGATGATGATGAATACCATGAAAATGATGCTGATGACGATGACAACGATGATGATGAAGATGGTGATGATGAAGATGATGATGGTGGTGATGATGGCGACAACAATGATAATGATGATGATGATGACGACAACGACAATGATGAAGATGATGATGAAGACGATGATGATAATGAAGATGAGGATGAAGATGAGGATGAAGATGAGGATGATGATGATGATGTGGATGATGATGATGATGATGAAGATGATGATGATGATGATGATGATGATGATGATGATGATTATGAAGAATATGATGACGATGAGGGAGATGATGATGATGATGATACTGATGACGATGACAATGATGATGATGAAGATAATGATGATGAAGATGATGATGGTGGTGATGACAGCGACGACGATGATGATGATGATGATGATGATGAAGATGGTGATGATGATGATAATGATGATGATGATGATGATAATGATGATGATGATGACGATCACCACATGATGGGCCTTGAATAAGTATTATATCGATCAAATACTAAGAAGTTTTTCTCAACCAACCACACATCGCTTCTTGAGTGTGTCAATGGATTATGATTAGGGATGTTGGTGCAATTACATGGCTTGGAGAAATATCTATGTGTCTCAAGGCCTTGGGAATGACATTTGAGGGAAAAGACCATGCATTTGGACATAAAGAAACCATTGAGGCATCCAAATCCATGAAAAATGTCTCAAAGCACCATGTATGACTTTGCAGGGATATCCATGATTCCATGGCACTATGTATCCAATTCTTTGGAATTGGGGGTTTGGACATGGTCATGGGAGGATACTTGAAGCTTGGGACTGAAAGGAATGTTACATTCATATTTCCCAGGTTGTGTTGTTGATAGAAAATCAACTTTTGAATTTTTATTTCAAGTTATATTGGTTTCTTTATGTGTTAAATTTCCATGATAATTTGTACATTCAATTTTGCATAGCTCGTATAATTTTAACCAATCATAATTCACATTTTAATATTGGTAGATTTTTATTTTTATATAACATTTAACCCCATAACTTACCTACAATCCCTATAACCTTTAACTCTTAACCTACAATCCTTATAACCCTAACCCAAAAACCCCTAAACACCTAGAAGCACTTATGCACTTAGGGATTGTGGTTTAGAAGAGTGCCTACAGGCCTTTATGGGGGAGGGGCTATAGGAATAAACTGACACATGTAGATTTTTTGGGAAATAAATGAAGTAAACATTACCCACCAAACTATGCAACGTTCAGCAGAGGCGCGCATGCGTTCTTAGCCTGTGCGCACCTTTGTTGAACATAAAATTTAGAAAATAACCCGAGCTCTTCTCCCACATTTTTTCTCTCATTCCTTGCATATTTTTTGTTGTTTTCATGCAAAGTCCAGAAACCATTTGCATTTTGGATTGAATTCACACACCCTTTGGTGTTTCTTTGACAATTTGGATAGAATACACACCTAATGGACTCTATTTGGCTCTTTGGATTGAATACACACCTGATGGACTCTATTTGGATCTTTGGATTGAATACACACCAGTTGGGATCTAATTGGATCCTTTGATTGAATAGACAACAATTGGACTGTATTGGCTCCTTGAATTGAATTCTCATGCCGCTTGGACACACTTCAACACTTATTACATATAATGGATACATCAAATGAGAATTTTACATTTGAAGCAAAGAGTAATCATAATCCTTGAGTTATGGTGACAATTTTTTCTTGTTAAATGTATTTTAGTCTTCATTCACTTTGTTTGAATTGTATCTATTTTAGTTTTTCCTCATGAATTGTATGATAAATGTATTTTAGTCTTCTTAATCTTCAACATAGACAATAAAAAAATCTTCCCACAAAAAAACTACAACATGCACCAAGCAATGCTTTCAACCTTTCATGAAAATAATAAAAAAAACTTACTTGCATCACCACCAATAACCTTTCATAATCACATAACTCCATCTAGTACACAAAAATTTGTTGAATTCCTCATGATTTCACTACAACTCACACAAACACCTAAAGAATCAAACTCTTAATCTTTTGGGGCTATTTTCCCTCATCCAAAACATGAAAATGATGTGAGTAGGAGATTCTCCTTTTTTAGGGAATGTGCTCCTACTAACATACTATACCACCATCCAATTGAGTTCCTAGAGGTGATGTTGTTGTTATATCTAGGGCATTCTCAATAGATTTTAAGATTATATGAAAACATTCTCACTAGATGTTGTTGTACATAATCAATTGCTACATCGATTTTTAATAATCATGCATATTGATTTTTAAAATCTTATTTGTTATTTATTCTTGTAGAGGTGATATTTTTGTTTTGGTAAAAAAAGTATTGAATATGGGAAACAAACGTAATAATAAAAGAAAGTTTAGAAGGAAGGATATGCCCCCTGAAAAAGCCCATGAGATAAGATAAAAGGCTAGGTTGTACATGGAAAACCATAGACATCAAAATGTTAGTTCCTTAGATCCATCAACAAGCAACGACAAAGTGGTTTAAGTCAATCAAATATTGGTTGATGCCGAGTATGAAGGGATGGCTGTTGAACAAGTTGTTAATTTGAAACCTCCCCAAGAAGAGCACACACATGTCGAGCACACTCCCTTGCAGGACCAAATTTTGAATGAAGGGCCACAACAATCCGGTGACAAGACTCGTACTTCATTTCCGACTCCCTTGCCTCAACTATCACACAGACGACAAAGAACTCCCAGATGTATTCATGTGGATGAAATTTCATTTTCAGTACTTGAAGGTAAGTTTCGCAAACGCACTATTGATTTCCATTATAATAGGATAATCAAAGAATTTTTTGAATCCAAAACCGATGCAACAAAATGTCAATTATTTCTTGCTTTGTTAAAATCACATTGTCTAGCTCATGTTAGGAGAATTTTGGGCATAAAGGTAGTTAGAAGTTCAAAGGCCAACAATCATCTTGTTAGAAATCTATAGTCTGCATTCAATTTGATTGGAAAAATTTCTCCTACAAAATATTTTAGTGCGGGCCGTCATGTACTGTCGGAATTGATTGTAGACAAATCCACATGGCAACGTCGCCTGCTATCACACACATGTAAAATATTTAAAGTAGATAGAAAGAATCTTCAAAATTATTCTGCTATTAGAGAAAAAATTGAGATCCCAGGCCAAAAATATTGTTGGGCCTTTGTTGGTAGGTTACCTCATTTAGACATGAAGCTTATTGATGTTGTTAAAGAACTAGTACAAAATTTTTGGCATGATAACGCTAGACCGTCATCGAATCAAAGAGATGTGTTAAAGTTGAGAAAACAGTGTTAAGGGGTGTGAACCCCATGTCAAGCACTTCCTTGAAACGACACAAACGAAAATCTATGATAGGTTCAAGAATGAGAACACACAAATGAACTTGGGCCAAATGTCCTTTGAAAAATGCAAACCCTAGTATGCTAGAATTTGCATTGATCGCAACACATGTTGTTGTAGATACCATGCAGAATTTGAATACTATTATGATACATATAGACATATATTTTGTGATTTGGATATTAACATTGTGCAGGACTGCGCATCGTTACAACCACAGAATGCATCCTACGAATTTATACATAGCATAATGTGTCCAAGACCTGAAGGACAAAAATATTATAAAAGATCATGTTTATATGGGACATGTTCCAGGTGCAGTGTATTTTCATTATTGAGTGGCTGCATCCATGAAATTGACGAGCACGAATTTGGGAGGATGTTAGTAGAAATGCATAACTTCAAGTACATAAGATATCAAGTAGATAGTGTGAAGGAAAGCAAAAAAATGCATTGGTGAAGTCAAAGGTAATCTAAGTTTGCATACTTTCATACTGTACATGTTGAATTTATACATATATATTCATATTGCAAATGTCACATTGTATTAATGCCCTTGGTTTTCTGGTCCCAGTTACAAATTTGCGATTTCATGAAGGAATTCTACCAAAAGACCGAGCAATATGTAAAACATGTCCATGTAGCACAATGATAGCATGAACAGTACAAATAGTGCAGTGACACCTTTCCTAATGGCATAATATTGTTGGTTGTCGAATTTGTTGAAAACTACACCCTGCAGCCACAGAATGAGATTCAAAGTCAATACTACCATTCAAACCAAGTTAGAATAATGGTCCATATCATGTATAAGCACGCGCCAGAGAGTAACAATGACATGAGGTGTAACATACCCTATTTGGTGGAAAACATTTTGTGTTAAGAAACATTATGATAACTTTTATTGTAAAGTTTTATGTTGGACAAGTGTCCAAGGATGACTGTAATTTTCACAATATATTATTATTAAATAAATAAAATAGGAGACAAACACCTAAGAGGACTGTTGAAAGAGTGGTTACTGATCCACTAGGTGGAATGGAATCTGGGGTAGAAGGAAATGGACAAGTGGCAGCATCATGATGCAACTAACTAGCTGTTGGTATGGGACAACTCCCCTCAAATGTGGTCATAGTGCCCTGAAAGATGGGATTGGAGCTTGAGGCTCATTTATTCCAAACTGACCACTAAAAGACCTAAGCAGTCTATATAATAGCCATCAAATAGTGAACTGGGGTTCATCACTTTTCCTGACGAGGAAATTTACCTTGGGGTTCTACTGTGTTTGCACCCAAGAGATTTGATGAGGGGATATGCTATGCCGTTGATCATGTTATGAGTTTGCCAAACTATTATTGAGTTCAGGAGGTTGATGCTGAGTGGAGAAGGAATTTTATTTCAGGAGGTTGATACCGAGCGGAGAAGGTATTTTGAGAGCTTTGCTTCTACACAAATTCTACCCATTTATTAGATAAGTAATCAGGCTCGGGGATTCATTAGAAGTCAGTAGTTGAGCTACTTATTCTAAAGTAGGTTGGGAGGAACAGGCCTCCTTGGGTGTTTGTTGTCCTTATCATCTTTTACAGGTTCTATTGTTTTATCTATTCTTATTTTCAAGTTATGTTATCTATTTCTGTATATTTTAAAGCTCTGTTATCTACTAGTAAAATTCTGTTTATTTACAAGTATTTAATTTACAGAATGAGATCTAATTTATATACCTATACTTTAGTTTCTGATTTAAGTTTTAAGCATGAATAGAAATTATGAATGAAATAAATGATCTCTGCATTTTTCCCCATGCAAAAAGGAATAGCATCGTACTCTAGTACAGAGATAGTTTAAGATAGATAAGTCTGATAGGCAAATAGCCATGAGATTGAGAAGATAAAATTATTATAAATTATCTCAAGTTTTCTACTTACTATTAAGTCCTATGTATACATTTACAGTATCCTCACTATCATTTACTTTTAGCTAAATTATTTTCCTAATTTACATGAATTGTTTCTGGTTTATAAACATCTCTGTTTCAAATAATTAGATTTCTGTTCTAATAGTGAAGAATGGCTTTCTGCATTCAGTAGTTAAAATGTATATGTTTATTTTAGGATAAATTTATAGACTTACTTCCATTATACAGTAGAATGAAAATTCTTTTACAAACAATAAGAATTTCTATTTATTTCATGCTCACATTCATACATTGTTTCATACCATAAACTACACAGTGGAAATCAAATCATTTATTGTTTTATGCTATAACCCTAAACAGAGTTATTGACTACAAGTTTATAGTCAACATTTCCATTTTTAAACAAGTTAAACTTTATTTCTCGTCTTAACGCAATTTCAAACTAAGATAGAGTATTCTTACATTGAAAACATAATAGAGATTTAAAGTCAAACACTTTAATGGTAGACAAATCAAATCCAATAGGAGTACCCAGAAAGGCGAGTTCTAATGCCAAGAACATATCAAGAGTAGAGTCGAAGAAAGCAACTACTTTCAACAATCACTTAAAACGATAGGGGTAGCATCATGTTTTATAAAATAGTAATTTTAGTTTATGCTTTTCAAACGTTTGGCAAACCATGTGACTATAGTCATAACATTAAAACATGGACTAGCATTTTATTAAATTCATAACTCGACAGAGTTGAAGACTCGACTTCATGACGATGATCAAGTTAAGTCATACGTTTTCATCAAACCCTAAACACAGTATGATGTTTACAAATAGACAAACTTCATACATGCCATAAGCCATTCATAGATACGAATTATCTAGCCTGTAGCAACAGACATATCGTTTTTATAGACTTCATACATTTACATTTCAACTTTCACCATTCACAAAATGATAACAATAGAGTTATGAAAACACCGTATATCATATTATCCAAGTCTAAGGGTAAAATCCCCATTTCTAAAACTATTCTATTCACAATCAAACATGGCAGTTGCCTTATGGGTCGAGGCATATCCTCCCCATACTTCTAAAAAGTTTAAAAACCCTATTGAAACTCTTTGAATCAAAACACAACAAACAAAACATCACACAGTCGGCCATCATCTCATCTACACATAGTTTTCAAAGCTACCGCTGAGGCTTACCGGTTGGTATAGTTGCAGCCAACCAACGACGCCCAAACAGGAGAACACCCATGAACCATTACCCTGTAAACAACCACATCAACGTTGTGGTCAAACATTTATCTTATAAAGAAAACAAAAATTAGTATTAAACAAACCAAGAACTACTACGTTAAATGTCAAATGTGAAAGCTACAGGATGATTTTTCGAACAAATTACCTTCAAATCAGTTGGCCAACAGCATCAACAATCACCAGACGGGCATAACAGTAATGGATATCACTCATGCTATCAAATGTCGAGGCATGATTGAAACCCAACACAAGCCACCAACTTCCAAACAAACTAAACAATTCCGAGACCTGAAACAACCATGGCAGATGGTTGATTTCTCATTTAAATCAATCTTTCATTTCAAAAATCCTCAACAGGTTTGACGATCGAAAACATATCAAGACAAGCAGTAAGCTACCAACCATAAAATCTATCACTGTACAAATAACTGAGTAGTTTGGCTCCTAAATATTCATGAGTCATCGGTTCAAAACCGTAGCCCCACAACTCAAAACGCATAACAGAAAGACCTACAAACCCTCGGCCTGTCGGCCAATTGCAGAGACAAAACCCACCGTTTTCCAAAACTCACAATAAACACGATGATCAAAACAAGGTAGGGTTTAACCCATACCATTCATTACACTGCCAAGATCAACGATGGAGATCACCGGGAGTCTTATGAAAATATCAATCACCAGCTACCACATTAATTATGATATCATTACAAATTCCACGAGGGAGCCATGAAGGAATCAACTCTTAAAGCTTCGAGCACAGTGTGTTTACACATCAGCAACATGTCAGTTATTACCAGGGTATGGCACGTGAATAAGCTCGATATGCCTACCACGATGGAAAGCCAATAACTCAGCAATTGTTTCCATTTAATGCACATGGTAGTGTTGGTATTGCCAAGCTGCAGCATCTAACATTCACACCGTATTATTCATAACATAATACATTGCTTATTGTAAAGTCAAACTATGCAACCCTGTCAAGGCATATCGTAATGGTATGCACCAAAGTTTGCACATATTACACAATATCACATAGTTGCACATATTCCACATACCATATAATTTGCATAGATTTCACCTATCGCATAGTATTACAATAATTGCATATAATCTATATGTGTGTGCACAAATCCATAATTGTTTGCACATAGATAATATGGGTTGCATAATAGTCATTAAGATTCATAGGGTATAGTATAAAATAGGGTATCACAATGCACACATACCATATAGTTTGCATAGAAATCATATTGTTCATATAGTATCGCACAATCGCATAAGTGCCACATAGCGTATCACGATGCACACAACTCACATTACATAAATGTGATAGTTGTTAGAATGGAAACAAACTCTAATTGCAAGGGTTTGATAACAATCCCATAGATATTATAAAAAGACCATATAGATAATCCATTAAATAAAATTACACTTTGTGAATGGATTCAAGACATTTACACACACAAATATTATAATGTATTGTGTAAGAGAAATAATTCAGACCAACACCATCATCGCAGTATATAGACCCTAAACAAGTTAACAAATAGTTGTACATGGAATTTCCACCATTTTCCATGGAGGTAGAAGGTAGGCTTTTACATATAGACAACATGAACATAAACCAAAATAAATCTGGTTTCAACACTGCGATACGATCAATATAGATCTTGTCTGATTAACTGTTGAATACTTGTCGTAACTTTAATCTCTTACCTGTAAATCTATCACAAGTACGAAATCACATGCTTTAGCACGAATGCTAAGTAAGCCTTGGGGCATCCGTAGGACCCCTTCATCAATCAAACAAAAGTACATTAGTCAAACAATTGTTTCAACATTTATAAATAACAACAGTAGAAATGGTAGCAGCACAACTAAATTTGGATAATATCAAGACATAAACTGAAATCTATTTGTCACAAATTCTTACTTAATAAACCAGCATGGCATTTCATACAGCAAGATAACATTTCATGCATTGTTCTTGTAATATCTCCACATAAAAGTTTTTTTTTTTCTTTTCTTTTTCTTTTCTTTAACTGTAAGCGCATGCTGATTGTCTTATGCTGTTCGATATTTAGTTTTTATTTGAGATATTATATTCTGACCTTGCTCATGTATACTCTGACCTTGCTCATGTTCTTACCCCTTTTTCCTACTGGATAGAAGGTCTATAGTGGACATGCCATTTACTTAGCTCCGGCTAACTCTGTTTCAATGTGGACATGCAGGTTTGCCTACACACTCTGATTATTGTACCTATGACGCAGGTAACTAGGACAAAAATTTCTTTACGTCCTTACAGTTTAAATTACAGTGTGATGTTGCAATTTATTCATAAAGTAGATCAAATACATCATCATTACTGCAGTGATATAGCTAAAGGCAACCCCTTTAGATCAACCTTATTTCAAAATACAAAGTTACTTTTATTTGCAATGAGAACAAGTTAACCATGTTCTCCTTGACAAATCAAAGTGCTAAATTAACTTAATTACAAGGTTAACGAGGCTCACCATAAAACAAGGCTCGTGTAGACACCATGATAAACATTTAAATTTATTACATAAATGAATTGAATATTGAAAATTAGAACAGTCTGGCTTTATTGATTGTATAAGGCTCTATACTTAAATGGTTTGCAACATAAGGATTTCAATTTAATTCGTAATGAACTGTTTACAATATAATGTATGACCCATCGTGGTCTAACCCTTCTCCTAGATGATTCCCAATAGAATGTATTACACTTAACTTAATGGATGAAAATGGTTTACATTCAATCGTATGACATATCATTAATATAAACCTACTCCTATATTCGCACTGTGTAGGAGCTGTAACTAGCAATTATAAGCACTGGTTACGAGGTGTATTACCGAGTTAACACAACGCAATGCTACAGGCTGGATCAACTTTACAGTACTGGGTGTATTTCGAAAAATCTACAGTAATAACTCTGTCATGAGCTCCTATTAATCAAGACCATACACAAGTTGCCACATGCGCCAGGAAAGGACGGTCCGGGTTATCTTGGAATACCCCAATTCTCCTCGAGTTGTCTCTATGGCTTACAGGCTGGTATTCGAATGGTCATTCCAAGCCTTTCCCTCCAGGCATGGCGATACCCTTACCATTTTCTGCATAGTAACCCTTGTGAACTGATCGAGATAATTCCTGTTAACACAGTCTACCAGAAGCACTTTCCTGAAGAACACCATTGATCCAGAGGTAAGAATCGAAAACCACACACAGAAGTTAATTCTTACTATTTTGTTATTTCTTAAAGAAGAACAGTCCGCTATCACCTGTTAATATTATACAGTGTTGTTACTGGCAGGTTCTACCAGCCTGGAAGGTGCAGATTTGAAGAGGAACCCATCTCCTGGCCTGGTAAGTGGCATTGCCCTTACACCCTTTCGTCGGGATGGAAAAATATGGCGATGAACCTTCCCTCGACAGCAAGGAAAAGCTAGTTTCAAGACCTGGTTAGTTGTTTATAAGGGTTGTAACGCTTCACTGTGGTCTAGGTTATCACTGCCACGATTCAATGTAATAGTTTTGTTAAAAATTAAATCCTGCCGAGAATCTCTTCTCTGAGAAACGTACCTGGACTGATTGAACTCTAAATTGCTTCTATTTTATCATACTCCGAGATTCCTCAATGGTTAATGTTAAGAACTTAATACGTGGAGTTCAAACTTCCTGGGATTCCATATCCCTGGATCATTATTGTGTTTCTTTTAATGTTTAAATCTTTCTATCAGATTTGAAAAGTTATCTGAATCTCGATATGAATAAAAATATCTGAATCTCTATATTATTTTCTTTTCATTAATGTGTTAATCTCGATGTCTTCCTTTATTCTGAGAGTTTTATCCCTATTTTCTTCTTCCTGTATTTACAATTACAGGAACACGTTACCCTGATTTTTGCACCCACTGTATTGTTGTACTTCTCTGTTTAGATGCGAGTATATTCCTTGTTAGATGAACTGAATGTGTGATCTATCTTCTGAGAAGGCCGATCCAAGTTGTGGGTCAGTGTTACGAAGTGATCCCGGTATTTTGAACAATGAAGTCATAAACCCTGAATGACACATTTTTCCAGTAAGGAAGAATTCTTTGCGATAGAGTTATGGAATTGGTAATAAGAGTGGTAATATATTTCGGTATAAATCTCTATTTTCGTTTATCTGTTTAGGCTGAGTTAAAACTGAGTTTTGTCTTTAGTTTCCGCTTGCTTTTAGTCGAATGGAAACCCGATCTGCCTTATGGGTGATCCGTTCCACATCCCCTCTAGATTGCTGGAAACGCATCAGGCGTTTAGGGTACAAATCTTAAAATCGACTTTATAGAATGGTGATTTATATATAGTTTATCAATGAGATATTTTATTTTATACTGTCTTCCACATTTAGATACCAATGGGGAGAACTTTCTCTTTTAGGGTTCGACTCTGGTAAACGTTGTTAAAATAGTCTTTTCTTTTATGTATTCTTTACCATTTAAGAAAGATATCTGAATCGTCTGGCTAAGCACTACAATCAACAGATCTGGAATTTTTAATCATCAACGAAAACTTTGATACCTTGGCATTACCATTAAAGTTACAAAACGATCCCTCGGCCTAGCTGATAGGGTTCTGTGATTTCAGTTTAACTAAAACAAATGATGACTCCTCCTTTATCCGAGGTGGAACTAACTTTTAATATACCGATCGTGGTTCATACTAAACTTCAAAATACAAACAGAACTGACTTGTTAAATCTATAACCCAATAAAAATGTCAACAATCTGGTTGCAAACGTAAGCTTGATTTTACCTTTATAGCGTAAATATAATCCATCGTATAACTCAGATAAATTTACAATTATGCAGTTCTCACAGTAATATATCTATACTTCTACAGATTTACTTTATCGTCAACATTATAATGGATATCTCTTTCATTATGCATAAAATCCTTTCAACTAATCTGAGCAGAGTAAGATAACAGCAAATAATTAAAGTCTGTAAGTAGAAAACCTGAGACTGATAACCTGAATGAAATCGGAACAGCCACGTTCCACCCAACCGTAGATTAGGTCCAAACACCCAGTTTGTCCGTAATCACCCCCGAGCCAGATGCATGCACGAAAAAGTGTGGACAGTTAACCCTGAAACTCAGTCACCATTTCCAGAAGCTCTTGCCTAGCACAGAGTGCTCACACAGCAAGTCTAATCCTCTCCCGGCATACTAAGCAGCGTCCTGCCTCACACATATGCCCCTTTATAGTTTTGCCTAGGTCTTACCATTAGCAGCCAATTCCTCATGGAATTTTCGCAGCTAAGTAAATCCCTGATTTTCAGGGTGTGTCTAGTGTCTTTAATACACTTCTGACACCTGTTCTGGTTTCCCCAAGGTTAACTCTCACTTGTCCCCCACTTTTCCATGCATGATCTCCTCATTTAACTTGGCTGTTCCTATTCATTCTTTTTATTATTAAAACAATAATTATAATTCAAAGTTGTTTCTTACAACAGTCCTCCTAGGACTTATTCTGCAGATTTTTATCCAGCAACTTACTGCAATGAAATTCATAATGATAACAAAACAAAACATAATGGTTTATTATTATCTGGGGGACGTCACAGTTCTATTTCCGCATTCATTAAATAAGCAATAAATGTCACGTAGAAAAATTTTAAACTTTTGTGATTTTTCCGGGATGTTACATGTGGTATCAGAGCACAAGTTCAAACTCTAGGCCTGAATGAGGCTTACGTGCGCAAACCGAAAAATAAATCAGAAAATTTATATTACTAACTTTTGTAATTTTATTTTATTTTTGCACAGAATAGATTGACCTTTAATTGTAGGTATGGAAATACCAGAGGAATCAACAGAGGACAGATCTCCTCGTAATGAACGTATTAATCATAATAACACTGAAGGAAATTATGTTGAGTTAAATAACCAGTCTTCTGAAATTTTACGCACTGTACAGGATTTAAAAACTGAGTTAAAACCTGTTAAAGAAGAAAATGAATGGATTCTAAAGGTACAGGAATATTTACAACATAATTTAAAAGGAAACTGTCACAGTGATGAAAGAGGCAAAAAATCAGAATTAAGGGTTGATTATGAAATAATGTCCCACCAACATAAACATAAGAAAACAAGAAATGATAAAAGGAACAATTACTCATCCTCTAAATTTGATTCAAGTAATGAAGACATAAATTATGACAGCAGTAATAGTGAATGCTGCTCTAGAAAGAGAAAACATAAGCATCATGAGTAGATTACTGGGGAATTTAAAAAGATTAAGCCACCTACTTTTAATGGCAAAAGTGAGAAGGGTGAGATAGAAGAAACTTGGCTATCTGGAATGAAAAAGTACTTTAAAATATATGACTACTCTTCTCAACTAAAAGCCAATATGGCTATTTACAATCTGACTGGGAAGGTAGATATCTGGTGGTAGGATCTTAAAAGAATCAAGAGCATAAAAGAAAAAGAAGTAAGTTGGACTATGTTTAAAAGTTTGTTTAAAAAGAAGTTTTTGTGGGAACAATACTTTGAAGACAAGTCAAAAGAGTTTTACGATTTAAAGTTTGGTACAATGAACATGAAAGAACTGTACAGCAAGTGCCTTAGCTTGCTGAGGTACATACCCTACATGTTTGAGGAAAAGCCTAAAGTGCAAAGGTTTCTTAGTTGTTTACCTTTTAATATAAAAGATCGTATTGAGTATGATAATCCCTCCACTTTGGAAGAAGCCATGAGTGAGGCAAATTTTTGTTTTGACCAAAACATAAAAAGAGAAGGAACAACTAGTTGGAAGAGCAGTAAGACTAATCAGTATGATCATAAAAAGAAGAATTTTAATCAAAATGCTAGAGGTTGTAAGAAAAATTTTAATAACAGAAATTTTCCTAATAATTATCGGAATAATAGATCTCAAAACTCTACTGCTGCAAGAAATGTACCTAATAATACTAATCACATCAATAACAATAACAACAAGTATGCTGAACAGAAAGGACCCATAAAGTGCTATGAATGTGGCAGACCACATAAGAGAGCAATTTTCCCACGCAACAAGAGGACAACCAACAACATACATACTATGCAAGCAGAACCTACAGTTGGAGATATCACAAGAGAAATTCCCACGATAAATGCAGCATTGGAGAACCGTCAAGCAGACCATCAAACATCCATGGTCGAAATTAAAGGTATGATACAAAACGAGTCTATTTCTATTTTAATAGATCCATGTGCAAATCCAAGTTATATTTCACCTACTTTAGTAAACCATTGCAAGTTAAAGACAGAGAAATTTAATAATGCATGGTTAGTGGAGCTTGCAACAGGAACTAAAAGCAAGGTTACAGATTATGTCCAGAATTGTGAAGTATTTTTAAGTTAGCTGAAAATGCAAATTAATCTGAATGTTACCCTTAGGTTCATATGATCTATTAATTGGCATGGATTGGCTTGAATAGCATAGAGTTATATTGAATTGTTATGATAAATATTTTACTTGTATAAATAATGAAGGTAATTAAGAAACAGTAAAAGGAATTCATAGGTAGATTTCAGTAAGGCAGATTTATGCCTTACAAGTGAAGAGAGCTGCTAGAAAAGGTTGTAAATTGTTTGTTGTTAATGTTGTTAATGATGAATGTACATCTAAATAAGACAAGTTAAAACTAGAGGATATTCCCATCCTTAGGGACTTTTCTAATGTATTCCCGGAAGAAATTCCAGGATTACCTCCGAAAAGAGAACTTATTTCACCATTGAGTTAGTAATTGGTGCGGTACCAAACTCAAAGGCCCCCTATAGGATGAATATTCTGGAGTTAAATGAGTTAAAGTCTCAGCTCAAAGAATTAATAGATAAAAATTACATAAGGCCGAGTGTGTCCCCTTGGGGAGAATCAGTAATATTTGTTAAAAAGAAGGATGGTACCATGCATTTGTGCATTGACTACTGTCAGCTTAATAAAATGACAATTAAGAACCGGTATCCCTTACCCCGCATAGATGATCTATTTGATCAAGTACGTAGAGCAGAGATATTCACTAAAATTGATCTAAGTTCAGGTTATCATGAAGTCCGGAAAAAAGACGAAGATATATTCAAAACGTGTTATGGACACTATGAGTTCGTAGTTATGCCTTTTGGGCTAACTAACACACCGGCAGTGTTCATGTGTTTAATGAACAACGTTCTGCATAAATATTTGGATAAGTTTGTAGTGGTATTCATTGATGATATCGTGGTTTACTCAAAAGCTAAAGAAGAGCATGACAAACATCTAAAAATCATTTTACAAGTACTTAGAGATCATCAGCTTTAGGCTAAGTTCAGTAAGTGTGATTTCTATAAAGATAAAATTCAATATTTAGGTCATATGATTTCTAAAGATGGTATTTCTGTTGATCCTGATAAAATTGAAGCAATTAATGAATGGCCTGTCCCAAAAGATGTAACTGATGTACGGTCATTCATGAGAATAACGGGTTATTATAGAAAGTTTATTGAAGGGTTCTCTAGAATTGATAACCCCATCACTTCTTTGCAGAAGAAAGGGAAGAAATTCATATGGGATCAAAAGTGTCAAGACAGTTTTAATAAGTTAAAAGAATTGTTAACCACTACACCCATATTAAAAATTGTAGATCCTAATAACGATCTTTTCGTATGCACAGATGCATGCAACGTAGGACTTGGAGGGGTCTTAAGTCAAGAAGCTCATGCAATCGCTTTTGAGTCAAGGAAGTTAAAAATACATGAAAAGAATTATGCTACTTATGATCTTGAGTTGGCAGCCGTGATACATGCTTTAAAAAAGTGGCGCCATCACTTGATCGGAAGAAAATTCATTTTAATGACTGATAATAAGGGCTTAAAGTATCTATTGGATCAAACAAATCTTAACGCAAGGCAAGCTAGGTGCTTAGCTTTCCTTAGCGAGTACGATTTTGAGATCCATCAAATTAATGGAAAGGAGAATAAGGTTGCTGATGCATTGAGCAGAAATGCTAGATTGAGTTTTGTGGCAGCAATCACTACTTTTAAAACTGATATGGAAAATCAGATCGAAGAAGGAATTAAGCAAGACGAGAATTACCAAAAATTACATGATAAAGTGGCTGAAAATTCATCTGAAAATTTTATAACAGATTACAAAATTAATGAAAAGGGCTTCTTAACTTACAAAAACAGAATTTATGTGCCAAATTTTTTGAAGGTTAAGTTACTGATTTTAGATTAAGTTCATAGAGTCCTTATTTAGGGCATCTTGGTTATGAGAAAATGATAACTATGTTAAGAAATGAGTACTTTTGGCCTAACATGAAGAGTGAAGTTGCTGAGTATATAGCTAGATGCTTTGACTGTCAGACTATTAAAGCTGAACATCAACATCCTACTGGGCTATTGTAGCCCTTACCAATTGCAGAATGGAAATGGAAAATTATAAGCATTGACTTTATTACAGGTTTGCCTAAAAATCAGAAGCAGAATGACTCAATTATGGTTGTTGTTGATAGACTTAGTAAGGCTGCTCATTTTATTCCTGTTAAAACTACTTTCAAGGCTTCGAACATTGCAGATATTTTCATGAAGCAAATGTTTCACTTGCATGGAATTCCAAAGGTAATTATTTCAGACTGAGACTCTAAGTTCACTGGTAACTTTTGGACAGCACTGTTTAACGGATTAAATACTAAATTAAATTTCAACACTTCTTTCCACCCACAAACCGATGGTCAAACAGAAAGAGTAAATCAGATTTTGGAAAATATGTTAAGATTGTATGTTAAAGATCAACCATCGAAGTGGGAAGATTACTTTCACTTAGTAGAATTTGCCTACAATAATAATTATCAAGCATCTACTAAGTTAAGTCCATTTGAAATTTTGTATGGAAGAAAATGTTGTACTCTAATTTCTTGGGATAATCTTGTAGACAAATTGATGTTAGGACCAAATTTATTGAAAGAAATGGAGTTAACCATGAAACAGGTTCAAGGTAACTTAAAGCTTGCCCAAGATCGGCAGAAAAGCTATGCTGATTTAAAAAACAAAGAAAGAGAATTTCAGGTAGGAGACCATGTTTTTATAAAGGTAAAGCCCAAGAAAAGTTCTTTGAAGCTTGGGAGTTGTGCTAAATTAGCACCAAGGTATTGTGGACCATTCGAAATCCTATCAAGGATAGGAGCTGTTACATATCAATTGGCATTGCCATATAATTTAAAAATCCACAATGCTTTTCACGTTTCTGTTTTAAAGAAGTATGTGCACGATGCTACTCATGTGCTTAATTGGAATGACATATAGGTGGAACCCAAAGGATATTTTCAAGTGGAACCGGACTGTATTCTCGATCAGAGGAAAATTATGCTTCGGAATTGCACCATAGGGCAGGTAAAGGTGCAATGGAAGCACCTTAGCCCTCATGAAGCTACTTGGGATCTGGAAAGTAATATGTGGGAACCATATTGAGTGATGTTCCATGAGGAACTTGATGATGAATAAGCAACCTCGAGGATGATGTTGAGCTTAAGAGGGGGTGTTTGTAACATACCCTATTTGCTGGAAAACATTTTGTGTTAAGAAACATTATGATAACTTTTATTGTAAAGTTTTATGTTGGACAGGTGTCCAAGGATGACTGTAATTTGCACAATATATTATTATTAAATAAATAAAATAGGAGACAAACACCTAAGAGGACTATTGAAAGAGTGGTCACTAGGTGGAATGGAATCTAGGGTAAAAGGCAATGGACAAGTGGCAGCATCATGATGCAACTAACTAGCTGCTGGTATGGGACAACTCCCTTGAAATGTGTTCATAGTGCCCTGAAAGATGGGACTGGAGCTTGAGGCTCATTTATTCAAAACTAACCAGTAAAAGACCTAGGCAGTCTATATAATAACCATCAAATATTGAACTGGGGTTCATCACTTTTCCTGACGAGGAAATTTACCTTGGGGTTTTGTCATGTTTGCACCCAAGAGATTTGATGAGGGGATATGCTATGTTGTTGATCATGTTGTGAGTCTTCCAAACTCTTATTGAGTTCAGGAGGTTGATGTTGAGTGGAGAAGGCATTTTATTTCAGGAGGTTCATACCGAGTGGAGAAGGTATTTTGAGTGCCTTGCTTCTACACAGATTTCACCCATTTATTGGATCAGTAATCATGCTCGGGGGTTCATTAGAAGTCAATAGTTGAGATGCTTCTTTTGAAGCAAGTTGGGAGGAGCAGGCCTCCTTGGGTGTTTGTCGGACTTATCATCTTTTACAGGTTCTATTGTCTTATCTATTCTTATTTTCAAGTTCTGTTATCTATTTATGTGTATTTTAAAGCTCTGTTATCTACTAGTAAAATTCTGTTTATTTACAAGTATTTAATTTACAGAATGAGATATAATTTACATACCTATACTTTAGTTTATGATTTAAGTTTTAAGCATGAATAGAAATTATGAATGAAATAAATGATCTCTACATTTTTCCCCATGCAAAAAGGAATAGCATCGTACTCTAGTACAGAGATAGTTTAAGATAGATAAGTCTAATAGGCAAATAGCCATGAGATTGAGAAGATAAAATTATTATAAATTGTCTCAAGTTTTCTACTTACTGTTAAGTCCTATGTATACATTTACAATATCCTCACTGTCATTTACTTTTGGCTAAATTATTTTCCTAATTTACATGAATTGTTTCTAGTTTATAAACATCTATGTTTCAAATAATTAGATTTCTATTCTAACAGTGAAGAATGGCTTTCTGCATTCAGTAGTTAAAATGTATATGTTTATTTTAGTATAAATTTATAGACTTACTTCCATTATACAGTAGAATGACAATTCTTTTACAAACAATAAGAATTTCCATTTATTTCATGCTCACATTCATACATTGTTTTATACCGTAAACTACACAGTGGAAGTCAAATCATTTATTGTTTTATGCTATAACCCTAAACAGAGTTATCGACTACAAGTTTATAGTCAACATTTCCATTTTTTAACAAGTTAAACTTTATTTCTCGTCTTAGCGCAATTTCCAACTAAGATAGAGTATTATTACATTGAAAGCAGAATAGAGATTTAAACTCAAACACTTTAACAGTAGACAAATCAACTCCAACAGGAGTACCTAGAAAGGCAAGTTCTAATGCCAAGAACACATCTAGAGTAGAATCGAAGCAAGCAACTACTTTCAACAATCACTTAAAATGATAGGGGCAACATCATGTTTTATAAAATAGTAATTTCAGTTTATACTTTTCAAACGTTTGGCAAACCATGTGACTGTAGTCATAACATTAAAACATAGATTAGCATTTTATTAAATTCATAACTCGACAAAGTTGAAGACTCGACTTCATGATGATGATCAAGTTAAGTAATACATTTTCATCAAACCCTAAACACAGTATGATGTTTACAAATAGACAAACTTCATACAGGCTGTAAGCCATTCACAGATACGAATTATCTAGCCTGTAGCAACTGACATATTGTTTTTACAGACTTCATACATTTACATTTCAACTTTCACCATTCACAAAATGATAACAATAGAGTTGTGAAAACACCGTATATCATATTATCCAAGTCTAAGGGTAAAATCCCCGTTTCTAAAACTATTCTATTCACAATCAAACATGGCAGTTGCCTTATGGGTCGAGGCATATCCTCCCCATACTTCTAAAAAGTTTAAAAACCCTATCGAAACTCTTTGAATCAAAACACAACACACAAAACATCACACAGTCGGCCATCATCTCATCTACACATAGTTTTCAAAGCTACCGCTGAGGCTTACAGGTTGGTATAGTTGCATCCAACCAACGACGTCCAAATAGGAGAACACTCACGAACCGTTACCCTGTAAACAACCACATCAATGCTATGGTCAAACATTTGTCTTATCAAGAAAACAAAACTTAGTATTAAACAAACCAACAACTACTGCATTAAATGTCAAATGTGAAAGCTACAGGAGGAGTTTTCGAGCACATTACCTTCAAATCAGTTGGCCAACAGCAGCAACAACCACTAAATGGGCCTAACAGTAATGGATATCACTCATGCTATCAAATGCCGAGGCACGATTGAAACCCCACACAATCCACCAACTTCCAAAGAAACTAAACAGTGTCGAGACCTGAAACAACCATGGCAGATGGTTGATTTCTCATTTAAATCAATCTTTCATTTAAAAAACCCTCAACAGGTTTGACGATCGAAAACATATCAAGACAAGCACTAAGCTGCCAACCATAACATCTATCACTGTACAAATAACTAAGTAGTTCGGCTCCTAAATCTTCATGAGTCACGGGTTCAAAACCCTGGCCTCACAACTCAAAACGCATAATAGAAAGACCTACAAACCCCCGGCCTGTCGGCTAGTTGCAGAGCCAAAACCCACAGTTTGCCAAAACTCACAATAAATAAAATGATCGAAAAAAGGTAGGGTTTAACCCATACCATTCATTACACTGCCAAGATTAACGGTTGAGATCACCGGGAGTCTTACGAAAATATCAATCACCAGCTACCACATTAATTATGATATCATTACAAACACCACGAGGGAGCCACAAAGGAATCAATTCTTAAACCTTCGAGCACAGTGTCTTTACACATCAATAACAGGTCAGTTATTACCAGGGTATGGCACGTGAATAAGCTCGATATGCCTACCATGATGGAAAGCCACTAACTCAGCAGTTGTGTCCATTTAATTCACATGGAAGTGTTGGTATTGCCAACCTGTAGCATTTAACGTTCACACCGTATTATTCATAACATAATACATTGCTTATTGTAAAGTCGAACTATGCAACCCTATCAAGGCATATAGTAATGGTATGCGCCAAAGTTTGCACATATTACACAATATCGCGTAGTTTCACATATTCCACATACCGTATAATTTGCATAGATTTCACCTATCGCATAGTATTACAATAATTGCATATAATCTATATGCGTGTGCACAAATCCATAATTGTTTGCACATAGATAATATGGGTTGCATATAAGTCATATCATTTGCATAATAGTCATTAAGATTCATAGGTTATCACAATGCACACATACCATATAGTTTTCATAGAAATCATATTGTGCATATAGTATCGCACAATCGCATAAGTGCCACATAGGGTATCACGATGCACACAACTCACATTACATAAATGTGATAGTTGTTAAAATTGCAACAAACTCTAATTGCAAGGGTTTGATAACAATCCCATAGATATTATAAAAAGACCATATAGATAATACATTAAATAAAATTACACTTTGTGAATGGATTCAAGACATTTACACACACAAACATTATAATGTATTGTGTAAGAGAAATAATTCAGACCAACACCATCATCGCAGTATATAGACCCTAAACAAGTTAACAAACAGTTGTACATGGAATTTCCACAATTTGCCACAGAGGTAGAAGGTAGGCTTTTACATACAGACAACATGAACTAAAACCAAAATAAATCTGGGTACAACACTGCTATACGATCAATATATATCTTCTCTGATAAACTATCAAATACTTGTCACAAATTTAATCTCTTACCTATAAATCTGTCACAAGTACGAAATCACATGCTTTAGCATGAATGCTAAGTAAGCCTCGGGGCGTCCGTCGGACCCCTTCATCAATCAAACAAAAGTACATTTTTCAAACAGTTGTTTCAACATTTATAAATAACAACAGTAGAAATGGTAGCAGCACAACTAAATTTTGATAAGATCAAGACATAAGCTGAAATCTGTTTGTCGCAAATTCTTACTTAATAAACCAGCATGGCATTTCATACAGCAAGATAGCATTTCATGCATTGTTCTATTTCTGCATTCACTAAATAAGCAATAAATGTCATGTAGAAAAATTTTAAACTTTTGTGATTTTTCTGGGATGGTACATGTGGTATCAGAGCGCAAGTTCAAACTCTAGGCCTAAATGAGGCTCATGCGCACAAACAGAAAAATAAATCAGAAAGTTTATGTTACTAACTTTTGTAATTTTATTTTATTTTTGCACAGAACAGATTGACCTTTAATTGCAAGTATGGAAATACCAGAGGAATCAGCAGAGGACAAATCTCATCGTAATGAACGTATTAATCATAATAACACTGAAGGAATTTATGTTTAGTTAAATAACTAGTCTTCTGAAATTTTACGCACTGTACAGGATTTAAATCTGACTTAAAAGCTGTTAAAGAAGAAAATGAATGGATCCTAAAGGTATAGGAAGAGTTACAACATAATTTAAAAGGAAATTGTCACAGTGATGAAAGAGGTAGAAAATCAGAATTAAGGGCTGATTCTGAAATAATGTCCCACTAACATAAGCATAAGAAAACAAGAAATGATAAAAGGAACAGTTACTCATCCTGTAAATCTGATTCAAGTAATGAAGACATAAATTATGACAGCAGTAATAGTGAATGCTGCTTTAGAAAGAGAAAACATAAGCATCATGAGCAGATTACTCGGGAATTTAAAAAGATTAAGCCAACTACTTTTAATGATGAAAGTGACAAGGGTGAGACAGCAGAAGCTTAGCTGTCTAGAATGAAAAAGTACTTTAATATTTATGACTACTCTTCTCAATTGAAAGCCAAGATGGCTATTTACAATTTGACTGGGAAGGCAGATATTTGGTGGTGGGATCTTAAAAGAATGAAGAGCATAAAAGAAAAAGAAGTAACTTGGACTATGTTTAAAAGCTTGTTTAAAAAGAAGTTTTTGTTGGAACACTACTTTGAAGACAAGTCAAAAGAGTTTTACAATTTAAAGTTGGGTATAATGAACATGAAAGAATTGTACAGCAAGTGCCTTAGCTTGCTGAGGTATGTACCTTACATGGTTGAGGAAAAGCCTAAAGTGAAAAGGTTTCTAGGTTGTTTACCTTTAATATAAAATATTGTATTGAGTATGATAATCCTTCCACTTTGGAAGAAGCCATGAGGGAGGCAAATTTTTTTTTTGACCAAAACAGAAAAAGAGAAGGAACAACTGGCTGGAAGAATAGTAAGACTAATCAGTATGATCATAAAAAAAATAATTTTAATCAAAATGCTAGAGGTTTTAAGAAAAATTTTAATAACATAAATTTTTCTAATAATTATAGGAATAATACATCTCAGAACTCTATTGTTGCAAGAAATGTACCAAATAATAATAATCATAGCAATAACAATAACAATAGGTATGCTGAACAGAAAGGACCCATAAAGTGCTATGAATGTGGCGGACCACATCAGAGAGCAGATCGTCCACGTAACAAGAGGACATCCAACAACATACATACTATGCAAACAGAACCTACTGTTGGAGATATCACAAGAAAAATTCCCAGGATAAATCTAGCATTGGAGAACCATCAAGTGGACCATCAAACATCCATGGTCGAAATTAAAGGTATGATACAAAATGAGTCTATTTCTATTTTAATAGATCCAGGTGCAAATCTAAGTTATATTTCACCTATTTTAGTAAACTGTTGCAAGCTAAAGATAGAGAAATTTGATAACGCATGGTTAGTGCAGCTTGCAACAGGAACTAAAAGAAAGGTTACAGATTATGTCCATAATTGTGAAGTATTTTTAAGTCAACTGAAAACGCAAATTAATCTGAATGTTTTACCCTTAGGTTCATATGATCTGTTAATTGGCATGGATTGGCTTGAACAACATAGAGTTATATTGAATTGTTATGATAAATCTTTTACTTGTATAAATAATGAAGGTAATTCAGAAATAGTAAAAGGAATTCATAGGCAGATTTTAGTAAGGCAGATTTCTGCCTTACAAGTGAAGAGTGCTGCTATAATAGGTTGTAAATTGTTTGCTATTAATGTTGTTAATGATGAATGTACATCTAAAGAAGACAAGTTAAAACTAGAGGATATTTCCATCCTTAGGAACTTTTTTGATGTATTCACGGAAGAAATTCCAGAATTACCTCCGAAAAGAGAACTTGATTTCACCATTGAGTTAGTAGTCGGTGTGGTACCGAACTCAAAGGCCCCCTATAGGATAAATATTCTGGAGCTAAATGAGTTAAAGTCTTAGCTCAAAGAATTAATAGATAAAAACTACATAAGGCCCAGTGTGTCCTCTTGGGGAGCACCAGTAATATTTGTTAAAAATAAGGACAGTACCATGCATTTGTGCATTGACTACCGTCAGCTTAATAAAATGACAATTAAGAACCGGTATCCCTTACCCCGCATAGATGATCTATTTGATCAAGTATGCAAAGCAGAGATATTCGCTAAAATTGATCTAAGGTCAGGTTATCATCAAGTCTGGATAAAAGACGAGGACATATTGAAAATTGCATTAAGAACGCGTTATGGACACTACAAGTTTGTAGTTATGCCTTTTGGGCTAACTAACGCACCGACAGTGTTCATGTGTTTAATGAACAACATTCTGCATAAATATTTGGATAAGTTTGTAGTGGTATTCATTGATGATATCCTGGTTTACTCAAAAGCTAAAGAAGAGCATAACAAACATCTAAAAATAGTTTTACAAGCACTTAGAGATCATTAGCTTTACGCTAAGTTCAGTAAGTGTGATTTCTATAAAGATAAAATTCAGTTTTTGGGTCATATAATTTCTAAAGATGGTATTTATGTTGATCTTGATAAAATTATAGCAATTAATGAATGGCCTGTTCCAAAAGATGTAACTGATATACGGTCATTCATGGGAATAACAGGTTATTATAGAAAGTTTATTGAAGGGTTCTCTAGAATTGCTAACCCCATCACTTCTTTGCAGAAGAAAGGGAAGAAATTCATATGGGATCAAAAGTGTCAAGACAATTTTAATAAGTTAAAAGAATTGTTAACCACTGCACCCATATTAAAAATTGCAGATCCTAATAAGGATTTCGTTGTATGCACAGATGCATGCAACGAAGGACTTGGAGGGGTCTTAAGTCAAGAAGGTCATGCAATTGCTTTTGAGTCAAGGAAGTTAAAAATACATGAAAATAATTATGCTACTTATGATCTTGAGTTGGCAGCCGTGATACATGCTTTAAAAATGTGGCGCCATCACTTGATCGGAAGAAAATTCATTTTAATGACTTATAATAAGGGCTTAAAGTATCTATTGGATCAAACAAATCTTAACGCAAGGCAAGCTAGGTGATTAGCTTTTCTTAGCGACTATGATTTTGAGATGCATCACATTAATGGAAAGGAGAATAAGGTTGCTGATGCATTGAGTAGAAATGCTAGATTGAGTTTTGTGGCAGCAATCAGTACGTTTAAAACTGATATGGAAAATTAGATAGAAGAAGGAATTAAGCAAGACGAAAATTACCAAAAATTACATGATAAAGTGGCTGAAAATTCATCTGAAAATTTTATAACATATTACAAAATTAATGAAAAGGGTTTCTTAACTTAAAAAAACATAATTTATGTGCTAAATTTTTCGAAGGTTAAGCTACTAATTTTAGATGAAGTTCGCAAGAGTCCTTATTCAGGGCATCCTGGTTATCAGGAAATGATAACTATGTTAAGAAAGGAGTACTTTTGGGCTAACATGAAGAGTGAAGTTGTTGAGTATATAGCTAGATGCTTTGACTGTCAGACTATTAAAGCTGAACATCAACATCCAGCTGGGCTATTGCAGCCCTTACCAATTCTAGAATGGAAATGGGAAATTATAAGCATTGACTTTATTACAGGTTTGCCTAAAAATCAGAAGTAGAATGACTCAATCATGGTTGTTGATAAACTTAGTTGTTGCTCATTTTATTCTTGTTAAAACTACTTTCAAGGCTTCTAACATTGCAAATATTTTCATGAAGCAAATTTTTCGCTTGCATGGAATTCCAAAGGTAATTATTTCAGACCGAGACTCTAAGTTCACTGGTAACTTTTGGATAGCACTGTTCAAAGGATTAAATACTAAATTAAATTTCAGCACTTCTTTCCACCCACAAATCGATGGTCAAACAGAAAGAGTAAATCATATTTTGGAAAATATGTTAAGATTGTATGTCAAAGATCAGCCATCTAAGAGGGAAGATTACTTGCACTTAGAAGAATTTTCCTATAATAATACTTATCAAGCATCTGCTAAATTAAGTCCATTTGAAATTTTGTATGGAAGAAAATGTTGTACTCCAATTTCTTGGGATAATCCTGTAGACAGATTGATGTTAGGACCAGATTTATTGAAAGAAATGGAGCTAACCATGAAACAGGTTCAAGGTAACTTAAAGGTTGCCCAAGATCAACAGAAAAGCTATGCTGATTTAAAATGCATAGAAAGAGAATTTCAGGTAGGAGACCATGTTTTTATAAAGGTAAAGCCCAAGAAAAGTTCTTTGAAGCTTGGGATTTGTGCTAAATTAGCACCAAGGTATTGTGGACCATTCAAAATCCTATCAAGGATAGGAGCTATTGCATATCAATTGGCATTGCCATATAATTTAAAAATCTACAATGTTTTTCACATTTCTATTTTAAAGAAGTATGTGCACGATGCTACTCATGTGCTGAATTGGAATGACATATAGGTGGAACCCGAAGGAGATTTTCAGGTGGAACCCGAAGGAGATTTTTAGGTGGAACTAGACTGTATGCTCGACCGGAGGGAAATTATGCTTCGGAATCACACCATACGGCAGGTAAAGGTGCAATGGAAGCACCTTAGCCCTTATGAAGCTACATGGGAACTGGAAAGTAATATGTGCGCAGCATATCCAGTGATGTTCCATGAGAAACTTGATGATGAATAAGCAACATCGAGGATGATGTTGAGCTTAAGAGGGGGTGTTTGTAACATACCCTATTTGCTGGAAAACATTTTGTGTTAAGAAACATTATGATAACTTTTATTGTAAAGTTTTATGTTGGACAGGTGTCCAAGGATGACTATAGTTTGCACAATATATTATTCTTAAATAAATAAAATAGGAGACAAACACCTAAGAAGATTATTGAAAAAGTGGTCACTAGGTGGAATGGAATCTAGGGTAGAAGGCAATGGACAAGTGGCAACATCATGATGCAACTAACTAACTGTTGGTATGGGACAACTCCCTTGAAATGTGGTCATAGTGCCTTGAAAGATGGGACTGGAGCTTGAGGCTCATTTATTCCAAACTAACCATTAAAAGACCTAGGCAGTCTGTATAATAGCCATCAAATATTGAACTGGGGTTCATCAATTTTTCTGACGAGGAAATTTACCTTGGGGTTTTACTGTGTTTACACCCAAGAGATTTGATGAGGGGATATGCTATGTTGTTGATCATGTTGTGAGTCTACCAAACTCTTATTGAGTTCAGGAGGTTGATGCTGAGTGGAGAAGGCATTTTATTTCAAGAGGTTGATACCGAGTGGAGAACGTATTTTGAGTGCCTTTCTTTTACACAGATTCCACCAATTTATTAGATCAATAATCAGGCTCAGGGGTTCATTGGAAGTCAGTAGTTGAGATGCTTCTTTGGAAGCAGGTTGGGAGGAACATGCCTCCTTGGGTGTTTGTCGGCCTTATCATCTTTTACATGTTCTATTGTCTTATCTATTCTTATTTTCAAGTTATGTTATCTATTTCTGTATATTTTAAAGCTCTGTTATCTACTAGTAAAATTCTGTTTATTTACAAGTATTTAATTTACAGAATGAGATCTAATTTACAGAATGAGATCTAACTTATATACCTATACTTTAGTTTCTGATTTAATTTTTAAGCATGATTAGAAATTATGAATGAAATAAATGATCTCTGCATTTTTCCCCATGCAAAAAGGAATAGCATCGTACTCTAGTACAGAGATAGTTTAAGATAGATACGTCTGATAGGAAAATAGCCATGCGATTGAGAAGATAAAATTATTATAAATTATCTCAAGTTTTCTACTTACTGTTAAGTCCTATGTATACATTTACAGTATCCTTATTGTCATTTAATTTTAGCTAAATTATTTTCCTAATTTACATGAATTGTTTCTGGTTTATAAACATCTTTGTTTCAAATAATTAGATTTCCGTTCTAACAGTGACGAATGGCTTTCTGCATTCAGTAGTTGAAATGTATATGTTTATTTTAGGATAAATTTATAGACTTACTTCCATTATACAGTAGAATGACAATTTTTTTACAAACAATAAGAATTTCCATTTATTTCATGCTCACATTCATACATTGTTTTACACCATAAACTACACAGTGGAAATCAAATCATTTATTGTTTTATGCTATAACCCTAAACAGAGTTATCGACTACAAGTTTATAGTCAACATTTCCATTTTTAAACAAGTTAAACTTTATTTCTCGTGGTAATGCAATTTCCAACTAAGATAGAGTATTATTACATTGAAAACATAATAGAGATTTAGACTCAAACACTTTAACAGTAGACAAATCAAACCCAACAGGAGTACCCAGAAAGGCAAGTTCTAATGCCAAGAACATTTCAAGAGTAGAATCGAAGCAAGCAACTACTTTCAACAATCACTTAAAACGATAGGGGCAACATCATGTTTTAGAAAATAGTAATTTCAGTTTATAATTTTCAAACGTTTGGCAAACCATGTGACTGTAGTCATAACATTAAAACATAGATGCGTTTTATTAAATTCATAAGTCGACAGAGTCGAAGAGTCGACTTCATGACGATGATCAAGTTAAGTAATACGTTTTCATCAAACCCTAAACACAATATCATGTTTACAAATAGACAAACTTCATACAAGTTATAAGCCATTCATAGATACGAATTATCTAGCCTGTAGCAACAGAAATATCATTTTTACAGACTTCATACATTTACATTTCAACTTTCACCATTCACAAAACGATAACAGTAGAGTTGTGAAAACACCATATATCATATTATCCAAGTCTGAGGGTAAAATCCATGTTTCTAAAACATTTGTATTCACAATCAAACACGATAGTTGCCTTATGGGTCGAGGCATATCCTCCCCATACTTCTAAAATGTTTACAAACCCTATCGAAACTCTCTGAATCAAAACACTACACTCAGGACATCACATAGTCGACCATCATCTCATCTACACAGAGTTTTCAAAGCTACCGCTGAGGCTTACCGGTTGGTATAGTTGCAGCCAACCAACGACACCCAAATAGGAGAACACCCACGAACTATTACCCTATCAACAACCACATCAACGTTGTGGCCAAACATTTATCTTATCAAGAAAACAAAACTTAGTATTAAACAAACCAACAACTACTGCATTAAATGTCAAATGTGAAAGCTACAGGAGGAGTTTTCGAACACAATACCTTCAAATCAGTTGGCCAACAACAGCAACAATCACCAGATGGGGGTAAAGTAATGGATATCATTCATGCTATCAAATGCCGAGGCTCGATTGAAACCCCACACAAGATACCAACTTCCAAACAAACTAAACAGTGCCGAGACCTGAAACAACCATGGCAGATGGTTGATTTCTCATTTAAATCAATCTTTCATTTTAAAAACCCTCAACAAGTTTTTACGATCGAAAACATATCAAGACAAGCACTAAGCTGCCAACCATCACATCTATCACTGTACAAAGAACTGAGTAGTTCGACTCCTAAATCTTCATGAGTCATGGGTTCAAAACCTGGCCTCACAACTCAAAACGCATAACAGAAAGACCTACAAACCTTCGTCCTGTCGGCCAGTTGCAAAGCCAAAACCCACCGTTTTCCAAAACTCACAATAAACACGATGATCGAAACAAGGTAGGGTTTAACCCATACCATTCATTACACTGCCAAGATCAACGGTGGAGATCACCAGGAGTCTTACGAAAATATCAATCTGGGTACAACACTGCAATACGATCAATATAGATCTTCTCTGATAAACTGTCAAATACTTGTCACAACTTTAATCTCTTACCTGTAAATCTGTCACAAGTACAAAATCACATACTTTAGCACGAATGCTAAGTAAGCCTCAGGGAGTCCGTAGGACCCCTTCATCAATCAAACAAAAGTACATTTTTCAAACAGTTGTTTCAACATTTATAAATAACAACAGTAGAAATGGTAGCAGCACAACTAAATTTGGATAAGATCAAAACATAAGCTGAAATCTGTTTGTCGCAAATTCTTACTTAATAAACCAACATGGCATCTCATATAGCAAAATAGCATTTCATGCATTCTTCTATTTATGCATTCATTAAATAAGCAATAAATGTCACGTAGAAAAATTTTAAATTTTTGTGATTTTTCCGGGATCTTACATGAGGATAATATTGAAAGAGACCAACTTCTACATCAGAGACGAAAGGTGCCACGACCTGCATTATGTGTAGCATTACTTCAAAATTTTCTATGATCAGTTGAAGGAGAGAGGTATACAGATGGATCAACATTGGATATGGTCAAATGGTTTTGCAAGCCAGTTAAAAAATGCACGTGTATTCCATTGGTTGTGTATTTTGCACAAGACTTATGATGTGTTGCATATATGGAACTATTTTGAGACCAGCCATTGAAAGGGAGAGAATGATGGTTCTGGAGCATGTCTCAAAACTTCCTAACGAAGGGAGGAGATGAGGTGCATGACAAACCCTCATATTTTGGATGCATAATCCATAGTTTAATGGTGCTCTACAAAAATGTCAAATCGAACCACAAGGCAACACAAACCAATAGGTAGAGGACATGTTGTCAAAACGTTCTGGCATGTGGTTGATATAGATCGATTGTGTTCTTATAGTTGTAGTACTATACAAGGAACTTGTGTATTTCATTCGGTTCGAAGCTCAAATAACCCCTTATTTGAAATATGGATGTAGAAACTTGCTTGCTTTTGTGGGCCTTGCAACAATTGTGAGTGGGATGAGTGTGAATCAATGGATTGGGTTGATGAATGGGATCATGTATCACTTGCAGTGGACCCACGTGGAGTTGTTGAAACAATCAAGTTAGAGGAAGTCCAGTCCTCTATTTCGAATGAATATTATCATATATATGATCTTGTATAGCCAGGTAAACATTTCTGCATTCATATCTTGGTTCCCACCTTATTTTTGTAATTATCCAAGTTATCAAATCACTACTTGTTGGAATATGACCATAAAATGCATTTTTGTAGGACACATCTACACCGTTGTCGCCTTGACAGACAGTGCAATTGGCATGATGCATCCAGGGGAAGCAAACACTCCTCACATAATTAACCAATAGTGAAGGCATTACCTTTCCGACTGGCTCGATGGTTGTTCAGGGAGAATATCTTACAGTAGATGGAAAGGGACCAAAGAGTAATGGCTACACATACACAGATTATAGACCAGGTTCACGTGTGTATCACTTTATGCACTTGATCATTGGTACAAACATCCAACTACAAACAATGTCAACAAAGTCATCAAACAAGATACACTACTTACTACCTCATGCAGAGCACGATAGGTTATTTGAGACAATAAAAAATAGAGAGGATCTAGAAGGCCTAATTGATTGAGGTACATAGTTTAGTCATGTGATTTTTTATTCGTGCATGTCTAATGTTATTCATGTTAGATAGTTTATTTGATATCGTTATCTTATATTGTTTATTTGATGTTTGAGTTATGTTTAAGTTATTATTACTATACATTAATGCTTTACACCAACCACTCTAATTCAAGTTTTCATCCCTTTAGGAAAACTTTGCATGCATAAACAAGATTGAAAAATCATCTTATATTATAACATTTCATAATATTCAATAGAAATTAGAATCAA
Source organism: Larix kaempferi (assembly GCA_027924585.1). Lineage (NCBI taxonomy): Eukaryota > Viridiplantae > Streptophyta > Pinopsida > Pinales > Pinaceae > Larix > Larix kaempferi. Next base: position 880,871 of record BSBM01000337.1, on the reverse strand, counting down.
TACACATTAATGACTACACATTTGTCATTCACAAATCACAATGAGACACATAGATGCATTGAAATTTGATAAGCATTGGGCAATAGCTCAAGACGTCGGAACCATATTTCTCATTAAGTCGTCAAAATAAAAATGTATTACATAGATGTCAGAATGCCACTGGGCATTGGAAAATGCCAAATAGACTAATAATAAATACAAAAAGGGGTTGATCAAGATGGAACAATCTCATATGTCAATAGTTCTCCTCCATGCCCGAATCAACAAACTCATCACTGTCGTAATCATCCGAGTCCTCTGCCTCCTCCTCCTCCTCTCTGCCCATCTGACAATCTGAATATGTTGGTGTGGAGGATGACCCCTCCATGTTATCACCATCATCATAGCCTCCAAATATCCCAGTGGAAGTGGAAAAATCTACAAATCCAATCCATGTCACATCTGAACTAATGGATTTCAGTGCTAAATTCAAGGAATGGACAATGCAATGTGTCCAAATAACATGTAATAGAAATAAATGCATGTATAAATGACTCTACAACACTAACAACCCAAATGAATGGTGTCCAAAATGAACATGCCTGTGGATATTTACAGTTGCATTATCCATGATGATTTGTACACAAGAATCAACACCTCTCTAATGAATAAGTAGAACATGCATGGATGAAGTCAATCTCATCATCACACCTCTCTTCCGCTAATATATCCCTAATCTAGCTTATAGACCCTGGTCTATCACTAGAAACCACACAAAAAAAATCTAGCCCCTTGAGCAAAATTGCGATGCCCTTCACTAAGCAAAACCCTAGTTTGGAGATGGCACAATAACACCATTTCCTGGCATTGGAGGCAGGGTTTGGGGGGTCCCCTGGATAGAACCCAGCATCATGACCGATTGGAATCGATGGCTTCATGATCGGAGTCACAGTTTTGGTGCTACGGGCACTTTAGTCAGGCACCCCATGGCCATTTAGGGACACTTTAAGAAATTGCTCTCGGGGCACGAAACCCAAACCGATGAGCAGAATTGGATTCCGTCAGCTCCCACACATGCATATGGACATTGTGGAAGTGTTCAAAATGGCCATGGATGCCCGAGAGCCTTCGGATGAGAATTGACCCCCTTGAGAAAATATTGAATGGCATTCACGGAGCAAAACCCTAGTTCTCGAGATAGCACAATAGCATCATTTTCAAGCATTCGAGGCATGTTCTGGGGGGGCGGGGGGTAGATAGAACCCGACGTCCTAAATCCACCAGAATTGATGGCTTCATGATTGGAGTCACAGTTTGGTGCTACGGGCATTTTAGTCAGGCACCCCATGGCCATTCAGGGACACTTTGAGGAATTGCTCCAGGGGCACGAAACCCAAACCGATGAGCGAAATTGGGTTCCATCAAGTCACATCTTAAAATGGACATTGTGGATGTTTTTATGATGGCCACGCATACCCAAGAGTCTTCAGATGAGAATTGGCCCCCTTGAGCAAAATTGGAATGGCCTTCATTGAGAAAAACCCTAGTTCCAGAGATGGCACAACAACACTGTTTTCGGGCATTCAAGGGACGTTGTGGGGGGTCCTCCAGATAGAACCCAGCATCCCTAATCCTACATAATCGACGGATTCACGATTAGAGTCACGGTTTTGGTGATACAGGCATTTTGGTCAGGCACCCTATGGCCATTCATGGACACTTTGAGGATTTGCTCTAGGGGCACGGAACCCAAACCAACTAATGGAATTGGGTTTCGTCAGCTCCTACATGCGTGCATGGCCATTTTGGATGTGTTAATGATGGACATGCATGCCCGGGAGCCTTTATATGAGAATTGACCCCCTTGAGCAAAATTGGAATGGCCTTCATTGGGAAAAACCCTAGTTCGAGAGATGGCACAATAGCACCATTTACGGAAGTTCGAGGCACATTGTGGGGGGGGGGAACCAACTAGAACCTGACTTCTCGAATCCACCAGAATCGACGGATTCGCTATCGGAGTCACGATTTTGGTGCTACAGGCATTTTGGTTAGGCACCCTATGTCCATTCAGGGACACTTTGAGGAATTGCTTCGGGGGTATAAAAATCAAACCAGCGAGTGGACTTGGGATCCGTCAGCTCCCACACATGCACATGGCCATTATGGACATGTTCACGATGGCCACACATGCCCGGGAGCCTTAGGATGAGAATTGACCCCCTTGAGCAAAATTGGAATGGCCTTCACTGAGAAAAACCCTAGTTCCGGAGATGGCACAATAGCACCATTTTCAGGCATTGGAGGCATGTTGTGGGGGGTCACCAAGATAGAAACTGACATCTTGAATCCACTGGAATCAATGGCTTCATGGTCGGAGTCACGGTTTTGGTGCTATGGGCATTTTGGTCAGGCACCTCGTGGCCATTCAGGGACACTTTGAGGAATTGCTCTGGGGCATGGAACCCAAACTGGCAAGCGGACTTGGGTTTATTCAACTACCACATGTGAAAATGGAAATTTTGGATGTGTTCAATATGGCCATGCATGCCCAGGATCCTTCAGATGAGAATTGACCCCCTTGAGCAAAATTGGAATGGCCTTCACTGGGAAAAACCTTAGTTCCAGAGATGGCACAATAACACCATTTTTGGGCATTGAGGCACATTGTGGGGGGTCCCCTAGCAAGAAACTGGCATCCCGAATCCCTCGGAATCGACGACTTCACGATCCGAGTCACGGTTTTGGTCCTTCGATCATTTTTGTCAGGCAACCCGTGGCGATTCACGGACACTTTGAGGAATTGCTCCAGGGGAACGCAACCAAAAACGACGAGATGAATTGGGTTCTGTCAGCTCCCACATGTGCACATGTCCATTGTGGACATCTTCACGATGGCCATGCATGATCGAGAGCCTTCAGATGAGAATTTACCTCCTTGAGCAAAATTGGAATGCCCTTCACTAAGCAAACCTCTAGTTCTACAAATGGCACAATAACACCATTTTCGGGCATTCGAGGCACGTTGTGGGGGGTACCCCATTGAATAAATAATCCAGCTACAAAATTATGCTCTAAGAAATATTTTATCCCCAACAGGTGAGAAATGGTGGGAATTTCCCTAAGCCCATTTAGGCCAGTTGTAGGTGCAAAACAGGATGAGTGGTTGTTTTGGCAGGCCAATATTTTCTTGACCATAGACGTTTTTTCAAAACTGAGCCAATTTTCAAGTGCATAAATAATCCACCTACAAGCTGATGCTTTCAGAAAATTTATATCCTTCACAGGTGACAAATGGTGGGATTTTTCCAAGCCTACATAGGCCCGCTTTTCAATACTTAACCAATTTTTCCAATGGCGAGCATTTTTCTGGCACAGTGAAAAACAGGTTGAATGGTCGTTTTGGCAGGAAAATATCTCCTTTACTAGAGACTTGTTTTAAAAAATGAGTCAATGGTCAGGTGAATAAATCATCCACCTACAAAATTATGCTCTCAGAAATTTGTATCCCTCAGGTGACAAATGGTGGGCATTTTCCTAAGGCCATTTAGGCTAGTTCTAGGTGCAAGACAGGCTGAGTGGTTGTTTTGGCAGGCCAATATTTTCTCAACCATAGAATTTTTTTCAAAACCGAGCCAATGGTTAAGTGCATAAATCATACACCTGCAAGTTGATACTTTCAGAAATTTTTTATCCCTCACATGTGAGAAATGGTGGGAATTTTTCCAAGCCTACTTAAGCGCATTTTTCAATACTTAACAAATTTTGCCAATGGAAAGCATTTTTTTGGCAGGGTGAAAAACATGTTGAATAACTATTTTGGAAGGAAAATATCTCCTTGACCAAACACTTGTTTTCAAAAATGAGTCAATGATCAAGTGAATAAATCATCCACATACAAACTTATGCTCTCAAAAATGTTTTATCCCTCATAGGTGAGAAACGGTGGGCATTTTCCTAAGGCCATTTAAGCCAGTTCTAGGTGCAAAATAGGATGACTGGTTGTTTTGGGAGGCCAACATTTTCTTGACCATAGAATTTTTTTCAAAACTGATCCAATGGTCAAGTGCATAAATCATCCAACTACAAGCTGATGCTTTCATAAATTTTTTATCCCTCACAGGTGAGAAATGGTGGGATTTTTCCAAGCCTACTTAGGCACGATTTTCAATACTTAACCAATTTTTCTAATGGCGAGCATTTTTCTGGCAGGGTGAAAAACAGGCTGAATGGCTATTTTGGCAGGCAAATATCTCCTTGACCAGAGACTTGTTTTCAAAAATGAGTCAATGGTTAAGTGAATAAATCATCCACCTACAAACTTATGCTCTCATAAATTTTTTATCCCTCACAAGTGAGAAATGGTGGGCATTTTCATTTAGTCCAGTTCTAGGTGCAAAATAAGATGAGCAGTTGTTTTGGCAGGCCAATATTTTCTTGACCATAGATGTTTTTTCAAAATCGATGCAATGGTCAAGTGCATAAATCATCCACCTGCAAGATGATGCTTTCAGAAATTTTTTAGCCCTCATAGGTGAGAAATGGTGGGAATTTTTCCGAGCCTACTTAGGCCTGTTTTTCAATACTTAACCAATTTTTCCAATGGCGAGCATTTTTCAGGCAAGGTGAAAAACAGGCTGAATGGCTGTTTTGGCAGGAAAATATATCCTTGAGCACAGGATTTTTTTCAAAAATGAGTCTATGATCAAGTGAATAAATCATCCACCTAAAAACTTATACTCTCATCATTTTTTTATCCCTCACAGGTGAGAAATGGTGGGAATTTTCCTAAGGCCATTTAGGCCAGTTCTAGGTGCAAAACAGGATGAGTGGTTGTTTTGGCAGGCCAATATTTTCTTGACCATAGACTTTTTTTCAAAATCGATCCAATTGTCAAGTGCATAAATCATCCACCTTCAATATCATTCTTTCAAAAAAAATTTATCCTTCACAGGTCAGAAATGGTGGGCATTTTTCCAATCCTACTTAGGCCCATTTTTCAATACTTAACCAATTTTTCCAATGGCGAGCATTTTTCTGGGAAGGTGAAAAATAGACTGAATGGCTGTTTTGGAAGGAAAATATCTCCTTGACTAGAGACGTGTTTTAAAAAATGAGTCAATGGTCAAGTGAATAAATCATCCACTGACAAACATATGCTCTTAGAAATTTTTTATCCCTCATAGGTGAGAAATGGTGGACATTTTCCTAAGGCCATTTAGTCCAGTTCTAGATGCAAAACAGGATGAGTGGTTGTTTTGGCAGGCCAATATTTTCTTGACCATAGATAGTGTGGGGGGACCCCTAGCTGAATCCCGATGTCCGAGATCCATCGAAATTGACGGATGCACGATCGGAGTCGCGAATTTGGTGCTATAAGAATCTTGGTCAGGCACCCTGTGGCCATTTAGGGACACTTTGAGGATTTGCTCCAGGGGAACGGAACCCAAACCGGCAAGAGGACTTGGGTTCTATCATCTCCCACACATGCATGTGGCCATTGTGGACGTGTTCGCTATGGCCACGTATGCCCGAGAGCCTTCATATGAGAATTGACCCCCTTGAGAAAAATTGGAATGGCCTTCACCGAGCAAAACCCTAGTTCCATAGATGGAACAATAGGACCGTTTCTAAGCATTTGAGGCACGGTGTGTGAGGGACCATAACAGAAACAAGGCACCTCAGATCCATCCGAATCTACAGATTTGAGATTGGGGTCATGGATTTGGTGCTACAGGCAATTTTGTAAGGAACCCCATGGCCCTTTAGGGACACTTTGAGGATTTGCTCCGGGGGCACATAACCAAAAATGGGGAGCAGACTTGGGTTCTGTGTGCTCCCACATGTCCATGTGGAAATTTTGGATGTGTTCACGATGGACATGCATGCACGGGAGCCTTCAGATCATAAATGACCACCTTGAGCAAGATTGGCATGGCCTTCACTGAGAAAAACCCTAGTTCCAGAGATGGCACAATAGCATCATTTTCGAGCGTTCGAAGCACGTTGTGCGGGGGGCCTAGCTGAAACCCGGTGTCCTAGGTCCATCGAAATCGACAGATTCACGATCAGAGTCACGGTTTTGATGATACGGGCATTTTTGTCAAGCACCCCATGGCCATTCAGGGATACTTTCAGGATTTGCTCCGGGGGCACGGAACCAAAACTGACGAGCGAACTTGCATTCCATCAGCTACCACACGTGAATTTGGATATTGTGGATGTTTTCACGATGGGAACCCATGCCCGGGAGCCTTCAGATCATAAATGACCCCCTTGAGCAAGATTGGCATGGTCTTCACCTAATAAAACCCTAGGTCCAGATATGGCACAATAGTACCGTTTCCTAGCGTTTGACGCATGTTGTGGGAGGTCCCTTAGTTCAAACCCGGCACCCCAAATCCATCAGAATCGATGGATTTGCGATCAGAGTCATGGTTTTGGTACTACAATCATTTTCTTCAAGCATCCCGTGGCCATTCAGGGACACTTTGAGGAATTGCTCCGGGGGCATAGAACCAAAACCGACGAGAGGAGTTGTGTTTCGTCACCTCCCACATGTGGATGATTTCACGATGGCCATGCATGCCCGGGAGCGTTCAGATCATAAATGACCCCCTTGAGCAAGATTGGCATGGCCTTCACTGAGCAAAACCATAGTTCCAGAGATGGCACAATAACATCATTTATGATCGTTCGAGGCACATTGTTGGGGGGCCTCTAACTGAAACCCAGCGTCCTAGTTCCATTAGAAGCAATGGATTCACAATCAAATTCATGATTTTTCTGCTACGTTCATTTTCATCAAGCACCCCGTCGCCATTCAGGGACACTTTGAGGATTTGCTCCAGAGGCACGGAACCAAAACCAATGAGTGGGCTTGGGTTCCATCAGATCTCACATGTGCATGTGGCCATTGTGGATGTGTTCATGATGGCCATGCATGCTCGAGAACCTTTAGATCATAAATGACCCCCTTGAGCAAGATTGGCATGGCCTTCATTGAGCAAAACCCTAGTTTCGGAGATGGCACAATAGAACCGTTTCTGAGCATTCGAGGCACGTTGTGGGGGGGGGAGGCTAGTTGAAACCAAGTGCCCCGGATCCATCAAAATCGATGGATTCAAGATCGGAGTCACGATTTTGGTGCTACAGGAATTTTAGTCAGGAACCCCATGGCCATTCAAGGACACTTTGAGGATTTTCTCCGGGGGCACAGAACCCAAACCTGCGAGTGGACTTGGGTTCCTTCAGGTCCCACATGTCGATGTGGCTAATGTGGATGTGTTAATGATGGCTAGGTTGTTACACAAAAATCTCATCATCATGAGTCATGTGTCAACTCAGTTCCTTAATCCCTAAAGTTTCTTTGGCTAAAACATCTTGAGTAAGTTGTTTCCCTTGCATCCCACCATTCCTAGTAGTTCTGGCGCATCCGGCTTCCCAACAAGAGGCACCAAATCTTGGTTGGTGCTTGATAGGTTCTTCGCTCATTATTCCTTGCCCCAGGATAGCACTCCAAAGGCATGCAAGGCTTAGAAGAGTCTCGTTAGTGCCATTGGCTCTTGTTTCCCTCATGCACATTGCGCCTGACCCTTCTTGACGCCTTTTGTCTTCATGTAAAGTGAGCCAAGGTTGGTTAATGTGGATAACAAGGAGCTTCAATTGAATTTTGAAAGTTGGGTGACATGGAGCCCTATCCCTAATTGGTAGGAAAGGATGGTATTCAGATCCTAACCTAATGGGAAGATCCCTTAGACCTCTCCCCCTAATCCTCAACCTACTCTATCCTCCTAGCCTTATCAATAGGACCTCTCTCTCCATTGAGAAGAGTGGAAGGACTATAGAAATTCCATGCTGGTGGAATTATCCTACGGGATCCCTATTCATCCCTTGGGATCCATACATCACCCTTTGGAGGCTTGGCTTGGATTGTTGGACATGCACTCCCATGAGCCTTTGGATCATAAATGAACCCCTTGAGAAAGACTGTGATGGACTTCACTAAGAAAAACCTTAATCCTGAGATGGAACCATGTATGAGCACATATCTAAGCATATTATGCATATCACATGCCAATATATAGACTCTTGAATGATCATCCAAGAGAAAACATATCTGCATGCTGCAATCCATAGCATCACACAAGAGAAATCTCTCCATGAATATCCAAGTTTATGAAATTGCATTGCTTTGTGAAAAAATTCCAATGCCTCTCAATGGTGATGGTGATTTAGTTTGAACTCACAAATCATTCCATTATATTTGTAACGCCAATATCAAGAAGCAATATCTAGAGTTACATATGACCAAATTGAGAAAACAAAATCCGTTGGAAATATTTAAGAATGAGGAATATGTACACATACTAATTTGTGGGTGTCACATAGTATGTGAGTCCACTAACAAGTAAAATGTATAAGTGATTCCTTTTTACAAAAAAAATAACTTCAGTCTATTATTTTCAAGGTTCATATCCTTGTTCATCATTTTAGGAGTATCCAAACATAAAATGATAATCCATGACTATTGTTCATGGACATAGGCTCTTGGATGCCTTGGATGTGATTTTTTATTATTAGAAGAACCATTTTGATGACAAATATTTATTGATCATCATGAAGGATGAGTACCTTGTTTGTAATGGAAATCAAGGTGTATCCATGAATTGTGTGAGCTAGCCTATATGTTTTTGCTACGCATAATTTTCCATGGAAAGTAGATTTGATAGTCCCACTACTTATTAGCAAGCCTTCTGAATGTTTCCAAACCTTTTATATAAAATAAAATTGAAATTAATGCCCATTATTTCCCACGAAGGGTAGATGCAATGGTAACTATAAATAAATTCCCCCCGTGATGCTTTAGTTCACCTTTGCTTAGAAGATGAATGCCATTGTTGGAAGGAGGAATGTGAGGTGAATGTCATTGTTGGAACGAGGAATTTGAGATGTGTTATAGGCAAGGGGATGATCAATCAAGTGTGAACATATTATATTCAAGGGTGATTGGATTCAAGGATATAGTTGGTTAGTTAAATTGATGAATTTTATTCTTATTATACTTAGTACATGTTCATGCTTATAATATATGAATGAATGGGACTTCCACCTTCTAATTAATTCATAGATTAGTGTATCTCCTTTAGTAAATTATGCATATGCCCATTTAAATATGTATTCCTTTTATCCTACAAGAAAGGCTCCCAAGGTATACGGCTATGTATGTTTTTGTTTTAGATTTATTATGCACATGTTCTTTCATGTTATTTGTTTTAATGCTTATGTTTATAAAGTTGTCCATGTTATAACTCCATAACTCAATGGTTTTTAAACAAACCCTAACACACCATGATCCAACAAGATACAAATATAGACAGGCGATATATAAATCACATAACTAGAAATCCATATACATCAAGGCTGCAAAACTTGAACAAACATATAACATTTATTATCAAATAGCGGAACATGGTTCCCAATGTACATATGATGGAAACTCATTCCCTATACAAAATCCGACAACTTGTGCTATAGATAAAAAATACATGGAAACTCGTGCCCTATACAAAATCTGACAACTCGTGCCGTAGATCCAAAATACATGGAGACCTATGCCATAGATACAAAGGACATGGAAACTAGTACCCAAAACTCCCACATCATGGCTAATGTACATAACATGGTGTTTCAAGCATCGTGAACACCCTGGTCAATCCCAAGCACATCTCCAAAATTGATCTTCCTCTTCTTGGAGCTACTGGTATCTTGGGTCTTCTTCCGTCTAGGAGTAGACCGTCTCTGCAGGATCTGAAACAAATGATATAAGATACCATCTGTTATAGGTCAAATCTACACTTCTCCGTCCTGTGATCACCTTGCCTTGTAGATCACACAAAAGGACATAAAGGATGGAAGAGCTAGATTGCCTCAGATGATTTGATGCTAGAAGTACACTTCTCACCTGAAAAGATTGTAGTTTCTCTTGTTTTTTCCACATGTATGACCCTCTCTGCAATGTAGACCAGAGTACACCTTGAGAAATAAGCTACTCTCCTCAAGGAAAACCAGTGTACATCTCCGAAAAAGTTGTAAATGCATGTTCTAAAGCACAGAAGTTGCTTCCTGTACGCTACTATTGTTGTATGAAACCCACGTACATCTTAAGATGAAATCAAAAATATATTAATTTGACGAATTGGGATTAGTTGAAGTTGGTTCTGCAACTTCCTCAACCTCCCAATCCAACTACCTCTCGAATCTAACTGCCTACCATGTCCCATAAATACAAGGAGGATCCATGAGAGGGGTTACACTCAACAGACTTAGAATACACAAGAAAGAATCTTGAGAGAAGGCTTGAAGTACTGTTATGCTGAAGGAAAGTCCCAAGTCAGAGTGAAGAGCAAGAGTTCAGGATCTGGTTGCAGAAACATCTCTACATGTCAGGTATATTGTACTGTTCATGTTTCTTTGACAATAAAAAGGTCGAAACACCATTCCTGTCCCAAATCAGATATCTATTGGATTGTATGTCTATTTGGCTTAATTCTTGATTATATTTGATGTTAAATTGCTTTATAATTTCATCATATGTTATATGGTCAAGATACGCTTAGGAAGGTATATTTTGTATTGCAGGTTCGTCAAGCAGAAGATCAAGTGGGAGATCAATTGAAAGACCAAGCGAAAGCTAGGATCAACCGTTGAAAAGAGGTATGTCTTTCAATCCCAATCTATTTCTTTTGCAGTAACTAAATGCAATATAATCAATGTGTTTACCTGTTAATCCCATCCAGTTGGTAGTGTCCATCTCCTCACTATATGGTAGAAATCTTGAACAACAGACTGGCGACTCCACTGGGGAGTAACCACTTAGTTGTTCTTCTCCAGGAGACTTAATTTTGGTTTTCTTCCAGCCCTTTTTTCAGTTTTGATTGTCTGAGAGGCCCTGTAGGTCTGTGTTATCTTTCCTATCTACTTGGTTCAACTCATTTTTTGGTTTGCAAAGCCTGTTTGTGCCCTTTTAAGGCATGTATGCTGGTCTCCCCTACTTACAGCTATGTTTTTCACTTGATGAATGCCCCTGCTTGCACTGCACAGTAGCGTACCTATCGTGAGGTATGCTGGTTGTAACACTGCACTGTGGTGTATGTTCCTGTAGTGTCTAGTTTTGCTATTAGGGTTTGTTTTCCAAGCTTTGGTTGTTGTTCCATCCTGTTGCTTTGATGTCTTCACTGACCCTTGAGACCTCATATGTCTCTGTTAAGTCTTGTAAGCCTTTCCAATCTCTTTTAGCTTGTTTTTGCTTGGTTGAGTCTTTGTTTAAGTGTCTTTTCCGCTTACGAGCCCTTTTTTGAGTTCGCGCACTATTCTTGTTGGGCATAGCTACATTCTTCCACCCTAGTTGCTGTTGCAGTCATACAGACCTACATCATTAATGTTTGTTGTCTATTGCAACGTATAGCATGCTTTCTTTTTGTCTTATCCTTTCCATTAGGGTTTGACTTCAAGGTTGATTCCTTAGGATTGCTTTCGAATGGTTGTTGGTTCAGACACTTGTTGATTGTTCTATCAGTTTCAGTTCAAGTCTAATTTTATTGGTTATTATTAGTTTTTTAGTTTTATCTAATAACCAATAAAATTAGATAAAACTAAAAAAATAATAATAACCAATAAAATTAGATAAAACTAAAAAAATAATAATAACCAATAAAATTAGATGTCTCATGCTAATTCAGATAACAATTATATATATATATATATATATATATATATATATATATATATATATAAACTGAAAAAAATACATTCTAAATAACATTTTAAATGTGTTTCTTATTAAAAGTCAACATCTACATGGTCTTTGGTATAATTCTCATAAAAATTCAATCAAAATTAGAGAGAAATTTTATCGATAAAGATTTAAAAGGGTTTTTTTGGTTTCTTTAAATAAATTACAAAATAAAATTTGATTGATAGAGTTAAAATTATTATTATTTAACAACCATAACAAAACTACTTTAGCCTCTTAATAAATGCACAGATGTATTGTCTTAACTTCTCTTTTATCATGTTAATAACCATATGGATTCTGTGAATTGATTTGTGATGGCTACTCTTTGATTCCTCTAATAACCTCTTGGATTCCTCTAATAATGTATAGTATCGATTGCTCATTCTTGAAATTACATCTATAAGTCACTGACTTGCTTTGCCATCGGATTACACACCGTCTTTGTCACAACAGAAATCTATGCTACCGCTCTGTGTGCCCTTGGTGGCAAGTCTCAAGTCAAGTATGTCACTTGGTTCTTGACTCCTCCGTTTAGGCAAAAATTCCCAACATCTCCTTTTTCAGGCATTGTAATTTTCACACTATGTTTGACTCTATAAGGCACTGGTCCTTGCACCATTTTTCATTTGCTTATTATCAATCTCAAGTTCGTTCTGCAAGGGTAGGAGCAAATTCTAACTCCTGTTTTTGGAAAGTAAACTCCTACTTGTTATAGCATTATGTGTTTCTATAACGCTCTAGCATTATAGAAACACACAGCTCTATAGCATTATGTATTTCCATAACGGTCGAGCATTTTTGTTTCCTATCCTGTGTTTTAAATGACATGGAAATGAAAACGCTCGAGCATTATGGAAACATATAATGCTATAGCATTATGTATTTCCATAACACTCAAGCATTTTTGTTTCTGGTCCTGCGTCTTAAATGACATGGCAGGCCCGGGTCCACCTATGCCTAGTCCACCTATACCTAGTTCAAAGAAACCCTCGAGTGTTTTGGTTTCACTAAACTTTCACGTATTTTGTGAAACTAAGATTGCATCTAAAAATTCCCTCATATAAGGCCACGTAACATGAAAAAAATATTCAAGGTGTAAATATAAAGCATTCAAATGATAACATAAATAAATAAATAAAAACATAAACAATTTTTTTGTTTAATTGATTAAAATTATTAAAAATAATTTTACACTCAATTAACATGCTCTACAAACCAATTACTATATTCCAACTAATTAATCCCTTAACTGTAATCCCTTGGTTTATATTCCAACTAATTAATCCCTTAACTGTAATCCCTTGGTGAAAGAATGCATGAGCTAACAAAAAATATAGGTTATTATACTTATGTTTCTAGATTTTAGAAATTACCTTAGGAGTGTAATCATAATTCAATAATGTTGGTAAACACATTTCTTCACTTTATACTTAAAATTAATTTACCATGATTATTTTAATACATTAATTTAAAATTTATTATTTCCCACCAAGGTAGGGATATACTTTCTATTGGAAAGTCAAATTCTTTTGACTTATATTAATTTGGTTTTTAAAACTATTTTTTACAAAGTTTCATAATGTTTTATATCATTTCGATATTAAATTTAATATTTTGAAAAATTAAAATAAATTTAACAATTTTTTAAAAACAAAATTTTGATTTTCTAATTAGTTTAGTACAATTTAGATGGGACATAAGTCGCTGGAGAAGTGATTTTTATTTTCAAATTTTAAAAATAAATAAAAATAATTTAAAAACCAAAAAATTATAAAAATGCCACATATTCTATTCTAGTACTTCAGTACATTAAATAGAAATAAAGCACTCGCCAGCTGAGAGAAAACCGGACGACATATGACAGAGATAACTGTAATACGCACATGCTTCACAACACCTAAGTTCAAATGTCAATAAATATTTTATTAAATCTGCATTTTGGAAAGTTTCAACTGTACTCTTCACCCAAAAAGAAACTGCTATGGCTACTTACTGTGGTCAAATCTTTGCAACGCGACCAGGTTCTGTACGCTCCACTAAATCCTCCTACTTCTCTTCCAAACTAGTCTCAGATGCTCTCCCAATCTAAGCATCCACTCAAACAACACCACTGGAAACTCTACCCAGAAGACCTCATAACTGTAATGATCATCTTGCATCAACCGGGATTGCTGGCTCCGATTATGCCAGAAGCTTGTTGGTTACAATAGTTGTTTGGAAATTTATAGATTCCTCTTTACTCTACTACCTTGCATTCTTCATTTTGGAAAGTTTCGGCATTGGACCTTTCGTAATAGGTCGAACAAACTCTGTAGGAAAAAATTAAAGACCGCTTCAAAAAACGAACTGCGTTCTCGTTGGCGTAGCATCCATTAAAAATTCAACTTCACTGATCTCACAAGAACATTAATAGATCAATGCACATACGTGAATGACACACCGTTTGGGGGAACTTGAAGCCGCGACGATACTTACCTCGAGATATTTGGGGGCGAACTCGACAGGTCTAGCCGCATGACACTGTACTGCTTCCTATTTCCGTCATTTAGCAAAAGGAACCAATGTTGCAGAATATCGCGTGGACTGACTTTTGTTACCCTCCATTATTATACAGTTTCTGCATTCCTCCTGCACTTCAAGTTGAAGTGACGGAGACAAAACTAACCATTTTCTTCATATTTATGATCATCTCAGTGACCTTCAACATGTCTGATGTCCTTATTTAATTCACATGGTCTGTGGTCATTGCATACACAACGACGAGAAAGATATTCCAAGTTTTTGGAATACCTCAATGGTTAAATGGTAACTAAATCATTTTTATTGGACGTTTGTTCGTTTTCAGACTTTTTTCCGTATATTGAAACTGCAATTTACATGGGAGCTGTAATTTCTTCAATTCATAACTGCGACTGAAAAGGTTTAGGGATTTTTTAATGGACCAAAATATTTAAAATTACAATTCAAAGAACAAAACCCTCTAAATTAAAGATCTAGAGCGATTTAGTTAACGTTTAGAAAGTGCCTAAACCGTGGGCTAAATGCTAACTAAATTGCTATGGACTGTGTTTTTCCATTTTCAAGTGGTTTACCGGCTTATCTCTGAACATAATTATGGATCCATATGTTGTATTCTTGGTCTAACCTATACCAAACTCATTAAATTACACTGTAAGGGTACCCTGCTTGCTTTTGGTTGAGGGACCCCCCAAAAAAATGTTGACTATTTATGGGCCTCTAATGTGAGTGAAGTGGTATTGTGATACAAACATATATGACAGAATTGAATATCTATAGAAGGTTTGATGAATAGGCGAGTTAAAAATTTTGTTTGTTTTGGGTCGGAGGTAAAACTTATAATGGGTAAAGAATTTCTTTAATTTCACTCTACACTATGATGTAAAAATTCATAATAAACAGCCTCTCTGACAGGAGACCGGAGGGGACGAGATGAACTTACGCTAACAATGGATTTGATTAGTCCAGCCCTAGTTGGGAAGTTTCTTCACTTGAACCAGGGCATGGTTTGCAACAATGCAAGTTCTTTTAATATCGAGGCAGGATTTTATGGAAAGATGAATGAAGGAGAAGCATATCCCCAAAGACGGAAACCATATAGCCAAAAGAGCCATTATGTACAGCCGCGTATTAAGAGATATGTACTGCCAAATCTTCCATGAATCCATGGTTTAATGAAAAAATTGGAGATGGTTTGATATATGAAAAAATTGGATATGTACAGGCAGCTCTTAGTTTGAGTTCATTTCATAAGCATTGTTATCGGTTTGCATAATTTAGTCTGAGTGTTTATTCATGTGAAGATCATGGAAGTATTTCAGGTGTGCTTTCAGTGACAGAATGACACTCATTATCCACCTGCTGCTCACAATGTACGCTTGTTTATTTTAAGGGTATTCTTCATGTCATCATGATTTGTTCTTGATCGGTTCTAGCATGGCAATTATTAAGTAGTCACACGTCTCTATCTTGTTGCTTTGAATTTTTGTTAAGTGCTCCTGCTCCTGTGTGGGTAGGAAGATAACTGTCTCAAAAACCTTTATGTAATGGCTAAATTTGTAACAATCACAACTACATATAGCTTCTTGTGCTCAGATAATTGTCTTCATGATTGGTTTTATTGGCTTGGCCATCATATTGTATGTAGCGATTTTCTGTTCTAAATAAATGAATGTATGGCATGATCAGATATCTTAAATACATTACTTTTCCCCCTGCGAAAGTTATTTTTCATTGTACTTGGTAAGCAACAGCACTAGATTCGTCGGCCTACTTTTTCAAAGAAAATATTTGGCCTCCCGAAAGCATTGATATTTTATACAAACCTGCAAACATTGCTCGTCTAGATAAAAATAACATTACTTTACTATGTTGCAATTTCAGAATTCAAGCCTGCAAACATTGTTTTTTTTTTCCCAGAGTACAGTATTTTAATTTCACTTTCAGAAAATATTCAAATGTAACATTAACATTTAGCTATCAAAATATATTTAATTATAATAATAACATTACGCTTTACTTTTATCTGGAACACTATCTTCTAATTTCACACATTGATTAATAACACAGACTTTTCTCTAAAATACGATAGCTTCATTTCACGGTTTCAAATAGTTATAATATCATTACTTACTAACATTACTTTCTTTTGCAAACATTGATTTTTCAGAATAGAATATTTTAATTTCACTTTGATTTTTGTGAATTTTATGTTTTTCTCTTTCAAAAATAGATAATAACATTAATAACTATACTTTTCTTTGTAATTTATGGTTTTAATTCGAGTTTCATTATTTTCTTTTGCAAATTTCAAAATATAATTTAATTTTACTATTCAAAATATATATTTAATGAATATAATAATTTAATTTCATGGTTTCAAAATATATCTTAATTTCACTGTTTCAAAATGTATTTTAATTTACTATTTAAAATAATATTTACTGTTGCAAAGTAGCTAGGATAAACCTTAGTATTTATGGTAATAACTCCGAAGCATCCTTATGTAAAAATTGTGAATTTTCTAATTTTCCTATAAATCAGATGTGGTTAATAGGTAGAATGACGAGATGAATGACAATCTCCCTCTTTAGGTGCAATCACGCCTTCACTCCCATACAACTAAATGCTCACCAAACTGTATAAAGCACTGTCTTAATTCTTAGCATGCCCATCAACTAATCAGGGGCTTAATCCTTAACTTTTTTATGTAAACCAAAAGATGGATTAATACTTAACTTTCTACTTTCTCTACTCGTATGCCAATGAATTGGAAGGGAATTAGCTACATTGCATCTTTCCCTCTTGTTATTTTAAGTTTGTTTACAATAAATTAAAATGTTATGTAGAAAGATGGACAAGAAGAATATACTTGCTAACATCATGGTATAGATTTTAGTGATTGTTTTTTTAAACTCAAGTCAACAATAGTGTTCCAATTGAAAAATATATTCAAGTCACATGGTAAGTCCACTAAAGTCCACTAGAAAATCATTTAGGATATAATAGTCCTTACATGCCATGTGTGAAGCCTTAATCCACAACATAGGTGGTGTGTGAAGCCTTAATCCACAACATAGGTGATGTGCACAAACATAATCTTTGACATGTGTATGAATTAATAAAATTTGACATTGGTATGAATTAATGTAATACGAATAAAAATATATTTTAGCTTTTAAATATTATTAAAACCCGCTTGTGGCTAATTACCTCACAAGCAATGGACTCAAACTCCAACAAGGGCATTGATAAAATTCTAAAGACTCCCTCCAAAGGGGTTCTATGTTATCTAATTCCAAAGGGGTTCTATGTTATCTAATTGTGGACCTTGTGGATTTGACACCATGCTTTTGAGTAAATCTTCACCAAAGTTATGTTTCTTGTTTAGCATGTCACACCCAGTTCTGTGTTTTGTCCTAGCATGTGGAG
The DNA here is from genome assembly GCA_027924585.1 of Larix kaempferi. NCBI lineage: Eukaryota > Viridiplantae > Streptophyta > Pinopsida > Pinales > Pinaceae > Larix > Larix kaempferi. Next base: position 863,146 of record BSBM01000337.1, on the reverse strand, counting down.
AATCCCAACATATTACTTCACCACCGGGACCATGATATGCACCATGTCTCTACTAATCCCCTATGCTACATTCACACGATCAATTTTAGTTCGACAACGATACATGGCTTCAGTAGCTAGAGTTGCCATTAAAGCAACAAGAGGTGCTTCACTTCCATTAAAGAAAGAAGAGGTGCTTCAATATCTTGTTTCACAACAATGTTGTGAAGCTTTTCAAACACTCCCGTTCCTTGTTAAAAGAGAAAGGGAGACGGTTGATGGGAGAGCGCATTTCCAATTTTTGCATCTTCTTGAGATAAAGCATTGTCAGAGCAAGGAATATGCTTCAGCATTGAAAAAGACAGTAGGCGGTTTAAGTGACAAGAGGTAATCGCCATGGTGGCATTAACAAAGGCGGTGGCAGTGACAAGAAGTGGTGGACATGGTGGCATTGAAAGAGGCGGTGGCTCAGAGGACCAAGCAAACTTATTGGGATATGTCTGGGTATTAAATATGTTATCAATGACAAGAAACCCCTTCGTCGTCGCTTGGGAAATAAGACCCCTAATTCATCATCCAATGGCATTTCAAACAAATGAATTAAAACAATTTGGAAAAATAAAGAAGATGGATCTATAATGTAAAATTTAGTAAAATTTGGATAAATTTTTAGTCAAAGCACCAACTAATGGTTGTTGACCGAAGATCGATTACAATATATACCGCCTCATGGTAGGTATAATAATAACAAAATTTGCTTTGGGTTTAAAACATAAAACCATTTATTTAGAGAAATTCAATTTCTCCAAATTGATTATGTATTACATAATTGATTAGGACTTTATAAAAAAGATGTTAATTTTTTTTCATGGTAGCACAAAAAAGGACGATATCTATCCTTTTGGTACGACTCGCCTTTATAAATAATATTAATTACTATCAACAAACACATTGATATTATTAATGTGTTCGAATATACAGATAGGAGTAAATTTGACACACACTATAGGGAAAAACATTATCACTATGGCAAATTTACACCTATGAGCATATTCAAACACATTAATAATATTAATGTGGTTGTTGCTAGTAATGGGTGGGCGCATAGACATATCTTCATAGTATTAATATAATAATATTGTTTAATTAATAATAATCTTATAATTAAATAAAAATAGTATAATTTAATAAAATAGTATTAATAAATTGATATTATTTAATTAATTAATAATATGACATGATGTCAAAGTTGAACCTACTAAAATTTGTCACAATATCACTCCATCTACACCATCATGTACAGGGAGATATGCTTTCCATCCCCATATCTTACTTCACCATTTTCTCTTTCGTATGACCCCCGCAACCAATCTTCCAAGTTGCATTATGCGTCGTTGTGTCATAATCGAGTCATGTCTTGGCATTTGGTCTTTCATACATAGATATATCGAAATGAAAGAGCATATATACATCCACATACATAGATATATTGCAAGGAACATAGTGAAACAATAAACTCATATTCTATTAAATAAATGAAATGGAATAGACTATAAAATAAAAGTAGTTAGAATGGTGGTAGCTATATCTTTGAGAAGAGATGTGGAAGCTACACTCATTCATGATGAGTTGATTACAAAAGGAGTTCAAAGGGACTTTTTATCATAAGCATGAGCGTGAAAACCATAACATCGAAACACCTAACCCTAGGAGATGATTCGTAAAAGAAATTGTGGGTCTCGAGGTGGTCAATTGAGGTCTCAACTTCTCGGGGAGATAACTTTTCCATACGATATTCGTTTAGGGTGTTTGGTAGCTCATTGGAAAGGTATAGCCAATAAGTACACATGTCACCCATCAAGGTTTCGCCTCTGGATATGTATAGACTATGGTGTGGCCAAAAACTTCATTTAGGGCATCAAAGTGGCCCTAGAAGTTTTGGACACAAAAATCCTTAAAAACTGCCAAACTTGAAAAACTATCTTGAGCTCATGGGATAGGTGGGTGGCCACTGATGTCCATTTGGAGTAGTCCTTTGACCCAAAAATTTTCCAAATAGGAAATTTAAAACTATCTTTAACTCGTAAAATAGTTGGGTGGCCACTGATATCTATCTGGAGTAGTCCTTTGACCTGAAAAAATGGCATACTAGAAAAACTATTTTTAACTAGCGGAATGGGTGGGTGGTCACCAATATCCATCTAGGTCAAGTATCCACCTTGGTTCATATGATTATGTTTCCCGACCATTAAATGTTGGCATCATCCTGGATGCATAAAGACATGTTCGAAATCTCAGGGAATTGTGCATTATGTCTATCTGTTTTGAACGATAATATCATGATTGGTGTTATGTATCTAAATTGTTTGGGCCAATGTTGATGAACATGGCCTTGGTTGGTGGTGAGCTCCCAATATGGATGCCTAATGAGGGAAGCTATACCAAGAACCTACTTTAAATGTCAACCCGGGGAACGTACAAACTTTAGAGATGCATGCACTATCTGTGCTCTTATAGGATAATCTCTGTCACAGTTGGATGTCGGTATTGATGTTCTAAAGGTTGTCTACTAAATATGAAAACTGGTTATGCTACGGAATTAAATACTGGAAAGCAATAAATCTAATTAAAAGAATTAAAGTGCTGAAAGCAGTAAATCTATTCTAAGAAATAAAGATACCAAAAGCAGTAAATCTGTTCTAAGAAATAAAGCAGTAAATCTATCTCAAATAATTGAAATGTTGAATGTAAACACTTAATGCAGAATGGTAAATCTAGAAGATGAAAATAACAGATCTATTCTAAGATTTGGGAAAACGAAGTCTGTAGTTACTTTATACCTAAAATGAGAATTCTGATCTGAACCATTTTAAATCCCAAGACTAAAATTGAAGTGCAGTCGTTTCAAGCTATCCATCTATTACCAAAGAAATTGATCACGATGAGAAACAGTCAAAGGCCTTAGATATAAACCATGATATTGAAAGCAAAGTTGATACACATGCAATCATTGATTCAAATATGCGTTGAAAGAAAGAACCTACGGGACTACTGAAACTATTCTGCTGTACTACATAATGTATTATAAACTACTACAGAAATAATAAATCATTCAAGCACTGCCATATGCAATATAACTGTTCATCAATGTAAAAATGCATAATTGAAAAAATACTTGCAAATAGAAATCTCCTGACCTATGTGTTGGAGGGGCCCTCCCCAACCCGTACTCAGGAGAGAATAAAACTCAGAAAAGTGTTGATGTATATGTAACTTCGGAATGTATTTCACATATATGTATATTGTATTCCTATAGAGATATTATTATTCCTCTATAGGGAAGTGTCGTCATTTATATTGTAAGTGTCGTAACTTATACTTGATGGGTTATTAGACCACCTTGTTGGGGTTGGCCCTGTATAAGTCATGTGGGTCAAAGGGTTATTAGACCACCCTATTGGGGGTTGGCCATGTGGGTCAAAGGGTTATTATACCACCCTAGTGGGGGTTGGCCCAGTAAGCATTATGTTAAGTGGTTAAGTTGAGCCCGACCTAGTTGAGTAAAGGTCAAGTCAAGTTAGTGTATAAATAGAGAGTGTGTCTCTCTCATTTTATACATTCTATTCTCTCACTCACACTTGGGAGAGTGGCGCACTTATGGAGGAGGAGGCTCCACTGCTAGGAGAAGACTATCTCTTGTATTCTAGTTGTATCATTGCTCTATCTATCTATGATGAAGTTATTGGGGTTTTTCACCTTTATGGTTTTCCCCAAGTAAACTATGTGTCTCTTGTGTGCTTGCATTATTGTGTCCATGATTGATATGCTATACATGTTGTTCTCTCAGTTAAGATCCTAGATCAGATTGAAGTAAATTATGAAAATTTAACAAAAAGCTGGCTGGAATTAATCATCAATCTCTTATTAAAATATAAAATCCATGTCACAACAGAGGTCTATACTTCGCAGTATCGATAGGGCAGAAAACGTTAAAACAAAGTTTTTCTCAAAATAACAGCAGGTGCCTCTCGCTACCCGAGAGGCCCATATTTATATGATTTAATGTTGATCCTAACTAGTTGTCTAAATGTCGATTCCTCTTGAAAGTGGGAGTGCGTCCTCTATAAATCAGGAAACAGGGCGTCGAGCTTGGTGATCCTTTAATCTTCTACACGTCCATCCTTGAATGACCCTGAACCTGCTCAATCACGCTTGATTTCCATATGATTAGTTTATTTGATATGCATTCTAACATCCAAGAATAATCATAAAACAATTTCATTAAACAATTAAAGTAAAACATTTTCCCCCACAAATGAGCATGTTTCATCACCACTGCTTGAGTTTGGCTACTGGAAAAAAGGTTATCAAATACCTGAAAACTTGACTCATCAGTTGGGCAACACCATTGATACATGGAAGTAGGTTTAAAATTTATGATTGAGTAACCATTCAGGTAACTTATTATACTTTGATACTGCTTGATGCTCATGATGAGGAAGGGTGACTTCCCTCATGCATGATATGGATGACTTCAATCATCAATGGTGAGCGATACATAATATGTAATTACATCTATTGCACATAGTGGTTAATGATTAGGATTCACCTAATTTAGGAATAATGCAAGATAACATAGTTTTGATTGAAGTATAATAGTCTTATGTTGTAGATGTTTACTAGCCAAAATTCATCATATGTAAAGGTATTGTTAATAATAGCCTAGTCCCTGATACTGTTATGATGATGCTACTTGATTGATGATACAATGCTTGTTATTCTGATGTAAAGGCATGATTGGTAAATTAATTTTGTTAATGTTTCTATTTATGGTGCATGGCATGGTTAGCGATAACATGGTAATCGTATTGGTTTATCATTGCGAGAGGTTTGGTCCTCCATGATAATAGTTTAGATTCCCTACTAATTGTATACAAGTTATTAGTTCACAAATTGTTGTGAGATCAGGTTCCATGTATGCTAGTGGGCATTATGAACCTTGTTGACATTCTTATATGGCTTTATGTTTGTGAATGACCATGTTAAACGACTAGTAATCATTCTTTAACTAGTCATCATTAAGAAACTAATGCCTTGCGTTGATTTGTGGAATGTAAGGTATAGTTATGGAGATGTAGACTTATCTATACCCACAATGGTGTTCATGTTGCAATAAGAATTGGAAGAAAATTGTTTTCTACCCCTTTTCCTAAAAGTTCACAGAGGGTAAATGGGTGTATGGCATAAAAACAAAGGCCTAGATGTCAAAATAGGACAATTTTCTTGGCTATGAACACATTATGTGGGAGATATTTAAAATACAAATGCCCATATAAAATATTCGATGGCGCTCTTTGCTTGCACATTTTTTTCTACTTGCATAGAACAATATATTTGTAGGAGGATACAAGGAACTTTGGTATCCATTGATTTCTTGACCTTGATTGCAATGAGAATCCAATATTTAAAGAGAACGTAGTGATCATTCTAAAACAAACCTTTTAGAGGAAAAGTTTGGAATTGATGGAAGTTGATATTTTCCTTTCTCAAAGGTTATATTTGTTATGATTACAAGAACATAATAAACATAATCATTAGTTGAAGCACATAAACATAATGAAAACAAAGTATTACCCTGGAATCCCAATCGAGAAAACCAGAGATGATATATATATTGATATCCATTCTTCTTAACTAATATATTTAGGGCATGGAAAATACGACCATCACCAACCACAGTAAGGCCAACACCATTCTCCTTAGGAAACCTACAATGGAATTTTCTAATCATTTAAGTAGCATTCTTCACATGGAATATCTTGGTCCAATACCATGGGATCCCAAATACCATGAGCCCAAAAACCATGAACTATAGACATACATTTGACTCTTTAGTTGAGTCAAGTTTACCTAACAATATTTTCATTTTGATGATGGATTGATAGTTTTGTTTAAGGATTTTGTGCTTGATGAAATGGGATTACCAAGTGGGGAGACTGGCATTGTTATTTAAGTGTCCATAATTCCATGAATGCCAGATATTATTATGAGCTCAATGTAGTGTGCCATGGAATTGAAGTTTATATCATTCTAAATTACATACAATAGAGAATTTCAAGGAGGATATATGATATTCAATTTTATTCAATATTTCCAAAGAGAATGAGTGGAAATGGTGTATAAAAATTCAAGATGTTGTCACAAAAAAATTACAAGAGGTTTGATTTCAGTTCATCAAGTTCAATATGAATTTTTTTTCTAACATATCATTTTTGTATATGTAGATCCATAAGTTATGAATAAACTCTAAGATATTGGATTTATCTTTATTAAGAGGGATAAGTCAAGAAATATTATCCCTGAGAGGAGGAGTAACTCCTCTTTCCACACAATATCAATAATAAGATATTTAAATTACATTCACAATGTCCATGGTATCATAGAACATACCCCTTATGCTAAATTCGTTTGATATATTTGTTCATGGAAATTAATCCTAAAGAGGTCTCGTTAGGGCATAAGGCCTATTTTTTGCTCATGTAACCATCATATAGGTCCTAAGAGCAATTACTATTGTACAAAATATAATAACAATGCCCATATTCACAATCATAGTCTTGGTTCATGGCCATTATGCATGAGAAATATTTGTTTAGGGCTTGTATCCTTAGTTTTCTTTCCATAGTCATGGTAGACCCTAAATCTCATATGTGTTGTTAAAAAAATCCTCAAAATGTCCCTTGGAAAGGATTAAAGTGGTTGTTCAAGTCCTAGCTCATGGACCTTGAGCTCATGAAGACTCATTTTGGGACTATGTTTCCTTTTTTACTCCCTTGGACATCGTATAGCGTAACATACCCCTTTTTGCTGAAAAACATTTTATGTTGGAAACATTATGTTAACTTTTATTGTAAAGTTTTATATTCGACAAGTGTCCAGGGATGACTGTAATTTGCACAATATTTTATTATTAAATAAATTAAATAGGAGAAAAACACCTAAGGAGACTGTTGAAAGAGTGTTTACTGACCCACTAGGTGGAATGGAATCTAGGGTAGAAGGCAATGGACAAGTGGCAACATCATGATGCAACTAATTAGCTGTTGGTATGGGAAAACTCCCTTGAAATGTGGTCATAGTGCCCTGGAAGGTGGGATTGGAGCTAGAGGATCATTTATTGAAAACTGACCACTAAAGACCTAGGCAGTCTATATAAGTGCCATCGAATTATGAACGGAGGTTCATCAATTTTCCTGACGAGGAAAATTACCTTGGCGTTTTGCTGTGCTTGCACGCAAGAGATTCGATGAGGGGATATGTTGAGTTTATGATCATGGTATAAGTCTTCCTGTTCTACTACTGAGTGCAGAAGTTACAATGTTGAGTGCAGAAGTCATATTTTTGAGTGCAGAAGTTATACCATTGAGTGCAGAAGTTATATTATTGAGTGCCTTACTTCTACATAGAGTCCATCTACTTATTGGTTCAGTAAGCAAGCTCGGGGGTCCAAAGGAAGCAAGTAGATTGGCTGCTTCTTCTGGAAAAGGTTGGGAGGAACAGACCTCCTTGGGTGTTTGTCGGCCCTATCTTTATTTACAGGTTCTACTTGTCTTTTCTAATTCTAAGTAGTTAAAATTTCTATCTGCAATTATTGTTTTATGTTTAAAGGATATTATTATACAAATGCATTTATTTAAGTTTATGACCTAATCAGGATTCTGTATAATAATGATTATGTAAGATGAATTGAATAAATATATTTCTCTGCATTTTTCCCCATGTTATTTTTCTGCATCGTACTCTATTATAGAGAAGGAGATTAAATAGATAAATGAATGATAGGAAGATTTCCAATGAATGAATATTTTAACACTGCTGTATGTCAATAATATTTCTTTTCGTGTACTTCTGTAATACAATTTATATGATTAGACTCAGGCGTTAGAAACAACATTCATAAAGTAGACATTGTAGTAGTTCTGTTACAAGATACACATGATAGGTATTCTTAGATTCTTTTCTCTCTCAAAAACAGTATAATATTACACTTCATTTTATCTTCTTTTGTTAATAATTACATCTTAAATAGCTGCAAGGATAAATGTAACAGAAACTACAACATTTTATTTCATTTCTACTATGGACAGGAATAGTAAAATCTAGAATGTATGTTTTTACATGTTTTCCTAAAAACTCATATTTTGTTCTGTACTATGCTCTATTTCAATAGCAGAATTAAGTATTGTTTTTCTATTTTTGTTTTAAACTAACAAATCAAATAGGGAAGCCAGGTTTAGGTGATACATCCAATTCTACTTAAACATAGCATGAGTCATCTGGACGAATAGCCTACACTTATAGAAATCTTTTCAACACCATCATTTAAAATAGAATAAGAAAATAGTTACGATTTGATTACATAGCTGCAAACAGAAACATTGGTTTTTGGCTCACGTCCATCACTTAAATCGACAGACAAGAACAGCAAGTGAAGCTTTCAACATCATGAGCTTTAGTCACAAAAACATTTATATTATACACTCCTTAAGACTGAAATAATGAGAATCTTAGCATTTACATGAGACAACAGTATCACGTATCAATTGAAAACCATTAACTAAAAAACCATACATTTCCTCTATTTTAGAATTTTACTTTCAGAGCTTGACATTTGTTACTAGAACAGCAAAACAATTGTCGAAAAACTACATGTTAGGGTTTGACGACTTAGCACAAGGCTAAACCCTTGGCTCTTGAACTTTTCCTTAAAACACAACAGTTGCAAAACAATAAATTTCACTTTCACACAAACTGGAGCACCGCTCTCAATCTCAAACACACAAACACCATAACATAGGAGAACACAGTTCTTTTCTTTACCAAAGATGGTAGAAGGATAAAACCCTCTCCTCAGTTATTTTCTTTTACAGATTCTACATTGAAAAACAAACACCACAGGCCTAATGCCGAATGGGTCGAGGAATTCATCCTCCCCAAGCTGCCATACAGCTCACAAGTATTTCGATGAAGATCACCCCTCATAGCCCAAGAAAACATGAAGTCTTGGCAAAGAACACATGAAGGTCCAATAGTCATCTAACTGGAGTAACAAAGTAACCATCGAAGCTTACCAGTCTATTTGCAACTGCAAGTTATCAAAACCTAAGCTGGGAAGTCATTGACGAAGGTACCTGCCATTTGAAACAAGTTGTGGTCAACATGAGTTTTTGAAAGAAGTCATTACATGCGAAATATCAATAACTAAAACTCTTAATGGAATGGAAGAGACAAGGTTCGAACCCAAGAACATTACCTTTTATTTATCCCCGGAGGAGAACACCAAAGCCACTGCAAACTGTACCCATCACTCCACCACCGAATGCAAAGGAGGGTGGAAAAACAACTCCGAAAAAACTACCACTGGACAAACAAGGAAAAACCGAGTATCGGATCAACTTCCACGAAGAATATGACACTCACCCTAGAACCTTTGTAACACCAAACTGTTACTATGAAACTCTCATAAGAGTATTGGTCCTTAAAGCTATCAACAGGTTCTAGTTAAAAATCAACTGGTCATGGTTTCGAACCAGGGAAACTCCCCACAAACACCTGCTATCGAAACCCTAAAGGCTGTCGGCCTCTCGGCCTCTCCACAGAGCCACTACACACTGCATTGAATGCCGAGGACCAATAACTTTGAAAAACATAGTGGTGATTAGGGTTAGGTCCCAAATCCCAAGACTGTGTTTGATCAACGGTGGAGATCACCCGAAGGGTATCACGTAATCCCAAGCAATCCACCATAGTAAAGACACCATTAATGACCCTTACCACCAAGGAGGACAACTCGGATAACTTCAAAACCTTAGCACTTATAGCTCGTCACATTTTTTGATTCATCACCATAACTTCACGTGCCTAGCACCAAGATGGTATCCACGGAGACAATCCACTGAATCGGTGGTTGGAGTATTAAATGCAAAAGGAAACTAGAGTGCCTGCCAGCACGAAATGATCATGATGTTAACTCTTACCCATCCTTATAATGCATCGATTCTTTGGTAAAAATGCACAACTCTCTCGTGTTATAACACCTTGTGTTATGGCAAAGTTGTATTAGTTTCGTTTGCTAGGAATTCATTATGTTAAAGGGTCACGCGTTGCACACACAATATGTAAATAATCATTGTTCATAGGGAAATGATTAAGCCATTGTATATAGTTCCTAGGCTAGAATTTAAATAAGAATTTGCATATAGTTCCTAGGTTAGAATTTAAATAAAATATTGCATATAATTCTTAGGCTCTAGAGCATACAAAGAATTGCATATAGATATTGCACATTATTTGTACTTAGCCATTACATATAGAAATTGTTTATTCTTATAGTTTGCATTAAATAGAAACTCACGATAATAATATATGGAGGTAAAAATATGATATATTGATCCTATCAATTGTTTGTACAAAGCAATAAAAAGGTTAGTATAGGATTATGAATATTATAACTGACATACTTTTTGTTTTATAAGCTAGGCTAACTGAAGTTTCTCACCTGGTGGCATTTTCAACATTTTGTCTCTTAAACCATTAAGACTTTGGAGATTGCTGAAATTGGTTAGAAACTCTTCGGTCACACGTCATAAACACTAAATCTCTTACCTATAATCTATGAAAGGGACGATTCAAATGCTTTAGCACAAATGCTATGTAAGCCTCGGGGTATCCTTAGGACCCCTTCATCATCAAACAAAAGAACAGTAGTTAGCACTTATAAACTTCATATCATCAGATCATCAACGTAAGTTATATGAAAACATAGCTAAGTTAAGAAGATCATTCAATAACATTGAAGTGTAGATAGTAATTAACTTATCGCAAAACATTTCACTTTTGACCAACACAACATTTAGTACAGCAAGACGAGAATTAAGTATTTATTATATTTCCGCACAGTTAGATTATGCATTAAAAGCTACATTGATTTTTTTTTAAATTCTTGTAATTTTTGGGATGTTACATGTGGTATCAGAGTGCGAGTTCAAACTCTAGGCCTGAAATAGGCTCACGCGCGCAAATAGAAAATAAAAACCAGAAAGTTTATGTTACTAACTTTTATTTTATTTTTATTTTTGTATAGGGCGATTTGTTATTAATTTGCAAGTATGGACATACCTGAGGGATCAGCAGAGGACATATCTCCTCATAATGAGCATAATAACAATGATAATCATGAAGGAATATATGTTGAATTAAATAACCAATCTTCAGAACTTCTTCGTACTGTAAAAGATTTAAAATCTGAGATAAGAAATGTTAAGGAAGAAAATGAACGCATTATGAAGTCACAGGAAGAATTAAATAAGATTCTAATGGAGAAATACCATAATGAGGAAAGAGGAAGGAAATCAGAAGTAAAATCTGATTCTGGTACAATGTCTCACAAACATAAGAGTAAGAAAGTCAAGAATGGTAAAAATATTAGTTACTCTTCATCTGAATCTGATCAAATTAATTATACTTTTGTTCATGATAGCAGTGATAGTGATGACTTTTCTAAGAAGAGGAAACATAAGCATCATGAACAAATTACTGGAGAGTTTAAAAAGATTAAACCACCAACCTTTAATGGTGAAAGTGAAAAGGGTGAGACTGTTGAAGCATGGTTGTTTGGAATGAAGAAGTACTTTAATATTTATGATTACGCTTCTTAGTTAAAAGCCAAGATGGCTATTTACAATCTGATCGGAAAGGCATATATTTGGTGGTAGGATCTTGAAAGAATTAAGAGCATAAAGGAAAGAGACGTAACCTAGAATATGTTTAAAAAGTTATTTAAGAAAAATTTCTTGTCAGAACAGTACTATGAAGACAAGTCAAAAGAGTTTTATGATTTAAAATTGGGTACTATGAACATGACGGAGTTGTGCAGCAAGTTCCTTAGCTTGTTGAGGTATGTACCTTACATGGTCGAAGAGAAGCCTAAGGTACAAAGGTTTCTAAGTTGTCTACCTTTCAACATAAAAGACAGGATTGAGTATGATAACCCTTCCACTCTGGAAGAGGCTATGAGGAAAGCTAATTTCTGTTTTGATCAGAACAGAAAAAGAGAAGGAACAATTGGCTGGAAGAGTAATAAGTCTAATCATTTCGAGCATAAAAAGAAGAGTTTTAATCATAATTCTGGAAGTTTTAAGAAAAATTTTAATAACAGAAATTTTTCAAGTAATAATAATTATAGGAGTAATGCACCACAGAATTTTATTGCTGCAAGGAATGTACCTAATAACAATAACAACACCAGATATGTTGAACAGAGAGCACCCTTGAAGTGTTTTGATTGCGGTGGACCACATAGGAAAGTTGATTGCCCACGCAATAAAAGGATATTCAACAACATTCATAGCACACAAGCGGAGCTAACAGTTGGTGATGTGGCAAGAGAAATGCCAAGGATAAATGCAGCGTTGAAAAATTGTCAAGCAGACCATCAAACGTCCATGGTCGAAATCGAAGGTATGCTACAAAACTGATCTATTTCCATTTTAATAGATCCAGGTGCAAGTTTGAGTTATGTTTCACCATAATTAGTGAAAACTTGTAAGTTTAAGGTAGAGAAATTCGATAATTCTTGGCTAGGTCAGCTAGCAACAGGCACTAAAAGAAAGGTTATAGACTTTGTTAAAAATTGTGATGTATTTATAAGTCAGCTGAAAACGCAAGTTAATCTGAATGTTTTACCATTAGGGTCATATGACTTGTTGATTGGCATGGATTGGATTGAACAGCATAGAGTAGTACTTAATTGTTATGAGAAATCTTTTACTTGTCTAAATAATGAAGGTAAAACTGAAACAGTAAAAGGAATTCATAGGAAGATTTCAGTAAGACAAATTTCTGCGTTACAAGTTAAGAGAGCTTCCAGAAATGGTTGTAAAATGTTTGATGTTAATGTTATTAATGATGAATGTTCATCTAAAGAAGACAAGTTAAAACTAGAGGATAATCCCATCCTTAGGGACTTTTCTAATGTATTCCCGGAAGAAATTCCAGGATTACCTTCGAAAAGGGAACTTGATTTCACCATTGAGTTAGTACCAGGTGCGGTACAAAACTCAAAGGCACTCTACAGGATGAATATTCTGAAGTTAAATGAGTTAAAATATCAGCTGAAGTAATTAATAGATAAAAATTATATAAGGCCCAGTGTGTCTCCTTGGGTAACACCAGTAATTTTCGTTAAAAAGAAAGACGGTACCATGCGACTGTGCATCGATTACCATCAACTTAATAAAATTAAAATTAAAAATCGATATCCCTTGCCCTGTATTGATGATCTATTTGATCAAGTACGCAGAGTAGAGATATTCACTAAAATTGATTTAAGGTCCGGATATCATCAAGTTAGAATAAAAGACGAAGACATATTCAAAACTGCTTTCAGAACGCATTATGGACACTAAAAGTTTGTAGTTATTCTTTTTGGGCTAACCAACGCACCGACAGTGTTCATGTGTTTAATGAACAACGTTTTGCATAAGTATTTGGATAAATTTGTAGTTGTGTTCATTGATGATATTCTGATTTACTCAAAAACTAAAGAAGAGCATGACGAACATTTAAGAATAATTCTACAAGTGTTAAGAGAACATTGAAGCTTTATGCTAAGTTCAGTAAATGTGACTTTTATAAAGATAAAATACAGTACTTAGGTCACATAATATCTAAAGACAGAATTTTTGTAGACCCTGATAAGATAAAAGCAATTAACGAATGGCCTGTCCCTAAATATGTAACTGACGTTCGGTCCTTTATGGGGATAACAGGTTACTACAGAAAGTTTATTGAAGGGTTTTCAAGAATTGCAAATCCCATCACTTCTTTGCAGAAGAAGGGGAAGAAATTCGTATGGGATCAAAAGTGTCAAGGAAGCTTTAATAAGTTAAAAGAATTATTAACCACTCCACCAATTTTAAAAATTGTTGATCCCAATAAGGATTTCGTTGTATGCACTGATGCATGCAACGATGGACTTGGAGGGGTCTTAACTCAAGAAGGTCGTTGCATTGCTTTTGAGTCAAGGAAATTAAAAATTCATGAAAAGAATTATGCAACTTACGATCTTGAGTTGGAAGCCGTGATACATGCACTAAAAATGTGGCGCCATCACTTGATTGGAAGAAAGTTTATACTAATGATAGATAATAAGGGCTTAAAGTACTTGTTGGATCAAACAAATCTAAATGCAAGGCAAGCTAGATGGATAGCTTTCCTTAGCGAATATGATTTCGAAATTCAACACATTAAGGGTAAAGAAAACAAAGTTGCTGATGCCCTGAGCAGAAATGCTAGATTAAGCTTTGTGGCAGCAATCAACATGTTTAAGACAGATTTGGAAAATCAAATTGAAGAAGGAATTAAGCAAGATGAAAATTATAAAAAATTGCTTGGTAAAGTTGCTGAAAATTTATCTGAAAATTTAATAACAGATTACAACATTAATAAAAAGGGCTTGATGACTTATAAAAACAGAACTTATGTACCTAATGTGTCAAAGGTTAAGCTATTAATTTTGGATGAAGTTCATAAGAGTCCTTACATAGGACATCCAGGTTATAAAAAAATGATAACTATGTTAAGGAAGGATTATTTTTGGCCCAACATGAAGAATGAAGTGGTTGAATCCTAGCTAGATGTTTTGAATGTCAGACCATTAAGACTGAACATAAACACTCAGCTGGACTATTGCAGCCACTGCAAATTCTAGAATGCAAATGGGAGATTATAAGTATTAATTTTATTATAGGTTTTCCTAAAAGCCATAAATATAATGACTCCATAATGGTGGTTGTGGACAAGCTAAGTAAGGTTGCTGATTTTATTCTTGTTAAAACCACTTTTAAAGCTTCTAACATTGCAGATGTATTTATGAAGCAAATCTTTCGCTTGCACGAAATTCCAAAGGTAATTATTTCTGACCGGGACTCCAAGTTCACTGGAAATTTTTGGACAGCATTGTTTAAAGGTTTAAATACTAAATTAAATTTCAGTACTCCTTTCCATCCACAAACTGACGGATAGACTGAAAGGGTTAATCAAATTTTAGAAGATATGTTACGAATGCATGTTAAAGATCAGCCAACCAAATAGGAAGATTACTTGAATTTAGCTGAATTTGCATACAATAATCACTACCAAGCATCTGCTAGACTTAGCCCCTTCGAGATTTTGTATGGAAGGAAATGTTGTACTCCTATTTCTTGGGATAACCCTGTAGACAGATTAATGCTAGGACCAGATTTATTGAAAGAAATGGAGCTAACCGTGAAACAGGTTCAAGGTAACTTAAAAGTTTTTCAAGATCGGCAAAAACGTTATGCAGATCTTAAATGCACTGAAAGAAAATTTCAGGTTGGATACCATGTTTTTATAAAGGTAAAACCCAAGAAAAGTTCTCTGAAGCTTGGGAGTTGTTCTAAACTAGCACCAAGGTACTGTGGACCATTCGAAGTCTTACCAAGGATTGGAGCTATTGCATATTAGTTGGCTTTGCCATCTGACTTAAAAATCCATAATGTCTTTCACATTTTTGTTTTAAAAAAGTATGTGCACGATGCTACTCATGTGTTGAATTAGAATGACATACAGGTGGAACCTGAAGGAGATTTTCAGGTGTAATCGGACTGTATTCTCGACAAGAGGGAAATTATCCTTCGGAATCGTACCATAGGGCAGGTAAAGGTGCAATATCTAGTTCTTTTCCAGGAAGGATCTGATGTTGAATAAGCAACATCGAGGACGATGTTGAGCTTAAGTGGGGGTGTTTGTAACATACCCCTTTTTGCTGAAAAACATTTTATGTTGGAAACATTATGTTAAATTTTATTGTAAAGTTTTATATTGGACAAGTGTCCATGGATGATTGTAATTTGCACAATATTTTATTATTAAATCAATTAAATAGGAGACAAACACCTAAGGAGACTGTTGAAAGAGTGTTTACTTACCCACTAGGTGGAATGGAATCCGGGGTAGAAGGAAATGGACAAGTGGCAGCATCATGATGCAACTAATTAGCTGTTGGTATGGGACAACTCCCTTGAAATGTGGTCATAGTGCACTGGAAGGTGGGACTGGAGCTAGAGGCTCATTTATTGAAAACTAACCACTAAAGACCTAGGCAGTCTATATAAGAGCCATCGAATTATGAACGAAGGTTCATCACTTTTCCTGACGAGAAAAATTACCTTGGGGTTTTGTTGTGCTTGCACCCAAGAGATTCGATGAGGGGATATGCTGATTTTATGATCATGGTGTAAGTCTGGATGTTATAGTACTGAGTGCAGAAGTTACATCGTTGATTGCAGAAGTCATATTTTTGAGTGTAGAAGTTATACCATTAAGTGCAGAAGTTATATTATTGAGTGCCTTGCTTCTACACAGAGTCCATCTACTTTGTGGTTCAGTAAGCAAGCTCGGGGGTCCGAAGGAAGCAAGTAGTTTGGCTGCTTCTTCTGGAAAAGGTTGGGAGGAACAGGCCTCCTTGGGTGTTTGTCGGCCCTATTTTCATTTACAGGTTCTACTTGTCATTTCTAATTCTAAGTAGTTAAAATTTCTATCTGCAATTATTGATTTATTGTTAGGAGGATATTATTATACAAATGCATTTATTTAATTTTATGACCTAATTAGGATTCTGTATAATAATGATTATGTAAGATGAATTGAATAAATATATTTCTCTGCATTTTTTCCCATGTTATTTTTCTGCATCGTACTCTAGTATAGAGAACGAGATTAAATAGATAAATGAATGATAAGCAGATTTCCAATGAATGAATATTTTAACACTGTTGTATGTCAATAATATTTCTTTTAGTGTACTTCTGTAATACAATTTATATGATTACACTCATGTGTTAGAAACAACATTCATAAAGTAGACATTGTAGCAGTTCTATTACACGATACACATGATAGGTATTCTTAGATTATTTTCTCTCTTAAAAACAGTATAATATTACATTTCATTTTATCTTCTTTTGTTAATAATTACATATTAAATAGTTGCAAGGATAAACGTAACAGAAACAACAACATTTTATTTCATTTCTACTATGGACAGGAATAGTAAAATCTAGAATGCATGTTTTTACATGTTTTCCTAAAAACTCATATTTTGTTCTGTACTATGCTCTATTTCAATAGCAGAATTAAGTATTGTTTTTCTATTTTTGTTTTAAACTAACAAATCAAATAGAGAAGCCAGGTTTAGGTGATACATCAAATTCTACTCAAACATAGCATGAGTCATTTGGACGAATAGCCTACACTTATACAAATCTTTTCAACACCATCATTTAAAATAGAATAAGAAAATAGTTACGATTTCATTACATAGTTGCAAACAGAAACATAGGTTTTTGGCGCATGGCCATCACTTAAATCGACAGACAAGAACAACAAGCGAAGCTTTCAACATCATGAGCTTTAGTCACAAAAACATTTATCTTATACACTCCTTAAGACTGAAATAATGAGTATCTTGGCATTTACATGAGACAACAGTATCACATATCAATTGAAAACCATTAACTGAAAAACCATACATTTTCTCTATTTTAGAATTTTAGTTTCAGAGCTCAACATTTGTTACCAGAATAGCAAAACGATTGTCGAAAAACTACATGTTAGGGTTTGAGGACTTAGCACAGGGCTAAACCCTTAGCTCTCAGACTTTTCCTTAAAACACAACAGTTGCAAAACGATAAACTTCACTTTCACACAAACTGGAGCACCGCTCTCAATCTCAAACACATAAACACCATAATGTAGGAAAACACAGTTCTTTTATTTACCAAAGACGGTAGAAGAATAAAACCCTCTCTTCAGTTATTTTCTTTTGCAGATTCTACATTGAAACACAAACACCACAGGCCTAATGCCAAATGGGTCTAGGACTTCATCCTGCCCAAGCTGCAAGACAACTCATAAGTATTTCGATGAAGATAATTCCTCAAAGCCCAAGAAAACATGAAGTCTTGGCAAAGAACACATGAAGGTCGAATAGTCATCTAACTGGAGTAACAGAGTAACCACCAAAGATTACCAGTCTGTTTGTAGTTGCCAGTTATCAAAAACTAAGCTAGGAAGTCATTGACGAAGGGACCTTCCATTTGAAACAAGTTGCAGTCAAAATGAGTTTTTGAAAGAAGTATTTACATGCGAAATATCAATAACTGAAACTCTTAATAGAATGGAAGTCATTACATGCCAAATATCATTACATGCGAAATATCACTACATTACCTTTTATTTATCCCCAAAGCAGAATGCCAAAGCCACTTCAAACTGTACCCATCACTCCACCACCGAATGCAAAGGAGGGTGGAAAAACAACTCTGGAAAAAATACCACTGGAAAAACAAGGAAAAACCGAGTATTGGATCAACTTCCACAAAGAATATGACACTCACCCTGGAACCTTTGCAACACCAAACTGTTACTGTGAAGCTCTAATAAGAGTATCAGTCCTTAAAGCTATCAACGGGTTCCAGTTAAAAATCATTAGGTCACGGTTTTGAACCATGGAAACTCCCCACAAACACCAGTTATCGAAACCCTGAAGGCTCTCGGCCTGTCGGCCTCTCCACAGAGCCACTACACACTACATTGAATGTCAAGGAACAATAACTTTGAAAAACATAGTGGTAATTAGGGTTAGTTCCCAAAGCCTGAGACCGTGTTTGATCAATAGTGGAGATCACCCAAAGGGTATCACGTAATCCCAAGCAATCCACCATAGTAAAGACACCATTAATGACCCTTGCCACCAAGGAGGACAACTCAGATAACTTCAAAACCTTATCACTTACAACTCGTCACATTTTTTGATTCATCACCATAACTTCACGTGCCTAGCACCAAGACGGTATCCACAGACATAATCCACTAAATTGGTGGTTGGAGTATTAAATGCTAAAGGCAACCAGAGTGCCTGCCAGCACGAAATCATCATGATTGCACCGAGTGAAACGAGGTGCTCTACAGCCTAGTATGGGGGAGATATTCTAATGTGTGTTATGTACCATTGCATCTAATAAAACGTAAAAATGTAGTGTTACATCTAATAAAATGTAAAAATGTAGTGTTACATCTAATAAAACGTAAAAAGTGATTGCGCATAAAAAGAAGTAAGTAAAGTAAAGTAAAGTAAAGTAAAGTAAAAAGAAGTAAAGTAAAGTGAAGTAAGTATGGGGGAGATGTTGTAAGGTTTGTGATGTAATGTTTGTTACTAACAAAATAATTAAAAAAATTCATGTCTGCTCATAAAAAAAAAATTATGGAAAGTATTTAAAAAAAATCCATGTTCATTCATAAAATAAAATATTATGAAAAGTAATTAAAAAATAGATGTTCATTTATAAAATAAAAAATTAAAATTTAAACCGGATCTATCAATCAAGAGAGATCAAATTTCTTGAGTTTAAATTTAAAAAAAGAAATACGCCTCAAGAAATTGGATCCCTCTCGGTGCTTAATAGATACGAGTTTAAGATGGATCTATGCTGGTGTTAATTCTTACCCATCCTTATAATGTATCGATTCTTTGGTAAAAATGCACAACTCTGTCATGTTATAACACCTTGTATTATGGCAAAGTTGTATTAATTTCATTTGCTAGGAATTCATTATGTTAAAGGGTCATGCGATGCACACACAATATGTAAATAATCATTCTTTATAGGGCAAGGCTTAAGCCATTGTATATAGTTCCTAGGCTAGAATTTAAATAAGAATTTGCATATACTTCCTAGGTTAGAATTTAAATAAAATATTACATATAATTCTTAGGCTCTAGAGCATACAAAGAATTGCATATAGATATTGCACATTATTTGTACTTAGCCATTACATATAGAAATTGTTTATCCTTATAGTTTATATTAAATAGAAACTCACGATAATAATATATGGAGGTAAATATATGATATATTGATCCTATTTATTGTTTGTACAAAGTAATAAAAAGGTTAGTATAGGATTATGAATATTATAACTGACATACCTTTTGTTTTATAAGCTAGGCTAATTGAAGTTTCTCACCCGGTGGCATTTTCGACATTTTGTTTCTTAAACCATTAAGACTTTGGAGATTACTGAAACTGGTTAGAAACTCTTCGGTCACACGTTGTAAACACTAAAGCTCTTACCTGTAATCTGTGAAAGGGGCGATTGAAATGCTTTAGCACAAATGCTAAGTAAGCCTCAGGGTATCCTTAGGACTACTTCATCATCAAACAGAAGAATAGTAGTTAGCACTTATAAACTTCATATCATCGGATCATCAACGTAAGTTATATGAAAACATAGGTAAGTTAAGAAGATCATTCAATAGCATTGAAGTGTAGATAGTAATTAACTTGTCGCAAAACATTTCACTTTTGACCAACACAGCATTTAGTACAGCAAGACAACAATTAGGCATTTATTATATTTCCACACAGTTAGATTATGCATTAAAAGCTACATTGATTTTTTTTTAAATTCTTGTAATTTTTGGGATGTTACATATAGACCCTAAGACCCATTTTTACCATGAAAAACATATTAATGGTGTGAAAGATCTTACATAAAGGAAACCCTATAGAGGTGATCTTATTCCATTGTTTAAGAATTACTGCATGAAGACTGAATCTCGAGAAGACTCAAATAGTGCCTTAGCACCTTATTGTCCTTCCCTAACAAAGTCGAATGTCTTTACTACATTAGTTGAGGCACAAAAAATCCTATTGATACTAAAGTCCAACCAAAGGCCCTGACACCCATATGTGGTTATTAAAACTTATGAATGGAATCCTTATGCAACCAGAGTATAAAGATCACTCAAAATTGATCTTTATGGTTTTTTTAGGCCTTGTTCATTTCCATCAAGCTCTATATTATTCCTTTAGGGCCCATTACTATTTTTAAATGCATAATGATGGTACCCATATTCATGGCCACCAAGAATTACACATATTTGTTTAGGCTTAATGTTCCTTTTTTTCCTCCCCTTGTAATCTTACAGGCCTTAAATCCCATAAGCAATGGAGAAAAAATATGACTTGCATACATATCCTACCTAGATTCCATAGATCCATTAGAGAGTATTTTTGTGGTAGTTTGGGACCTTATTCATGGTCATTTATCTTAAGAATCAATTTTTGGGCCTAAGGTCTTTATCTTCCTCCATTGGCTATGATATAGGCCTCAAGGTCCATTTTTGTTATGGACAACTTACTAATGGAACCAAATATTCTTGTAGAATCCAAATATTCCCAAGAATGGTATTATGTTTTTGTTTAAGGACTACTACATGACCTTGATCATTACAAGATGAAAATAAGTCCTTATCTCCTTAGCTCCTTTCCTAATCATATTTAAGGTGTTGAGCATGTTAAATGGTGTGGAAAATATCCTAATGACAAAAAGGTCCATTGCAAAGGAATTGAGACCCAAATGTAGTGTTCAATTGTATGAATGCCACCCATATCCCACTTGGAGGTCAAAGACCCCTTTGAAATGAAGTGCATGGTGTGTCATGGGATTTTTCATGTCCATTGAGGTAGAAACTATTTCATTAAGGAATAAGGCCCTTGTTTTCATGCTAAAGCCATGATAGGGGTGTTGAGACCCGTTCTTATGGTGGAAATCATACTTATGGTACCCATATTCCTAGTTATTCATTGCATAGGCCTCAATAACCATATTTATTGGGGAATACATACAAATGGAACCAAAGACTCCCCTTATAGGCCAAATATCCCCTAAGTAGGTCTTATGTGGTTTCTCAAGAACTAGTACATGAAGCTTGATCATGTTAATATTAAAATAGGGGATCAGTAGCATATTCCCTTCCTTTCTAATTTTCAATGCCCTGTGTGCATTACATGGTGAACATATTATATACAACTTGACGAGAACTCGACAATGTTCTCGTTTGTGGTGGGGTCAATTTTAGTAGCTATTTTTACCTCTGTTTCCGAAAGTGTGCATAATGGCGGCACCATTTTTCATTTGAACCCTTTTTTTGTGATTTTGAATCTTCTTAGTCATACAAAATTATATTTTTTATTTACAAATGCGATTTTTCAAATTTTACAAAAAACATATATTTACTAGTTAGTTATGATGAAAAAATATATAAATTTTTTATTTTTAGAAGCTAGTTTGATTGCAAAATATATATCTTTTGGAAGTTTTCACTTAAACTTCTCTCTGAAATAAATCATTTTTATGAGAAAATTTGAAAAAAAAAAGAGGAGAAAATAAAAATCAATTTTTTTTAAACATGTTTTTGACCGATTTTACATGTAAAAGTAATTTTTTTAAAGATTTTAAAGCAAAAAAAAAAAAAAAAAACTTAAAAAAAAAGTAAAAAATTTAAAAAAAAATTAAAACCAAATACTAAAATTAAAATTAATAACAAAATTTAAAACAAAAACGAAAAAGAAAAAAAGAGAACTTAAAAAAAAAAATCAATAACAAAAATTAAACATTATTAACAAAAATTTAAAAACTTAAAACAAAATTTAAGAAATTTAAAATAAGAATTAAAAAACTAAAACAAAATTTAATTTAAAAAAGAAACCATCCCCTCTCCCCCTTCCCCTCCCCCATGCCCCTTCGCTCCGCCCTTTCCCCCTCCCTTCACCCTTCCCCTCCCACATCCCCCTCCGCTCCACCCTCTCCCCCTGCCCCCTCCCCCCTCCTCCCCCCATCGCCCCTCCCTTCCACCTTCACCCTCCGCCCTCCACTCCACCTACCCCCTCCCCCTCCCCCATCCCTCTCCCCTCTCCGCACACCCTGCACCTCCCCACCCCGCACGCGCACCTGAATCGGGCGCCTTTGCGGGGTGGCACGATTTTGAGAATCACATCGTCGCAAAGGGGCAGCGCGTGGGTGGAAGAAGGAGCGGCGCCGCTCCTTCTTCCACCCATGCGCCACCCCTTTGCGGCGACGTGATTCTTAAAATCATGTCGCGCCACAAAGGCGCCCGATTAAGCTGCGCCTGGGAGGCAGGGAAGGGAAGGGCGTGCGAAGGAGGTGAAGGGATGGGGAAGGGGGAGGGGGGAAAGGAGCCAGAGGGCGGAGGGCGAAGGTGGAAGGGAGGGGGGATAGAAAGAGAAGGGCTGAGCGGAGGAGGGGAAGGGAGGGGAAGAGAGTGGAGTGGAGGGGAATGGGGTATGGGGGAGGAAAAGGGGGAAGGAGGGGGAGAGGGTGGAGCAGAGGGGGATGGGGGAGCAAAAGGGGGATGGGAGTGGTGGGCAGGTAGGTTAGGGTTCATTTTTTTTTTTGTTTATTTATTTATTTATTTTTTTAACTTTTAAATTTAGTTTTAATTTTTAAATTTCCTTTTTAAATTTTAGTTTTTAAATTTTAAATTTTGAACTTTTAAAGTTTTTTTTTTTAATTTTTTAATAAAATTTCATTTAAAATGTAAATGCAAAATGGTTTTTTAAAATGTTGTAGAATTGTTTTTTTTTTTTTAAAGAAGTTTTTTAAAAGTTTCTTGAAAATTTTTATTTTATATTTTTAATTTGTATTTAAAAATAAACATTTAAATTTGTGTTTGGTTTTGATTTTTTTTTCAATTTTATTTTTATTTTTTAGTTTGGTTTTTCAATTTTCTTTGATAATTTTTTTTTTTAATTTTTTTATTTTTTCTAGTTTTTTAAGATATTATTTTTTAAATTTTAACCTAAAACTAATGACAGTGATTCTAGGAGATCCAATTTTCAATCCAGGGATCGATTTAAGATTTCGATTGCAATGATACCACCCCTGGTTTCCAGAAAGTTGTAAATGTAGCCCCCCCAAAATGGGGATGATACTCGTATCACCACTTTTCATTTTGGGGTTGTTTTTGGTGTTTTGGTGCAAAAATATGAAAGAGATTTAATAAATACAATTTTGAATTATGAATCAATGATATAATAATTCCATTTCTTGAAAAGGTGTGCTACCAGTAGCATTAGTTTTCAATTTGGGCCTTGATTTTATGGTTTTTGTAAACAATAATGAGGATTGTTATGGTCGAGGTCAATATTTTTAACCCAAAAAAAAGTGGTGCTACCGGTAGCACCACTTTCTTATTCAAGGTTTTGTTTTGGTGTTTTTTAATGCAAAAATATTAGTTTTTATGTCTAGAGTTCTCATTTTGAGTATATAGTTCTCATCAAGTTGTATAACTTGTTGGTTCACAAAACATCCTAATGTCACTCGGGTCCAGCTTGGAGGCGTCGATACCCAACTATGGTGCTCAAAACCTATGAATGAGACCCACAACTCACATAGAAGACAAATATCTAGTAGAGAGGATTTGTGTGAGCTTTAGAATATTTTTCATGTCCATCATGGGAATTTAGCACAATAAAGGTTTGGTTAGGGATTAAGCTCCTTTTTTTTCCTCCCACGACCATTGTACATGCCATGACACCTAGATCTATAATATAAAATCTTATGATTAATTATTCCTATATCCTACATGCAGTCCATATATCCCTTAGAAATGATATGAGTGGTGATTTGGATAATTTTTCATTCATGTTCATTAAACTTTGGAAGCTTTATGTTTAACCGAAATCCCTTTCTTTCTTTCTTTCTTTGGGCATGATGTAATCCCCAAAACCCAATTTTACTTTTGGAAGCATACTAATGGTGCCAAAGATTGCCCATAAAGGCAAATGATAATGTATAGAGGTTTTGTGTGATTGTTTGATGAATACTATATACTAAAGACCCCAAGTGCACCTTATGGGGTGAAAAAACTTCCAATGGCATTGAGGGTCAATTCATAGTAATGGGAAACCAAGTGCAGTTCTAAAAACCTATAAATGGTACCCATAACCTACATGGACGGTAAATATCCCTTTATAGAGAGGATCTTTGTTCTTGTTTAAGGCATTTTTTATGGTCTTTGAGCTTGAGATTGTGTTTTTAGGGCCTAAAGCCCATGTTTTCCTCCCCAAGTCATGCTAGTGCTTCTAAGATACAATATTGTTTAGAATAACATAATAATGGGGTACGTATTCCTATCGAAAGACCTTGTTCATGTATACTTGGCATGAAATATATATGTTAACATCCCAAGGATCTTGGTTTCCTCACACTACCATTGTACAAGCCCTAACTCCCAGATATATTACAAAAAAAACTAATAAATCCCATATCCCACCAAGGCTCGATAGATCACTTAAAGACGATTGTGTTTTGTGCCCAACGATGTTATTTTACTCTACTGGATATGATGTAGGCCTTGAGATTGAATTTTATTGTTAAAATAGTACTATTGGTGCCAAAGATCCGACAAAATAGCTCAATACATAATAATGGTGCCAATGATCTAATTAGTGGCCAAATAACTCTTAGAGAGGTTCTATGTAGTGGCTCAAAACCTTGTTTGTGGAAATTAACATAGAAAATTTTTTTGGGGGGGTCTTTGGGCCCTTGTTTTCCTACGCTATTAATGGTATAAACCCCAAAAATCATTCTTATTTTAAAAAATACACTATTTTTTCCAAGACTCCCCATAGAGGTCGAACACATACTAATGGCTCCCAAACACCCCCCCGAGGAAGGCTATAAATCCCTTATAATGTATATGTGTGGTGATTCAAGGCCCTGCCCATATACTCATCCGATGATGGTTGATGTCCTAATAGTCATTCTTATTTTGAAAAAATATACTGATGGTGCCCACTGCCCATATTCCTAATTGGATGCTATGTTCATTATCATTGAGCATGTTAAAGATTTGTTTAGGGCACGAGGCCCTTGTTTTACTCCCCTATCCAAGGTTAAGTTCATGTTACTGACTCTTATCATGTAAAAACATACTAATGGTTCCCATAATACTCATCATTGGCCTTTTCCATGGCCATTGAGCACAAAAATGATTTTTAGGGCATGAGGCCCTTGTTTTCCTCCCCTATTGATGGTGAAAGCACTAAGTTCCATATGTGTAACAATTAAAATCTTGATTTTTGCAATAAATATTTGCTACCCATTATTGATTTCAATTTAAGGTTTCACAAAGAATGTGTTAGGCAAAGAAAATATTTAGTTGATTTTTCAAGTCACATAAGTGACTAATAGTTAGAGCTTGTGGCTATGGAGATTGGTAATATTGCATTATATACAAACTAACTATTAACTAAGTCACATGTTGGGATGTTAAATATAGTTCCAAAAATGATGGAAGGTTGCACGGATTTAATTTTAACCAAGAGCACATTTGATTATGAAATATCATTATAGAACAAATAAAGGTAAAAGGTGAATAATTATTAAATTATATTTAAACTGCATTTTATTGAAAATGAAATGAATTATTATTATATGCAAAATAAAAAATTAGAATATAAGAAACCACTTAGTTAGATGTAAATATGTAAAGATATAATGACCTCCAACAATGTAGGCAATGACAGAAGTATGGGACCTCTTGTGTTTCTAAAATCTTGTCTTAGATGTCTTAGTGACCTAAGTCCATTGACAACATAAATGTTTGCATATGGTGGTAAGGTGTTTGGGTCATGAGCTTATTGTTTTGGTGGTGATGGGTTCAAATTTTGTTTAGGTGAAAGATCCATGATAGTGGTTGTATGCTCTATTTGAAGAGGAATAACATAGTTTTTTATATCTTTTTAGAATTTGAAGAATTTGTGAAAAAAAAATTAGGTATGCCTACCTCGATCAATGTTAAACAAAATTTTGAACACTAGTGATTTCTTTATGGTGATCAAATGCACAGCTCCTAAAATAATTCCTCCTTCACATATAAACACATTAAGTGGTTTTCTAATATAATACAACGCACAATCTTGTTTTAAATTAATACATAGAGGAACACTTGTGCACTTAGGATTCCATATACACATTTATAATCCATGCATGATCTTAAAATTATACATGCATTATGTAATTCCATGACTTGACAAGTTAGTAGGAAGCATGTGTGGTTGTTTGGAGGGGCCTAAAGAAATATTGAACATGGAAAGGAATGTGTGACATGTTTTTAGTACACGTGTGTTTTCCTTAGCATGCCTACAAATTCTTGATAACACGTGTGTTCTTGAGAATCCATTCACATACTTGAGAACACATGTGTTCTTGGGTACCCCACTGCCACTTTTTCGACCACCAACTTCTTTATTCTAAGACTTAATAAAGGAATTTTTTTTTTTGAGATTTGACTTGATAACATTTGGGACTCAACAAAAGAGTATAGACTATTGGGTGTCCTCCTACTTATGCACTATGTATTGATTTTAGGTTTTCTATCTCTAAACTTTTAAAATAGTATATGCTTTTGAAAATGGAATAAAATAACATAAATATGAAATTTATCCACTAATCATGTATTTGGTGAATACACAAAAAGAAAAGGATCTAGTAATAATAATAATTGTATCAATTGAACCGATGAATCTTAGAATGAATCGACCAATCTCACCCCTTTATTAATTAGACCTGGAAATAGGGAACACAAATGCAAAATGAAATAAAAACAACTCATAATACTAGCATCATTTAGACACATAGTAGTTTCTAGCAACAACATATTTGAACATAGTATCATGTACAAGAAGATATTAGAAGAGAAAGATCTAAGGTTTAATGAACCATTTGTTGGATTCGTGATGTAGCATTTTATAGTCATAAAACATTTGCTTCAAATGTATTGTTTTTCACTCAATTGCAGGTTTGTCTAACGAAGAATTTATGGATTGCTTATGCAAAAATGTTGGAAGCACGTATAAGTCAAATACCTATGTAGGCATTTTTAAAAACTAGATTGTAAAGTTATGTATAATAGATATCTTGTAGTGCCTTATAAGCTATAAGTCAAATACCTATGCAAGCATTTCTAAAAACTAGATTGTAAAGTTGTGGATAATAGAGGCAAAAGATATAGATTGTACTGCCTTATAAGTTAAAACATAGTTTATGAAATGAAATAGTGTATAAAATAATGAAAGGTCCAATCATCAATTAATTGGGCACTTTTAAGGCACTTCCCGGGTACTGTATTTAAATAATAAAAGCAACCAATGTAAATAAAAGTCGAGTCGTCGAAGTGTGGTATTTTGTTGAGCAACCTATATGCCTAACGCTTAAGTTTGATTGTTAGTTAGTTAGTTAGGAAAGTTTGGTACACTATAAACTCAGTCGCACCAAGGTGGTAATTCTATTTGCATGCCTACCGTTGTAGTATATTCGCAATATTAGGTCTATGAGAGCCTTTCCCAAGCAAAAATATATCGGCAGGCATTGAGGCAGGCACTTTAGATATGCACTTTATTTCATTAGCAGGCATTTATCCGGTGAAGAGGATGCTGAGAACTATTTCGTTGAGGCAAGAAGGATAGATGAATAGATGGGCAACCGAGGGCCGTCTCTGTGGGCCTAAAGAGAGCTAAAACATAGTTTATGAGTTACGAAATGAAATAGTGCATAATTGTTAATTGAAAATGAATTTTGTTATTTTTAACATGAAAAAATAACCATAAAATATACAATTCAAAATTTATTTGTTTATTTTTTTATAATAATATGAATAATAATAATAATTTATTTTTAAGGTTATTGTCAAGCTAGATATCAATTTGGTGTATAAGATCGTGCACAAATTTAACTACTAAAGTTTACAAAAGCATACATATCTCTACCCCTCAGGATTTGAACTTATAATCTTTTAGAAGGAAACACATGTTCTTAACAGTTAGACTCACTCATACTGTAACAAAACTTAGACACATGTTATAAAACCATATAATATGAAAAAATGTTTTAAGAATTTAAACTTAAACAACAAAAATTAAAAAAAAAAGACATTTATTAATCATTAATATTATTTAAAATGGTCTTTGTGACTTATGAACAGTTTGGATATTCCTTTTTTAAAAAAAGGAGAAAATCTTTGTACTATTTGATTGTACGTTTTTTTTTCGGTTAAAAAAAATTTAAACTACAAACCGATTACTCTAATCCGCTGTGTTGAAAGTACGAAGGGACTCGAAAAAAATATAGGTTATATTATATCTGTTTGTAGATTTTATAAAATACGTTTTGCAGGGAAAACATAACTCAATAATTTTGTTAAACATTTACATAATTAATGTTGGTAAACATAATTGTTTATTTCTGCATTGCAGAGTATGACTTAATTTAAGACAAAGTATATGCTCAACAAGCTACTCCAGTTAGCAGTTAGCAGTATCTAATAGTATCATATCTCTTTAAAAATAATAAACCTTTCAATACATATTCCTAAAATTTATCAGTTTAGGTTCGTTTAAAGCTTCTTTTTTAAAATTGCTATGCAGAAAGACTTTCAGGAAGAGGATGCTTGGTAATATCATGGCATGGATTTGAGTGATCAAGTCTTTTTATTTTAAACTGAGGCCAAGAATATTGTTCCAATTACTTTAAAGGAAAATATACACGGAAAAATATATGAGGCTGGAACCATTCAAGTACAGATAGTTCAAGATCACGGAATCTACCATGCCACTCTTGTGAATCACACGAAGTCATCCCAGCCATGAATGGTAGTGAAGATGAAGATAATTAATCTGTTAAAAGATCCAAAAGTACTTTGTTTCACATACTAATCCCACTTAGTGAGTAATACTTGAAACGTTTGAAGTCCAGTTCCTGGACTCCATGTATCGAACAATTTAGAAAGAATTTTGATAATAATCTGTAACTCGAAGCTTTTTCATGACATCTTCTGAAATCTAAGTCACATGGTTTCATTTTTGGATTCTACTACTTTGCTCATCGTCATGTCTTTAATGAAGGTATTTAAGTTCACAAAAGACGATCCTCCGGGAAGGACTGCGTTCCTTGCTGACTCCTTGAGCCTCAGAACGTTGTCTTTCATCTTCTTTCCTTCCGATGTTCTCATCATTTTCCTCAAAACATTCTCAATCTCTTCTTTCATGACAACTTTTTGGTCATCCAGATCCACATCTTCAAAATCCAAGCCGATCTTCCACACCTCCTTCGCAAATCTGCAGTTGAGAAACTGATCAGCAAAATATGGGAATCCCACTACGGGAACTCCCATGCTCATGCTCTCCAAGGTAGAGTTCCAACCGCTGTGTGTGAGGAACAATCCCACCGAAGCATGGGCAAGGACTTTCGACTGTGGCGACCAGCTCACAAACATTGCGCGATCCTTTGTTCGTGCTTCGAAGCCGTCAGGTAAAGCAGCAGCCTGGCCTTCAGCGAGATCCAATCGGAGAACCCACAAGAAAGGTTGTCCGCTGCCCTCTAGCCCCAGCGCCAGCTGCTCTAGCTGTTCCTCAGATTTCACAGCGATGCTTCCAAATGAAACATATATAACTGATTGCGGCGGTTGCATATCCAGCCATGTCAGGCAACTCTCCTCCTCCTCCCACAGACTGCAGCCCGAAGCCCTTCCATCTAAAAAATTGGGAAGAAAAAGCGGTCCTATGGCCAGAGCAGGACAGCCATTCAAAGACAGTGCTGTTACTGTGTCCCTCCCTTCGAGGTCCTCAAACGTGTTGACTAGTACGTAGTCCCCTTTGCTTTGCTTCTGTGATTCATAGAGAAAGATTTTCAAGAGAGTGTCGGATGGATCCTGAGCGCGATAGAAGGATAACAGATCGGTTGGCTTCAGTGGTGGTATGTTACCGGGAAGACAAGTGATGAGCTTCTCTGGATTTTTCGCTTCGCTTACTAAAGAAGTTACAAACACATGTATAGCTATTATCTTTTCATAAAAATAATTGATTGAAAGAATAGCTATTATCTTTTCATAAAAATAATTGAATGAAAAAATTCAGGATATATAGGAACAATGTTAAGCAAACAATTTGAATGAGCGTTTTAACTTTCATTCTCAATATCTCATGGTTGATTGCATCTAAACTTAACAGCAGCCTGTAATGTAAGAATTAGGTTCAGAAGATGTATCATAACTGTTTCAAAAAGATTGAAAGGGACGAAAAGTTTTAATGAAAATTTAAAAATAATGAATATTATGACAGTAAAATAAATTATCTAAGATAAAAGAATTGAAACATTTAAATATAATCCATAAAATTGTAATTTGATAATAAAATGAAACATTATAAATCTATTTTACCTTTAAGCTTATAAAATATTGTTTATATTTCTATATATTAAATCATTTCCACATTTAATATAAATATAGAAATAAAATATTTGTCATACGTTATACATTATTATATAAGCCATTTTCAATTTAGAAATCTATACCCAAGTTAGGACTATTTTAACTCTTTATTGCTTGAGTGGACAGGTTCAACGGGCAATGTAAGTTTAACACGCTGTAGGCATCTATGAGAGAGGCCTTTGCTTCATCAGTTTTTTACTCTTATTCTACTTAGAAGTGTTGCTACTTTAGTAATAATGGTGGAAATAAAGTTTATTTATTAGTATAGTTATTTAATTTGTGGCTCGTAAATATTGATAGACCACAAGTTAAGTGTGGTTAATTACTTGGTTTTTCTTATATTCTTTTTTTTAATGATGTGGTCTAAATATTCTACTTTTTCAACCATTTTCTGAATATATTTTTTGTTTAGTTTTATTGGAAATCTTTAAAAAAAATTAGAGTCACATGTATTAGCTATGGAAATTGCATAATTTGGGTGCCATGAAGGTATTTCAGGGTGCTAAATCTATTTATAGATTCAAAAACAGTTTAAGCACTTCCAAATTTAGATTTTAACAAAAAGCATTTACCATATTACGACCAAAAACCCACATTAAAGTCCAAAACTTCGAATAAATAGATTACTCATTTTATAATTGTTTAACCCACCATAAAGTTCAAAAAGTAGAATAAATAGACTTTTATAATTGTTTATTTTGAATTTGGAACCACTACCATATAATCAATCTCCAGAGTATACATGTCTCATACTCATACAATCTAGGAAAGGCATAACTACTAGTCCAACCTAAATTCTAAGATATAAACACCTATTAATATAATTATCCAATCAAAATTAAATATGATAACTCCAAAAATTTGTAAAAACAACTATATCTAAACAATAAATATGATAATTCAAAACAATAAATATGATAATTCAAAGGGTTGTGTAAAAAACATTAATTTTATTAATATATAAATAGAAAAAGGAGTTTCAATCAAATAATTGATTTGAATATGAAAATAGGATTGATCGCTTTGTTGATTTTTTTCGGGATACTTAATAAACATATTGAAATATTTACTAGATGTGTTTAAGTATTTATATAAGTGGATAATCCTCCGAACAGAGAAGATTTTTTATAAAAATAATAAATTTTTATTTATTTTTATTAATAAGTTTTTTATTGTAGTTTTATGTAATAAGGAGAATAGAATGACCAACTGTTGGTACAGTAAAGAGTACCAGCATGATAGAAAATCTATTAAGGATATTTTTAGTAAATTTTAAAATATATATATATATATATATATATATATATATATATATATCCTAATTAAAAAGAAAAAATGTTGTATGACTAGAATGGAAGATAATATTTTGCATCTTTTTAAGATAGATACTAAGAAATTAATGAAAACAATATGAAATTTCTTCAAGGGACTAGAATTTCTACCATAAAAACTTTTATGAATCTCATGATGCTGTGGAGAACGTTCAAGCCCTTTCTACAAAGGAATAAGTTTTCCCTTTCACAGGCTTGGAGTTTGGGATTAAGTGACTTGAAAAAGGGAAGGTTAAGGGAAGGCTAATGACATCGAAGGGGCACCAAGCTTAAATATTAAAAATTGGTAGACCTATCATCAATCCTCACATCCACAAGGTATTTCGTTTAGATATCAAGAAGAGTTTCATATTTTTAAAAGTGGAGATAAAAACAATCCATTGAATTATATAGAACCATTATGATTAGTCCTATTTTATCCATATTATATGGTATTATTCTAGAAAAGAATATCAACACATGGCTAGAAAGTCACAAAAAAGAGTGAAGGGAAACCAAGGATTTCAAGACTAACAGTGAACCATGGACCACCTTGTTAATCTTAGAACAATTATTGACGCATGTGGAAATAATAAAACTAATCTTTTCTATGCTAATGATATATGGTGCTTATGGTGAGCCGCTCTTATGATCTCGACAAACAACTTAAAATTCTCAAGAAGTTTTTCTCTAGTATTGATATGATTGTTAAAAGTGACAAAACAAAACTTATGATAACCAAATCCCAAATGATCACTTATGATAATTTCTTCTATGACAACAAGAAGTTGAAGGAAGTGACCCTCGATTGAGAGCATGTCAGTGATTAGATACCTAATGTACAAGAACAAGAGAAACAACATGAGAGACAAAAGGCTTCCTAAAATTGCTTGCTACTTTAGAGTCAAAACCACATGTGAGTTAAGGGGAGATATTACTTTATATAATAATGATAATATTAAAAATATTATTACATTTAAATTTAAGGAGAAGATGTGGCTAAGCAAGGAGTTAGAGGAAAAGAAAAAACTAAGATTTAGAAAGAGGTGATCAACTCTAATAATCTAGAATATTAAAAAAACTCTTTTTGTTTACCGATACAAAAAAAATCAATATTGCTAAATTAAAAACAAAATCTGATGAGAATATATTTGCTACTGTACTCACCAAAACGAAAATTAGTGTAGCATTCAGAATTCTACATTTGATAACGATACAAATTGGAGAGACATGCGTACCATTTACTGGAATATGTCCCTCGGAAAGAAGGAAGTTGGCGTAGCATTGAGAAACAGAGGCAGCAGCACAGAAAGGCCAGAAGATAACCCTCGGCACTTTCATATTGTTTGCCACTTGCTCAGTGCAAGACATTAAGGCGTCTGAGACGATAAACGTGATGGGTGGAAATGATGGTGATTGCTCCTCAGCGGTTCGAAGAAGGTCCTCCATCGCGGGTCCTAACTTTTGCAATGCTATAAGAAACTCGGTTGGGCTGGAGGTGCGACCATGGTCTGGCGGTAAACCATCAGGAATAGACAGAAATCGAATTCTTGAAACTTGCGGCTCCGAATTGAGATCGTCTTTGGAAACAAGAGATTTAGATTTCTTTGAAGCTTCCTGCACCATGCGTTTGTGGATCCAGTCAGTATTGACAAAAGTGACAAAACATCCTCTAATAGCCAGCAGCTGGGCCAAATTCATGAGAGCATTAACATGACCCTGTGCAGCACCTGGTACAATCACTGCATGCAAAGCATGTTTCCCCTCTGGATTGAAGATATCCATATATTAATTAATATATGGCCGGACTTTATTCGTTTCTCTTCCCTCAATCCAGTACCGGAGTTTACTGCTACGGATTCCTCAAGCAAGTACCGGAGTTTACTGCTACGGATTTGAGCTGCGAAGCGTGCAGATTCTACAACGGATTATAGCCATTACGCTCATTTCTTATAATAGTCAAATATGCATGCGCAACGCAATCTAAAATTGAGCACGGCTAGTAGTTCATTTCTTGAATTGATATAAGCAGGTACGTCCGTGTTATTCTCAAACTTGTTATTTGTCATCAATTGATTGGTTTT
Source organism: Larix kaempferi (assembly GCA_027924585.1). Lineage (NCBI taxonomy): Eukaryota > Viridiplantae > Streptophyta > Pinopsida > Pinales > Pinaceae > Larix > Larix kaempferi. The sequence goes on along the minus strand of BSBM01000337.1, from coordinate 828,557 downwards.
CAGCGGAGATAACTATATGTAATGCTCTTCCACCAGAAGAGTCAAATGTCATCAATCTATCAAATTTCCCAGCTAAGTTTTCGTTTATTGAGAAAATTTTAGAGCCACGAACCTTGTTCAAAAGGTATATTCCAATTATAGTTCTTTGGACCTAAATGATGGAGGGTTAAGCAAGTCTTTTTGAGTTGATGCCAAAACTTAAACTACCTAACCTTTTTGAGTTAACGCCAAATATTATATGATTTTTTAGTACCTACCAAAGTAGGTATTTAAGTAATCAGGACCTGTGTTGGAATTTGGTTTCATTTTAACCGTCAATTTTTTGTTTTTTACGTTTTCGATTTATATATATCTATTTGTTTAAAGTTTTATTCTTCAACAACAATGAAGTTTTGCTGAAAAATTTATCTTTCAATAATGAAATTTTGTTAATTTTTTTCCAAAATAATATTTATGTTCTTAATATTTTTATATTAAAATTAAAATAATCATTATTAATATGTATAATGGTCCATTAACTTAATTCCTATTCATTTTATATATCATTTATATAAGAAATTAATATTATATAAAAATATAGCTTAAAAAGATATGAATATTATTCTTTTTATTAAAATATTTATTTTTTAAACAAAATTATTATAAATATTTATAATTTTTAATAAGTATATAAAATATATATCATTGTATTTGTGTAACACTTGCTTTAAACTATTTAATAATAACATCAATATATATAAAACTATAAAAACTAATAATAATCAATAAAAGTATATAAAACCAAAAAATAATAATAACAAATAAAATTAGATGTATCATGCTAAGATGACAATTATATATATATATATATATATATATATATATATATTGGTGTTATTATTAAATAGTTTCAAAGCAAGTGTTACACAAATACAATGATATATATTTTATATACTTATTAGAAATTATGAATATTTATATAAAAAATTGTTTAAAAAATAAAATGAATTATAAATATTTATAAGAAAATTGAAAAATATAATTTTATATAATATTCTAATTTTATTAATTATTAGATAACTAAAAAAAACTAATAATAACTGATAGAATTAGATGTATCATGCTAATTTAGATAACATAAAAGTCAAGATATACATGGCCTTTGATATATATATATATATATAATTGCAATTATATATATATAGTTGCAATTATTTTTTTTATATAATATTCTAATTTTATTAATTATTAGATAACTAAAAAAAAACTAATAATAACCGATAGAATTAGATGTATCATGCTAATTTAGATAACAATTTTATATAAAAGTCAAGATATACATGGTCTTTGTGATATATATATATATATATATATATATATATATATATAATTGCAATTATATATAATTGCATATATATATATATAATTGCAATTGCAATTATATGCAATTATATATAATTGCATATATATATATATATATATAATTGCATATATATATATATATATATAATTGCAATTATATATATATATATATATATATATCCCATAGACCATGTATATCTTGACTTTTATATAAAATTGTTATCTAAATTAGCATGATACATCTAATTCTATCTGTTATTATTAGTTTTTTTAGTTATCTAATAATTAATATAGATATAATTGTAATCATATATATATGATTACAATTATATCTATATATAGATATAGATATAATTGTAATTGTATATATGATTACAATTATATATATATATAATTGTAATTATATAATTACAATTATATATATATAATTTAATCATATATACAATTACAATTATATATATATATATATATATATATATATCACAAAGACCATGTATATCTTGACTTTTAATATGAAACACATTTAAAATGTTATTTAGAATGTATTTTTTCGAGTTTATATATATATATATATATAAAGAAACAAAAAAAACCAATAATAATAACCAATAAAATTAGATGTATTATGCTAAAGATAACAATTATATATATATATATATATATATATAAACATATAAACTGAAAAAATACATTCTAAATAACATTTTAAATGTGTTTCTTATTGAAAGTCAACATATACATGGTCTTTGGTATAATTCTTTTAAAAATTCAACCAAAATTAGAGATCAAGTTTACGTTTAAGAATTGATCGATAAAATATTTAAAGGATTTTTTTGTTTCTTTAAATAAAATTTGATTGATAGAGTTAAAATTATTAATATTTAATAGTCATAACAAAACTACTTTAGCCTCTTAATAAATGTACAGATGTATTGTCTTAACCTCTCTTTTATGAAGTTGATAACCATATGGATTCCATGAATTTTTTTCTGACTGGAAATTACATCTATAAATCACTAACTTGCTTGTAGTTACTGCAAGGGTAGGAGCAAATTCTAACCCTTGTTTTTGGGAAGGAAAGCATTTAACAATTAAATAATGGAAATTGATTTTGAGTGTTTCAATTCTTCTAGCTTTGGCTTTCAAACAAGCTTAGATGCTTATATAGACCGCATTTGTATATGAAATTCATTAACAAGGTAATTTTATCTCTAGATCCTGAGTAGACTTTGGTTCTGCAACTAGTTCTTAAACCCTTCCTTATGTTGATGGTTCTGATGTGAGGTAAATAAGTGGATGCTTCAACCTAGCCTAGATCCAATTATTTAGCTCACGTCATAGGCAGAGCCCAGATTAATTTCAAAACAATCATTCCACCCACCAACCAATGAAGTCATTTTAAATATGCGTCACCTACTTCAAGAGGTAAAAGTTGCATTACATTTGAATTGAATCAAATATTCCCACTCTAAATCTACTATATTTATACATGGTTTAAGAGAGAACAAAAAATTGTTTTAGCAATCATTACAATGGTATAAGTCATTGAAATTGAACCATAACATAAAGATATCATTGAAATTGAGCCATAACAAAAATATATGAGATTTTTATTTCAATTTCAATATATGAATCTATATACATTATTGAAATTGAATAAATATGGGAGAAATCACAAAATATCATGTCAACAAAAATAATCATGTCTACATATAAATGATGTTATTTAAAATTATAAAAAAAACAAACATAGGTTATAACATTTCTTCAAAGCTGTATATTTCAAACAAATCTCTAAATCTAAACCAAACACTAAATATAATGTAAAAAATATCATGCAAGAAGTACCTATGTCCAAACTTAAAAGCCTTTGGCTGCACACTCCCAACTTCTAAGTCATTTAGTCATTATAGCATGCAAATGTAATCAATGAGTATTGAGCACTGACATTTTTAGTATGTAGATGTTCATTACAATAGTAGAAAAATAAAAAAGTAATGGAAAACCATTGAATTAAATGAGTTTTTTTCTTTTTCTATTTTTCTATTAAAAATCAATGCAACTTCCAAAATGGAAAGGCATGGAAAGATGAAAATAATACTAATTTAATATATCACAACAAGAAAATCCATCTTTTAGCACCACAAGTTAGCACCACTTATAGTTTGTAGTGTAAATGTGGTGGTATTGGCACCACTTACATTTATGTGGTATTTAAGTAGTGTGATTAACACCATTTATATTTTGTGGTGTTAAAGTGGTGGTATTAGCACCACTTATATTTTGTAGTGTTAATATGGTGTTATATTAGTTAATATTATTGGAAATTGAATTTTACCTTTATGAGAAATGCCATGTTGGAAAGTACCATAAAGTGGTGCTAAGCTATTACTTTCCACATGGACATGTACACGTAGGATTTAATTATGTGGATTTGCACCATAAACAAATTCACAAATAATTATTTTGAAAATAACCCAATTCAATATTTATTTATTTTTTCAACAATTAAAATAATTGATCAAAGATTGATTTATGAGTTTTTGCACCATACTTACAAGAAGTTCAAATATTTATATTTAGAATATTTAAGCAACGTAGAATATTTAAGCAAATAAATTCACGTGATTCATTTATGAGGTTTACACCAAAAGCACAACAAGTTCAAAAATAATATTTAGAAAATAGCTCGATTCATTTATTCATTTTTTATATTACTTAAGCATATAAATACAATCGACAAATAAATAAAAACAATGATTTTTAATTTATTACTATTATAAAGTTGTAATAAAAAATTTTGAATTTAAATTTGATTATTCATTTCAGATATTTTTATCTTCTTAATTTTTTTTTGGAAATTAGTATTATTATTAGGTTTTTAACGCAAGACATGGGTCTTAAATCCATCTATATGATCAATGGAGAAAACCTCTAGCTAAGGCCCTAAAATAAGCTTTTAGGAATCTAGGACCAAGAAAGACACCACAAAGGTCGCCACACGTATTTCTAAGAGTATTCTTAGCCACTAAGTATGGTCATTCACACTATTATAAGTTTTTAATCACTAGGGATAGGTCCAATGGCCCTCAATATTGTTGAACGAACAATCATAGGCCTTAGCCTAAAGGAATCCTAAGCATAAATAAATGTCATGTTCTCAAGTACCATATAGTGGGGCTAAGCTCATATTTGTCACATGGACATGTACAAAAATTATTTAATTATGATGATTTGCACCATAAAGACAACAACATCACAAATAATTATTTTGTGATAACTTAATTCAATTTTTTTCATTCAAATAAATGCCCATGATTAATTTATGAAGTTTTAAACCACAATCACAACAAATTCAATTATTTGTTTTTTATCACTATTTAAACCAACAAGCTCACATGGTTCATTTATGAGTTGTTGCACAACAAACACAACAAGCTCGCAAATAATTATTTTCTAAATAGCTCAAGTCGACTATTCATTTTCAATGTTATTTAAGCAAATAAATACCCATGATTCTTAAATTTGACAAAAAATTAAATACAACCATTTTTAATTTATTACTATTATAAAATATTAATAAAAATGATTTGAATTGAGATTTCATTATTTGATAGGGCATATTTTATTGATATTATTAAATTTTATAACTGATATTAATATCATTACTAGGCTTTGTGCACAAGGCATGGGTCTCAAATCCTTGAAGATGTTCGAGGGGGGAAACCTCTTCCTTGGGCCCTAAATGAATCTTTTAGGAATCTAGGACCAAGAAATATGGTCAACACATATATTACTAAGAATATTCTTAACATCTATGTGTGGATATTGGTTTCATTATAAGGTTTTGATCACTAGTGACAGGTTTATTGGCCATCGACCTAGTTAAGAGAAGAAACTTAGGCCTTAGCCTAAATTAAACTTCTAGGCATGTATGGATAATAATGATTTGCCACACTAACACAAATGACTTTTTGAGAAGATATATGGCCTTATAATAGGGATAATGGGGGGAGTTGGAGGAACTAAAACTAGGTATAAGTCTTTAGGGCATAAAGATGATTAAGGAAGGAACCACATGCCTTGTACCTTAGAGGAAATCTCTAAAAATATAAGATTAATAAGTATACCTTCAAACACCACATAAGGCCTCCTAAGGGTATTCTTGGCTTGATATTGGGGGTATTAATGTAAGTAAGAGGTTGTTTTTAAGCACTATATATTGGTGTTTCGACCCTTAACATGTTTGAGAGAGGAAACCTAGGCCTTATTCCCTAGTAAAATATTTTCTACATCCAAGGAAAAATACAACAGCTCAAAGCACTACACATTACATATTGGGGTTTTTATTTACCTCCAAGTAAGGAAATTAACACCATTATGAGTTTTTTGCTAGTATGCATGGGTCTTAGGTTTTTGTATAATGTCATAGGAGGAAACTTGGGCCTTAAACCCTAAGGGAGGGTTTAAGCCTCACCCATAAACTCCAAACACTATCATTGGCATCTAAGAATTCATACAAGTGACACTAGGTATGCAAACCTTAGACATAGTCATGAGAGCAATTACAGGAACTAGGCCCTAAAGGACGGTTTTAGGCATATCAGGCTAATAGCAATGACTCAAACTATCACTTAGAAGATCATGCAATGCATAAGATATCATTATTCTCAAAGTGGGATATGGGTGGAAATATGTGGTTTTGTGTACTAGTGATGGGTCTGAGTAAATAGTTGGGGATGAAATTGAAAGAATTATACCCTAACATAATATTATTGAGGTAATGGGAAATGATCAAGTCCATGAACCATAACATACACCATTTAAAGTTGACATTTGACATAATAGTTGGAAATGAGCATAATCAAGAGTTTTTGCATAGAGGGATGGGTCTCAAGTCCTTTATTGGATTCATAAATGTAAAGCAAGATATTTATGTAGTTGTCCCAAGGCCTTCGTAATGATATTACATAGAAGATGACCATGAATTTATCCGTAAAGAAATGATTAAGACATCCAAATCCATTGAGACACTATGTATCTAGGTCTTATGGCCTTTTATCCTTCGATAAGATCAATGGAGGAGACCTAAATATCGACCACTAAAGGAATCTTCTAGCCATCTAGGGCTAAGAAGGTTTCTTCGAACAACAACACATGCTTAGTGGAGGTACCCTTAATCTTTGCCCCTAAAGGAAGCTTGTAACTATCTAGGGGTAAGAATTTTTCCTCCACCAACCATACACAACCTCCTAGTTGTATAATTGGCCTATGATTGAGGATTTTGTTATAGTTAGGTGTTGTTAAGTAGCATGCATATGTCTCAATCCCTTGGGAATTATGTTCCATGGAAGAAGACCATGTTTTTGGCCCTAAAGAAATCATTGACGCATCAAGATCCATGAATACTACCTAAAAGTAGCATTGATTACTTCATAGGGGTATCTATAGCACTATGTAACTATGTATTGTGGCATTGGGGCCTTGGGGTTAGTGGATGAGACCTAAATATTGAGCTCTAAATGATTCATCCATCCATCTAAGGCTAAGAATATTGCCTCCACTAAAAACAAATGGCCTCTTGAGGGTATCATTGGCCTATGATTGATTATGTCATTGCCATTAGGTGGTTTTGAGTAGTATCTAAATGTCTCAGGGCCTTGGGAATGATGCTATAGGGAAAAAAACCATGTCTTTGGCCTTAAAGAAACAATTCGGGCATCTAGAGTGATGAACAATGCCTAGAGCACCATGCATGACCTTGCATGGATATCCATGCCACTATGTATCCATTTCTTGGGGCCTTGGGGACTTGGACATGGTTGAGGGAGGAGACTTGAACCTCGAACCTCTAGCCATAAAGGAATCTTATAGCCATCCAAGGCTAAGAAGATCACCTCAACCAACCACACATGACCTCTTGAGGGTATTATTGTCATATGGTTGAGGATACTAACACCATTATGTGATTTTGAAAAGTATGTAGGTGTCTTAGGACCTCAAGAATGATTCTATAGAGAATAATACCATGCCTTTGGATGTAAATAGACCACTAACCAATCTAGAGCCCTGAACAATGCCTCAAAGCACCATGCATGAATTTTCAAGGGTATCCATTGATATTTGTATCTAGGTCTTAGGGACTTGAGGTATTGGACATGGTCAGTGCAAGAAATTTGAACCTTGGGCCTTAAAGAAATATTTTATTCATCCAAGGCTAAGAAGGTTTCCTCCACCAACCAAACATGGCCTCCTGAGGGTATCATTGGCCTATGATTAAGGATGGCAATTCTAGTAGGTGGGTTTGAAAATATGTATGTGTCTCAATTCCTTGGGAATGACATTCTAGGTGAAAGATCATTCATTTGGACTTAAAGAAAGCATTAAGGAATCCAAAACCATGAACAATTCCTTAAAGCACCATGCGTGACTTTGAAAGGGTATCCATGGAACTATGTATCCAAGTCTTGGGGAATTGGGGGATTAGAAATGGTCATGGGAGGAGGCATGAAGGTCACGCTCTAATGGAATCTTCTGGCCATCTAGAGATAAGAAGGTTCTATACACCAACAACACATCACCTTTCAAGTTTCATTGGCCTATGAATGAGGATGTTAGTGACATTAGGGTGTTTTGAGGAGTATGTACATGTCTTAGGGTGTTGGGAATGAAGTTCTAGGGAGGAATAACATGCTTTTAGCACTAAAGAAATAATTGAGGATTCCAAAACCATGAAAAATGCCTCGAAGAACCACACATGACTTTATAGGGATATCCATGGCATTATGTATGTAGGTCTTATGGACTTAGGGCATTTGACATGGTCAATGAAAGAGACTTAAAAATAGGGCCCTAAAGGAAGCTTCTAGCCATCTGTGTCAAAGAAGGATGCCTTCACCAACCACAGATGGCCTCTTGAGGGTATCATTGGTCTATGATTAGTGATTTTAATGCCAATAGTTTGTTTTGAGCATTAGACACATGTCTCGGGGCCTTGGGAATGACACTCTATAGAAGAGGACCATGCCTTTGGCCCTAAAGAAACAATTTAGGAATACAAAGATGTAAATAATGCCAGAAAGCACCACACATGGCTTCAGAAGGTATCCATGGCACTATGCATCTTGGTCATTAGGACTTGGGGCATTGGACATGGTCAAGTGATGGTACTTGAACCTTCGACTCTGAAGGAATATTCTATCCATCCAAGGATAAGAAGGATAACTTAAGCAACCACACATAGCCTCTTAAAGGTATCATTGGATTATGATTGAGGATCTTAGTACAATTATATATTTTGAGTAATATCTACATGTTTCAAGGCCTTGGGAATGATATTCTAAGGAAGAAGACTGTGTGTTTGGCCCTAAATTAATTCTTATGGAATTTAGAGCCATGAAAAATGTTTCAAAGAATCATGCATAACTTCGTAGGGGTATCCATGGCACTATGTATCTAGGTTTTTTTCCATTGGGCATTGGACATGGTTAGTAGATGACACTTGATCCTCAATCCCTAAAGGAATATTTTAGCCATCTAAGGTTAAGGAGGTGGTCTCCACCTACCACACATGGCCACTTAAGTTTATTATTAGCCTATGATTTATTATGTTGGTGACAACAAGTTGTTTTGAGTAGTATATAGTGTGTTAGGGCCTTGGGAATGATGTTATAGGGAAGAAGACCATGCCTTTGGCCCTAAAGAAAATTTCGAGGCATTCAAAGCCACAAGCATTGCCTCAAACCACCATGCACAACTTTGGAGTGGTATCTATAGTGCTATGTATTTGGATCTCATGGCCTTAGGGCCTTGGACATGGTTAGTGGAGGAGACCTAAACCTTAGACTCTAAAGGAATTTTCTAGGCATCTAGAACTAAGTAGGTTTCCTCAACCGATCACACATGGCTTATTGAAGGTATCATTGGCCTATGATTTAGGATGTCGGTGCCATTAGGTGGTTTAATAATTATGAAGGTGTCCTAGAGCCTTTAGAATGGAATTATAGGGATGAAAACCATACCTTTGGCTCTAAAGAAAACATTGAGGCATATAAATCCATCCACAATGCCTCAAATAATTGCACATGACTTTGCATGGGTATCCATTGTACTATCTATCTAGGTATTTTGGTCTTAGGACACTAAACATGGTAATAGAGGAGACCTGCAATTCAATCCCTAACAGAATCTTCTAACCATCTAGGTATAAGAAGGTTTCCTCCACCAATAACAAGTTTTCTCTTGAGGTCTTGTATCCATGGAGCAATGCCTCTAAGCACCATGCATGACTTCGTAGAGATATTCATGGCACAATGTACATACATGCCTTGGGGCCTTGGATATGGTAGGGGGAGGAGACTTGATTATTTGGCCCAAAAATAATATTTTAGCCATCCAAGGTTAAGAATATTGCCTCCACCAACCACACATGCCCTCTTGAGGTATCATTGGCACATGATTGAGAATATTAATGATTTTAGGTGGTTTTGAGTAGAATGTATGTGTCTCAGGGATTTGGGAATGATTCTCTAGGAAATAAGACCACGAATGTTTCCCTAAAAAACCATTGAGGCATCTAGATCCATGAAGAATGTCTCAAATCACCATGCATGAATTTGCAACCATATCTATGGTGCTATGTATCTAGGTCCTAGGGACTTGGTGTCTTGGACATGCTCAATGGAAGAGACCTAAACCTTGGGCCCTAAAGAAATTTTATATCCATCCAAGGCTAAGAATTTCTCCTACACCAACCACACATGGCCTCCTTAGGGTTTTATTGGCATATGAATGATTATATCGGTGCCATTAGGTGGGTTTAAAAAATGTGTATGTGTCTCAAGGCCTTGGGAATGAAATTCTAGGGAAAAATACCATGCCCTAGGCCCTAAAGAAACCATTGGGGGATTAAGATCCATGAAAAAATATTCAAATCACCATGCATGAATTTGTAGGGGTAACTGTGACATTATGTACCCAACTATTGGGGACATGGGAGCATCAACACGGTCATGGGATGAGACCTAAATATCAGGCCATAAAGGAAAAAAGTAGCCATCTAGGGCTGAGAAGGTTGCTTATAGCAATGATACATGGCCTTCTTAGGGTATCATTAACCTATGATTGAGGATGTTGATTCGATAAGGTTGTTTTGAGAAGTATGTATGTGCCTTAGGGCCTTCAAAATGGTGCTATAGGGAAAAATACCATTCCTTTAGCCCTAAATAGATCATTTAGGAATCTAGAGTCATGAGCAATTCCATAAATGAATTCGTAGGGGTATACAAGGCACTATGTATCTAGGTCTTGTGGCCTTGGAAACTTCAACATGGTCAATGGAGGAAACCTGAACTTAAGGACCTAAAGGAAGAACATGATCAACAGAGAACACCTAAACCTCGATCCCTAAAGGAATATTCCAGCCATCCAAGGATAAGGAAGTTTCTTCCACTAACCACATATGGAATTCTAAGTGTATCATTGGCCTATGATTGAGGATGTTAGTGACATTAGTTGCTTTTGAGAATTATGAGGTGTCTCAAGGCCTTGGGAATGGTATTCCAACAAAGAAGACCATGCCTTTGGCCCTAAAGAAATTGTTGAGGCATCCAGATCCATGAACACTTCCTTGAAGCACTATGCATGAATTTGCAATAGTATCTATGGAACTATGTACCTAGGTCTTTTGACCCTTGGGCCTTGGACATAGTCATTGGAGGAGACTTGAACCTCCGGCTATAAAAGAATCTTATAACCATCTAGGGTTAAGTAGGTTTCCTCCACCAACCACACATGGATTTAGGGTATCATTGGCCAATGATACAGAATATTGGAACCATTAGGTGGTTTTTAGAATTATGTAGGTGTTTGAGCACATTGGGAATGACATTCTACGAGAGAAGACCATGCCTTTGGCCCTAGAGAAACCATTGAGGCATTTGGATCCTTGAACAATGACTCAAAGAGCCATGCATGGTATCCATGGTTATATATATGTAGGTCATATGATGTTGAGGCCTTGGTCATGGTCAATGGAGGAGTCCTAAACCTCAACCCCTAAAGGAATCTTCCAACCAACCATTCAAGGCTAAGAAAGTCTCCACCAACAACAAATGGGATCCTAGGGGTATAATTAGCCTATTATTGATTATATACATTCCATTAGGTGGCTTTGAGAAATATGTACCTATCCTAGGGCCTTGGGAAAGACTTCCTAGGGAAGAAGACCATGCCTTTGGCCCTAAAGAAATCATTGAGGCATCTAAATCCATGAAAAATGCCTCAAATACCCACGCATGACTTCAGAAGGGTATCCAAATAGACTAAAAATGAGAAATGTATAATATTTTTAATACCTAAGCCTCCCCAACCCAATTGTTTCTCTAGGTAGCTTTTAGCACCAATTGGGCTATGTCGATCAAGCCCACCTCTTCCCACTTGTGAGTAAAGTAGCCTGATAATGGGATCCACCTATTCTTTTTTCACAAGATCTACCAACAAGGGTTTTCTCACCCATCTCTAATACTTTGTTTAATTTAACCTCAACCATACATGACTTCGCATGGGTATCCATTGTACTATATATCTACGTGTTGTGGACTTGGGGCCTTCGACATGGTTAGTGGAGTAGACTTGAACATTCACCATTAAAGGAAGCTTCTATTCATCCAGGGATAAGAAGTTTGCTACCACCAACTACACACAACCTCCCGATGGTATAATTAGTTACTATTGAATATGTTGTTACCATTAGGTGGTTTCGATTAATATGTACATGTCTCGGGTCCTTGGGAATGATTTTCCAGGGAAGAAGACCATGCCTTTGGCCATCAAGCAATCATTAAGGCATATAGAGACATGACCACTACCTAAAAGTACCATGCATGACTTTGGAGAAGTATCTATGGAACTATGTATCTAGGTCTTGTGGCCTTGGGGGGATTGGACATAGCTAGTGAAGGAGACTTGAATCTTGAGCTCTAAAGGAATATTCTATCCATATAGGGATAAGAAGATTGCCTCCACCAACCACGCATTCCCTCTTCAGGGTATCATTTACGTATGATTGATTATGCCATTTCCATTAGGTAGTTTTGAATAGTATTTACATGTATTAGGGAATTGCGAATGATGTTTTAAGGAAAATGACCATGCCTTTGGCCAAAAATAAACCATTCAAGCATCTAGAGCAATAGACAATGCCTGAAGCACCATGCATGATCTGGCATGGATATTTGTGCCACTATGTATCCATTTCTTGGGGGCTTGGGTTATTTAGGCCTTGGACATGCTCAAGGGAGGAGACATAAACCTATGGCCCTAACAGAATCTTCTAGCGATCCGAGGCTAATAATATCACCTCATCCAATCATACATAGACTCTTGAGGTTATCATTGGCCGATGATTGAGGATATTAATATTATTATGTGGTTGGTGGAGGAAAATATCTTTTCCACTGACCATGTTGAAATCCCTAAGGCCACAAGACATAGATAGATAATGCCATGGATACCCGTAAAAAGTCATTTGTGTGGTGATTTGAGACATTTTTCATGGCTATGTATGTCTCAATTATTTATGAATGTCCAAAGACATGGAATTCCTCGCTACAACTTCATTCCCAATGCCTTGATACATGTACATACTACTCAAAATCACCTAGCAACACTGAAATCTTCAATCATAGTCCAATGATACTCTCAGAATGACATGTGTGGTTGGTGGAGACACCTTTCTTAGCCCTAGATGGATAGAATATTCCTTTAGGTCTTAAGCTTGATGAGGGTATCACTGTCTAAGAATTTTTCCTCCACCAACCACACATGGACTCTTAAGGGTATAATTGGGATATGATTGGATATGTTGGTGCCATTAGGTGATTTTAAGTAATACACACGTGTCTTGGGGTCTTGGGAATCACATTCTATATAATATGGTCATTCCTTTGGCGATAAAGAAACTATTTAGGCATCCAAAGCCATTAATAATGCCATAAAGCACCACACATGGCTTCATAGTGTGTCAATGGAACTATGCATCCAAGTCATGGGGACTTTTAGCATTGGACATGGTCAAGGGAGGATTCATCAACCTTAGTCCCTCAATGAAACTCTTATCCATGTAGGGATAAGAGGGGTACTTAAACCAACAACACATGGACTCCTTAGGGTATTATCATCTTATTATCAAGGTTGTTAGTGCAATTATATGGTTATAGTAATATCTATGTGTGTCAGGGCCTTGGGAATGATATTCTACGAAATTCAGCTATGTGTTTGGCCATAAATTAGTTCTTAGGGAATTTAGAGCAACGAAGAATGCATCAAGGAATCATGCATGAGTTCATAGGGGTATCATGGCACTATATATCTAGGTTATTGGCCTTGGGACCTTAGACATGGTCATTAGAGGACAACTTATCCTTAATCCCTAAAGGAGTATTCTATCCATCTAAGGCTAAGGATGTGGTCTCCACCAACCACATGTTGACTCTTCACTATATCATTAGCCTATGATTGAGAATGTCAGTGTTGTTAGTTTGTTTTGAGCAGTATGTAGGTTTCACAGGGCCTTGGAAATGGTGTTCCTGTGAATAAAACCATTCCTTTATCCCTAAATAATTCATTGAAGCATTCAAAGCCATGACCACAAAGCACCATGCATGACATTCGAGTGGTAACTATGGCACTATGTATCTAGGTATTGGGGCCTTGGGTCCTTGGACATGTTTAGTGGAGGAGACTTAAACATCAACACATGATATCTTGAGGGGATATATGACCTCCATATGAGCATATTAAAAAACAATTAGGAGGTTTTTTACACCAAGGATTGGTATTAAGGCCCTATATATGGTTGGGGGAAGAGACCCAAGCCTTAGTCCCTAAAGGTAATTTTGAGGACTCAATGATTATGAATGAGACCTTAGACCACTACGCATACCTATATGGGAAATATTGAGCTTATAGTGGGGATACAGACATTTTTTGCAGGTTTATACAACCAAACTTATATCTCAGGATATAGAAATTGTCAAGGATGAAACTTGGTCCTTAGCTCCTAACGGAAGGTTCTCGGGCTTGAGGACCATGATCAAGGCAAGCAATAAATTAGTGAAATTAAACCCAATAAAACAAAAATTGATTTGTATCAACAATTCAATTTCCCTTTAGGCCTTTTGAATCCATTTCCATCAGTTTCATTAGTGATATCTAACCAGTCCGACGAAACATGATTGTACTGCTGTGACCATACTATAGATATTTTCCCAAATGGAAATTTACATACCATGCAATAGAACTATTAGTGCTTGTAATAGATGCAACACTTTTCTTCCAACAAGTTGAAGCCATTTTTTAATCACCATTGACTATTGCTTTTGATTGTAACTCCAAATTTTACTTTCACTATTAATTCTCATATCAATGCAACAATATTCTTGTATCATGTTTGGATCCATTCTTACTACCAATGATACTAATTTATAATTGTGATTCTATATTTTCCAAGATGGTAGTGTTGGGCCCCAAAATAGCCCCTTTTTGCCTATACTTATCAACACCTTTTCTCCTGTTTTGCCTCTCTTTTCCATAACCCAAGCAGGTACCTCTCCAAGTCAAGTATGGATCGCAACAGGTATAATCTATTATTGCTTTATCTTATTAATGCCTAATATTGTTTCTGGTTATGAACTTTATCTTTTAATTCGTGCTAACATGTATTGATTTGATAAAGATAGTTCAGAGCCTTGAAAGAACCACAGGTGTAATAGCTCATTGAACCTATGGAGGAAAAGAATATGTGGTGCCAACTGTCCCTTCCTGAATTAGGTCCCATATATTGTTGCAACAGCTCAAGCATCCTTCCACGAGGCCAGTTGTGATTTGGTCACAATACAACTCCAACTCATCTTCTCCTCCAATCAGTTGTAATCTATTCGGTCTGTTAATAGCACTTAGTAACAGGGCAAGGGTCAGTGCAAGCTAATAAGGGTCACTTTTGGCATGTTAGATGCAATAGAAAACTGAAAAAGCAGGCATCCCTCAACTTACTTGGATTTTTTGATTTACTTACAGAAAATATCTTGCATTGAGTAAAAAAGATGAAATGTAGGAAATTGAATCATGTTTCTGAATATATAACTTTTATGTATTGAAAATTTGCATAGCTATGTCAAGTTTCATTTTTCCTAATAGACACTTTTTATTTTTCAGGCAAATGATAAGGTATATGTTTTTGTGGGTAGAGCCTTTGAGGGCCTAAATGATGGAATCAAGCTACAAAAATCGGCATGCATGTAGAGAACACATAGCACTTGTGCGCCATTATTTTTCGAAAATTAAATTAGTAATTTTATAATTTTTTTATAATTGTCTAAGTGATAAAACCTCAAAAATAGTACCTCTTTTGTGGGTAGAGCCTTTGAAGGTCTTAATGCAAAAATCTTGAAATGGGTTTTTCATAGAACGTGGAGGTTAGTGTCCTCTTGTGCACCATACAATTTTTTTTTGAAATGATTGAGAATTGAAAAAGTTATGGAAGAAACACTAACAATGTGTTTCACGAGTTAAGGAGGTAAGACAAAAAAGAAATTGAAAGAAAATAGGAAAAATTAATATTTCAAAATAAAAGTTACATATTTGGAATCTGCAGAAAAAATGCTATTTGTGTCTAAGATTTCGTCAAAAATGACTCTGTGTAGCATATTGTAACGAGTGGCTAAGCACAAGCTTCTCCAGAAACTGGAAGAAATACCCAATTCACTTTGGTTTTTCATTAACATAGCACAGGTTTGGAATTACCGAAGCAAACTCCAAACCATACACATAGGATTATTGTTGACATGTGAGCATGTGACTCGGCCTGTTTAAATTCAAAAATATTTCTGCGCTTTTAGATTTAAATAACGCGTACGCGTTATATAACTAAATAACGCGTGCGCGTTATATCAATACTTAACGCGTACGCGTTATATAACTACATAACACGTACGCGTTATATAGTTACAAAACGCGCTCGCGTTATTCAAATCATAAAATACATGTTTAATACTTGAGAAAGAGGGGGTGTCGAAGTCAAGGGAATTTTTGTTTAATATTTGAGAAGGGGTGGGGAAGGGTCAAGGGAATCTATGGTTAATATTTAATAGGGGTGGGAAAGGGTCAAGGGCTTAGAAGGATGTTGGAAGCTTGAGTGGGGAGAGATGAAGGGAATGAGAACATGATGGGCTACAGGGGGTGAAGGGAAGTGGAGCTTGAGAGCACTATTAGGAGTAGAATAGGTTCTGAAGAGGTATAGGGTTAGAAGTTGAAAGTGAGACTTGAGTGACAAGGCGGAATGGATGGAGGCAAGGGGGATGTGAGAGGGAAATAAAGAATAGAAAGGGGGGAGAGACATAGAGCGAGGGAGGGAGAGGGACAATGGGGAGGAATGGATTTGGAGGGAGTGAGAGATAGGTGGGGATAGAACGAAATAAGAGATAGGAAGGGAGGGACAGAAAGTGTTGGTGGGAGACATGCAGAGAGTGGTGGCGATGGAGAGAGAGGGAGTGATGGAGAGATTGGGATAGGTTGAGGGAAAGATGAGGGAGGGATAGAAGGTGAGAGACAGGCAATGAGAGAGGGAGGGAGAGAAGGTAGGGTGAGGGATGGAGGGAGAAAGTTAGAGATAGATATGGATGGAGGGGGGATGGGTTTGAGAATGGAAAGTGACATAATGTGTGTGTATGTGTGTGTGTTTGAGAGAGAGAGAGAGAGAGAGAGAGAGAGAGAGAGAGAGAGATTGATGGTTGAGGAGAGAGATACTAGAGGGAGTTGTGAGCATCATATTCTCCATCAGCATCATATTCTTCATCATCATCATCTTTATGACCATCATCGTCATCATCAACATCTTCATCATCATCACCATCATCATCATCATCATCATATTCCTCATCAAATCAACATCTCCATCATCACTATCATCATCTAAACATCACCATCACCATCATCATCAACATCTTCATCATCATCACCATCACCATCATCATCAAAATCTTCATCGTCATCACCATCACCATCACCATCACCATATTCATCATCATTGTCATCTCTAGGTTCCCCATCAACATCAACATCTCCATCATCATCATCTTCTTCATCATCATCATCTTCATCACCATCATCATCATCATCAACATCTTCATCATCATCACCATCATCATCATCATCATCATCTTCCTTGAATCAGATCAACATATCCATCATGTCACCATCATCTTCTTCATCATCATCTAAACATCACCATCACCATCACCATCACCATCATCATCATCATATTCATCATCATTACCATCACATCATCATCAACATCTTCATTGTCATCACCATAATCATCATCATCATTGGCATTTGTAGGTTCCTCATCAACATCTCCATCATTATCATCTTCTCCATCATCATCATCTTCATCACCATCATCATCAGCATCAACATCTTCATCATCATCACCATAATCATCATCTTCATCGTCATCAGGTCAACATCTCCATCATCATCATCTTGTTCATCATCTTCACCATCATCATCATCATCATCATCTTCATCACCATCTCCATCATCTTCAACATCTCCATCATCATCACCATCACCATCATCATCATCTTCATGACCATAAACATCTTCATCATCATTGTCATCTCCCCCTTCCTCATCAACATCTCCATCATCATCATCATCATCATCATCATCACCATCTGAACATCACCATCACCATCATCATCAACATCTTCCACATCATCATCATCATCATCATCAGCAGCAGCAGCAGCAGCATCAGCATCATCATCAAAATCTTCATCGTCATCACCATCACCATCTTCATCATCATTGTGATCTCTAGGTTCCCCATCAACACATATCCATCATCGTCATCTTCTTCATCATCATCATCTTCATCACCATCATCATCGTCATCTTCTTCATCATCATCATCTTCATCACCATCATCATCGTCATCAACATCTTCATCATCATCACCATCATCATCATCATCATCTTCCTCATCAGATCAACATCTCCATCATGTCACCATCATCTTCATCTTCATCATCATCATCATCATCATCATCATTACCAACACCATCATCATCAACATCTTCATCGTCATCACCATCATCATTGGCATCTGTAGGTTCCTCATCAACATCTCCATCATCGTCATCATTGGCATCTGCAGGTTCCTCATCAACATATCCATCATCGTCATTTTCTCCATCATCATCACCATCATCACCATCATGATCTTCTAAACATCATCATGATCGTCATCTAAACATCACCATCACCATCATCGTCAACATCTTCATCATCATCGCCATCAGCAGCATCATCAAAATCTTCATCATCATCACCGTCACCATCTTCATCATCATTGTCATCTCTAGGTTCCCCATCAACACATCTCCATCATCATCATCTTCTTCATCATCATCATCTTCATCTCCATCATCGTCCTCATCAACATCTTCATCATCATCACCATCATCACCATCATCATCATCATCTTCCTCATCAGATCAAGATCTCCATCATGTCACCATCATCTTCATCATCATTATCATCACCATCATCATCAACATCTTCATTACCATCATCATCAACATCTTCATCATCATCACCATCATCTTCATCAACATTATCATCTTTATCATCTTCATCTGCATCATGATCATCTTCATTGTCATCACCCTCCTCCTCCTCATCATCTTTATCATCTTCATCTACATCATGATCATCTTCATTGTCATCACCCTCCTCCTCCTCATCATCTTGTGCACTTATGCACTTAGGGATTAATGTTTAGAAGAGGGTCTAAAGGCCTTTATGGGGGAGGGGCTCTAGGAACAAGGTAAGATAGAGAGGGCAGGGGGGAGGGATAAAGGCGTAGAGGGTTAGTGATTAAGGGAGAAGAAGGGAGAGAGTGCTATAGGGAGGGATGATGACGAAGATAAAGAGAAGGTGGAGAGATGGAGAGTGGGGTGGTAGAGACATGGCTGAAGGGAGAGAAAGAAACATGAAAGAAACATGTAGGGAGAATGAGGGACAGATATTTAGAAAGAGATAGGGGGTATCTAGGGATTATTGGGAGAGAGCTAGGGGGTATTAAACCATACAAAACATTTGTTTTGTATGCAACCATATAAATTATTAGTTTTCTTTGATTTTGTTCGTTGCCCTAGCCGTGCACCTAACCTATTTATTGTGCTTGACTATATCGCGTTCGCATTTTTTCACTACATATCGCGCACGCGTTTTGTATTTCTATAACGTGTACGCATTTTGCAACTCCAGAAATAATGGCCTGTTGCTGTCCGAGAGCAACTTCACTCTGTCCGAACGAAAACAATAATCCCGCGATTTTTCGAATAGCACGAGCCCGCGTCTGAAAATTTTCACATTCTACACCAACTCCATCATTTTTTTTTATGCGGGTGCAGCATTGAGGACATCTTTCATGGTTTCTCACTATGGTGTTGGGTTATATGGCCATATTTGAAGAAAATAATTAGCAAGCTCGAAGAATCTCCAATTGAAGAACACCAAAGATAAGGCCTTTGAAAGATTCATTTTGCTTATATTTGAGGAGCACACAATATAAGATATCAAGCTTCAAGACCAACAAGGAAGAACTTCCATTTGCTTATTATTGAAGAGCTTGTAATTGAGGAGCAACAAAAACAAACTATATTGAATTGATCATTGTGGTGATGGGGAATGCACGTAACCGAGTAAACAAATCAACAAGGAAGAAGAGATCTCAAGAAGTCATTGAAGAAGAGAAAGAAA
Organism: Larix kaempferi; assembly: GCA_027924585.1. Lineage (NCBI taxonomy): Eukaryota > Viridiplantae > Streptophyta > Pinopsida > Pinales > Pinaceae > Larix > Larix kaempferi. Next base: position 808,388 of record BSBM01000337.1, on the reverse strand, counting down.
AGAAAAGAATATACATGATGAATCGGAGGCTTTCTTTGGAAACTAATCCAAATCCAATTGTAGAGGATACCATGGTTCATCCTATTAATCCATGACAAGAGGGACCTTCAATTTCCACAATAGCTGTTGAACAAGCACCCCATGGAAGTAATCAAGAAGCAAAATGTAGGTGCTCATTAGGGGATGTTTCAATTCCCACTTCAAGTCAAATTGATAAGTTACCATCTCAAGATGAAGCTCATGAAGAAACACCCAATTTGCTATCTGGATGTGGTTATACAAGCGATGAAGTCAGAGAGGCGTTGGACATTTTTCCTACTGTTGAAGAAGAGAATGTTGTCCACACCATTGATGAGGATGTTGGACTTCCACAAGGGGATGTTGGGCTTCCACAGACCATGGATGAGGATGTTGGACTTCCACCATCCAACTACCAGGAAGAGAATGAAGGACACCAAGCTACTACTGAAACGCCAGAGCGTCTTGGTGATGCGCTACATGGTACAATTCCAACCCCCTTACCTCCATTAGCAAGCACACGTCGAAGAACTCCGAAGCGTATACAAGTTGATGAAAGACTTATGAATTCCATTGAAGGTACGCTATCTAAACGTAGTATTGCTTATCAAACTCAACAGATACTTGATAAATATTTTGTTTCTAAATGTGATGGAGATAAATGTAGATTATTTTTATCATTGTTAAAATCTAGGAGCATGAATGTTGTTAGTAAAAAGTTAGGGATAAAGATGATAAAGAATTCTGAACCAAGTTCTCATATAGTTAAAAGCCTAGTAGATGCATTTGGTAAAATTGGTACGAACACACGTTCAAAGGACCGCAATGCTGCTCGTCGTGTGTTGTCACAATCAATTGCAGATAAGAACACCAGGGCCCTTCGTATTCTCAGGCCTACATCCGAACTAGTTAATTTGAATGTAAAAACCCTCCGTAGGTATTCTATTAGAAGAGAACATCTTGACACAACCGATCAGACAGATTTTTGGGCTTTTGTTGGTCGGTTGCCACGTCGTGACATGAAGCTAGTTGATGCAGTAAAGGGACTAGTGCACAGTTTTTGGCATGATCACACAAGGCCTTCTTCAAACCGAAAGGATGTACTAAAACTAAGAAGGGGTTCAAAGGATCGTGAACCACATACTAAGCATCTTCTTGATATAACACAGACAGAGCTTTACGAGAAATTTAAGATTGAGCATAGACAATTGAACTTGGGGCAAAGATCTTTTGAGAAATGTAAGCCATGGTATGTTAGAATAAATACTCTTCGTAACACTTGTTGTTGTAGATACCATGTAGAATATGAATATTACTATGAAACATTTTTGTACATTCGTCGTGTGTTGCATACTAACATTGTGCAGGATTGCTCCATGACAATACCACCGACTTCATCAAGAGAATTCATTCATAGCATCATGTGCAATAGGCCCGAGGGGCAAACATACTATGCAAAATCTTGTTTGGATGGAACATGCTCCAACTGTGCTGGAATGGCATTATTGAGCCAATGTATGCACGAGAATGGAGACAGTGAATTTGGGAAAATGGTTACAGACATGAAAAGTTTCAAATATATCAACTATGAAATAGTCCCAGGGAAAGAAAGCAAAAAAATACAATTGGTGACATCTCAGGTATGCATTTATATCTATAAAATTATGTTGTAACGGTTACATTTCAATCCTTACTTACAACAAAAAACTGACATTGAGATCATTTTGTGTCACCAGGTACAAGTTAGTGACTTCATCAAGGAATTTAGTGAAAAGACACATCAATATGTTCAGCATGTCCACGTGGCACAATGGCAGGATGAGAAGTTTAGAATATGCAGAGATACATTTCCCCTTGGTACTATACTTTCAGTTGTTGATTTTGCTGAGAACTACACTCTGCAACCTCAAAATGAGATCCAAAGTCAGTATTATCACTCTGAGCAGGTTTCCTTGATGGTCCATATCACATATAGGCATGGCCCAAATAGCACTGAAGAGCAAAGAGAAATTCTGAAGGAATATCACTTCTACATAAGTGATGATAGGTGCCACGACTTCCACTATGTATGTCATTGCTTCATCATGTTCTATGATCACTTGAAGGGAAGGAACATACAGATGGACTGACACTGGATTTGGTCTGATGGGTGTGCTGGTCAGTTCAAAAATGCACGCATATTTCAGTGGTTGTGTTCATTGCATAAAAACTACAAAGTGCCACATATGTGGAACTATTTTGAGACTGGGCATGGTAAAGGAGAGCATGATGGAGTCGTAGCATGTGTCAAAACATCCCTACGAAGAGAGGAATTGAAAGTATCTATAGAATCTACTATTCTAAATGCTCAATCTATAGTCAGGTGGTGCACGTCAGTAATGGGAGAGGAATCAACTATGCGAGTAGAATCCACAAGAAAGAGACATGTGGAGAGATTTTTTGGGGAGGTGGTAGACATAGATCGTTCACATGCATGGGAATGCAAGACTGTGCCTGGTACTCGTGGCTTTCATTCGGTTCGAAGCTCTGATAACCCAGTATTTGAAATTTGGACCAGAAAACTCGCTTGTTTTTGCCCGCCTTGTTGTGATGGTGACTGGGATGGGTGTGAATCATTGGATTGGGTTGATGGATGGGATCGCATATCACTTCCACTTGATCAGCGTGCAATTGTTGAGTTAACTCCATTGGAAGAAGACCAATCATCTATTTCTGCAGATTTTGATCATGTCTCAGACCTTTTACAACCCGGTATGATGCATTTCCTTAACATTTTTTGTTTGTTTACGTAGTCTTCAAATGCACATTAATGGCCTTGTATCGCACAAAAAATATTTTGATCATATACCTACAATCATATAATGCAGGGCACATATACGCAGTGGTTGCCTCAAAAGATACTGAATGGGGTGATGAATACTGGTTGGCACGTTGTATAGATGGAAAGCAAACCCTCATTGTGTCCATGACTGACGATGAAAACAACCACTTTCCAACTGGGTCTATGGTTGTTAAAGGTGAATACTTGACACGGGACAGCAATGGAATAAAGAAGGGTGGATATGTTTACAGGGATTACAAACCAGGTGCAAGTGTGTATCACTTTACAAACTTAATCATTGGCACAAACCTTCAGGTACGAACAATGCCTAGTCGAAATACATCGAAGGTACGCTACTTCTTACCGGATACAGAGCACGAGAGACTAATGGAGACCATCAGTATAAGAGATGATCCGGAGGGCTTGGTTGTATGATAATAGGTGGGATCTAGCATGATGAGGTACGTTACATACTTTTAATACTATACTATTTATACTATTTGTAATTGAATATTGATATATGCTCAATTTTCACATGTATGTTTCATATGAATATGTTAATTTTGCGTTCTTGATATGCCAAATTTACGTTTACGTTGTTTATAAATATGCCAAAAATTCTCTTGTATGTCAAGTTTATGAATATGCCATTTTTTACATATGATCACTAAACCCTAAAATTATATTATGTTCATCATGTTGGTTATTGGCTTCACCCAACAAAATTAATTCAATTCATGCTCACTATATTAAACAATACACTTATATTAAATTTAATTCATGTCTTGTTAAATATTTCATAATGAATTAGCTAGTTGAGAGCACCACCTTAGACCAAGCCATCATCATCAACATCTTCATCATCATCACCATCATCATCATCATGGACCTACAAAACCCTAGTTTCCAAAGTGTCTAGGCAGGTTCGGGTTAGGAACACTAGCCATACCCGCCCGGTGGATAATTTTCCAAAGTTGACCCCCGTGTGCAAAAATTGCACACTCCCACACTAACCAAAACCCTAGTTTCCAAGATGGACCTGCAAGGTGACACATGGGCCACCGGGTAGGAGGGGAGGGGCACCCCTGGCACTATTTCGGTGTGCTGAATCCAACGGAGTCGACGGTTCGTCGATCCGAGCCACGGTCTTCATTCTATGGCTCGTCCCGTCTCACTACCAGAAGGCCTTCAGGGACACCTGCTGGATACCTACCGGGGGCATAGAACTCCAACCATGCAACAAAACCGGGTTTTGGGGAGACCTGCAGGTGTGTCTAGACAGGTTCGGGCTAGGAACACTAGCCATACTTGCCCGGTGGATGATTTTCCAAAGTTTACCCCCGTGTGCAAAAATTGCACACTCCCACACTAAGCAAAACCCTAGTTTCCAAGATGGACCTGCAAGGTGACACATGGGCCACCGGGTAGGAGGGGAGGGGCACCCCTGGCACTATCCCGGTGTGCTGAATCCAACGGATTCGACGGTTCGTCGATCCGAGCCACGGTCTTCATTCTATGGCTCGTCCCGTCTCACTACCAGAAGGCCTTCATGGACACCTGCTGGATACCTACCGGCGGCATAGAACTCCAACCATGCAACAAAACCGGGTTCCGGGGAGTCCTGCAGGTGTGTCTAGACAGGTTCGGGCTAGGAACACTAGCCATACTTGCCTGGTGGATGATTTTCCAAAGTTGACGCCTGTGTGCAAAAATTGCACACTCCCACACTGAGCAAAACCCTAGTTTACGAAATGAATGCACAATGAAGCCACTGGGCCATGGGGAGACGAGGGAGAGGGCCCCCTAGAGGTAATCGCACGCCAGGAGACCAACGGAGTTGACGGTTCATCGGTCCGACGTCTGGTTTCCGAGTTATGTCGAGTTGCAAGTCGCATGAAAATGTCATTCAGGGACACTTGGTGAATTTCCGTCCGGGAGCCAAAAAGCAAACGAAGCAGGAAGATTGCGTGCCATTGGCTCCTGCAAGTGTGTGTCGGTAATGCCGACGTGGGAACACTGCCGGGAGCCATAAATCCATGATAGTAAATTAATTCATGACAAAAAAAACTGAATTATTCCTTTCAATGGATGTGGTTTTCAATTTCCTATGTTGTTAGGTCAATTTGGCACATTCATTGAAAGAAATTGTAGACTTTAATGATGATCACAACAAGTGTGTTTGTTAAAACCTTGTGAAATAGAGCATCAAAAGACCTACATTGTAGGCCATATAATTGTGTTTGTTTACCTTTTGTTTGATGGACCATGCACAATAAGTAATAAAATAATTTTTGAAGTAGGTCATTTCATTTTTCTGATTTTTTCTTTGGTGGTGTTGAAAAAGACCATTGTTCTTATTGATGGGATTTCATGTGCTTATGATTCTTTGGATAATCTGGACACATACAAGGACACCATTATTAGACTAATTCATTATGAACAATTTAATATGAGTAATCTACATAAATGAATTGAAAAATTAACAAAAATAACAAACAACCCATATACCTTGGAATATAACACAAGAGTGACCATGTTAGGCAATCTTACTTATCTACTTACCTATGGTCATTTAAGTAGACCATTTGGATCATGTCTATTACTAATGATCTCCATTAACTTTTCATGTTCACAATGAGGCTTGAAGTATCATAACTTTGATGGGTGCTTCCTTGGCATTGTTTGTAGTTTGAGGTTTGTATCGGAAACTAAGTTTGTAAAGTGGTATATAGATTCAACTAGTCTAATCTTGAAATACATAACCAACCTTCTTCCATGTTTGGTCATCCAGTGTTAGATATTATCCTTTAATAACCATCAAACTGATTACAAGTTGATCACCATTGTCATCTCTTAGTGAGACATGAGGGTTTGGTTCGCCTTTAAGGAACATGCCAACAAATAGTGAGTCCCCCATTCATTATCTTTCAGGGAAACCATTGCATATATGTTCATTTTAAAAAACATCAGTTCCAACGTGTGAGTCCACTAAATAGACAAAATCTAATGTATTCATGCTAGTTGATAAGATTTAATCTCATATTCACTAAACTTGGTTGTACAAGATTTGAGACATGATCATAATGTGGTGAAATGGTTGATTAGTCCTCATCCAACTAGGATAATTCAATATTTATACCTAGAATAATGGGGAGTGATAGAATTTTCTTGTCCATATTTCTACTATAACATTGTTTGAGTTTCAAACTAAATGAAATCCACAAATTCCATGCATTATTCTATGTGATTGATCTACATCAACCACCTCCCAAAAATATATTTGCACATGTCCTTTCCTTATTGAGTCCTCTTCTCGTCTTCTTGTTCCATCTACAATTATTCAAGAACACCATTCAACAATAGATTTTGTGTAACTAATGAGAGAATTTCTCGTAAACTTCCATTTTTACCTGCAGAATGTAATTTTTATGCACACAACAACTTGATCATGATCCCCTTTCCCACACTCAGTTTCAAAAGTCCTGTAAAGGCAACCTTTACATTTACATTTGCATTAACATGACAACCAAGTCTCAAAAATGAGATTGATGGTGTTTATTCTCATGCAATGTATACAGTTAGGATTAAGACAACTGTATAAATCTATGGAATTATAAATGGAGATATTAATCCAAAAGGAAGCCAATGTTGGCCTTGCCAATCTTTTCTTCCCAATGCAAACGAAATATTAGATTCCATTTTGCTATGTTTCCATGTAAAATATATTTGAAAAAAAACATATATTTGGATTATATGGAAATCCTTTTTACCTTTGACATTGTTTGGGATCTGCAGGATGGGAATGAAGTATTTTTTAGGGATTAAGAGGAGTATTCAATTACGCAAACTTATGAATGCCTATTGTGATAAGCAATCCATTGATTTCAACTCCATCACATTTCTGTTTGATGGATGATGTTTGCAAGGTGAGCAAGTTTAACCCACCAATGCGAGATTGCATGCAATTACACTGAGCAAAACCCTAGTTTACGAAATGAATGCACAATGAAGCCACTGGGCCATGGGGAGACGAGGGAGAGGGCCCCCTAGAGGTAATCACACGCCAGGAGACCAACGGACTCGACGGTTCGTCGGTCCGACGTCCGGTTTCCGAGTTATGTCGAGTTGCAAGTCGCATGAAAATGTCGTTCAGGGACACTTGGTGAATTTCCGTCCGGGAGCCAAAAAGCAAACGGAGCAGGAAGATTGCGTGTCGTTGGCTCCTGCAAGTGTGTGTGGGCAATGCCGACGTGGGAACACTGCCAACACTGGCTCAGGGGAGGTTTTTGCAGAGTTGACTCACAAATGCGAGATTGCATGCAATTACACTGAGCAAAACCCTAGTTTACGAAATGAATGCACAATGAAGCCACTGGACCATGGGGAGATGAGGGACAGGGCCCCCTAGAGGTAATCGCACGCCAGAAGACCAACGGAGTCGACGGTTCGTCGGTCCGATGTCCGGTTTCTGAGTTATGTCGAGTTGCAAGTCGCATGAAAATGTCGTTCAGGGACACTTGGTGAATTTCCGTCCGGGAGCCAAAAAGCAAACAGAGCAGGAAGATTGTGTGTCGTTGGCTCCCGCAAGTGTGTGTGGGAAACGCTGACGTGGGAAAACTACCAACACTGGCTCGGGGGAGTTTTTTGCAGAGTTGACCCACCAATGCAAGATTGCATGCAATTACACTCAGCAAAACCCTAGTTTACGAAATGAATCCACAATGAAGCCACTGGGCCATGGGGAGACGAGGGAGAGGGCCCCCTAGAGGTAATCGCACGCCAGGAGACCAACGGAGTTGACGGTTCGTCAGTCCTACGTCCGGTTTCCGAGTTATGTCGAGTTGCAAGTCGCATGAAAATGTCGTTCAGGGACACTTGGTGAATTTCCGTCCGGGAGCCAAAAAGCAAACGGAGCAGGAAGATTGCGTGCCATTGGCTCCCACAAGTGTGTGTGGGCAATGCGGACATGGGAACACTACCAACACTGGCTCGGGGGAGGTTTTTGCAGAGTTGACCCACCAATGCGAGATTGCATGCAATTACACTAAGCAAAACCCTAGTTTATGAATTGAATGCACAATGAAGCCACTGGGCCATGGGGAGACAAGGGAGAGGGCCCCCTAGAGGTAATCGCACGCCAAGAGACCAACGGAGTCGACGGTTCGTCGGTCTGACGTCCGGTTTCCGAGTCATGTCGAGTTGCAAGTCGCATGAAAATGGCGTTCAAGGACACTTGGTGAATTTCCATCCGGGAGCCAAAAAGCAAACAGAGCAGGAAGATTGTGTGCCGTTGGCTCCCGCAAGTGTGTGTGGGAAATGCCGATGTGGGAACACTGCCAACACTGGCTCGGGGGAGGTTTTTGCAGAGTTGACCCACCAATGCGAGATTGCATGCAATTAAACTGAGCAAAACCCTAGTTTACGAAATGAATGCACAATGAAGCCACTGGGCCATGGGGAGACGAGGGAGAGGGCCCCTAGAGGTAATCGCACGCCAGGAGACCAACGGAGTCGACGACATCCAATTTCCGAGTTATGTCGAGTTGCAAGTCGCATAAAAATGTCGTTCAGGGACACTTGGTGAATTTCCGCCCATTTTATAATTTAAGCCACTTTTAAATATTTGAACTTCCATATTATTTTTGAAAGAGTATAATATTTCAAAACTCCTAAAGAGACAAAAACACATGATCAAAACTCCTAAGGCTACAATTTAGAGTAGCAATAATGGGGGTGATGGAGTTGAATTTGATCCTATGGAAGATAATGATACTAATATTATTGAGAATAAAGGGATAATAGGTTGATCCATGACACCTTTGTTTGCATGGATGAGGATGCACCTATGTATGAGACCTATGATAATATTCATGATGTACATCTTATTGATAAGGCACACAAAGGCCTATACAAGAGATCAAAGATGAGTCACTTTGTCTACTAATTTGATGTTGATAAAATTGAAGGTATTGAATGACATTTCAAACAATGGTATGAAAAAGATCCTAATGTATACACAAGGTTAATATATAAGGTGCCCCATAAGGTTCTTTGTCATATCCCTATAATTCTAGGTTTTTTATGATTGTTTAGGTTAAAAAACATAGCACATTATATGGATTATCATGTACAAAGATAAGTGAAGATGGTATTATATGAGTGGCTACAAATGGTTCTCAATTTACGATCATCAAGGAAATATTACCCATTTTTAAAGAAGAACCTCATAATGTTAGACTTTCATTGGTAGTTGATGGCATTGGGTGTGCATGAGTGAGTTCATTGAAACCTTGAAAACATTGTATTGTATTTAGTTTGATTAAATTACTTGAGCAAGAACTTTGACATAACTTGTAATGATCATCCAAAATCACAAATTTTAATTAGATACCAATTAGTGCATGCATGTAGTGAATTCGTTGAAACCTTTGAATATAATAGTTTGTTCTTTTGACATAGTGCATTCATGAGTAATAGATAATCCACACAAATCAACACATTAGATTGACACAAGTACATGTATCCAAAAGTACATATATATCCAAAAGTATCCAAAAGTGCATGTCTCCAAAAGTACATGTATATCCAAAAGTCTCCAAAAGTGCATGTCTCCAAAAGTACATGTATATCCAAAAGTATCGAAAAGTACATGTATCCAATGAAGTCAATGTACATGTCTCCAAAAGTACATGCACAATAAAGTCAATGTACATGTCTCCAAAACTGAATGTATCGAAAAGTACATATATATACAAAAGTATCCAAAAGCACATTTCTCCAAAACTATCCAAAACTATAAAAACTCAAGCTTTCTCTTGTTCTTTCCCGACGTTGATCCTCTAGGCACATCCCTAGGATCAATGTGCATCCCTGGATCCTGCAAATTAAATATCAATTGTTAAATTCAACTAACTATGTACACTAATACATTAGCTCAACAATTATCAACTGGTGCATGGAAAGTGCATGAAACATTTGGTCATTGAAGGACATCTCACCTCAACTGACAAAGGAGATTGCGTTGCTTGTGTAGCAGATGGAGCCGTCGGTTGAACATCCAGGATGGTCGAACCAGGGGGGCCAGGCACTGCTCCTGTTGGTGGTGGCTACAATGAAAAAATGTTGAAATAGTTAGAAATGCATGAATAAACAATAGGTCCAACAATAATAAACTATGTAAAGATAATGTTGAAATAGTTACATACCTGTGTGTGATCAGTCGCCACTGCAGATGCGGCACTAACGAATGCATCAACCATCGATGTGAGGTTCTCAGTAGACAACTCGGGTTCCTGATGCAGTAAACATGCAATTCAAACATTAACAAAAACGATTTATGCACTGGATTTCAAGTTAAACAACAAATATCATCGAAGGATATACATTACCATGGTGTGAGTAAGCCCATGGTCGTGGGCAGCTGGAGTCTTTCTAGGAGTAGAACGCCTCACATACACACGACCCTTGTTCACGAATGGCCTGGAGGGAGATACAAATCCAGACAATGGGCTAGATGTCTCGGATGGTGCCTACAGTCAGCAAGTGTTCATGTAGTTAGACATGCATGATTCAACAAACAAACATGTATTTAAAAAATGTCATTTTTAATTGTTTACCTGGAGCCCAGATGTTTCAGGGGACGGTATGCCCATGGGTACTACCTCCACATTACCTTGCCCCAGTGAAGGATCTGCCATCTGCAAGTTTAATAATTGTAAATATTAGACCGTGGATAGCATTAATGAACTAAAATGTAAAGTATGTGGAAATTAACAAATTAACAAGTATTAAAAAACTGAAATTTTAAAATGTTTACTTCGGTGTGAGATACGGCAATAGGTGGTATATAAGATGGGCCTACCGAATGGGTAGCATCATGCCCCCCTGTAGAGTCTGGAACATCCGGCTCTGGGGCGTCACTGCCGGCATAAAGCGTCAACTGCAAGTTCACAAACATAATATATTAGCTCAAACTATATATATGTGTACAAAGACGAAAATAAATGAAGAATTTATTACAATTAACCATCAACATACCTCTCTCAAAAACCCACTGAAGGCAACATCTGAGGAAATACCATAGCAGGGACGACCACATGATGTGCACTTGTGACGATCAGTACTAGGATGGGGAATAGTCGATGGTCCTGAACTAGTGGATGGTCCTGATGGTCCTGCACTAGTGGATGGTCCTGATGGTCCTGCACTAGCTGATGGTCCAGCATGGTGACGAGCTGGTGTATGTACCACACCAGGGACAGATGTCCCTTCCTCACCCATATGTTGAACCATCGTGCCATGGCGAACAACCGCCCGTGCCAAACTCAAAAATGCATCCCGTGTCTGTGGAATAATGCGATGTGCTGGTGGGACATCTGGCCCAGGCAACTGCCTGCGAGGTGCAGGGATAGGGCGATCCTGGTCTCGAAGCCTGGCATTGGGTCGGTTTTGGGGCATCCCCCCACCGATCCCCTGAAACTGTAAGATGTCAAAATAGTTAACGTGTTTATGCAACACGAACTCTGCGTACATCTTTCGAAGGAAATATAAGGGAATTTCCCTGTTGTTGTGTGGTGGCATATCAAAAACCATGTACCATCTGTCCATCCAGTTATCAACAAATGGTTGAAACGTGCACCACTCAATGGAGATATGCGGCTTGCTTGCATTTGGGATTTCCCCCGTCCGAGGGTCCCTAAACAATGCAAATATAAGCTCTTTGGATATTTTCAACTTTTTTACTGCATTGTAATCTAGTCCATCAGCATATTGTTGTCTTTTTCTTTCTCTGTAAGATGCAATATCATATAGGACATTCGTAGATTGTGAAATGGTGTCCACAATTGCATCCAAGGTTGATGCAAGTGAACGGCGAATCCTGTCGCCACCACTAAAAGCTGCACTTATGCCCCTCAATTGGGCAATCTCAATCAATATTTCGGCATTGGTATCCATAGCCGCAACTGCAATAAAGACATTAATACGAAAATCATTAGAAACATATACATGGTATATAATGACGTCTCTTCAAAATTGAACATGTATTAAATCAAACTCACATAAGCAATTTAATGGCATTCACTTACATACATTTAAAACTTAAAATTAAACATTTGACAATTAAAAAGTAAGTTAGTCAGATTGGCAGAGAGGAGGAGGAGGAGGATCAAGGCAGTGATGAGTTTGTTGATTCAGGCATGGAGGAGGAGGATCAGGGCAGTGATGAGTTTGCATCTATGTGTCTCAATGTCTCATTGTGTTTTGTGATTGTGAATGACAAATGTGTTGTGATTTGTGAATGATCTAATTTCTATTGAATATTTCATATTTGTAATTGTAAATGTAATTTCTATTGAATATTTGTAATTGTAAATGTTAAATTTTATTGGATGATCTATATGTCTATATTTTTAAATTTTAATATATTTTAAAAATATATTAATTCCGGGGGTCACCGTGTCCTACGTGTCATAATTCCGGGGGTCACCGTGTCTAGTGGGGACCAGGGATCAAATTTGAAGGGTGGGGTCCCATTTCACTATGAAGGGCTATGAGATATTGAACACTATTGAAGAGCTATGAGAAATTTATTAATATTTATTCTATGTGTATATATGGATGTGTTTATGTTGCATGGATTGGATTCTAGGTTAACTGAGGCCTTTTTAGAGCAAAGAATGGGGTAATTACTATTTGGGAACAAGTTTTTTATCAAATGTAAATTGCGGTGATGGAAGATATTGAGGGTGCCACATGTTGTGGAGAAAGTAGTATTGATTCCTATGACGTAATAGGGAGTTCAAAAAGTCTGGTTTCAAGTATTGTCATGCGTAGCTCGATTGTTTTTTCTCGCGCTAGGGTTGTAGCAACTGTTATGGCCATTACTGTTAAAAGGATTGATGGGGTGGAATCCCGTGAAACGATGAGTTCTTTTGTTAAGACATAGATTCAGTGAAATTTGGTGGGAGTCTTATGTTCATTTTATGCACAAAATTCGATTACTTGATTTTGTTGCATTGTTAACTCTCCTCCTAGTCATAGCTACAATCTCTTATATAATTGTGAAGGTTATCAATCCACTCAATATATTAAAGTTGTAGTAGGCCAAAATCATCCACATATTTATTGTACTCACAAATGTTGACATTCCAATTTCTATGTAGAGCGCCCATTAACATTAGATTGTATGGGACATGTTTTTGAGGCATGATGTCATTATCTCATAACAACAAGCTTTTTATCCATAAATATGTCATCTACAAGCCAACGGAATTGTTCCTAATCCTTTATAAAACTTTGTCATAATTATATCAATACCAACATCCCTACCTATTGACTTAGCTTAGAAGATATTACACCTTTGGATAACCAAACCTGATTCCAAGGTTGGTAATCATAAACGTAAAAGCATCATCATAACGAAATAGCATGTTGTGTTGAGGAAATTCCTTTTTTTCCATTTCCTTCTTAGGATAATATTTGGTTGTGGATCATTTAAAATGTATAATTTATTTTAATATTGGGAAGCTAAATTCAAATTCATTAATATATTAATATGATTTGATTTTTTTATTAATAATAAGTTATTCTTTTCATTTGAAAATGTAATAGTACATCAAAATTTCAATGTTTACTAACGTAGTAAAGTTGAGAGGCTTTATTTTTCAATGGATATAGCAGACCTGTAAATTCATAGGATGTCAAAAATCTAGTCAGCCTTGAAGTTGAGCTCCTCAAAGAAAATGAATTTCTTTAAATATGTTTATGGCAGGTTGGCATTGCCAGCTTCGCTCCGCAAACTATCCTGGAGGACTGGAGGAGATAGGGTAGGTGGAACCTGGAAGTAGCTCAACCACAGTGGAATAGGGGTATAAGAAAAAGCTTGTTTCTATTCATGCAATATTATATATTGATGGTCGGAGCCATGGAAGCATGGAATTCCAGCATTGACTTGATACAACAAAGAAAACAAAAGGTGGAACTCAGGAGCTGCAGGATTGACTTGATACAACAAAGAAAACACAGGGTGTGAGGCTGGGAGCCGTAGATGGTAGGATTAACTTGATACAACAAAGAAAACACAGGTCTTTAGGTAGGGGCCATGGGCAGGAGCAACAACCTGCAACATTACAAGAAGTTTATGGATTGTGGATTTTGTCTAAAATGCCAAATTCGTGGGGGCACATTAACATAATATATTATACATTGAATACTCAATTAACTCACGGAGTCAGCATTCACGAATTGGTATGTGATAACTTGTAACTTGGTAAGCCCGCTAGCAACAACACGTATGAGCCACCTTCCAGGTTTAATAATTTTGCTGATGCCATTAAATGTGTTAAACACGTAAGCACTCGCTACAAACACGAGAACTTCGAAGCGTTCAAGCCATGGGCTACTCATTGTAAGCCCGTCCACGTAAGTTGCTCAATGATATTATTAGAGGCCCAATGGTCCATGATCCATGGATGATCGAACACGTGGATATTGGAGAGTAACCGAGTCCCACTCCCAAGTCACCTAGCTAGTAGCCGCATTCCCAATTTCCCACTAAAAATTGTTGATGGTGAAATTTGAAGCTACCCTTCTGTTGCAATTTTAAACAGTAGTGGTTAGTTTAATTATTGAAGGGCTTACCATGAAATTAAATTTTTTTTGCATGGTAAAATTTGAAGTGACCTTCTATGACATGTGGGTAAAATTTGAAGTGGCCTGAAGGCTTCAAATTTGAAGCCTGGTGGGGACACTCGTGTCCCGTGTCCTCGTGTCGGGTGACTTAGATGAATACATTGTAGAAAGGGGGGAGTTTTATTTTTTTCAATTTTTGGTTTGATTATGAAGTTTTGAGTTTTTGAAAAGGGTTTCATTTTGAGGTGTGAATTTAATTAGAAATTGGGTTATTCCCAATTTTATCAATATTACAAAACTAGGTTAAACAATAAAAAAATAGTAATTTGGATTAAAAAATAACAAAAAAATGGTATGGGTGAATAAAGTACCTGACTAGATGAGAATGCACTGGTGAATTTGTCTCCCCTCCAGCTAAATCGAGCAACACGGATAGTTCAGTGGGCCACAAACCGTCCTCGTCCAGGGTCAATTTCGCCTCTATTCGCGTTTCTGATGCGTGAGTGTCGCGGGTGGTCGGCAATCGTCGAGACTGTGTTTTTAAATTCATTTTTAGTTTTACATATCGCGTACGCGATTTTTAACTACATAACGTGTACGCGTTTTGTAACTACATAACGCGTACGCGTTATGGTTACCTAGCCTACATGTCCAATGACATGTTAGGCTCGAGTCTTACCATGGCAGGTGGTAAATATCAGAAACGCGTTATGTTTTAGGTATCAGGAACGAGATTTGAAAAAAGTAGCATTGCATCTAAAGTGACCCTCATCTTCTTGCACACACCCGCAAGCTAGAACGCAACAAATTCATTCAATTTCATTTATGGCTGTAACTCTTTCTGTTTCAATTCGACATCCTGAAGATCATAGATCTTCATGGCTACCCAACATTTGTGAAACGAAATTATGTCATATGGGTATAAATGTAATAAGGCATTCTAATCCTGGGGTTGGTTAATTGACATTTGATTACACAAGTTGTAACAGAGTGATGTAACTGTGGATTACCGTTTTTAATACAAGGAGCAGAGTTCTTCATATTCTTGTATTTTAATTTGTGTTAGTTTCACGGTATCTCTGTTAGAAGGCCAAGGCCCATCTTCTCATAGAGATCACCGAGTTAGATAGATGATTTAGTTTTATTCCTGTTACTTTGGTGTGGAATTACAGTAGGCATATCTCCAATGTGCTGCAAAAATAGTGTTTATGATTGCATTTTTCTTTGGTGTGCTACAACAGAGTGCTGTAACAGTGTGGTGTGATAGTCGAATATGTAGAATAGTTTCACTTTGATGCAAGTGTGTTAATTCGTTGTTGTTAACAACCAAAATTACCCTCAAGGTTGAGGGAGAAGGACACTTCGGGGTAACCACAAAACCAATTGAGATTGTATTTCTTAACCAATACAATCAAAGAGGGATCTCTCATTATTTACAAATCCTTCCAGCTCAAGATGTTCAATCAAAACACACTCAGAAAGGTCAGACTTCTGACAGGGCAACTGGTTTTTAAAGTCTGGTAAGACAATAATGAAGGAGACCATTGGGCAATGGAGTCAATAATTAGGTCTAAATTAGGTTTCTAGAGGTAGGGACTTGAAAGAGTCATGGAAAGAGGCAGAGTAGACATCAGTTCTTTGGTGATAATGCTTTTGCAGGTGGATTAGGAGACAAACAGGACAACCCATCAAACAGAGCCCCTAGCTTGGGTGAGTTTTGCAAGACTTTAGAAGAATATGTTTAAAAATGCTTGAACAATGGATCTAGAGCATACAAGATCAATCCCAATCTATAACACTAGTGTTCAAACATGAAACCAAAGACAAAATGGAGGGTTTAATAGGAAACACAGTCACATAGAAGATTACTTACTAAAGAAATTGATGGCATAAGAATCTTAGCCATGGAAAACTTCACAACATTCCATATCTGCAACTTAATTCACATACTGAAAATGGAAATCATATACAATGAAGAGCCTCTCTGCTCTTGAGAATCCCCCAAATGAAAACTGAACCCCTAGCTCTTCCTATTACAAATGAATATATAGGAGAAGTTGCCTCATATCTCAAATTCAAATTCTTCTAACGTAGCATCTAGAAACAAAATTGGTTACAAACATGATGACACATGGCCAACAGATTTCCTGCTTTCCCAGAGTTTTTTGCAACCGAGCTCCTCATTTCCGGATGTAGACTACTGAAAACTAGGTTCCGAAGCCCCGACTGTATATCCCAAATGCTGAAAGCTATGTGAATTTTGACAGAGGTTTTGTAATTGGGCATGTTCTTGACAGAACTCATATCTTCATTTCCCCATCTTCTCCTCCAGCTCATCGAAATATGCTTCCGAAGTTGATGACTCACGCAGAAAATTGAATTTCTAGAAAAATTCCATGTAAATATCTTTTCGATTCTCCCAAACCGTGACACCTGTGTAAAAAATGAGACAGGTTATTGTAGATTGGCCCATTCTGGAGAAAAACCTCTCTCGGTTTCTAAAAATTCGTCACGGTTTTGCGGAGACAACTGGTTGAAACAGATGACTAAAACAATCATTTTCACTAAAAACAAGCATGGCCTTCATACAAAATTCCGTTGAACTTTTGGAAGTTTGTTTCTCCTTGCATTTTCAATCAGCAAAGTTCATTGTGGCCATGGATCTCCTTCACCTGCCGATCTCAGCCGTCTATTTTATTACAAGGTTAAACTTAGTATTATTGAGCATTATTTCATCTCGAACTTAGGAATAAATGTTTAAAAGGCATGATTTGCATCCTCATTGGTCATCTAGTTTAAAGAACTTAGACATTACTCATCCTTTCATAGATCTGAACCCATTCAATCGCCCAATACAAAACTGGTGCTAACAATTGGCTCCAATTGGGGATGTTATCCGCCCTGTGAAGTACCAAAGAACCCCCGCAGACCCAGTGCCTGATCCATTGGGCTACCTTTCAAAATTTATAGCTTTGTTATTCCTTTCTACCATATTCAGGACATATAATGCTTCAAAAATATCTCCCAAAATCACGCAACATGAAGGCATAGTCTCCCAATATGAATATCTGAGAGTCTATCGAACTAAATGTGTAGTTGGGCCCATTTGAAACCTCGACAGTATCATCCTTCCCCTTATGCCACCAAAGGTTTTTTAATATGATTTGTCAACCCCTTCCTTGTTGCTGAAACTTGTTGATTCAAGGAGCATACTTTCTGCTCCATGTATGGGATAATATCTTTTATAGAAAAATCTTGCATGAATTCGTTAACCTGTTCTAAGTCATTTATGTTGAGACACCGACCTAGAACATGGCCATAGGATGAATTGTCTACCAAAGATGACGAAACAAAAGAAGTCCAGATATCTCTTGGAAAGATCTCTTCATCAATTTGAGAAGAATTAATGCATAGCAACTTACAATCATGCAGTCCAAAAGTTCCCTTCATTTCTGATAGTATTTCATTTGCTTTATCTGCAGGTCCATCTTGATTGTCATGTATTAATACAGAATGCTTCAATATCTTTGGATCCATTGCACCTTCATTTAAAAGAGAAGGAATTTGATATGTAAGACATCCACAAATTTATTGACAGGATTTTCATCTTTGGAAGAAACAACCAGAAGACATGCAATTGGGTGGTCAAATGCTGCATGCTCTGCAAAAGACGGTGTATGAATAAATTCTTTGTTGTAGACTTGAAGCCATTGTGACAAAGACTCTGAATCTGCAATTTTTTGAACAGCTTCAAGTTTTTGAGGATTTCTTTCCAGCTCAGCAAAGGCTTTCTCACTTGCATTCTCCACGACCTACATTAGATGCTCCTCAGCTGACCCAATTCGTGACTGGTGTATCTCAAAAGCATAAAACATTTGCAATTTGAATTTATGCAATCTATAAGGTTGATTACTTGCGGTGCGCATTGGGACATCAATTTTTTCGTAAAAGCAGAAAGGACGCAAGATTTGAACAAAATTCAAATTGTCACTTCTGGAATGATTTTTCCACAAGCGGTGTCGGAAGAAATATCACAACTGGCGTAATTGTCTCGAGAAAAATTTGTGACAACAGTGAGCCACCTAAATCCATCTTCGATTAAAGAAGACTGGTACTGTATTCAGAAAGTAAATCTATTTCCACGTAATTGATGTCGTCTAGGGGTTGCTTACTCATTATTTCCCAAATGAGGGTTAAACATCCCCAATTCTTCCATAGAATTTATCTTTAGTCGTTGATCTCGACCACACTCCGATCTGGACCGTTGAATGTTTCAGCCTTTACCATACTTCGCAGATTTTAAAACTCGGCTTTTCAGTGCATGTTGTATCAGCGAACTAACTACTGACCGTAGATCCACCTCTCGCCCAGATCGCACCCACCAAAACGTGGGGTCTGTACTCGGACTTCGCGGATTTGAACGTTCCCTTATTTTGTGCAAGTTGAAGACGCGAACAGCATGTGGACCGTTGATTTGTCTCTGGCCAAATCATCACCATTGGATGGCGTGGGCTTTGAAACGCGTGGATATATGTAGATGTACAGATGAGGAATGCTTGAGAGGACACGACCGTCGTGGAAGAGGATGTTGTGGAGGGCGTGGATGTAAATTTGTTTGTCGAACCGACGCCTAATTGCCTGATCCAATGCATATGGAGTGTTGGTGTCCACCAGAACAAGAACTAATCGTCATTATTTCCTACACCGTGCATAAGGGAAACCACATCTGTACAAGAAGTTCAATTTTTATTCGTCGAGAAGCCTCGCTCTCATTACTTTCTCTGCCTGTTCCACATAAGAAGTCTATTTCCTCGATGAATATGATAGAAGGCACAGAATCACGGGCCATCTGAAATAGATTCGCAACAAGTTTCTCATTTTCACCCATCCATATTGAAACAAGGTCTGACAAAGAAATGCTGAAAAACATTGAATCTGCTTCAGTTGCAACAGCCTTTGCCAGGTATGACTTTCCTATACAGGAGGCCCTTACAAAAGAAAAACTTTCCGGGGCTTTCGCCTCCCTGTGAAAAATTTGGGGAAACTTCACAGGAAGTATAACCGCCTCTTGCAAAGCCTGTCTAACATACTCTATTGTCTGCTCCTTGAAATTACTACACATTATTGCTACTAATTCTTATGTGTATAATCACTGGGTGTTTCGCCCTGCTTTATATCCGAGACCTCTACTCCATACTTGATTGATATGCCTGCGAAGGTATCCATATTTGAGGCCGCGTGCTCGATATAGTTATTGCTGGATGAGCGATCTAACAGGTGATCATCACACCTTTTGAATCTGTGCTTGTGACCTTTTGTGGGCCTGCTGGTGAATTTTTCTCCGTGAGCCGTTCAAAAGGCTTCTCATTTTCCTCGTGCAAACGCTCAATAAGTTCATCCTGTTTTGCAAGTTCGTCCTCTAGCTTCCCAGCTACAAATAAAGCATTTGTCTTCTCTTCCCTAGAGTTTTGTGGTTCTGGATCATTATTTTTTGCTAACTCACTCTTCCAGGTAGCGTCAGCACTATCAATTGTCTTTGTAACCTCAGCTTCAACAAGCTTATTCTCTAGCTCTTTAACTTTGGTCTCAAGGATTTGAATCACAGCTGTGTGTTCTTGCAACTGGATCATTTGTTCTTGTTCAATCTTCACAATATGTGCTGCTTGATTTCTTAGTTGCACATTTTGTTCTTCTTCAATTTTTTCTTTCTCTTGTAGCATTATACTCTTCGTCTTTAGATGTTCCTGCAGTGCAAATGCAACTTTCCAGGCCTTCTGGACTTCATTGAATAAGAGAAGAGATTGGTCATCTGCCTCTTTCATTGCTTTCTTCAAACTCACAATCTCTTGTCTTGCCTCTGAAATTTCCTTTTCTTTTTCATATATCTCCTTGCGAGCTTCACTTGCCACATCTCCCTGTTTCTCTATGGTATCATGATTTCGGAGACTTAGTTCAACATTTCGTGCTCTTGCAGCAAAATTAAGAGATGATATTGTCTCTTGTACTTCTGCACGGCTGGGGTTCACATTATCAATAATCAAAGTCTTCGAATCACCACCCAAAGAATCTGGGAGAATTTGAGTGAGCCTTGAGTTTTCATAAGGTACATAGTTCTTCTTCGATGTCAACACAGACACAACATCCCCCAACACAGACAGCGATTTATTCACATGCAGCAACTCCTTGAGGTGGTCCCCACTAGCTTCCTCCTTGGGAAAACACTCATTTCTAGCCAAATCAACTAGTGAAAACTTGCTATATTGGGACTCCCGAGTGAGGTTGCTAGATAAATGTATACGAATTGTAACAACCAGATGAGAATGGATGAATTGTTCAATGCTCGCGGCATTCATTCCTCGGTTTTGTACTCCTAATTTTAGCACTCTTGAAAAGTAGGCTGGATTTTCAACTTTTTCCTCTACAAGTTCAACAGAAAAATCTGCTGGGCCGATACATATTTTTGAGAGACTTCCATTGGAGTTGAAAAGAAAATCATGAACCTCCTCACTATGCAGCTCAAACACTGCAACATGGAAGTCGAATTTAGAAGACTATGTGTTAGCACAAGAAAAATCGAAGAGCTCCTCCAAGGCCCTGAAATAAAGTCCACGGTCATGGCTCGAACCTTCCATTGTATGTGTTTTCCCAGAGCCCATTTGGCCATAAGCAAATACAGAGACGTTGTGTCCATCAAAAGCAGACCGTATTAAAGACTGAATGTCTTGAAAAAATCTCCTTGGCCAACATGAGGTCCATAAACTCCATCAAATTCAAAATCTTTTTTAAAACTTGTAACAGGATCACCGCCAGGATTTATACATATTGTAAAATCATCAGGAAATTCTATTGCTGGTACACCCTCACTCTCAAACTTAGGCCGAACACGGAAAAATACCCTTATGTTGCCTGCAATGATCTTTGATAGTCATTAATTCATTAAATAGCTTCTTCCTTCCTATGACCTATGGAGCAATTCTGGCCTCAGTTTCTAGAGCAATCTGATCTCGCTTGTGAGCTTTCTCCACAAGTATGCTCAATTACCGTGTAACTCGATCAATTCTCACATTTGAGTACTCCTGCAAATCATTATCTTCTTTTCTTAATTCAAGATATTCTTCATGGGCGGTCTGGGGAATTTCATGCCTTATTCAACCAAGCAAAACCTTGCAACCGCTTGATAGTGCAAACCTCAGCAAAACTAAAATAATGAAACCTTCAACCTGTTCTGACCTGACACCATCTAGACTAAAATCATACTGCCATTCTGAACGGAAACCTTACACTGAAAATGGAAATCTATACTGAAAACTGAAATCTAAAAGTATGTTATAGCTGAAAACTGAGATTGCTTGAAGCCAAACCCAGAACTGAACAGTACATGCTGAAAACTACTGAAAAAGATGCTCAGCTGTGAGCTTATTCAAACTGCCCACCTACTCTAATCTGTCAAACTCTCTTCTCGATTGAGTAACATAGAAATGCGAGTGAAGCCAATCCAGAAGATGCTCAAACAATATGACTCCTTCAGTGTGCTTGGAATAAGTCAATGACAGAAAATATGATATGACAACATAGGAAGATAATGATACTTTTTATTTGCAAAGTGAAAATATGGCTGCAAATTTAAACTGAAAAACCCTTCCATATATTCACTTATAGGGTCATAAACATCACAGATGTTTTGTTGCCTCCCACCACAGTTTATAACCTGGTCATCATACAGGGATTCTTCATATGTGTCCTTTACTTGCACATATTTTTTTGGGTCGTAAAACTCATCCCTAGACACAAAACATTTCCTAATATTGACATCTAAAGGCGGCTGAAAAGATTTTTCAAAAGATAAGTGAAAGTATTGGGACTCAATTTGATCTTCTAGGGCCTCAAGATCTCCCTTGATTTTTTCAACAAATTCTTTTAAGAAACTGGCCTTATCTTCATAAAAACATTTATATGATTTCAAATATATGGATAAAAATTCCGAGAAAGCTTCTTCGATTTGGTCATCATCAAACATATCAAAATACTCTTTAAAACCCTCAACAGAAGCAAGATTTGCCACATACCATATCATTTTGATTTGATGAACAAACTGAATCAACACGTCAAACTTTAAAGCTTTCTAACAGTGGAGTCACCATGAAACCTTCAACACCTTAACTTTGACACAGGATTGCCAATACTCCTAGTGGAGTCACCTTCAAACTGAAATCTTAATGAGTGGAGTCGCCAGGTGAAAGTTATACAACCTTCTCAATGTCTGATTGTTGTTCACCATCAGTAGTCAGATCTAAAACTTTGTCGTTCTTCCCAGGGACAATATGAATTTCTCTCCCCGGCAATGATGCCAATTTGTTAACACCCAAAATGACCCTCAAGGTTGCGGGAGAAGGACACTTCGGGGAAACCACAAAACCACTTGAGATTGTGTTTCTGACCCAATACAATCAGAGAGGGATCTCTCACTATTTACAAATCCTTCAAGCTCAAGATGTTCAATCAAAACACACTCAGAAGGTCAGATTTCTGATAGGGAAACTGGTTTTTAAAGTTTGGTAAGACAATCATGAATGAGACCTGTTGACACTATATCTGAAAATGCTCAAACCCTAAAATTTTTGCCAAAAATATCCGAAAGAAGGGAAATTACTACAATTGAGTTGAAGAAAAAGGTTTGAAATAC
Organism: Larix kaempferi; assembly: GCA_027924585.1. Taxonomy (NCBI): domain Eukaryota; kingdom Viridiplantae; phylum Streptophyta; class Pinopsida; order Pinales; family Pinaceae; genus Larix; species Larix kaempferi. The sequence continues at coordinate 785,235 of BSBM01000337.1, read as the reverse complement.
AAAAAACAACAAGAAAAACCCACATATGCAAAGTCCGAAAGCAATTCTTTGAAAAGGTTAAGTCTGGGTCAAATTTCAATGGCGGAGATGACAATGGTCGAGATCAATGGCTAATATAGTTTCCCGCACCACCAAAAGGATCGTTTGCAAATAGTAGTGAGTGGTTGCGGACTCAATACCGCCGGATACGTGTTACAATTTCATTAGTCCGCATGTACGTGATAGTGGTATCATAAACCACCACAGCATCGTGCGGAACCGCCAAAGGGTAAGGCGCGGAGATCCATATCACGTGGCAGGATAATAAGTGGTGGGACCTGGCACGTGGCGGATGGAGAAAGAGTAAGGGAATACGCCATATGTCCATATCAATCAGAGGAACAATATACATCGGGACAAAATCAACGGCCAATTTTTATCTGCACCAGAAAAGGTGCGCACTCGATAGAAGGAAGAGTGGTCGCGGAAAGTAAACCACTCAAACAGGTGTCATTAGATGGTTGATCCGCACAAGAAATAAACCGGAGAAGAAAACCGTTTTAAGATCGCTGATACCACCATAGGGGATAGAAGGACGCAAGATCTAACGGTTCAAATCAAAAGGCTCAAGATCAACGGTTGGATATAAACTACATTTAGAAAGCTGCCGGGAAGTTAATCAAAAAGACTTATATAAAACAAAAAGGCTTCACATAACAACATTTTGTATATGTGTCGCTATCCCTGGGAGCTCTGAAGACTGGTGGAGATCAGCGATTGCGACAGAAGGATAAAGACGTGTATATACAGGTAGGGTCTGGTGACCTGGTCCACTTTTTTAAACAGAATTTTGTTTGAAGAAACATTTTAAATGGAAACTGTACATGATATAGACGTTTTTAAAGCAAAAGATGCCCTAGAAGATAGAGACGGGGACATTCATGATACCCTGACCAGGTTCCCAGTCGCTAAAATTAAACTTAGGTTGTCTGAATTATTAAAAGAAGGTATAGACCTACATAGAGTCCACCAGTCGTCCTTGTTAGCTTTTTGCCCGGACCAAATCCCATCTTTCCCAGAATTTGTGTCGTGGTGTGCTGAGAATTACTCCAGAGAAGAAAGAACTGTCTTAGATAGTAAAAAAACCAGAGCCGTTTGTAAAATAGAGCCGGCCGCAATAATTAAAGCCCTAGAAATAGAATTTTCCCAAACCCTCGAGTCTGAGATTTTTTTTGAAACCTCCATTATTGAGTATTATCATCAAACCCTTCAAGATGATAGAGAAAAGTTTTTGTCTTTGTGTCTTAAACCAGAAACCAACATTTCAGAGGTCCCATACCCTATAGATATCAATTTGTTTGATGAAAACACCCAATTGGTTCTGACATTGTTGGCTTTAATCCTAGGGTTTGATATAGACATACATGTAACTGAGTTTCAGTTGAGTCTTTTGTATAAAATGAGTGCAATTCAATCAGGGATTGATGAAAATCAAATCCCTTGACTTAATTCTGAAGAATTTTTGACAGAGAAGATTCATGACCAGATGGTCAATTTTCCCACTTTGAGGCATTTCATATTTCAGTCTTTTTTGATGAAAATGATCATGGTAGCTAGTCATGAAGAGTTGCAATTCCCTGAGATCATTTTCACAACTTTTTTAGAAAATAACATGTTCAATTACATAAATTATATGCTCTCTGAGATTTACAGAATGATCTTTGGTAAAAAATTGCCAAGACTATTACCAGAAATGCAAGCATGCATGCAATTGAGTGCAGAGTACGCTGTAGGAGATTGGTTCTTGTCAAAGGACAGTACAGTGATCAGATTATATGGGTTCAAACATAAACCTTATGTTTTACCAGCATTTCTTACCTTAAGGGTTTTTGCTTTGGAATTCTTGAGACAAAAGTTAATTGTTGAAGATAACAATTTCTTGGTTTACAAACAAGCAATAGACATCAAGTATCCATTCACACTTGGCCCATTCATAGTAAAGAATAAAAATGCTGCTATGTATATAGAGGAATTATTGAAGAATATGGGTTTTGAGACAGATATGGCTATTGAGTATGATCCGTCAAACATAATATCAAAATGGAGAACGGATCATCGCATCAAAGCGTTGAACCATCAGATGATTGAAGGAATGTCTAACAGAGCCAATTGGCTGGAATATAAAGAAGAAATCATTCCAGATGCACACGATAAAGAAATGGTATTGACATATACAACAACAGAGGCATAAAATACGATGAATACTGCATTGGTGGGGTTTAAAAGACCCATACAGGACGTAATGAACATTGAGGATGAAGGAACAGAAAAAGGAAAAAAGTTGAAAATGAATGAATAGCAAGAGTTGATAGCAGTTTCAGAAGAGGGAAAAAGAACTAAAGAAAAAATACCAGAGGTCATGGTAAAAGAATACAATATTGAAGAATCCCTAGTAGAAGGTGATGTAAATAGACCCAACAATATGATGGATGTATTTAACGAACACAGTCAGAATAACTAGGAATCCTCTAGGCAAACCAATCAGTTGTTTCCAAAAGTTAGAAATATATCCAACACTGATGTAAGTTTATTTACTAGTAGAAATATCAAAGAAAATTCTTTAAAGTTTTTAGTTGTTACTAAAGATAAGATCTCGGAGATGAAAGTAGATTTGTCAAAAATAAATGCCCCGGATAAAATTTTATTGCACAGACAAACATGAGAGGTTATATATTCAGATTATTTGGGAGCAATATTAAAGGCAGATAAATTGAAAAAATCACTGGATAAATTGAATAATCAGTTGAGACAAGAGAAAGCAGAAAATAAGTCTCGACAACAACAAATAAAAAGATTGCAAGTAGATTTGATAAATAAAGAGGGAGATGCAGCAGCAAAATTGCTCAAAGAAAAAGATGATACGATTCTGATGTTAAGACGAAAGCTAAAAATTCCAGACACTGTGCTTATCCAGGGAGCCGAACTAACAGTACTGGAAAAAGAAAAAGAAAAGCTATCAAATGAGGTAAAGGATGTTACTACAAAAATGTTAAAGCTCTCTGAGGAAAGACATCATTGGGAAAAAGAGAAAATTATTTTAGAAGAGCAATTGGAGGAAACAAAGAAAAGATTAGCAGAAATTGGTCAGCAACAGGTACAGACAGATACAGATGAAGATAAAACTGGATTAGATGGTCTCTTACAAGCCATGTCCCAAGTCAGTTTGAAAGAAGGTGAAATTAAAGAATTGAAGATGGAAATACAAAAGATGAAAGAAGAAAATGAAATTAAAGATAAGGAAATAAAAACTTTGCAGATAAGGAATCAAGAATTAGGTGATAATAATAAAGGTTTGGCAACTCATGTGACAGGGCAAGCTGCTATGCAAGGTTGCAAACATATGGTATGGGATCAAATTATAAAGGAAGTTGAAAAATTAAGACCCTATCTGGATTATATAAGAGTCAAAGAAAAAGTAGCCAAAGATGCCTTTGAGAGTTGTAGAGCAGTCAGGGAGAATTTAAATAAAAAGCCAAAAGAAATAGCACAGAAAGCTATAACTTTCTTAAACAGTTTAACTGAAGCAGACTTGACAACAATGAATATAATGAATAGAATTTCAGTCATTGCATGGGCCAGAAGAATCTTAGGAAAGTATTCGCATGTTGAAAATATTGAAGGTAAAGCTGGAGAATACGGGAGGAAGTAGTAAAGTTTAAGAAGCAATTTGAAAAATTAATAAACAAAGGACTCCCTGCCTTTTGGAATGAAAAGAATGAATTAATTCCTCCTAATGAATATAAGAGATTGCGTTTTGACATAAGAATGGATCACATAAAGTTTCAGCAGTTGGATCATATGCTTACAGGGAAATTTTTAATGGAGAAAATAGCGGAAGACTTTGACATTTTAAATATGCTGATCTCAACCTGTGAGAATCTTCTTCCTGTTTCTTATGCAGGTCATGTTGAAATGCGAGTCTTGGTAAAAGAAATGACCAGTTATGATTTACCCACGGCTGACCAATGGAACTATGTGGACAAATATGGAAGGACAAGATATTCTTTCCATTCATAGATACATTCAAAACTTTTGCCAAGTGGCAAAAAGGATGCTATTCAGAATTTTTGCCAAGTGGCAAAAAGATACTTTTATTTTAAATTTGTAATATTATTTGAAGACAACTATCTTTTGAGTTAAAATATTTTCAGTTATTAGTTAGAAGAAGCAGTTATGCCAAGCTTCTTCCGAATTTTGAATAAAAACAATGAGAGTCATTTTTGAAAGGGTTGGAAATTCTTTGAGAGACAAGTATGTTTTGAAGTCTATTTTTTATAAAGAAAGGCAGTACAGTGAAAATACCTATTTTTTGAGACCAGAGATTCATGTGTTGATCAGTTTTATATTCTGTTTCTTCCCTTATCTTTATATGTGCATGTCCATTTTCTTTGTTATATCTTCCACTATGTTTTTCTTCTATATTTAAATGAACGCTTGAAATAAATTGAGATTCATACTGGTTATGTCTCGTTTTATCGCATTTAAATATTCACTATTTTCTCCAAAGTTGACAATAGATTCATCCCAGTTAGATGCCTGTTGTTGATGGAATGTCATTTACTTCTTTCTATACCACCTGAAAAATCAAATTGACTGTGATATGATTGCTATCTTGCCTCTATGGAAATCTATTTGGTATAAATCTCTAACTGGCATATTAAATATTTGAAAAGTTGACTCCATGCCCAATGTTTCTTGTTTTCCTTTTCAACCCAGAAAATCCTTTTGAGAAATTTTGAACGTACTTTTATATATTTTTAGCCTTTACATATATCTTGTGAGAGAGCCCTCTCTGGTGGAAAAAATGGCTAAGTTTTCTGCCTTAAGTTTGGTTTGAAATAGGTTACCTTAGGTGTTATTCTTTTACAACCGGGATAAAATCTAAGTGCTAACAAGACCATTGGGCAATGGAGTCAATAATCAGGTCTGAATTAGGTTGCTAGAGGTAGGGGGTTGAAAGAGTCATGGACAAAGGCAGGGTAGACATCACTTCTTTTGTCATAAGGCTTTTGTAGGTGGATTAGGAGACAAAGAAGACAACCCATCGAACAGAGCACCTAGCTTGGCTAAGTTCTGCAAGACTTTAGAAGAAGATGTTTAAAAATGCTTGAAAAATGGATCTAGAGCATACAAGATGAATTCTAATCCATAACACTACTGTTTAAACATGAAAGCGAAGACAAAATGGAGTGTTAAACAGGAAACACAGTCACATATAAGATTACTTACTAAAGAAATTGATGGCACAAGAATCCCAGCCATGGAAAACTTCACAGCATTCCATCTCTGCAACTTAATTCACATACTGAAAATAGAAATCATATACAATGAAGAGCCTCTCTGCTCTTGAGAATCCCCCAAATGAAAACCGAACCCCTAGCTCTACCTATTACAAATGAATATATAGGAGAAGCTGCCTCATCTCTCAAATTTGAATTCTTCTAACCTAGCATCTAGAAACATCAGTGGTTACAAACATGATGACACATGACCAATAGATTTCCTACTTTCACGGAGTTTGTTGCAACCGAGCTCCTCATTTCCGGATGCGAACTGCTGGAAACTAGGATCCGAAGACCCGGATGTATATCCCAAATGCTGATAGCTGTGTGAATTTTGAGAGATGCTTTTGTACTTGGGCAGGTGTCTGACAAAAGCCATATCTTCATTTCCCCATCTTCTCCTCTAGCTCGTCGGAATCTACTTTGGAGGTCGATGACTCAGGAAACAAATCGAATTTCTGGAAAAATGCCCTGTAAAGATCTCTTTGATTCTCCCAAACCATGACACCTGTGTAAACGATGAGAGAGGTTATTGTAGATTGGCCCATGCTAGAGAAAAACCTCTCTCGATTTCTCAAAATTCATCCCGATTTGGCGGAGACAGCTGGTTGAAAAAGATGGCTAAAACAATCATTTTCACTAAGAACAAGCATGGCCTTCATACAAAATTCCGTTGAACTTTTGGAAGATTGTCTCTCCTTGCATGTTCAATCAGCGAAGTTCATTGTGGCCATGGATCTCCTTCACCTGCTGATCTCAGCCGTCTATTTTATTGCAAGGTTAAACTTAGCATTATTGAGCATTATTTCATCTCAGACTTAGAAATAAATGTTTAAAAGGCCTGATTTGCAGCCTCATTGGCCATCTAGCTTAAAGAACTGAGACCTTGGTAATCCTTTCATGGATATGAACCCCTTCAATCGCCCAATACAAAACTGGTGCTAATAGTTGTTACAGTCAAGCTCAGCTCTAATTCATTTATGTTATTTATCTTTCCTAGAATTTACCAGTTTAGTCAGATTATGGTTCAAGCTTAGTTCTGGTTCAATTACTGTTATTTACATTCTTAGAATTTGTTGAATTAGACAGGTCATGATTGATTTACTTGTATTCTAATATCTTTAGGATTTAACTTCTTGCAAAAGTAAGTTTAGTTTATTTATTCTTAGATCAGTAACTACTTGATTGATGTTGTAGGAAATTAGAAGTCCTTTGAAGTTCTTAGATGGATAATTTAGATTAGCTTTAGCAATGAGTTGAGTTGACTGAGTAGTTAGGTAGGATAATTGATCTTCATTTTATTCAATCAGCTACTTGAGTGTTTATGCATAGATTTTTCTAATTTCCTTTGAAATAACAAGACCTACCTGGGTTGACAATTTATTTTGAGCATTATGTCTGTTCATTAGAATTGATTAGCAAATAAAGTGACCAAAATTTTGGCGCCGTTTCCGGTGATGGTAATTGATAGACATAAATGGTAGTTGATTTATTGATTTCATTAAGCTATGATTATTTGAAGCATGCATGAATACGGGAAGAACAAATCGGGAACACCCCCAAAATACTAACCCTGCAGGTGGAAGAAGTCGCGGCGGTAACCAAGGTTTGGGAAGACAAACATTCATTGATGAAATAGTTGCTAGAGCTGATTCCTCTACTAGACTACTGCGAGCATCTTTAGGAAGAGGAAACTCCATTCCCTCCAATCTTGAAACATCTACATCAACCGTGGAGAATGTAATGGGACCTTCAAATCCCATTCTTGAGAAGAAACCTCCTGGAGACAAAGGAAGTGCTGCAGGTGCAGTGGCTCGAGAGGAGATCTATCGAATCAACGGGTGCATAGTAACTAAAGAAGAGTGGTTGGAACATTGCCAAGAAGCAGAACAAGAAAGAAGGCGGGAGGAAGAAAGGAGGAGAGAAGACGAAGAAAGGGAAGAGGAAGAAATAAGGAGAGAATAACTAAGGATTTTTGTGGAAAACATGGATAACAGAGAAAGTGAAGAAAATCATGAACATCCTAATGGCCATTAAGAGGAAACAGGGGACAACCAGCCTGGAGACATAGTTTTCACACTCGAATTTTCGATTTGACAAGTACCTGGGGCTGCTCCTATGAAGAATATCTCACCCTAAGTTTTGTTGAACTTTGATGGCAAGTCCATTGAAGACCTAGACGAATTCCTTTTCGAATTCGATATCCTTTGTCATAGTTATGACTACACCTTGAGTGCGCAGAAAATGAAATTATTTCTAGCCACCCTAAAAGGAAACTCGCTACAATGGTTCATGAGTTTGGGTCGTGAAACCATTCCTACCTGCGAACAAATGAAACAAACCTTCCTTTCCAAATACCAATATTATTGCAAAACCAAAGATAGAAGGAAGGAATTGTTTAAAATGGTCCAGAAAGAAGAGGAGAGCTTGGAAGATTTTGTTGAGAGATTGTTATATAATTTACAGAGGTCTGGTCATGCTGATATCGGGAAATATGTGCTCAAGATTATCTTACTGCGTGGGATCAGAGAAGATTGCCTAGACATGCTGAATTTGTTGGGGAAGGGGGATATCTCAAAAGAACCCTTTGAAAATATCATTGACTTATGTCGAAGATATTCGAGGGGATCCTCCATAACCAATAATCGGGACAAAGAACAAGATCGAGATGTACTCACTAGGACACATAAGTCAGCCAGTGGAGGGGCCACTTGAGCGTCTTGAGAAATTTAAAACATATATGATGAGTTCCATCTCCTTGGAGTTGGATTTCTTGAGAGAAAAAAAGAGGCAACTAGTAGAAGACCTGGCACTTGGTGTATTCTGTGCTAAATGCAGGAAGAAGCACCCACTTAAAAAATGTCCGCTTGACAAGGTGGAGGTATGTCGAATATGTGAATTAGATCATGACACCAAAGAATGTCCTTCACTACCCAAGGTCAAAGCAGTCATGTAGGAATCTACTTCAGATGTGGAGCAAGCTTATTTTATTACTTAGGAGAAGCCTTGTCAGCCTCAAAATCAAGGTATGAACCCATATCCATCACCTTTTTGGAATAATTTCAATAATATGAATACTATGAATAATTTGAATACACGATTCCCTTCACATTATTCCTATTCCAATAACTAATGGCATCCATCCCAAAATTCAATGCAAAATCCTAATCCTTGGATGCCATGGGCACAACAATCAAACCAACAAGCTCCTTGGTCTCTTGGTTGGAGAAATTCCAACCCAGCAAATCAGTTCCTTTACAACCAAACACCTCATCAATAGTATCCTCATCAATAATATCCTCACCAATAGTATCAACAGCTGCAACTGTAACTCCAAAACAATGCCACACCAATGAACGTACCACTACGACCACAACTTCCTGCTTAGCCTAACCCCAACCCGAATAATAAGGCAATACATCAATTTGAAACTACCAACATGCCAACTTATTCCATTTCCCCAATTCCCTGCAATGATATACACTTACGATCAGGGAGGGTAGTGGAACCCATCGTCATTGAGGATGTTCCATCCTCTGTGACTGAAGCGAGAATGAATCAACAATTCGAGAATTCAGTTAATGCAACAATCCCCATAATTGAGGATGTTGAAACTCCTACTGAAACACCAACTGAAGCACAGGAAGAAACATACATTCAAACAAAGCCTACACAACTGACAAGAGAACCACCATATCCTGAACGTTTGGTTGTACAAAAGATAGTGGAACGACCTCGGTTCAATCTCTTAGGGGACTTGAAGAATCTGTATGTCAAGATTCTATTGTTGAAAGCCCTTCACAATGTACCTATATACACCAAGACAGTTAGGGACCTGTGCGTTAAAAAGCCAGGAAGAAAGCCTAGGGACCCTCCTACAGTGCATGTAATGGGGAAACTTTCTGAATTAATAATGGGATGGGATCCACTGACTAAGTATGACGACCCAGGTAATCCTACTGTCACAATATACATTGGGCGTACTTAGATACCCAACATCTTGGTATATTTAGGTGCAGCCATAAATTTCATGACCATAGAGACTGTAAGAAAGCTGGGACTCACTAATCTTAGGCCTATCCCTACCATACTAGAACTGGTTGATAGGTCCACTATCAAACCTGAAGGAATATTAGATGAACTGGTGGTCACCATCGATTCGTGGGAATACACTGCAGACTTCTTGATTTTACAACCTAAGTCATAGCTGGGGGGACACCCGTTAATCCTAGGAAGACCATGGTTAGCTATAGCAGATGCATGTATCAGCTGTAGATCAGGCTCTATGATGATTTTTTATGGGATTGAAATAAAAAACCTGACCCTGTATCCTCCAACAAGACCAAGTTCTAACGCTGAAACTACAGTATGAATGGATTTGGAGTAAGAGGAGGGCATTCATCCATTGTTAACAATCAGGAATGCCCTGACCTTTAAAGCTGAAACTGAAGACGATGCCATCAATAGTTTCATTAGTGAGCCCACATATGTCACTAGACATGCATATCAATCTCTGAACAATACCTTAAGTGAAAAAGAACAAGAAAATATGACTGAAGAGACTCTAGTTAGTGATGTCGAAATAATCCCAGTTATTAAAAACTTGAAAAGTATTCCAGTAGAAATCGAGCCTGTAAAAAATCTGAACATTAATCTGAATCTTGCGCCCGTTGAACTGGAACATTTGATCACCTTCTTAAAAAAAAATAAGGGAGCCCTCACATGGGAATATACAGATATGAGTTGTATCACCTCTAATTTATGTACCCACCATATTTATATCAAAAGCGAGTCCTGGCCAGTGTGCCAACCTCAGCACCGAATGAACCCGAATTTAAGGGATATCATGAAGGAAGAAATCCAAAAAATCTTGGAGGCAATATTTATTTATCCAATTTTAGACAGCGAGTGGGTTTCCCCACTTGTGATAGTGCCTAAAAAGAATGAGAAATGGAGAGTTTGTGTAGATTACAGAGAACTAAATAAAGCAACACAGAAAGACCACTTTCCCAGTACCATTCATTGATTAGGTTCTGGACACCTTTTTTGGATGGATTCAGTGGTTATAATCAGATCCAGATTTCCCCCGAAGACCAAGATAAAACCACCTTCACTTGTCCTTGGGTCACCTTTGCTTATAGGGTGCTTCCTTTTGGGTTATGCAATGCACCAACCACATTTTCGAGAGCTGTGATTGGGATATTTTCCGAGATGGTTAACGATTGCATGGAAATCTTTATGGACGATTTCACTCCACATGGTAGTAGTTTTGATGAAGCAATGAAGAATCTAGAAAGATTTTAAGAACGCTCTGAACAAACCCACCTGTCCCTAAGCACGAAAAAGTGCAACATGATGATGGACGAGGGTGTAGTTCCGGGACACTTTATCTCTTCTGTGGGTATCTAGGTAGATCCAGCGAAAATTAAGGTAATTGCAAATATTCCCACTCTTGGAACACAGAAAGAGGTACGTAGCTTCCTTAGCATCCTGGTTATTACAGAAGATTTATAGAAAAATTTTCCAAGCTAGCTTCTCCTTTATTTACTTTATTGATGAAGGATGCATAGTTTGTTTGGATAGATGCATGTCAAACAATGTTTGCAGAGCTCAAGAAAAGGTTGTCCACAACGCCTATTCTAAGAGGACCTAACTGGGCTCTTCCTTTTCATATTTCCTCATATGCTTCAAACACCTCCATTGGAGCAGTTTTGGGACAACAGGAAGGTCACAGTCCATATGTTGTTTACTACATCAGTAAGAATTTGGCCCTTGCTGAACTAAACTACATGGTTACAGAAAAAGAATTCCTTGCCATTGTCTATTCCATTAATACGTTTAGACATTACATTACTGGATATCCTACTTTTGTGCACACTGATTACTCAGCCATTAAGTACTGAATGAATAAACCTATCACTAATGATAGAGTAACTAGATGGATGTTACTGCTACAAGAATTTGATACTACTATTGTAGACAGACCATGAAAAGAAAATGTCATTGCTGATTTTCTTTCTCGACTTACTAAAAATGTTGATGATGCACCAGTCGAAGATTCTTTTCCTCGTGAATATTTGTTCGTAGTCTTAGCTCATTCCCCATGGTATGCAAATGTTGCTAACTATTTGGTTGCAGGAAGGCTTCCAACACACCTATCAAAAAGAGAAAAAAGGAAAATCATACAACAAAGTGCTAGATACTGTTTGATAGATGGACATCTCTTCTACAAAGGTTGCGATTTGGAAATCAGAAGATGTGTAAGGGAGGATGAAATTTACAGTATCTTGAAAGCTTTCCATGATGAGCCCTGTGGGGGACATTTTGCTGATAAAAAAAATGGTCATAAGGAGTTAAGGATGGGATATTTTTGGCCAACAGTGTTCAAGGATGCAAATAAATATGTTCATTCTTGTGACAGCTGCCAAAGAATGGGCCATCCAAATAGACTAGATGAAATGCTTCTTCATCCACAAGTGGTGGTTGAACCTTTTGATAGATGGGATCTAGATTTTGTAGGGCCTATCAACCCTCCCTCGAAGCAGAAAGTTTATATCCTGGTTTGCACAGATTATATGACCAAGTGGGTGGAAGTTGTAGCTTTGGTCAAGGGAAATGATCAAGTTGTGATGGATTTCTTATATGAAGAGATCTTCACCCGCTTTGGAGTACCCAAATAAATAGTTACAGACGGAGGACTGTAGTTTGTGTCCCATAAATTGGAAGTCATGTTGCAGAAATATCACATTCAGCGTAAGATAACCTCACCATATCATCCACAGGCCAATGGTCAAGTGGAAAGCACGAATAAGGTGATTGAGGATATTTTGACAAAAACAGTGAAGATTCACTGCAAGGATTGGGCTGAAAGACTTCCAGAGGCATTATGGGCATACCGTACCACATGGCGCAACACTACAAGTTTCTCCCCATACGAATTGGTGTATGGTAAGAAGGTTGTTTTCCCATTGATTTTGAAATTAAAACTCTAAAGATAGATATAGAAACAAACATGGACTTGACAGAGGATCAGAAGAACTAATTGAATCAATTAAGTGAACTTGATGAGAAGCACACAACTGTTGTGCATCAGACAACGTTAATTCAACAACAACACTCCAAATGGCATGATAGGTTCATAAAGGAGAAAGTCTTCTGCGAAGGAGATTGGTCTTTACTATATGAATCACGATTCAAGGGGGATTTTAAAGGAAAGTTGCGTACAAGATGGCTAGGACCCTAACAAATGGACAAAGTGTTTGACAACGGAACAGTCCGCTTGACCACAATTGATGAAAACTAGACACCATTATTCGCCAATGGTCATCGGCTGTGACTGTATCAGAACCTAATTTCAAAGAAAGCATTCATTTCGCATGTTGCAACTGATCCAAATTATCAACTGATATAGGAGCATGGATTTTTTCCTATCCCTGAGAATTCTTAAAAAAAACTGCTGCAATTCTGCACAAATTGTTTTTCTACATAAGTAAATCATTATTTTATTATATTTTAGTTTTACGCTTTGATTGGTTTGTCTTTTTTAAATCTTGTATAAGTGTATGTGTGAAGGTTCACTCTAACAGAAGCAGTCGCAGTTCGGGCCAAGCAATTGTGGGATTATGCTTGATGTTCCTATCTTTGGACAACTCCTTGAAAGAAAAATGAATAATGCTGCAGTGCCAGTTACCCAACTAAAGCTTTGCCAAGCCTTTTTTGCAGCTGCAACACTGCTAAAATCTTGCCAAATTTTGCTATGTTCGCAGCTGTAACTCTACTAAATCCGACCTATTTTACCTTTTTCGCGGCTGCAACACTGCTAAAATCTTGCCAAATTTCCCTATGTTTGCAGCTACAACTCTGCTAAATCCGGCCTATTTTCCCTATTTCCGCAGCTGCAACTCTGCTAAATCTGACCTATTTTCCCTATTTCCGTAGCTGCAACTCTGCTAAATCCGACCGATTTTCCTTTTTCCGCAACGGCAACTCTGCTATATCCAGCCTATTTTTCCTGCTTTTGTAGCTGCAACTCCACTAATTTCTGTCGATTTTCCTATTTTCACAGCTGCAACACTGCCAAATCTTGCAAATTTTTCCTAGTTCGTAGCTGTGACTCCGCCATATTTTTCCAATTTTTGGCTGTGACTCTGTGAATTCTATAGTTAAAAGATTGTTCTATCTCCACCAATAGTTATTTGCTTGCTCCAGTTTCCACGAGTAACATTAAAATATCTCCTGTTCACCATGTACTCTTATGATTTTCACCAACATGGATGTACTTTATTTGCCTAGTCAATGACAACCAACTCATGAAAGTACGTGTGCATTTATTTTCCCACCAGTGATGCGACCGTGAGATGGCGCCACCAAGGAAAAGTGATGGCTCAAGCATTATATTGAAAGCCACGAGTTTTAACCATAAACATGATTAGGCATGAATTGAAATAGTAAGCAATAATGATTATAGTTTATCGTTAGTCCCTGTCAGCAATCTGTAGCCAATCAACAGAAACAAAAAAATTTTAGGAACACATGTCTTTACTTTGTTGGTATGTTGTGATTGGACGCATATGCTTTGTAAGTCATCCCGTAGTATTTGTTGATCAATAGTTTGTGTTATTGTTGTTGGCACATATGCTTTGTAAGTCGCTCGTAGTATTGTTGATCCATAGTTTGTAGCGGCTCATGGTTTTGACCCATAGTATTGGCGCCTAGACTTAGTATATAAGTGTGTGTTGAGACCTATGAAGGCACCGTGAAGTTATTTGTATTGAGCTTGCTCATAGGAGGTTTCCCCCTCGAAGTGGCCTGTGATCAATATAAAAGTGATTCTGAGTTCTGTCATTTCTGCTATTTCGCATATTCGTATTAATTAATTGTTGCAGGTGCATCACATATGGTATCAGAGCACTTTCTTGGGCTCGCTGGGTGAAATTTATGCCAAATTTTTTTTCGCATCTGTTGCAGGTTCAGATTTGGAAATAATCCCTATCCGCTTAACTGTGGGAAGTACTTGGGAATAAGCCCTAAAACTCATTATGAGGATTACCACAGGAACTCCGAAGTAGCTGGCCCATTGAGAGGACCTGCCAGCGAAAAGGGCAACGACCCCTACCAGATTGACTAGTTCCCACCCGTGAGGTAAGCCAAGAGCTATCGTTTGTGGCAAAGCGGTTATCAGTTTTACCTGAGCCGTGGAGTGAGGGGTACTACCCCAATACGCAAGCCATTAGACATCATTGGTGGCCGAGTGAAATCCCTGAACTGTTAGGAAGCCGCACATACCTGGGGTCCATATCTATTTTCAGCTGAACTATGGTCGATCACTACTGCGTCGTTTCAGATCCATTTCGCAAGCCGTTCCAAATCCATTTTGCAAGCCGTTCCAGATCCATTTTGCAAGCCGTTCCAGATCCATCCATTTTCAATCCATTCGGCGTTGTTCCAGATCCTTTCCGAGCCGTAGCCGCTCAAAAAAAAAGAAAAAGGTATAAATTCAGTTTTTTGTCCATATCTCCCTTGTTTTCACTCTGTTTCCCTTGAAATTTTCAGGGAACCCCTATCATCCCATTCTGCATATTTCATTCCTAAGGACCCTATTCCCAAATCCCCTTCCCACAGCCCGAAAGCCCACATTTGTCTATTTTTAGGGTTTTCCATAACTTCCTCAGATTTCACCCAATCACCTTCAAATTTTACCACAGAGTTCCTTTCTAAATTCTGCTTCTTTGTCCCCCTCTTCCAAATTTTCCCATTCTTTCACCCCACTTCTGAAATCCTCATTTTTGGCTTCCCTATCTAGTCGACAGTGTCCAACACCTAGTCAAACCCCAATTACCCTTAAGATTTTTTCCCAAGTCTAGATTTTCCCTTACTGAAGCAGTTTCTGTTTTTGTTTTCCTACCCAGTAAAAAAAAAACTCCTGGTTATGGTTGTCACCCGTGTAGGAGCAGAAACCATGGAAGAATCACTTGTAGCCATCGAAGCCAAACTCCAGGATCTGGATGAAAAATTTCTCGGCCTCCATCTTGAACATTCAGTTATGAACAACAAACGGCAGTCCGAGTCTTCATCAGACAATGGGTTCTCTTCTTCCATCAATTTCCGTGGTCCGAAGCTTGATTTTCCTCGCCTCAATGGTACTGATCCAACTGGATGGATCTATCGTGCAGAACAGTATTTCAGTCTGCATAATACTTTTGATGTCAACAAAGTTTCGCTGGCATCATTTCACTTGGAACATGAAGCTCTTCAATGGTACCGTTGGTACATCAAGGCTCATCCAGAGCCCAAATGGTTAGACTTTTGCCAGCTCCTTTTGCAACGATTTGGTCCTAGTGCTTTTGATGACTTCACCGGATCCCTCACTAAACTTCACCAAATTGGCACTGTGAGAGAGTATCAAACCGAATTTGAGAACCTAGCCAACCACACCGAAGGATTGTCTGATGAATTTTACCGGAGTTGTTTTATCAGTGGTCTAAAGGATGCCATCTGCTCTGAGGTCAAAATGTTCTGTCCCACCACAATGATGGAAGCCCTAGGGTTGGCTAAGTTGGCAGAAGACAAGATTGCATCCCAACAACGCTCCAAGCCCACTTTTGTTCCCTTCCAAAATATGGGTTCTCAGCGACCACCTATACCGCAAGCTTCTCAACAGACTCCTATCAAGCATTTGTCTGAAACAGAGATGCAAGCACGCAGAGAAAAGAGGCTTTGCTATAATTGTGATGAGAAATTCACTCAGGGGCATAGATGTGTTCAGCAAAAGCTCTATCTCTTGGATGTGGAGTCTCCGCCTGCCTCTGAAATTGGTGATGAAGATCCAGAAACACTGGATGCTCCGGTCGACATTCAGGAACCGCCTATTGACCCTCCATCTCAGGATGACCAGCCAGAGATATCTCTCCATGCTTTAGCTGGAATCACCACCCCCCAAACAATGCGGGTCAGGGGTTACTTCAAGAAGCTTCCTCTTACAATACTCATTGATTCTGGTAGCAGTCATAATTTCATTGACCCTCAGATCGCCAAACAAGCTGATTGTTTTATCCATCCTTGCTCCAACTTTGAAGTCATGGTTTCCAATGGGGGCACCTTACCTTGCAAAGGGAAGTGTCGAAATGTGTGTATCTCTATGGGAGATTATACCTTGCACTCTGACATGTTTTCCTTGCCCTTAGGCAGATGTGATGTGGTTTTGGGCGCTCAATGGCTACACACACTTGGCTCTATCTTATGGGATTTTGCTGAGCTTTGGATGCAGTTTTACCTCAATAGACAAAAACACACATTGACAGGATTACAACCAGGTTCTCTCAGCATCATCAGTTCACATCACTTGGAAAAAATCCTCAAGAAGAATTCACATGGTGTCATCGCTCAGATCCATTCCATTCAGATGCAACCATCAACGGTCTCCACTACTCCTTTGGATCTACAACAAATTCTGGATCAATATACAGGTGTCTTTACTGAACTAGTGGGATTGCCACCTTCCAGGATAGAAGACCATCGTATTCAGCTCCTTCTTGGTAGCGTTCCTCCCAACATCAGGCCCTATCACTACCCATTTCACCAAAAAATGGAGATTGAAATGCTCGTTCAGGACTTATTGAAGCAAGGTATTATTCGCCCAAGCACTAGTTACTTTTCATCTCTAGTTATTCTTGTCCGCAAAAAAGATGGGTCATGGCGCCTCTGCATTGACTTCCGAGCACTTAATCACCTCACCATCAAGGATAAGTTTCCAATTCCTGTTGTTGATGTGCTTCATGGGGCTCACTTTTTCTCCAAGTTGGATCTTCATTCTGGGTATCATCAAATTCGGGTTCATGAGGATGATATCCCTAAAACAGCTTTCTGCACACATGATGGCCATTATGAGTTTTTGGTCGTTCCCTTTGGCCTCACTAATGCTACTTCCACATTCCAAGCCTTAATGAATAAAATATTTCAACCCTACTTGCGGAAATTCATTCTGGTATTCTTTGATGATATCCTCATCTACAGTAAAACATGGGATGAACATCTCCAGCATCTGGATCTTGTCATGCAACTTTTCTCTGACCATCATCTCCATGACAAGCAGTCTAAATGTGTTTTTGGACAGAAGGAAGTTGAGTATCTCGGGCACATTATCTCATCACAAGGGGTTAGCGTGGATCCTGCCAAAATTGATGGCATGAACAATTGGCCACATCCTCAGACACTCAAGAGCCTTCGTGGTTTTTTAGGGTTGACTGGCTACTACCGCAAGTTTGTCAAGGATTATGGGAAGATTGCATCTCCATTAACTACTCTATTGAAAAAGGATGCTTTTACATGGACACCTGCTGCTCAGTGTGCATTTGACAAACTTAAACAAGCTATGTGTACTACACCTGTGCTAGCCATGCCCGATTTTTCCAAGCCCTTCACTATTGAGAGTGATGCTTGCGGCGATGGACTTGGTGCTGTTCTCCTTCAAGATGAACACCCCATTGCGTTCACCAGCAAAGCCCTTTCAGGTAAGAATTTAGCTGCCTCTACCTATGAGAAGGAAATGATGGCTATTTTGCATGCAGTACAGAAGTGGCGCCCATATCTATTAGGGAATCATTTGTGCATCAAGACTGATCACCAGAGTCTGAAATATTTCTTGGACCAGCATGTCTCCTCCCCGGCACAACAAAAATGGGTTAGCAAACTCAGGGGTTATGACTATGAGATCACTTACAAGAAGGGTAAAGACAATATTGTGGCAGATGCTCTTTCTCGCACATTTGATGCCAAAGGTTCTCTTTCAGCTATTGCTATGCCTGTTCCAAATTGGTTGCAATCTGTTCAACAGGGTTATGTCAATGACTCTTCCTTATCTCAAATCATCCAACACTTGACCAACAACCCTTCTGCTGTACCACATTACTCTTGGGGTGGTGCTTCTTTTCAATACAAGGGTCGTCTGGTGCTTCCCCAGAGCACAGATCTTCAATAGGTTGTCTTCTATGAACTCCATGCTTCTCCATCGTCAAGACACTCCGGGTTCCTCAAAACGTATGAACGAGCACATCATAACTTCTTTTGGCAGGGCATGAAAAGGACAATTCAACAGATGGTGGCCGAATGTGATACCTGCCAGTGCAATAAGGGTGAAACAACACTCCTTCCAGGATTGCTTGAACCCTTGCCCATACCTACACGGATTTGGATAGCTATTCCTATGGATTTCATTGAAGGGTTCACTAAATATGGCGGGAAGACAGTGATCCTCATTGTGGTTGATCGCCTCTCCAAATATAGCCATTTTTTTGCTCTCATCCATCCCTATACAACCTCCTCCATCGCTCAAATTTTCCTGGACCAAATCTTTTGTCTTCATGGCATCCCTTCTTCCATTGTCTCGGATCGTGATGTGACTTTCACCAGTCATTTTTGGACAGAACTATTTCGCCACACTGGCACCAAACTGAAGATGAGTTCAGGGTATCACCCACAAATAGATGGTCAGATTTAAATTATCAATAAATGATTGGAAACTTATTTTCGTTGCTTCACCTCGGAACAACAACATCTATGGGAAAAGTGGCTCCCTCTCGCTGAATGGTGGTACAATACCTCTTACCACACTGCCTGTAAAATGACCCCATATGAAGCAGTCTATGGTCAGGCACCTCTAGCTCTTCTGCCATACACCCCCACCAGTTCACTAGTTCAGGAAGTTGACATGGTCCTTCGAAACCGCAATCAGATTCTTCGCATTTTGCAGGACAATCTTCACATGGAAAGAAATCGCATGAAGCAACAAGCTGATCAGCACCGTTCTGAGTGCACTTTTCAAGTCAGCGATATGGTTTTTCTTCGTCTCTAGCCGTACAAACCATCCTCCTTAAAACTCAAAGGGCATCATAAGCTTGCTCCAAAGTTCTATGGGCCATATCGGATTCTTCAGAAGATTGGGTCCGTTGCTTATAAATTGGAACTTCCTCCTTCTTCCCACATTCATCCAGTCTTTCATGTCTCTTGTTTGAAGAAAGTTCTTGGCACCAACATCAGTGGACAAACGATTTTACCCGAACTGGATAATGAAGGATCCATCCTTTTGGAGCCAGAGGCCATCCTCAATCGGCGCACGCGTCAGCTTCGCTCTTGATCTATCACAGAGGTCTTAATTCAGTGGCACGACATGCAACCAGAGGATGCTACATGGGAACCACTCCTTCAGATTCAACAACAATTTCCACATCTAAAGCTTTGAGGACAAAGCTTTTTTTAAGGGGAAGGGGATGTTAGGAACCCATGTCTTTACTTTGTTAGTATGTTGTTATTGGATGCATATGCTTTGCAAGTCATCCCATAGGATTTGTTGATCAATAGCTTGTGTTATTGTTGTTGGCGCATATGCTTTGTAAGTCGCCTGTAGTATTGTTGATCCATAGTTTATAGCGACCCATGGTTTTGACCCATAGTATTGGCGTCTAGACTTAGTAGATAAGTGTGTGTTGAGACCTATGAAGACACCGTGAAGTTATTTGTATTGAGCTTGCTCATAGGAGGTTTCCCCCTTGAAGTGGCCTGTGATCAATATAAAAGTGATTCTGAGTTCTGTCATTTCTACTATTTCGCATATTCGTATTAATTAATTGTTGCAGGTGCATCACAAAAACACGTTTAAATTGTCACTCGTACTTATTATTATGACCGTCATTTTACCCGATTAGTGCGATATTCTTCCACTGATTTCATTCCAAAAATAACTGTGCTAATTCCCCAAAATAACCGTGCCACCTTTCCAAAAATAACCAAATCAACCTCGGCTATCGATCGCCTGTGTTTGCATGCAGTAGTTCCAAAGTCTGAAATTGTGACTCTTGCATTCGCTAGTAGAACTCGCAGAAGATAAGCAATATGGGTATCCCTATGAGATACGAACCTGTAAACATAGAGTATCTACACGAAAATAGGGAGGTCTTTGCCATATTTGCGGACGTTGGATGGACGGATTATTTCCAAAGATTAAACGGTTTCCATATGGAGAGAACACTTGAATTTGCTCAAAACCTGCCCAGCACTCACTCAGAGGTTAGAGGATTAAGGATAGATGTTACATAGGCAATTTTGGTGGAAGTTACAGGATTGCCCAAGATTGGGAGGAAATGGTTTGGTCAGAAGTGACACAATTTGATTGCAGTTGAATATTTTCTAGCAGCAGGAGAAAGCGTTCATCCGAGAGGTGTTATAGGTCAAACTTGCACCTCTCCGTCCGTGATCACCTTGAGCTGTTGATCACACAAAAGGACAACTTGGATGGAGGAGCATGTTGACCCTAGATGATATTTTGACTTACTCCATTTCCTGACATTACTGAAAAAACCATAAAAATATCATTCTGAGATATGAGCGCTACTTTACTTCAATAGACTAGCGCCTATACGCTACTCCAGTGTATAATAGTAGCGCTCAAAGCCTTATGAGCGCTACTCCTTCTCAGCATAGTAGCGCTCAACATTTAAAAATCGATGAGTGCTAGTTGACAAGCACCATAGTAGCGCCCTAAACGCTACTTCACTGAACAATAGTAGCGTATATCTCAAAAGATTAAAAAATAATTAATTTCACGAGGAGGATTAGTTGCTGGTAGTTTCCCAACTTCCCCAACTTCCTCCATAACCATATCTCTACCTGAACTACTTCTCTGATCCTATAAATATAGGGAAGACTAAAGAGAAAGGTTAGATGGATAGATGGATAAACTTAGAGACATAGAGATATAAAAGAGAAGCTTGCATTGGAGGATTTGATGCTGAAGATATTCAAGCCAGAGAAGAGCAAGAGCCCATAATAAAGTTGCAAGAGCATGTCACAAAGTCAGGTATACTTGTACATCAATTTGCATTTGACAATAAAGGTTGAAGTGTATTTCTTGTTCCAACTTAAATGTTTTCTAAAATAATATCTTAATTTGGATCTGTTTTGATCAATATCGAATGTTTAACATTGTTTTTGTTTCTTTCAAACATTATATATTATCCAAGATAAGCTGAGAAAGGTGTTTGTTTTGTAGGTTTAATGAACAGAAGGTAGATTTGAGGATTGAGCGCATGATCAAATAAAAGCTAGGATCGAACGTCGGTTAAGAGGTATGTTCTCAAGATCTATAACTCATTTCTTTTCATAAATATCTCTGCAATACATTTAATACACTTACCTGTCACCCCATCCCAGTTGATAGCATTAGTTTCCTTGCTATAGGGTAGTTTTGCCCGCCAACAGACTGGTGACCATACTGGGGATAGTTGTGTTTTTGCTCTAGGAAACTTTTTCTTGTTTGTCTTCCCAGAACTATTTTGACTCCTTTTATGTGCTGAGAAACCCTGTAGGTATCCCCTGCCTATTTCTCTCTACTTCCATCAGTCTTTTTGTATCTTTTCAAAGTCAGTTTTTAAGCTTTTAAGATATGAGCGCTACTTTGTTGTACATACAGTAGCGTCCATACGCTATTGTGTTATACATACAGTAGCTCCCATCTCTGCAGGGGCGCGAGTTTCCCTATTGCATAGTAGGGTACGTTTCCTGAAGCTTTATGTTAGTGGTCTGCTTGAGTTTTTAGCCTTTTTGGTGGTTTGCTAACTTTCCTTTTAGATCTCCTTGACTGGTGTATGAGGTTTTTAACTTTTTTTTAAAGTCATAGAACCCATCTTTGAGTCTTTTTACAATCTTTGGATCGCTTGTTTACCATTGGAACATATGGACTGTTTATAACTTTTTGGAAGACTAGGTTGTGTTTTGTGGTGAGCACTTCCGCTTTTTAGGGCCTGACTGTATGTTGCTGGTTTACAAACCTGCATACTTTTGTATCTGCTGTTTGTGGCAACATTTGTCTGCTCTTTACCTATCCTTTCCTTTGTTTTAGGGTTGGGTCTGTTTTAGAGCCTCTAGGGTGTCTTCCGAACTTGTTGATTTCCAATCTTCTTGGACTTATTGTTTTTTTTTGGTTTCAAGTGGATTTAAAGTGCTTTAGGCTGATTGATTTCTTAGTTCTTTGTGTTTGTAGGGTAATTGGTAGCTTGCTTGCCTACTTTTTGCTTGGCATAGTGGTCTTGCTAGGGTTAGATGCTTTAGGTTAGTCCTCTTGTATCTATCTCCTTTGTTTTCTCCCACTTTGTTTTCGAGTTTAGAGACTTTTTCTTTGCAAAAAACCTGTAGGTAAAGTCTTTTTGAGCTAGTGCCTTGACAACTATAAGCTTAAGAACCATTTTTAGACCTACTTACACATTGCACACAAGTCTTATTTTGCTTTCCATGTTTATAGTTCTTTTTCGTTTATGATAACAGAAAAAGCAAAAAAATTTGGTAGTTTAAGTTTAATAAGACTTATTTTTTGTTACAAGATAGCATAGGTTATTTTGTACAATTTCAAAAAAGAAAACAAAAAGAGATTTAAGTAGATTTGCTCAGTTTTTCAGTTTGGAAAAAGTAAATGAAAACATAAAAAGAGCTTTGTTGTATAAAGTTTGAATTTATGCACTTTTGTTTTCCTGTTGCAACCATGCCACACAAAAGCACTACCTTTTGAGTAATAACAGCCCTAAATTTTTTTTAATAAAATGAAATAGAAACAATTTTTCTTTTTTAGGGATATACTACACCAACTAGTCTTGGTTAGAATCTTGAGTTTAAATCACCTTAAACCAGTCAAGATCACACATTACGCAAAAATCGTAGTTCGACTTTCACAGGTAAATCCATTTCACTCAAAGCTTTCCTGGGATTTATGCAGTAGGTCTTATGAGATTAGATTGTTGGGAATACTCCTCCTACTTTCTGTTTCGAGCATATACCAGGATTGGATCGCGTATGGGGACTCTTTAGAGTTTCAGGCTCAGTTACCCTGCCCACGCCTTCTGATTCGACTAGCGACTGTTCCCCCAGGATTTTTCGGTGTTGTGGGATCCTTAGTATCTGACTTTAGGTTTATACACAGGTGACAGCAGAGGGTATCTCTGCTGTACCTAAGACAGACGTGGGAGGAAATCCCTTGAAGGTATTTGGGAGGGCGGTTGGGTGATTCTAGCGCTTGCACCCTTAGTCATTGTATTGTGGACCCCAGGTAACTATCTTTCTTCCTTCGTTGATCTGTTTTGGGCCCTCATCATCCCAGACTCTTCTCCGGAAGGCATCTTGTTTGTCTGGTTTGCATACTTAGGACTTTTTAGTTGGCGTGCTGTTTGCCCCCTAGTCGTAGTGGCCACTAGGTTCTAGTTTGTTATTTTATATATATAATCACGGAGAATCAAGAACTTCGTAGATCGAGAAGGTTTCAAAACCTTCCACCAGTTAGAACAGAACCTTTACAGCCAGCTAGACGGCAGCTGGTAAACCCCAGTGTTTCTTCAGAAACCATTCCTGAAACAGAATTTCAAGAGGAAATTTTTACAACAAAAAATCCTGAAGTAGGAATTCCTGAGGAATTACCACTTGAAGTTGAGTTTCCTGAAGAACAACAAACAACAATAGAAAACCCTGAAATAGAGGTTCCTAAGGAACCACAACCAGGTACCCCAGATCAGCGACACTTTAGTTCAGCTGAGATTGAAGATCTTACTTCTACGGACTATAGCACTCCTTTCAATCCTCCTCTGACCAATCCTAGAAATCCGCTTCTGTTACCTGTTGGTTTCTAGCAGCCCCATTACAGTGCATATAATTCCTTGCCCGGACATCTGATGTCTACTCTAGGAGGTGAACAGGGAGTTCCACAAACTCCCACCATAGGTATGAACACTAACACGATAAATCCTTCTTTTACTGCTATGCCGAGTCAGGCACAGACAACCTCTGTGTCTACTCCATCTTTCAGTTTTAATACTGGTACATTAGGTATGCCAAGTTCAACAATGATGGCATCTATCCCTACACCTACTGTTGGACCTAGCAGTAGAACCAATTTAGCACCACCTCCTTCTTTTCAACCGTTATATCAGATACCCAATACTTGGATTTCCACACCTGCCGTAGGGCCAAGTGCTTCTGCAACCATGCATGTCATGAGTACCATGACCGCATCGTCTACATCAGCTACTACTGGTTTCAATACCTTTGCAGGTCCCAACATGAATCAATGTAATATGCCTGCGGGTAATGTCCCTTTTTCCTTATTTTTAGGGGGAGGGGGTAATATTTTTAACCAGCAATATGGCGGGGCTAACACCCAGCCACAGTGGACGAACCCACAGAGCACTAATCCACTTTCATATGGGTGGGGAAATTTCAATAATTCTTTCGTGCAACAACAAATGGCAGGGGGCAACCCCTACCAACAAGTAGCTAGGGGCAACCCTATCAACAGATGGTAGGTGGAAACCCCTATCAGCATATGGCCAGGGGAAACTCCTATCAACAGATGGTTGGGGGAAACCCCTACTAGCACAAGGCTAGGGGCAACCCCTACCAGCAGTTCATGGGTCAAACTATGGGTGGTTCCCATTTTTCGACCCCAGCTTATCAAGTACCGTCTTACCGACCTCGTTTACCATTTCTGGCAACTTTAAATTTGCCAGATCTTTCCAAACTGACCAACGATCCAGTGTATCATAATGCTACATGGCCATCAGTTCCTACCAACTTACCTTCGGAAATTCTGAAGTTCGAAGGCAAAGTAGGTGAAGATCTTGGTGACCATGTCACTACATTCCACTTATGGTGTTCCTTGAATTCATTAAATAAAGATTCCATTAGATTGAGACTATTCCAAAGGACTTTAATCGGTGCTGCAGCCAAATGGTACATTGAGTTACCTCCATCTACATTCTCTAATTTTGGGGATCTCGCGACTGTCTTTTTGAATCACTTCCAGCTTCCTGTTCGGTATGATGCCGGAACAGACCTTTTGTCTACATTTAGGCAAAATAAATCCACTCATTTATCTGACCACATTCAGGAGTGGCGAAGATGGAAGAGGCTCATTAAGGCCAACATACCTCCAGAGTTCCTTCTTGAATGGTATTTGAAATCACTCCTTCCTTATATTTCTAAGGAAGTAGCTACATCTGGAGTATCTAACGAGGAAGAAGCCATCCTACGGACCCAGCAGTTAGATCTTGTTTATGCACAATCCGGGTTATTGTATGATATTATACCTAATGCACCGCGCTCAAATACCGATGTGAGTAGACCTAAACCTGGACCACATGTTGACGGCATAGTGGGTTCGGTTGACTCTGCAGCTTTCGAAGCATTGACCAAACAGGTTCATGCCTTATCTGTCAAACAATCGACTACAGATGTTTCTTCCGTCACAACCTCTCCTTCTACTTCTGAGCCTGTCAACCAGGTTCATAACAATCAAAAGGGCTCTCGGCAACCCAATAACAAAAAAAAGGGCAAGAAAGGAGAGGGGAACCAACAAAATCCCAAAAAAGAGAATGCCGAAGAGAGTAACAAAGAGGAAAATAAGGTTAAGTTCCCTTGTAAACTTTGCAAGCAGAACCACCTTACTCACCAATGCCCTCTGCTTGAAAAAGCCCAGAAACCCTTAAGAGAAAAGAATCCTGTCGTACTGAAAGATCCATTCCCTAAAGGGAAGAGCTCAAATTCTGGCACCTCCAACACTGGGGGCACTACACATGCTACGGTTGATCAAACTTTTATTAACATGGTTAATTCGGATGCACTCTTACAAACGAGAGCCAGGAACTATACCCCGGACGCACAGAAAAAGGATAAAGAGATTCCAGAATCCTCCACTCCACTCCACATACCTATGGACCCAATGTCCAAGATTCCGAAAGGTGTCTTGAAACGCGCATCGCACAATCCCAACACTCGGGCCGCTTCCAACTACAATGTGGTTGAAGATTTAGCCCAGAACCCTTGTGCCATGTCTACTTTAGAAGTCTTGCAAAGTTGTCCTTTACAACAGAATGCACTTCTGGCAGCTATTGGAAGTATGGAATCCTCTAACATGTCTGCGCGATTTGATATGACTGATGTCAAATACTGGTTTCCCTACCACGTTGCTCTTCAGACTGAAGTCGTTCATGGTCCAGTGACCATCAGATGAGTTGTCGTAGATGAGGGCACGTCGACTTGCGTAATGTCAATTTCCTGTTGGAAAGCTTTAGGTTCCCCCGAGTTAGCTCCTTCTAACACATTGCTTACTGCATTTGATGGCAGAACTTTCCGTCCACATGGGGTTTTGCCATCATTTGATGTCACATTGGCTAGTAAGACAGTTGCTGTAGAAGTAGAAGTTCTGGATGCTCCGCTTGATTACAATATGTTATTGGGCAGGAGTTGGACATATGCCATGCGAGCCATTGCATGGGCAGTTTTTCGAGTTGTTATGTTCCCATTTGAAGGTAAGATCATTACAGTCGATCAACTTTCTTTCACTTAGAGAAACAACCAGACTTCTTCAGAGACCATAGTTCCATTAATTGATCAACCAACCCCGGTTGGTGAGAGTTTAGGAGCAGGACTGTATGGGTCATTAATTGGCACTTTTGACTTACCGGCTCCTACCTTATTCGTTGGTATTGAGGGATGTTCATCGTCTGAAACTTCCATGGTTAGTTAAACAACTGATTCTGGGTTTCTCCCAACTAATACAAACCCCTCCGTGGCCATCCCTGTTGCAGAAGTTACCCACCTGGATTCTTATCAAACTTCAACATAACATATGTTGACTCCATTGGTGTCTGTTGAGTCAAATATAGATTGTGCTACTACTCAGTCACCAGACCGGATCCACTCTCTTGACAGTTCAGATACCACTTTACCTTCTGAGGAGGAAATGTTAGAAGCCATGACCAACCTGGACCATCCTCGTGAACATATAGATCCTAGGTCCTTCTTGTTTCCTTTTATTAACTTGATAGAGAGAGGCGAATTTTGTCCAACAGCCAGTGAAAATACTAATTTCACTTCCTCACAAGTTGGTTTGGTTGAAGAGAATAGATTGAATACCTTGCTGGTGAACGTTTTCACTAGGGTCGCCGGAAACATTTTTATTGAAACGGGCTGTTATACCGATGAAATCATTCCGTATACCAATCTTTTCCGTGATTCCCATGACATCTTTTCCCGACCTCACGAGGCGGATCCAGGCATTGACCCTACTTGCAAAAGTATTACACTTAGATTGACATACTTTTTCTTGTAACATAACTATATATTTTTGTAAAGCTAGTTTTTGTTATGCTTGTTAGTTAATCTTATGTGTGTTTTTCGTTTCATGTACCAGATGTCAACCGAACATTTCTTAGGATTTTCTGATGGCGTCAGTCGCCACACCTGTCAGTTGGCTGCAGCAGCTTGGGTCATTTATTCACCCACTGGCCAACTTGTCTCTTCGGGGGGGGTTTGTTTGGGTCCTACCACGAATAATGTGGCTGAATACAGTGCAGTTATAGAACTCCGAGATGCTCTCAGTCATGGCATTTCACATTTGGAGGTAAGACTTGACTCACAATTAATTGTATTTCAGTTAACAGGTGTCTATTAGATTAGGGATCTTGGATTGCTACGTCAGTTTCTATGAGTTAGACTATTGGAAAGACAATTTGATTCTATTATATATGAACACATTCCAAGAAGTTTAAAGACATTAGTTGATTCATTAGCAAACTACGTGTTAGACTGGCATTTGCATCATACACTTTCATAAACAACATTGCACACATAAAATTCAAACACATACATATGTAAATAACCGATACTGTATATAGCCGATACTGTATCAAAAAATATATGAGTTTTGGGTCACAAGTCTATCAAGTCAAGTCATAAAAGTACAAAAACTGGGCATAGTAGCATCAAAAATATATACATAGAATGTATCCCTCTCCTATGGAGAAGGAGGGACATCATCATCATCTACTGCATTGCGATACCATATGACTAGCCTAGCTATCTTCTGCAGCACCCTAAGCCATGCCGGGGGCACCCCAACAACATCTTCCTGCATATCAATAGGTATCTGATCCATATGGCATGCAGGAACTTCGTGAGTCAACCGACTCATTTTTCTCTCTAAGGTCCCCAACATAGCATCTGCTGCAGCAATATCAGTTGGCCTCACAAAGATGGTAGGATGTCCCTCAGGATGAACAGGCCCAAGATCTGCATATGACACTTGATTAGCACTTCAAAATTCATTCATAAAAATCAAATACTTGAAAAAGTTTGAAAAAATTAAATAATTCTCAAAATTTAAACATACCAATATCTCCCCAGGCTCCACTTGGAGGAAGCACCAGTTCTGGATCATGACGGAAATCCAATCTAGCATATGGAAACTGCTCGAAAGCGGGCACTTGCCTCTCCCACCACCCCCAGAAATCATCATTATGATAACAGTAGTGACTTTCCCCACCACCCTGGCGAAGGAATATGTCACCCCAACGGCTAGTCTGGGCTCACGGGGGTTAGCTTGAGGTAGAGGCATCCCCAAACTAATAGCAGGCATCCTCTCAAAGAAGAAAGTACACAAAATACTACCGTACCCAAAATTCTTCATTGCACCGGATTTGCAACCTGTCAATTGGGATTTCATGATCGCCAGTAAACTAGTACACCAATCATAGACATGACCGTGCAAGCATTGTACCCCAATATGCATAGAGTGCCTGGAAGCTAAGTGCAGTGATGCACTACCTGCCACTCGGTTGATCATGCTCACTATCACTTTCAGGGGGAGGCCTTCAATGGTTGAAGTCAATACTTGGCTTCCCAATTTCTTAGCTCCGGCAATACAATATGAATTCACGTACTCTTGCACATATCTTACACCCACACGAGAAGACCCTTTCATATTGATTACATCTCCTCTCCATGAGAGACCAGTAATGAAATATATGTCATCAACTGTAAGCTCCAAATTTTGCGCACGGATGACAAAGTATTGGTATCCACATCCCAGTACTGAATAAGTCTTCGAAATAGTTTGTTTAAGGCCCTCATGTTTATGGTTCGGTAAAACTTCAATAAACTGCATCTTCAGAGAGCGTGGAGAGTGGCTGGATCTTGCATGGCCAACCTATCCATGTCCTCATGTTCTCTCTCCCTCCATTCAAGAACCATCCTGCATAAAAAATGAAAATTCTTTGAGTCTCGACGCTTGTGTATAGGTTTTCAAGAGTGAGCGCTACTGTGTATACTACACAGTCACATATGGGCACTACTCTGCTTGAGAACAGTAGCGCTCATCTCGTTTACACGCTACTGCTATGGTTACATAGTAACGCCCGCGCAGCAAAGGTTGTGAGCATCACGTTGCAAGCAATTTTTTGCTCAAAAAATGAAAACTAAACCATGAAAATGCAAGTAGGGTGAATTCTAACTTACTTGGTGGAAGAAGAACGACGTTTGGATGCTTGGTTTGATCGCCATAGAGATTTGAAATTGCAAAAGGTTGCCCCAATCTTTGCCCTACAAAACAATTTGGAAATTGATTTTTAAAATGAAATTATATATATGAATTGGAGTTTGATTTTTACCCACCAGTGTTTAATTTTCTATAGTTTCAAAATTTTCAAAAAATACCTAATTAATCAATTGAAACACACATATCGTACAATACTAATCCAAGCTCAATTTTCATTTAATTTTTGTAGGATTCATCTCCTAAGTTTAAAAACTCTTGATGTTAGACCTTGTCAACTAGTTAAATAGTTCAAATTCATATATCATTCAAGATTTTTTGCCGCATCGACTATTATTTTGTTGAAGACCTAGTTTTGGCAGAGTATGAAGCTATGATCCTAGAAGCTGACCTTTAAGTAATTTTAAGCTCTTGTTTGGACTATTTAAAACTAAACAAGATTGCTGAGCAAGCTTTTCCTCTTCGAGCCCATTAAAGTAATCGAAGGCTCATCCACTCAGGTATAGAATTACCCCTTTTCCGGGCCTAGGTGGATCAACTACAGAAAAGGTATACTCTAGGTATACTTCTGTATGCGTTAGAAGAGTTCTTCTTCCATTGTTTTATACTTTTTCAAGGAAGGACACTAACTGCACGAAAAAGGACCTTTTGGAGCCTTTCTTTAGGGTTTTCAGGCTCTCTAAACATGAAAATACCAAGCGAGCATTCACCTACTTGGGCTCGAGGTGAAATCCACGAGAGGGTGAGTAGAAGACTGTTTAAGATTTTCAACTCTATAAACAAGAAAACACCACCGAGGACAGACCAATCTGGGCTCGATATAAAATCCACGGATAGGTGAAAGGAGGATTGTTTAAGTTTTTCAGACTCTATAAACAGGAAAATACCAGCGAGCATTAATCTGCTTGGGCTCGATACTAAAATCCACGAGCAGATATATGGAGTTATTGTTTAAGTTTTTCAGACTCCTTAAAATTGAAAACACCAGCGAGCAAGAACAAATCTCGGCTCGATATTAAAATACAGAGATCAATAATATAGAGTAATCTTCTATCTCTTCTTCGAACTCTATAAATAATGAAGAAGGTCCTGAGTCTTCCTCCCATGGGCTCGTTAAACTTTTTACATGGTTGGATCGATTGAGTTTTCATTCTTTCTTGGACTCATTAAAACAACAAGAAATGTATTCTTTTATCTAAAAAGAATAAGGGATGGGAAAGACGTATCATATCTTCATTGTCAAAGGCAGTTCAGTTAATTCTATCCTTGAACACAACACCTACTTGAGTCTATCTTGTCGGTTGGGTTTAGTTTTTGACCTCAGGGTGAACCTTTTCTCCGAGTTGTTTACTCCCTCGGTTGGTTATTCTTCCAACCATATGGAGGGTCTGATAATGTCTCTTACATTTTAGACTTATTATTTACCCCATTATGTCAAAAAATGCCTGAGTCACTTTGTGTCATGCTCAATGTTCAAGGATATACCCTGTGTCGGCCATTCTGTAGTTTACCTTGACCTCATGTGTTGGCCTTCCTAGTGTCAGTCTTGTTACATATTATTCCATATCAGCTCTTACCAGTTGAGTGTCCCTCGAGTTGGATGATGGAGGATGCCTTAAGGCCTCCCTTCCAACGAACTTCTTCCCATCGACATCAACTCATTTTATTCTGGGAATGAAGTTTAGAGTTTCAGTTAGTACCTTGGAGATTGCAGTCACCAGTGGCAATTTTCCTCGCTGTTGAATGATGAGAATACATCAATGTCTCTTCTTCGACAGGATTCCCATGTGTTCGACTCCAAGTCCATCTATTCACACTTGGCGGATCGTACTTGGTACCTTGGACCCCATCATCATTATCGGTGGAAGTCCTCGCGTTTGTTAACGGTATACATCAATGAACGGTAATCAAACGATACCCCCCATGTTCGACTGTCAGCTCATCTATTCACATGGTTAGGGTTTGTACCTAGAGTTATTTTGGATGAAGACCTTGGGATTTTGGATGACATTACCTCATTTTGTTATCACCCAAGTTGCAGAAGACTGAGTCTCACTTATATTCGGCTCTCCATGAGACATAGATCCAGTTTGTTGTTATGGCTATGATCTCTCAGTTTGACATGGATCCACGCTTGTATTCCAAGTGGCCATGCTTTATATACATCTCCTTGTTATGTATCGGAGATCATGTTGTACCTCACTGCACATCTATATGATGTCTAAGATGTAATTGCTAGCTGACCTTGATCTTTGTTGTAGGTGTTCTTGTAACTTGTTTTCTGCGGTTCTTCGCTCCTCATCTGGATTTGGATTATAATGTATTTCGGCCATCGTTTCCCTCTGACCTCACACATTAGGGGGCATCTTTTATTGGTCAAACTTGCACCTCTCCGTCCGTGATCACCTTGTTCTATTGATCACACAAAATGACAACTTGGATGGAGGAGCATGTTGACCCTAGATGATATTTTGACTTACTCCATTTCCTGACATTACTGGAAAAACCATAAAAATATCATTCTGAGATATGAGCGCTACTTTACTTCAATAGACTAGCGCCTATACACTACTCCAGTGTAAAATAGTAGCGATCAAATCCTTATGAGCACTAATCCTTCTTAGCATAGTAGCGCTCAACATTTAAAAATCGATGAGTGCTAGTTGACAAGTGTGAAAATCCTCACAGCAGATCTAAGAGATGATGTATCTCACAAGAGAATAATTATGATTAAGCAAGAAAATAGAAGAAGAGTGATACATGCAGTATAATGAGCAACAGAATAATATGGTACAGTAGAACTCAGATAGAAGCAATAATACTTCGGTCATACTATGTTATTAATCACAAATGGACATATAAATAATACAATGCATGAGGAATTCGAATGTCTAAGGTGGCAATTCGAATTAGCCTTCATGGAGTGATCAAAGGATCACTGGAGTGTCATCGGAGCACAACTAGGTGTCCTCGTGATCATTGGAGCGCAACTGGAAGTCTTCATCATCATCAGTGGAGTCATCAATGCTCAAGTAACTGTCAACCATCAGTCAAACTAACTCTGGTAGGTGTAACTGAGTGTAACTCAATGTAGCTGAGTGTAACTCAATGTAACTGAATGTAACTGAGTGTAACTGACTGTAACTGAGTGTAACTAAGTGTAACTGAGTGTAACTGATTGTAACTGACTGTAACTGAGTGTAACTGAGTGTAACTGACTGTAACTGAGTGTAACTGACTGTAACTGACTGTAACTGAGTGACAACTGGACTGGTAGGTGAAGGAGGGTGAGTTTCTCCCTAAAATCAAGGAAGAAGGGCGCATTAAGCAACTGGAGGGCTAAAACTAAATAGTGAGAAGCTCCTGGGGGATGGCTAACTGAGGGCTAGGTGCTGGACTGATGACTGGGATGCATGCAAAATGCATGCAAACCCTAGAATGCATGCAAACCCTAAAAGGTGCATGCATGACTGAAAATGTAAATGATCAAAATATTGGTGGGACTAGGATGGAGTATAGGAATATCCTAACACCCCCCCTTAATCCATCCTGGGCCCTGGTAACTGAGACCAAAGGTCACCCAATACAATGAATAATAACAATCAATAAACCAAGGAAGTGGGAAATATTCATGGGAAACATACCCCCTCCTCAAAAAATAGACTGTAAAGCACACATAAAAAAATAAAAGCTCCAAACTCAAGCATGTGTGATGCTTGGTCATATGTCTGGAGGTATCTTCTTCTTGGGAAGAAGTGGATCATGCTCAAAAATCATGTGCTTGTACTTGCTCTTCAGATCGAATGTGATGAGAACAAATCCAATAGTATGAGAATGATCCTTGAACCTGTGATTCGAATCAGCTGAGGTAGGATCAAATTTTTGAATGTGCATATAGTCCTTTGTCTTCTCCTTCGAACCACCATGGGTGAGATTATGCCAAAAAGAACTATTACATGTTTGCTTGAAATCAAAATCAGATTTAAGACTTTTAAAACAGTTTCTTGAGATCTCCTTTGAACCAGCAAGGGTGAGATCAAAACTATCATATGCATGAGAAATTATCTCAAGCGGGTGGCAATGGCCATATTCTTCAATAACCTTCTGAAAGCATGTGCTAATGATCATATAGTAGTAAATAAGAGATGTTTGCTGAAGAGGAGCGAATGCATTACCTCCAATAGCTGATGTTACCTCCGAAATAATCATGTGATCATGATGCAAACCAACAAACTCTGGTGCAAGAGAGGATTTAGGACCTTCTGCAATATCTAGAGTGTGAGCTGGCACAGAAAGAGAAGAAAGTTTGAGCATGAGCGGAGAATCTGCAAGTTCTTTGTCAACAACTTCAATATGAGATGATACTGGTTCATGATTTGAGAGATCATCAAGGGGAGCGAATGCAACATGATCTGAGAGACCATCAGGAGGAGCGAATGCATCATGATCTGAGAGACCATCAGGTGGAGCGAATGCATCACATTGCTTGCTTTTGAAGGGATTTGGACCAAAACCATCATTCTTTTTGCCGAATCTTTCATCCAGATGAGCCCATAACTCTTTTGGAGTTTCAATATCAAATATGGTCGGGTACAATATGTAATCAGTCATAGTAAGCTTCATTCTTCCAATGTGCATGTCACCTTTATTCAACCATTTAATCTTCTTTGTAGAGGATTCGAACTCTCTTTCAAAATAGTAATCAAAGAGATCATGGCTCTTTAAATATGCTATTATTTTTGGTTTCCATTCATCATAGTTGAATAGAGAAAGAGGAGTGATTTCTTCTAATTCAGGATACATTGAAGCTGTAGAAGACCTGCAAAAACAATATAGAATAACTGCAACTGCTACTGCTGCAAAAATGCAGAAACTGATGCAACTGCTGCACTCGAATTCTTGGTAATAACCTGCAAAAAACTCTCAAGAATGGAGATAAACAATACTCTCAACATGCTCTGATACCATGTGAAAATCCTCACAGCAGATCTAAGAGATGATGTATCTCACAAGAGAATAATTATGATTAAGCAAGAAAATAGAAGAAGAGTGATACATGCAGTATAATGAGCAACAGAATAATATGGTACAGTAGAACTCAGATAGAAGCAATAATACTTCGGTCATACTATG
The DNA here is from genome assembly GCA_027924585.1 of Larix kaempferi. Taxonomy (NCBI): domain Eukaryota; kingdom Viridiplantae; phylum Streptophyta; class Pinopsida; order Pinales; family Pinaceae; genus Larix; species Larix kaempferi. The sequence continues at coordinate 750,420 of BSBM01000337.1, read as the reverse complement.
TTATTAATCACAAATGGACATATAAATAATACAATGCATGAGGAATTCGAATGCCTAAGGTGGCAATTCGAATTAGCCTTCATGGAGTGATCAAAGGATCACTGGAGTGTCATCGGAGCACAACTAGGTGTCCTCGTGATCATTGGAGCGCAACTGGAAGTCTTCATCATCATCAGTGGAGTCATCAATGCTCAAGTAACTGTCAACCATCAGTCAAACTAACTCTGGTAGGTGTAACTGAGTGTAACTCAATGTAACTGAGTGTAACTCAATGTAACTGAATGTAACTGAGTGTAACTGACTGTAACTGAGTGTAACTAAGTGTAACTGAGTGTAACTGACTGTAACTGACTGTAACTGAGTGTAACTAAGTGTAACTGACTGTAACTGAGTGTAATTGACTGTAACTGACTGTAACTGAGTGACAACTGGACTGGTAGGTGAAGGAGGGCGAGTTGCTCCCTAAAATCAAGGAAGAAGGGCGCATTAAGCAACTGGAGGGCTAAAACTAAATAGTGAGAAGCTCCTGGGGGCTGGCTAACTGAGGGCTAGGTGCTGGACTGATGACTGGGATGCATGCAAAATGCATGCAAACCCTAGAATGCATGCAAACCCTAAAAGGTGCATGCATGACTGAAAATGTAAATGATCAAAATATTGGTGGGACTAGGATGGAGTATAGGAATATCCTAACAACAAGCACCATAGTAGCGCCCTAAATTCTACTTCACTGAATAATAGTAGCGTATATCTCAAAAGATGATTAAAAAATAATTAATTTCATGAGGAGGATTAGTTGCTGGTAGTTACCCAACTTCCCCAACTTCCTCCATAACCATATCTTGACCTGAACTACTTCTCTAATCCTATAAATATAGGGAAGACTAAAGAGAAAGGTTAGATGGATAGATGGAGAAACTTAGAGACATAGAGATATAAAAGAGAAGCTTGCATTGGAGCAGTTGATGTTGAAGATATTCAAGCCAGAGAAGAGCAAGATCCCAGAATCAAGTTGCAGGAGCATGTCACAAAGTCAGGTATACTTGTACATGAATTTTCATTTGACAATAAAGGTTGAAGTGTCTTTCTTGTTCCAACTTAAATGTTTTCTAAAATAATATCTTAATTTGGATCTGTTTTGGTCAATATCGAATGTTTAACATTGTTTTTGTTTCTTTCAAACATTATATATTATCCAAGATATGCTGAGAAAGGTGTTTGTTTTGCAGGTTTAATGAACAGATGGTAGATTTGAGGACTGAGCGCAGGATCAAATAAAAGATAGGATCGAACGTCGGTTGAGAGGTACATTCTCAAGATCTATAACTCATTTCTTTTCATAAATATCTCTGCAATACATTTAATACAATTACCTGTCACCCCATCCCAATTGATAGCATTAGTTTCCTTGCTATAGGGTAGTTTTTCCCACCAACAAGAGGCAGAGGAACAACATTGGAGACACTCCCAAGTCCTTGGGATCAAGTTGTAGTCTTCTTAAAGAAGTACATCACTTGTGAGGGTAGGTACTGAGTAGTTTACATTTATGAATTCTTCCTACTTTCTCATTTGCGTCATGGTAGACTACTCAATATGACATTCTATCTTTTAAGATCCCTACAAAGCATGGCTCATTATGTCAGAGCTTCTCGACATCCCTTATCCTCTATAACAAATCATGGGTTAATCAAATTGCTAGTTTTAAGGGCCCTTGCACGTCATAATTCAACATGGGAACAATTTGTTGCTCGACCAAGGGTACCCCGAGAACCTGCCTTGGAAATAGGGGGCATTGAGGGAGAGGGTGATGACCAGAGCTCCTCAGATTCAGCTGGGGGGAGGGAAAGAGTGTTAGCAGACCAATTAGAGGATGTTCAGGAGAATTTGGGAGAAACTGCAACAGCCTCAAACCCTATTGAAGAAGAATTTACAATGGGGGATGTGGCAGATGAAACTGTAAATTTAGAAGATGCAGTAGCAACAGCTGAAACTGGAGAAAAATTAGTTGCTGTGACAGTGGAAGCTGTAGCTATGGAAGATACAAAGGCAGAAGAAGGACATTATGTAGAGACAATGGAAGAAGGAGATATGGTAGTCCTGAACGTTGATTATTCCCTTGAAGTTAGGGGAACTATAATTCAAGAGAAGGAATTTTTCATTGAGACAGGAAAAGCTGGTGAACTGAGACTCGAACTTTCCATCCATGTTTTTGGAAATGTGGGGACTTCCTTGTCACACAGAAGGACGAAAAGATCAAGTGATAAGGGGAAACCATCTAGGCCTGTGAAGAGGAGGAGAACTAGAGTAGTTACTGTGGCAGAAGCGGTACATGAAAAAGGGGCAGAAATTGAAATTCCTATTTTGAAACCTCAATCAACCGCTATTCCACACGAACCTGCTGCAAGTGAACCCCAAATTGAAAATCTACTTTTTGAGAATGAGTTGTTAAAGGAGGAAGTGGAAATGCTTCAGGATGAATTGTAGAGGTGGAAAGAAGCATGCAAAAGCAGGCAAAGAAGAGTTTGAATACTTTGGTTGAGGTCGCATATCACTTAGAGAATTTACCTCCTGTTTTGGATGATGGAGAGAATATGGAACCTATATGTTCAAAATGTGGAGATGTAATCGAAATTGCAGGGTGTAAATTCACAGTGGTGGAAGCATTAGCATGGAAATTCGCAAAAGCAAGGCAAGCAAGAGAAGAAATACCCACAACAGACATAATTCATGATTTGGAGCTACAAGAGGAGGAGGAAGTGCAATCTCAGCCATCCAAAAGACATTGAAGTGACTCAAGAGAAACCTTAGCAATCTAAAGATGTTGAAATTTCAAAACATGAGGCTGTTACACAAGAGCCAACACTCCAGGAATCTATCACTGAAGCAGCAGCTCAAGCAGTATGCACTTTGAATGAATCATAGAATTTGGATGCTGTTACACAAGAACCAGCATCCTCAAATCTGCTTATTGAAGCTGCAACTCAAACATAAGACATTGAGATTGGTCATACAAGAAAAGAATTTTGTTACACAAGAACCAACATTCTTAAAATTGTTTGTTGAAGCTGCAACACAAACTGAAGTTTCCAAGTTTGAAACACTGAAAAGGGATGCTGCTACACAAGAATCAGCATTCCCAAGATTACTTTTTGAGACAACAACACAAATTGAAGTTTCCAAGTTTGAAATACAGAAGAGGGATGCTGTTACACAAGAACTAGCATTCCCAAAGTTGGTTGCTGAGGATTCCACACAAATATAGGCCACTGCAACACTACTGGAAGAAGAAGTTGCTACATTATCAATGCAGGATGAGAAGGCTGAGACATTTGGTGATAAGTTAAGAATGCAAATCTCTCAGGAAATTATTAATTTAGACTCTGATGATGATAAATATGCAAATGCTAGAAGAGTTCAAGGCTTGGTGAAGGAACTTTCATTATTGAAGCTCGAAGTTAAGAAATGGAAGGATCATGCTGACCGGTGCAAGGAAGGGATGGTTCCCCTTTATGAGTACATAAATACTATCAGAAGACTGAGGGAACAATGGGAAGACGAATTTATTTTTCATAAATTCCAATGGGAGAGCATGCAAAAAGAATTAGAAGAGATGAGAAAATTCAAATCTATGCAGAAGGAGAAAGATCAAATGTACACTCTCTTTGAAGAATTGCTGAGCTTTAGACCCCCATCTCCTTGCTATCTGGTGTTCCTTTATGAATAGCTGACTTAGTTCAAATTGAAATTCCTAAAGGAAGGAAGACCTCATCAGTTGACAACCTCTCTTCAGTTTATTGAGAGCTTTTTGTAGAGCACTTTCATGGAGCATAATCTATTGTGCGAGTTGTATTTACATGAGATAGCATGCTTCACAGATTCTTGCTCTAACCTTGTTCCTCATTTGGGGGATGTTCATTTGAGGGATTTCACCTCTTTTGTCACTAATAATATGCAGTGGGAGAATTTCTTCCAAACCATTTCTAAGAATGAGGCTAGCTCCAATCTATGGATCAGAAGTGAGCCTCAATCTCCTTGGGTTCTTATTGCAAAACATTAAAGGAGCCTTCCATCACCTATGAAGACTCAACATCTGATAAATTTGCATGAGAAGGTTATCTCCACTTGTGTTAATTTGATTTCCAAGCAAAAGCCCCATTCCCTGGAAGGCAGCAAGCACAGATGGCAGACCTCTTCCCCATTTTTGAAGGGAAGTGACCCCTACTGTTTCAAGAACTTTAAGCAGGCTCTTCCTAGGGTGGAACTATATGAAGATATGTGGACCCCGCTGGCTGGGACTAAAATTTAAATTTACACTGATATGGATGCCAGCGAGGTGATACAGAGACAAGTACACATTGACCAAGTAGAGGAGGAACAGTGTTGGGAACATTGGGTTGCTTGTAATGGATTTTTGGACTTGTGTGAGAAACCTGAGATTTCTTTTAATTTTTCTTCCCTCCACAATCGAGGCTCAGAATCAGATTCAGACTAGTTGGCTACATTGCATGAGGACATGCAAATGGATAGCTGGGGGGAGATGTTGGGCCCCAAAATAGCCCCTTTTTGTAATACGTATAAACACCTTTTCCTCTGTTTTTCTGCTCTTTTCCATAACCCAAGAAGGTACCTTTCCAAGTCAAGCATGAATCGCAACAGGTATAATCTATTATTGCTTTATCTTATTAATTCCTAATATTGTTTATGGTTATGAATGTTATCTTTTAATTCGTGCTAACATGTATTGATCTGATAAAGATAGTTCAAAGCCTTGAAAGAACCACAAGTGTAGAAGCTCGTTGAACCTATGGAGGAAAATAATATGTGGCACCAGCTTTCCCTTCATGAATTTGGTCCCATATATCGTTGCAACAGCTCAAGCATCCTTCCATGAGGCCAGCTATGATTGGGTCACGATACAACTCCAACTCATATTCTCTTGCAATCAATTGGAATCTATTCGGTCTTTTAATATCACTTAGTAACAGCACAAGCCCGAACGCAACAACTTCATTCAATTTCATTTATGGCTGTAACTCTTTCTATTTCAATTCGGCAGCCTGAAGATCGTAGATCTTCATGGATGCCCGACATTTGTGAGACAAAATTATGTCATCTGGGTATAAATGTAAGAAGGCATTCTGAGCCTGGGTTTGGTTAATTGACATTTGATTACAAGACCTGTAACAGAGTGTTGTCACTATGGATTACCATTCTTAATACAAGGAGCAGAGTTCTTCATATTCTTGTGCTTTAATTTGTGTTAGTTTCAAGGAATCTCTGTTAGAAGGCCAGGGCCCTCCTTCTCATAGAGATCGTCGAGTTAGATGGTTGCTTTGGTTTTATTCCTCTTAATTTGGTGTGGAATTACAATAGGCATATTTCTAGTGTGATGCAACATTAGTGTTTAGTATTGTGTTTTTCTTTGGTGTGCTGCAACAGGGTGTTGCAAGAGTGTGGTGTGACAATCGATTGTGTAGAATGGTTTTCCTTTGATGCAAGTGTGTTAATTTGTTGTTACAGTCAATCTCAGCTCTAATTCATTTATGTTATTTATCTTTCCTAGAATTTAATAGTTTAGTTAGATTACGGTTCAAGCTTAGTTCTGGTTCAATTGCTGTTATTTACATTCTTAGAATTTGTTAAATTAGATAGGTCATGATTGATTTACTTGTAGTCTGATATCTATAGGATTTAACTTCTTGCAAAAGTAAGTCTAGTTTATTTATTCTTAGATCAGTAACTGTTGGATTGATGTTGTAGGAAATTAGAAGTCCTTTAACGTTCTTAGATGGATAATTTAGATTAGCTTTAGCAATGAGTTGAGTTAACTGAGCATTTAGGTAGGATAATTGATCTTCATTTTATTCAATTAGATACTTGAGTGTTTATGCATAGATTTTGCTAATTGCCTTTGAAATAACAAGACCTACCTGGGTTGACAATTTATACTGAGCATTTTGTCTGTTAATTAGAATTGATTAGCATATAGAGTGACCAACAGGTAGTTTTCATACCTTGCAACAAAAATATGAATACTCTCATAGGAACAAAAGTCCTCTTCCTTCATGTTTGGAGCCATTTTTATCACTTGAGCATCATTTATATTATCAGACTTGGTGACTATAAAATCACTTAAACTCTTAACATTATTTTTTTAATACTTGTGTAAATATTACCTGGATTATTATTTTTACATAGACTCGCCTACTAAGGTGTTGCATCCTTTGTATGTAGTGATCAATTGCATGATAGTTTTTTTCTTTTCATGAATTGTGAATACACCATTACACGTTTGTTTGATTTCTTATTAGTAGAACTTACTAGGAGAACTATCTTAACGGACCTACATTACTTTATATTTTTACACAATAATGGCACCATATACATTTCTGTTTTTCTATGATGTTTATAACACTGGACAATTATATGATCTTTCGATCATACTTGCACCATAGTTTTGTATGAATACACATATCTAGATAAATGTTGCACTTTCCTAGTTACTTGTAGCATTGGTACTAGTTTGCACCTTCATGTTCATGCATAGGTTCATCTTGTGGTCTTATAAATCTTGATGTACTATTTGACATCTCTATGTTGTTTAATAAATGTACAGGATGAAGGTTGATTCCCTATGTAAAAAGCATCTAGAAGTTCAAAATGATGGTGGTGAAAGTGTAATTATGTTCAGTGCTTATTTAAAACAAGGTTAGATCTCGTCTCTTGTTCAAACATTAGGGTGCAACACATTACACATAGAGTATACAACATGTTTATGAACTACCCTAGCCATATGATAAATAATTTTCCAAGGTAAATATTATATGTAACATAATGTTCACATGATACCTTGTTCACTATCATATTTGGCATAAATTGTGGATATTATATGACTTAGGTTATATATGCATTTCATTGTCTCGAATACATAAGTATCATTGAAGTTGTACACTACATTTGTGATCTTAAATGCAACATTGCTCAGTCAGATGGAAACATAGTACCTGAAATTAAGAAATTCTCGATCCATTTGTAGAAACTTGGTTACTAGGAAGCGAGTTGTACATTTTCGTACAGATTCATTTACTAGGCCTTTACTTTGGTGAAACTGGGAATGTAGTATTGATTTCGACTACATTTTATATTTTTGCTAATTACTCCTGGGTTCCTCCTCTGTGAGGTTTTGCTCATGAGAGTGTGATTTTCTTCTGGGATATTGACCCTCGCATCCATTCCTGGAATGACCTCTTGGTGGGTAAGTTTTATAGTTTCACCTTGCCATTGGACTCCGTTTGTTTCAAACATTTGGCACTCGGCTCCAATTTACAGGATGAGACTTGTATAGTAATTTCCTTTGATTGTTTTCCTGGAATCGCTAAGTTTTCCTAAAGTATAACTATGTTTCTATCCTCATTGTACATGAAACATGTCATGAAAAAAGTTTCAGATCGACATCTCGGCTTGAGCTAGCTCGCAACCATCTTCTTCTTTTTTCCATATATTTTGTGGTAATCCCCATTTCCTATTATCACTTGTAACTGGTTTATTTGAGCATATTGGTAATCCATTTATTTCTTTATGCAATTTTTTTTTTTAACCCAAGTCTGTTGGGTGTTAAACGAAATTGCCATAACAACAGATAATCTCTATCTAGGAGTGTACTCCAAGGTTTAGTGTAATTTCCATTGACCAGTGGGTCTATTTAATGTTTCATATTATTTTTCCTATAATGGGTGATGACAAACTATTTTCCATGATGTTGCACTTCTTAATTGTACTATACATAACAGTACGTGAAAGAAACAAAAGCTTTAATAGTAAACAATGAAAGAAATAAAAACCTTAACAGTAAACAACGGGGCCTTGGTTCTGGTTAACTAGTGAGGTTGATGGATTATCAATCTTTAGGATTATGATTTTTTACATACTTAAGAAGTTTGATCTCATCGAGTCTTAGATATTTTTTATTTTTTTTTTATAATTATTTTCATACAAACGTTGTTAAAGTTTGCAAGGACACAGAATAAGAGCGGAAACACAAAGGGCATATCCATTGCCTTCTCATTATTAAACTCACATATATATAGCATTACATCACACCAAAAAACATGAATAAGTACCATGTGATAGTAAATACTATGGGACAACAAGGTGTCCTAGTCATACTTAACTAACTAATGACTTAAATGATTAATGCACCAATAACGGATAGTGGACCGGTGAGATTACAATTCTTAACATACCCCCTTAATCTCAACCGAGACAATATTGAACACTATCAATGCCTAAGTGTTGTTCCTATTGGTCTATGTCTCATCTAGGAATACATTTCATTCAAATAAGCTTAAGCTTTACATTCTTCCTTGGTGTGTACTTGGATTGCTTCTTCTTTGTCTTCTTGAACTTGATACTAAGTAGGTGTTCTCCAACATCTTCTTTGGCATATGCAAAATACATAGTTTTATTGCTTTTCGTTGGTGTTCGAACATAGTGCAAGTCTTCTTCTTTTTCTTTTTCAACATATTGTATGTTATTGTCCATTTTACCTGCACACTCAAAATTGTTGTCAGAAAAAAGATGAATATATTTCAGCTCTTCTTGGAGAGCATTCACATCCTCCTCTTCTCTTGTTTCAATGAGTTTCAACTCTTCTTGGAGAGCATTCACTTCTTCGTGCTCCTCATCTTCGTGTTCTACATCTTCCTCATCTTCTTCTTATGTTCATGTTATAGGTCAAACCTACACCTCTCCATCCGTGATCACCTTGAGCTGTTGATGACACAAAAGAACAACATGGATGGAGGAGCATGTTGACCTTAGATGAGACTTTGACTTACTCCACCTCCTTGCAAGATTGGCAAAACCCTAAAAATGTCATTTTGAGACATGAGCGCTACTCTACTTCAATATACTAGCACTTGTACCCTACTCCAGTGTGCAATAGTACCGCTCAAGCCTCATGAGCGCTACTCCTCTTCAACAGAATAACGCTCAACATTCAAAAAGTGATGAGCGCTAGTGTAACAACACAATAGTAGTGCCCTAGGCACTACTCCACTGAGAAATAGTAGCGTACACCTCAAACAATGATTAAAAAATAATTAATTTCACGAAGATGATTAGTTGCAGTTGGTTTCCCAACTTCCTCCATAACCATCTCTTGACCTAAACTGCTTCCCTTGTCCTATAAATACAAGGAAGAATAAAGAGAGGGGTCAGAGACATGAATTCTATTGAGAGACTTTTAAAGAGAAGCTTGCATTGGAGAAGGTTATGGTGGAAGATATCCAATCCAGAGAAGAGTAGGAGCCCAGGATCAGGTTGCGAGAGCATGTGACAAAGTCAGGTATACTTTGTATCATCAATTTGCATTTGACAATAAAAGGTTGAAGCATCTTTCTTGTCCCAAACTAAGTGTTCATTGAAGTTATATACTTGTTTGGATCTGTTTTGGTTAATATTGGATGTTTAAATTGCCTTTTCTATTTAATAATTATATATTATCCAAGATACGCTGAGAAAGGTACTTGTATTGCAGGTTTATTGAACGGGAGGTTGACTTGAGGATCGAGCGTAAGATCGAATAAGAGCTAGGATCGAATGTCATTCGAAAGGTATGTTCTCAAGATCTATAACCTATTTCCTTTCATAAACATCTCTGTAACGCATTTAATATTCTTACCTGTCATCCCCTTTCAGTTGATAATATCTGTTTCCTTACTATAGGGTAGTTTTTCCCGCCAATAGACTGGCGACTCCGCTGGGGATAGTTGTGTTTTTTCTCTAGGAAACGTTTCTTGTTTGTCTTCCCAGAACCATTTTAACTCCTTTAATGTGCTGAGAGACCCGGTAGGTACCCCCTGCTTGCTTTTCTCTCCTTCACTCAGTCTTTTTGTATCTTTTCAAAGTCAATTTTTAACTTTTTAAAACCTGAGCGCTACTCTGTTATACATACAGTAGTGCCCATATGCTACTTTTCTATACATACAGTAGCGCCCATCTCTTTAGGAGCGCTAGCTTCGCTACTGCACAGTAGGGTATATTCCTGTAGCCTTCTATTGGTTGTTTGGTTGAGTTTTCTACCCTTTTGGGTGGTCTTTTGACTTTGTCTTAGATCTCCTTGACTGGTATTTGAGGTTTATAACTTTTCTTTGAGTCTTAGAACCTTTCTTTGAGTCTTTTTACCATCTTTAGATCGCTTTCTTACTTGTGGAATGTTTGGACTATTTATAACTGTTTTTGAAGACTAGGCTTTGTTCTTTAGTGAACACTTCTGCTTATTCTTGCCCTGACTGTGTGTTGCTAACTTACAAAACTGTATGCTTTGCATTCACTGTTTATAGCAACATTTGTTTGCTCTTTACCTATCTTATCCTTTGTTTTAGGGTTTGGTCTATTTTGGAGCCTTTAGGGTGTCTTCCAAACTTGTTGAGTTCCAACCTTCCTTGACTTTTTGTCTTTTCCGGTTTCAAGTGTGTTTAAAGTGCTTTAGGTTGATTCATTTCTCAGTCCTTGTGTTAGTAGGGTGGTTGTTAGCTTGCTTTCCTACCGTTTTCTTAGCATAGTGGTCTTATTAAGGTTTGATGCTTTGGGTCAGTCCTCTTGTGTTTGATTCCCAGCTTTGAGTATCTTTCTCCTTTGTTTTCTTCCCACTTTGTTTCCGAGTATGAAGGTTTTTTCTTTTGCAAAAAACCTGTAGGACAAGTCTTTGTTGAGCTAGTGTCTTCACAACTGTAAGCTTAGGAACCATTTTTAGCCATACTTACACATTTGCACATAAGTCTTATTTGCTTTCCATGTTTATAGTTCTTTTTCGTTTATAATAACAGAAAAAGCAAAAATTTGGTAGCTTAGGGTTAGTAAGGCTTATATTTGTTACAAGATAGCATAGATGATTTTGTTTACAATTTCAAAAGAAAACAAAAAAAAAGAAATTTGATTAGATTTGCTCAGTTTTTCAGTTTGGAAAGAACTTTAAATGAAAAAATAAAAGTTTTTGTTGTCGAAAGTTAGAATTTATGCACTTTTGCTTTTCTGTTGCAACCACGCCACACAAACGCACTAACTTTTGAGTAATAACAACCCTAAAAATCTTTAATAAAATTAAATAGAAACAATTTCTCTTTTTTAGGGATACACTACACCAACTAGTCTTGGTTAGGATCTTGGGTTTAAATCAACTTAAACCACCCAAGATCACACATGACGCAAAAGTCGTAGTTCGACTATCACAGGTAAACCCACTTCATTCAAAGCTTGCCTGGGATCTATGCAGTAGGTCTTGTGAGATCAGATTGTTGGGAATACTCCTCCTACTTTCTATTTCGAGCATATACCAGGATTGGATCACGTTTGGGGACTCTTTTGAGTTTCGGGCTTAGTTACCCTTCCCACGCCTTCTGATTCGACCAAAGACTGTTCCCCAAGGAGTTTTCGGTGTTGTGGTATCCTTAGTATCTGACCATGAGTTCATACATAGGTGACATTGGAGGGTATATCTTCTCTACCTAGGACAGACGTGGGAGGAAATCCCTTGCAGGTCTTTGGGAGGGCGGTTGGGTGATTCCAGTGCTTGCACCCTTAGTCATTGTATTGTGGACCCCAGGTAGCTGTTCTTCATCCTTCGTTGATCTGTTCTGGGCCTTCATCATCCCAGACTCTTCTCCGAAAGGCATCTTGTTTGCTTGGTTTGCATACTTAGGACTTTTTCGTTGATGTGTTGTTTGCCCCCTAGTCCCAGTGGCCACTAGGTTTTCTAGTTTTATTTTTATATATAATCGTGGAGAACCAAGAACTTCGTAGATCGAGAAGGTTTCAAAACCTTCCGCCACTTAAAACAGAACCATTACCGCTAGCTAGACGATAGTGGGTAAACCCCAGTGTTCCTTTGGAAACCATTCTTGAAATAGAACTTCCTGAGGAAATTTTTACAACGAAAAATCCTGAAATAGAAATTCCTGAGGAACTACCACCTGAAATTGAGTTTCCTGAAGAACAACAAATTGCAACAGAAAACCCTGAAATAGAGGTTCCCGAGGAACCACAACCGGGTACTCCAGATCAACGAGATTTTAGTTGAGTTGAGATTGAAGATCTCACTTCTGCGGAGTACAACACTCCCTTTAATCCTCCTCTGACTAATCCTAGAAATCTGTTTCTATTACCCATTGGTTTCCAGTAGCCCGATTACAGTGCATATAATCTCTCACCTGGACATTTTATGTCTAATCCAGGAGGCGAACAGGGAGTTCCACAAACTCCCACCATAGGTATGAACACTAACACTGTAAATCCTCCTTTTACTGCTACACCGAGTTCGGCACAGACAACCTCTGTGTCCACTCCATCCTTCAGTTTTAATACTAGCATGTTAGGTATGATGAGTTCAACAACTATGGCATCTACCTCTACACCTACTTTTGGACCTAGCAGTACAACCAATTTAGTGCCGCCTCCTGTGTTTCAACCGTCATATCATATACCCAATACTTGGATTTCCACACCCGCTGTAGGGCCAAGTGCTTTTGCAACTGTGCCTGTCATGAGTACCATGACTACACCGTCTATGTCAACTACCATTGGTTTTAATACCTTTGCAGGTCCCAACATGAATCAAGGTAATATACCTGCAGGTAATGTCCCATTTTCCTTATTTTCAGGAGGAGGGGGTAACATTTTTAACCAGCAATATGGTGGGGCTAACACCCAGCCACAATGGAGGAACCCACAGAGCTCTAACCCACTTTCATATGGGTGGGGAAATTTCAATAATACTTTCGTGCAACTACAGATGGAAGGGGGCAACCCCTACCAACAAGTGGCTGGGGGAAACCCATATCAACAAATGATAGGTGGAAACCACTATCAACAGATGGTTGGGGGAAACCCTTACCAACAGATGGTTGGGGGAAACCCCTACCAGCAGATGGCTGGGGGAAACCCCTACCAATAGTTCACGGGTCAAGCTACGGGTGGTTTCCTCTTTTCGACCCCAGCTTATCAAGTACCGTCTTGCCGGCCTCGTTTACCATTTCTAGCAAATTTAAATTTTCCAGATCTTTCCAAGATGACCAACGATCCAGTGTATCATAATGCTACATGGCCACCAATTCCTACCAAGTTACCTTCGGAAATTCCAAATATTGAAGGCAAAACAGGTGAAGACCCTGGTGACCATGTCACTACTTTCCATTTATGGTGCTCCTCGAACTCATTAAATGAAGATTCCATTTGATTGAGACTGTTCCAAAGGACTTTAATCGGTGCTGTAGCCAAATGGTACATTGAGTTACCTGCAGCTACATTCTTTAATTTTGGGGATCTCGCGACTGCCTTTTTGAATCACTTCCAGCTTCCTGTTCCGTATGATGCCGGAACAAACCTTATGTCTACATTCAGGAAAAATAAAGCCACTCATTTATCTGATCACATTCAGGAGTGGCAAAGACGGAAGAGGCTCATTAAAGCCAACATACCTCCAGAATTCCTTCTTGAGTGGTATTTGAAATCACTCCTTCCTTACATTTCTAAGGAAGTAGCTACTTCTGGAGTGTCTAACGAGGAAGAATCCATGCTATGGACCCAACAGTTAGATCTCGTTTACGCACAATCTGGGTTACTGTATGAGATCATACCTGATGCACTGCGATCGAATACCAATCTGAGTAGACCTAAACCTGGACCACATGCTGACGGCATAGTGGGTTCAGTTGACTATGCAGCTTTCGAAGCATTGACCAAATAGGTTCATGCCTTATCTGTCAAACAATCGAATGAAGAAGTTTCTTCCATCACAACCTATCCTTCTACTTCCGAATCTGTCAACCAGGTTCAGAACAATCAAAAGGGCCCTCGGCAGCCCAATAACAAAAAGAAGGGCAAGAAAGGAGAGGGGAACCATTAGAAGCCCAAAAAAGAGAATGCCGAGGAGGGTACTAAAGAGAACAAGAAGGTTAAGTTCCCTTGCAAACTTTGCAAGCAGGACCACCTTACTCACCAATACCCTCTGCTTGAAGAAGCCTAGAAGCTATTACAAGAAAAGAAGCCTGCCGTACTGAAAGATCCATTCCCTACGGGGCAGAGCTCAACTTCTGGAACCTCCAACACTGGGGGCACTACACATGCTACGGTTGATCAAACTTTTATTAACATGGTTAATTCGGATGCACTCTTACAAACGAGATCAAGGAATTATACCCCAGATGCACAGAAAAATGATGAAGGGATTCCAGAATGCTCTAGTCCACTCCACATACCTGTGGACCCAATGCCCAAGATCCCGAAAGGTGTCTTGAAACGGGCATCGCACAATCCCAACACTCGGGCTACCTCCAACTACAATGTGGTTGAATATTTATCCCAGACCCCTTGTGCCATGTCAACCTTAGAAGTCTTGCAAAGTTGTCCTTTACAACGGAATGCACTTCTAGCAGCTATTGGAAGTTTGGAATCCTCTAACATGTCTATGCGATTTGATATGACTGATATCAAATACCGGTTGCCGTACCACGTTGCTCTTCATATTGAAGTCGTCCATGGCCCAATGACCATCAGACAAGCTGTTGTAGATGAGGGCGCGTCGACGTGCGTAATGTCAATTTCCTATTGGAAAGCTTTAGGTTCTCCCGAGTTAGCCCCTTCTAACACACTACTTATTGCATTTGATGGCAGGACTTTCCGTCCACACGGGGTTTTTCCATCATTTGATGTCACATTGGATGGTAAGATAGCTGCTGTAGAAGTTGAAGTTCTGGACGCTCCACTTGATTAAAACATGTTATTACATAGGAGCTGGACATATGCCATGCGAGCTATTGCATCGACAGTTTTTCGAGTTGTTATGTTCATGTTTGAAGGTAAGGTAGTTACAGTCGATCAGCTTTCTTTCACTCGGAGAAACAACCAGACTTCTTTAGAGACCACAATTCCCTTAGTTGATAAAACGTCCCCGGTTAGTGAGAGTTTAGGAGAAGGGATTTACGGGTCGTTAATAGGCACTTTCAACCTTCCCTCCCCTATTCTTTTTATGCGTTCTGATGTGGGTACTTCTACTGAAACATTCACGGTTGGTTTAATAATTGATCCTTCGATCCTTCCCACTACATCGAAACCTTTTGTGCCTCCATCCATTGCAGAAGTAGCCTATATGGAAGCACAACATGCTGCAATGGAACATATCGTGACTCCGTCAATCTCTGCTGAGTCGGATATGGACTATGCTCTGGCATGGTCACTGAATTCCACCCACTCGTTCGATTTTTTAGACACGGTTTTTCCGTCTGATGAAGCCATCTTAGAAGTCATGATGGGCCTGGACCAACCATGGGAATATATGCATCATAGGTCCTACATGCTTCCAGATCTAAACATGATTGAGAGAGGGGAATTTCTTGTGAGACACAGTGGATTTGTTGATTTGTCATCTTTTCCTTCCACTTCGAGAGCTGTTTAGGCTGAGGGAAATATGGCTAATATATCGAGAACAATTCCGATTAACATTTCCACCAAACCCAGGGTCGTGGAAAACATTTTTATTGGTGTAGACTGTTCTCCAGAAGAGATCGCTCTATATACAAAACTTTTCAAAGAATTCCGCGACATTTTTTCCTGGTCATATGAGGAGATGCCAGGTATTGACCTAGCCATCGTGGAGCATGTCATCATGACATACCCTAACGCAAAACCTATGAGACAAAAGCTCAATCTTGTGAACCCTAGAAAAGCGGCCGCCATCAAGGCGGAGGTTTAAAAATTGCTTAAGGCCAGTTTCATCTATCTGATTGACATGACGGAATGGGTTTCAAACCCTGTTTCGGTTGATAAGAAGCAAGGTACCATTAGAGTCTATACTGACTTCTGGGACTTGAACAAAGCTTGTCCGAAAGATAACTACCCTACACCGTTTATCGATCAGATCATAGATGCTTGTGTGGGACATGAGATGTTCTCTTTCATGGATGGATTTTCGGGATACAATCAAATACAAATCAAACCCGAAGATCAACATAAAACAACTTTCATTTTCCCATGGGGGACCTTCGCTTACCGAAAGATGCCATTTGGCTTGAAGAATGATGGAGCTACTTTCCAGTGTGCGATGAATTTCTCTTTTCATGATATCAAACACATAGTAGAACCTTACTTGGATGACCTCCCGGCGCGATCTCGAAACAGACGGGATCATCCAGCTCATCTTAGACAGGTGTTTGAAAGATGTAGACAATATAAGATTCGTTTGAATACTAATAAGTGTGTGTTCTATGTCGAATCGGGACATCTACTGGGCTTCATTGTCTCCAGTCATAGCATAATGGTTGACCCACTAAAAGTAGAGACGATTGTAAATCTGCCTCCTCCTCGCACTTTGCGACAACTCCAAAGTCTGCAAGGCATGTCTAATTTCTTACGGCGATTCATCATAAACTATGCTAAGATTACCAAAGGTTTTATGAGGCTACTCAGACAAGAATCCTACATTGTGTGGGACGAGGCTGCTCAAGCATCCTTTGAAGCCTTGAAAGAGGCACTTCTTTCAGCACCCTTGTTGAACCCGCCAGACTACGCAAAAGACTTTCTTTTATATCTGGCAGCGTCGCTTAAGACAATTGGTATAGTATTAGTTCAGGAGGACAATACGCTCCAAGAGCATGTTGTCTACTATCTTTCTCGTGCATTGATAGCCCCTGAGGTTAAATATTCGCACGTTGAGAAGTTAGCACTTGCCGCGGTCTATGCGGTATAGAGGCTTCGTCACTATATACTTTTACGAACTACTACTGTGATAGCAGAAGTCAATCCTTTCCAGTACATTCTCACCCCACGAATCGTCGGTGGGAAATATAATAAATGGATTGTAATCCTACAGGAGTTCGATTTGGTCTTTCAATCGGCCAAGTCGAAGAAATCACTAGTGTTCGCTGAGTTAATCTCAGAGTTTTCGAGTGACCTAGACTACGTTGAGGAAGAATCATCATTCCCAGATGGACATATCTTCCTCATTGCTTCCTCTGACCCATAGTATGGGGATATATTAGTATATCTCTAGACTTTGAGGTGTCCTACTACGTTTTCTCGAGAAGAGCGACGCAAGCTCAAAAGCCATGCGAAGAACTAACTCATCATCTCAGATACTTTGTATCGACGTGGGGTAGATTCCATTTTACAACGTTGCTTAATTCGAGAAGAAGCCAAAGCAGTATTAAATGATGCCCACAGTGGAGCTTGTGGGGGACATCTTTCCGGGTTGGCAACAGCTCAGAAGATACTGCGTGCCAGATATTTTTGGCCCACGATCTTTAAAGATTGTGTGGAAGCTGTGAAGCGCTGTCGTCCGTGTCAGTTTTTCACTAAGAAAATGAGGGCACACCCAGCTCTTCTTCATCCTGTGATTACAGTAGGTCCCTTCACAAAATGGGGGGTTGATTACATGACTTGCAATCAAGTTTTGGCTGGAGGACATCATTACATCATCGTTGCCGTTGACTACTTTACTAAGTGGGTGGAGGCAATGCCTACTGTCAAGGCATATGGAGAAACTGCTGCTTATTTCGTGTTTAATCAGATTATTGCACGGTTTGGCATACCTAAATAGATAGTGAATGATCATGGCAGTCATTTCTAGAATAGCATGATGACCAAGTTGTATACAATGCTTGGTTTTCGACAAGAACATTTGTCTTCATACTATCCACAGGCGAATGGACAAGTCGAAGCAGTGAACAAAACTTTAAAGGTTATACTGCAAATAACTGTTAATGCCAGTCGAAATAACTGGCACATCATGCTATACCCGGCTATTTGGGCTTACCAAGCTAACGTTAAGACTGCTACTGGATTCTCTCCCTTCCAACTTGTGCATGGGATAGAAGCAGTCATACCAATTGAATGCGAGATTCCTTCGCTAAAACTAGCCGTTCAGTTACTACCGGATACTTCAATACTAGAAGAACATTTGTTACACTTAGAACATCTAGATGAGTAGCATCGCGACGTGCTCACAACAAACAAGATCGACAAAAAATGAGTCAAAGGACAGTATGACAAGTCCGTCAGACCTAGGGTTTTCCTTGAAGGAGACTTGGTCCTACTTTGGGATCAAGAGAAAGAACCCCTAGGACCTGGCAAGTTGAATTCCAGGTGGCTTGGGCCTTATATAATTTCCAAAGTACTGAAGAAATATCCCTATGAACTGGTAGATTACGAAGGTAATAAGTTTGCCAAGCCTAGAAAAGGGCTCTACCTGAAGAAGTACTATGCTTACGCTGATGTGCTTTTTCTTGTAACATAGTTGTATATTTTTTGTAGAGCTAGTTTTCGTTATGCTTGTTAGTTAATATTATTTGTGCTTTTTGTTTCGTGTACCAGATGTCGACCGAACACTTCTTAGGATTTGCTGATGGCGCTAGTCACCACACCTATCAGTTGGCTGTAGCAGCTTGGGTCATTTACTCACCCGCTGGAAAACTTGACTCTTTAGGGGGGGTTTGTTTGGGTTCCACCATGAATAATGTAGCTGAATACAGTGTAGTTATAGAACTTCTCCAAGATGCTCTCAGTCATGGCATTTCACATTTGGAGGTAAGACTTGACTCACAACTAATTGTATTTCAGTTAACAGGTGTCTACCAGATTAGAGATCCTGGTTTGCTACGTCAGTTTCTACGAGTTAGACTATTGGAAAGACAGTTTGATTCTTTTATATATGAACACATTCCAAGAAATTTAAACGCATTAGCTGAATCATTAGAAAACTATGTGTTAGACTGGCATTTGTATCATACATTTTCATAAACAACATTGCACACATAAAATTCAAACACATACACATGTAAATAACCGATACTGTATCAAAAAATATATGAGTTTTGGATCACAAGTCTATCAAGTCATGTCATAAAAGTACAAAACTGGGCACAATGGCCTCAAAAATATACATAGAATGTATCCCTCTCTTATGAAGAAGGAGGGGCCTCATCATCATCTACTGCATTGCGATAACATATGACTAGCCTAGCTATCTTCCGCAGCACCCTAATCCATGGTGGGGGCACCCCAACTACATCTTCCTGCATATCAATAGGTATCTGATCCATACGGCATGCAGGAACTTCATGAGTCAACCGACTCACTTTTCTCTCTATGGTCCCCAACATAGCATCTGCTGTAGTAATATCAGCTGGCCTCACAAAGATGGTAGGATTTCCCTCGGGATGGACAGGCCCAATGTCTGCATACGACACTTGTTTAGCACTTCAAAATTCATTAATAAAAATCAAATACTTGAAAAGTTTGAAAAAATTAAATAATTCTCAAAATTAAACATACCAATAGCTCCCCAGGCTCCACCTGGAGGAAGCGCCAGTTCTGGATCATGGCGGAAATCCAATCCAGCATATGGAAACTGCTCGAAAGCAGGCACTTGCCTCTCCCACCACCCCCAGAAATCATCAGTATGATAATAGTAGTGACTTTCCCCACCACCCTGGCAGAGGAATATGTCACCCCAACGGCCTAGTCTGGGCTCACGGGGGTTAACCTGAGATAGAGGAATCCCCAAGCTAATAGCAGGCATCCTCTCAAAGAAGAAAGTACACAAAATGCTACTGTACCCAAAATTCTTCATTTTGTCGGATTTACAACCTGTCAATTGAGCTTTCATGCTCGCCAGTAAACTAGTACACCAATCGTATACATGACCTTGTAAGCATTGTACACCAACATGCATAGAGTGCCTGGAAGCTAGGTGTAGTGAGGCACTACCTGCCACTCGGTTAATCATACTCACTATCACCTTCAAGGGGAGGCCTTCAATGGTAGAAATCAAGATTTGGCTTCCTGATTTCTCAGCTCCAGCCACACAATATGTATTCAAGTACTCTTGTACAGACCCTATGCCCACACGAGAAGACCCCTTCAAATTTATTACATCTCCCCTCCGTGAGAGACCAGTAATGAAGTAAATTTCATCAACTGTAAGCTCCAAAGTTTTCCCGCAGATGACGAAGGTATTGGTATCCACATCCCAGTACTGAATCAGCCTTCGAAATAATTTGTTTAGGGCCCTCATATTTACGGTTCGGTAAAACTTCAATAAACCGCATCTTCGGAGAGCATGGAGAGTGGCTGGGTCTTGCATGGCCAGTCTATCCATGTCCTCATGTTCTCTCTCCCTCCATTGAAGAACCATCCTGAACAAAAAGTGACAATTTTTTAGTGTCGGCGCTTGTTTTTACATTTTCAGGCTTGAGCGCTATTGTGTACACTACATAGTAACGTGTGGGTGCTACTCTGTGTGAGCATAGTAGTGCTCATCTCCTTCACACGCTACTACTCTTACTACATAGTAGCACCCGCGCACTAAACGTTGTGAGCATTGCTTGGCAAGTAGTTTTAGGCTCAAAAATTAAAAACTAAAAAATAAAAATGCAAGTAGGGAGGATTCTAACTTACTTGGTGGAAGAAGAATGGTGTTTGGATGCTCGAATTGATCTCCACGGAGATTTGAAAGTGCAAAGTTTGCCCCAAATTTTGCCCTACAAAAACAAATTGGAAATTGAGTTTTAAAATGAAATTATATATATTGAATTGGATTTTAATTTTTACCCACCATTGTTTAGTTCTCTATAGTTTCAAATTTTATCAAAATGACCCAATTAATCAATTGAAACATACACATGGTGCAATACTAATGTTCACCTATCCGGTTCTCTTTTTCACTAAATTTTTGTAGGATCGATCTCATAAGATTAAATTTCTCGATGTTAGACCTTGTTAACTAGTTAATAGTTCAAATTCATATATCATTCGAGATTTTTGTCGCGATTATTAATATTTGTTGAAGACTTAGTTTTGGCAAATTATGAAGCTATGATCCCAGAAGCTGACCTTTGAGTCATTTTAAGCTCTTGTTTGGACTATTTAAACCTAACGAGATTGTCGAGCAACATTGTCCTCTTCGAGCTCGTTAAATTAATTGAAGGCTCATCCACTCAAGTATAGAATTACCCCGTTTCCATGCCTAGGTGGATTAACTATGGAAAAGGTATACTCTAGGTATACTTCTGTATGTGCTAGAAGAGTTCTTCTTCCTTTGTTTTATACTTTTTCATGGGAGGAGACTACTTGCACGAAAAAGGACCTTTTGGAGCCTTTCTTTAGGGTTTTCAGACTCTCTAAACATGAAAATACCAAGCGAGCATTCACCACTCGGGCTCGATGTGAAATCCACAAGAGGGTAGGTAGAGGACTATTTAAGTTTTTCAACTCTATAAACAAGAAAACACCGCCGAGCACAGACCAATCCAGGCTCTATATAAAATCCACGGATAGGTGAAAAGAGGATTGTTTAATTTTTCCAGACTATAGAAACAGGAAAACACCGACGAGCATTAATCTGCTTGGGCTCGATAGTAAAATCCACGAGCAGATATATGGAGTTATTGTTTAAGTTTTTCAGACTCCTTAAAATTGAAAACACCAACGAGCAAGAACATATCTCAACTCAATGTTAAAATCCAGAGATTAGTAATATAGAGTAATCTTCTATCTCTTCTTCGAACTCTATAAACAATGAAGAAGGTCCTGAGTCTTCCTCCCATGGGCTCGTTAAAATTTTTACATGGTTGGATCTATTGAGTTTTCATTCTTTCTTGGACTCATTAAAACAACAAGAAAGGAATTTTTTATCTAAAAAGAATAAGGGATGGGAAAGATGTGTCATATCTTCAATGTCAAAGGTAGTTCAGTCAGTTCTATCCTTGAACACAACACCTACTTGAGTCTATCATGTCGGTTGGGTTTAGTTTTTGACCTCAGGGTGAACTTGATCTCCGAGTTGTTTACTCCCCTGGTTGGTTATTCTTCCAACCATATGGAGGGTCCGATAATGTCTCTTACATTTCAGGCTTATCATTTACCCCATTATGTCGAAAAATGGCTGAGTCACTTTGTGTCGTGCTCACTGTTCAAGGATATACCCTATGTCGGCCATTCTGCAGTTTACCTTGACCTCATGTATCGGCCATCCTAGTGTCAGTCTTGTTACATATTACTCCATATCAGCTCATACCAGTTGAGTGTTCTCCGAGTTGGATGATGGAGGATGCCTTAAGGCCTCCCTTCCAATGAACTTCTTCCCATCGACATGAACTCATTTTACTATGGGAATGAAGTTTAGAGTTTTGGTTAGTACCTTGGATATTGCAGTCACCAGTGGAAATTTTCCTCACTGTTGAATGTTGAGAATACATCAATGTCTTTTCTTCGACAGGATCCCCAAGTGTTCGACTCTAAGTCCATCTATTCACACTTGGTGGATCGTACTTGGTACCTTGGGCCCCATCATCATTATCGGTGGAAGTCCTTGCGCTTGTTAACTGTATACATCAATGACCGATAATCAAACGATACCCCCCATGTTTTACTATCAGCTCATCTATTCACATGGTTAGGGTTTGTACCTAGAGTTGTTTTGGAGGAAGACCTTGGGATTTTGGATGACATTACCTCAGTCTGTTATCACCCAAGTTGCGCAAGACTGAGCCTCACTTATATTCGGCTCTCCATGAGACATAGATCCAGTTTGTTGTTATGGCTATGATCTCTGAGTTTGACATGGATCCACGTTTGTATTCTAAGTGGCCATGCTATATATACATCTCCTTGTTATGTATCGGAGATCATGTTATTTCACACTGCACATCTATCTGATGTCAAAAATGTAATTGCTCGCTGAACTTGATCTTTGTTTCAGGTGTTCTTGTGACTTGTTTCTGCGGTTCCTTGCTCCTCCTGTGGCTTGGGATTATAATGTATTTCGGCCATCGTTTCCCTCTGAGCTCACACATTAGGGGGGCATCTGTTATTGGTCAAACCTGCACCTCTCCGTCCGTGATCACCTTGAGCTGTTGATCACACAAAAGGACAACTTGGATGGAGGAGCATGTTGACCTTCGATGAGACTTTGACTTACTCCACCTCCTTGCAAGATTGGAAAAACCCTAAAAATGTGATTTTGAGACATGAGCGCTACTCTACTTCAATAGACTAGCGCTTGTACCCTACTCCAATATGCAATAGTAGCGCTGAAGCCTCATGAGCACTACTCCTCTTCAACAGAGTAGTGCTCAACATTCAAAAAGTGACGAGCGCTAGTTTAACAACACAATAGGCGCTACTCCACTGAGAAATAGTAGCGTACACCTCAATAGATGATTAAAAAATAATTAATTTCACGAAGAGGATTAGTTGCAGTTGGTTTCCCAACTTCCCCAAGTTCTTCCATAACCATCTCTCGACCTGAACTGCTTCCCTTATCCTATAAATACAAGGAAGAATAAAGAGAGGGGTTAGAGACATGAATGCTATTGAGAGACTTTTAGAGAGAAGCTCGCATTGGAGGAGGTTATGCTGGAAGATATCCAAGCCAGAGAAGTGCAAGAGCCCAGGATCAGGTTGCAGGAGCATGTGACAAAGTCAGGTATACTTTGTATCAACAATTTGCGTTTGACAATAAAAGGTTGAAGCATCTTTCTTGTCCCAAACTGAGTGTTCATTGAAGTTATATACTTGTTTGGATCTATTTTGGTTAATATTTGATGTTTAAATTTCCTTGTCTATTTCATCATTATATATTATCCAAGATACGCTGAGAAAGGTACTTGTATTGTAGGTTTATCGAACGGGAGGTTGACTTGAGGATCGAATGCAAGATCGAATAAGATCTAGGATCGAACGTCATTCGAAAAGCTATGTTCTCAAGACCTATAACCTATTTCCTTTCATAAACATCTCTGTGTCACAGTTAATATGCTTACCTGTCATCCCCTTTCAGTTGACAGTATCTGTTTCCTTACTATAGGGTAGTTTTTCCCGCCAACAGTTCACTAGTACAAAATGAGAGATAAGTGACCATGCGACCAAAAAATTTGGTCACCATTGCTTTTTCAAGGGATAAATGACCAAAATTGAGAAATTTTAAGTGGACTGACTAAAAATGACCAAGATAAATGACCAATTTGGTCATGGGATAAGAACTAAACTAAAAATGACTAAGATAAATGACAAATTTGGTCACGAGATAAGAACTAAACTAAAAATGACCACAGAAAAATTGGTCATTTATGTGGTCATTTTTAGTTATGTCATTCCAGCAGTGGAAAATGATAATTTTGATAATGAATTTGTACAATTTACTAAATTTTAACACTGCAGATGGATTCGGAGACCCCCTTCTGCAGGGGGTCTCCGAATCCATCTGCAGTGTTAAAATTTAGTAAATTGTAACATTAATAGTGTACAACTTGGATTAGTTTTTAATACATGTCTTCTAAGGGATCATTTCTTTGAGGCCATGATTAGGAAGGATCCGAAGTTTGAACCAGTTTATGACTAGATATGATTGGACCCAAAAAGACTAGGTCAATGGAGACGAGGTAATTTCATTTCATGATGGCTGGAAGAAAAATGTAGCAACTCAAGATATTTGGGCATGATTTTCAATGAGTTAGTGGACCTTCCACATTGTTATAGATAAAGGCCGATATCACCAGCCACATAGCATCACTCAGGGAAAGGTCTTCAAACTATCTCCCCTCCCAACAGCTCTAGAACTGGCCAATCCATATAGCATCAATCACGGTCACAACCTAGCTCCCACAACAACTCCCTTAATTGCGATCTATATAATAATTGTCAGAACCACAACACCTATTATAATATTAAAAAACCATATATTAATTATATAGTGCAAATAAAACATAAAAATTCAATAATATATATTATATTAATATAACAATAGATTATATATATATACATATATATAAACCATTTATATAACAACATTGTTTTATAACAATACAAAACAATTTGTATAAAAATTATAATATATAACAATTTATATAACAAAAAACAACACAATAAAACAAAACATATGTAATAATAATAACAAGTTGATATATGACAAAACATGTTTTGTATATAAAAAACATTATAATATTTTTTAATGGTTTAGTCCAAGGACTTAAAACCCAAAACACACCATATGGTACAGGTTCCCCGCAGGTACTCCTCCATAGCTTTAAGTGATTGACAATGGTGAACCCCCATTTTTCGGAGTTTATCCTCAACCCTAACCATACAATTTTTCAGGGTTTATCCTCAACCCTAACCATACCAGTGCAGTGAGACCTTAGTTCCAAATTTGTGGCCTTGACAGGAGGGGTTTTGTTTAACTGAGAGGCCATTACTTGTCTAAATGCAGGTTTGGGGTATTCATTAACCCACAATTGTTGGTGGTTCAAAATTGCAGTGATGTCGTTTGGGAAGGGGGGGTTTCAAGGCTTAGGGATTATCTATCATAGGCACTGAACATGGATAGAAAAGGGGGAAAAAAGAAATCCTAGATTTCCTCTCAATTAACATACTATTGACTCACCTATTTGAAGACACACGGTCACCATATATTTATTTTCATGTCATTCCCCTAGGTTGGAATATTTGAAGGGAAAAAACTCCTTTACCATGTTTTGTAAGAATTTCACAGTATCTGCAATGAATTTGTGTGAACTGGTGAGAATCCCCTATGATAGAGCTTTCGAATGAGGTAAGTATAGATTGTTTTACCTATGCATTTGTCACAATTTTGCACTGATAACAATGATCTAATTTATTTGATATAATGCCTAAATTATTTGCTCAGTTTAATTCTTTTTGTGGTTAGAGTATGGTTTTGTTGTTCATTTTTTGTATTTTGATGGCTATTTCTTGGACATGGCGCATGATGCCTGATCAAGATCTTCAACAATGGTGTATTTTTTAGCTGCTCAGGCATTTGGGTTACGAGAAGACCTTCTTAAAACACATTTTTGGTGGCATGGAATTGTCTCCATGGATGGATTATGTATTTGAATAAGGCGATTGGGTTGAGAGATGGAACGTTCATTATTTTATAGTTCAGTCTCGAGATAGACATTGGCATAAAACTCAACTACGACAATAGAGGAGGTATAAGTAGGGAAAGGAACCTAAACCTCCATGGATTATGAAAGGTTATAGTCACTCTTTGTCCATCTAGGATCCTTTTCTGGCATCGATTCAATATAGGAATTCTCTGATCAAATGGGAGAGGGGATGAAGCGAAAAAAGCGACATTATAGTGGACTAAGTCAATCTAGTTCACTTAGTGAGCAGATAGGGAACTCCTTCAGGTTGCTTCATGCATCCACATAGAGGCAGTAGCCAATCGTTGTAGATATCCCTCAATGGATATCACTGGTATATTCCCACCTATTCCTCCCTGAAAGTTGAAAGTGTCATTTCAAAATCTACCAGAAATGCCCAAATCTCGTTTCTCATTTCTAAATTGGCATTTTACATTTTCCTGAAATGACACTGAATTGTTTCAAAGGTGAATTCCAAAGTGGGGATCTGTGTTTCATAGATACCTCCTATGTTTCTAGCAACATAACTTCAAGTTCATCAAATGCACACAATGAGAAGCATGTGATGCAAAATACCGTGGCGTGTTTAGAATGTTGGGTTTACTTTTTTAGGGGTATTAGATGTTTTTTTTAATTATCATTTTTAGGCTAACTAGACATGTTGGTAGGTGGCCCAGGAAGCCTATCATAATCAGTTGATTCATTACTAACTCAGCGAAGTGGCCAGTTTCGACCTGTCTCAGTTGAATTAGTGCCTGAATTGTACCAGTTTGGCCATATATGGATTCAAACTGGCTACAGTTTGACTTGGATAGTTAGGATTACTCTGGTTTAAACATAAAATTTTGATAGTAAACTTACGTATTTTCACTTATTCATATTAGCATAGTTGTTGTTATCTTTTCATGGTTTATTTTTTCAAGGCTTTCCAGTATTAAGAAATAAAGACTTTTAGTTGTTAGTGTTTGATGATGAACAATTTGTTCCTTTTTTGTAGGCATTGGGAAATAAACATTGGCTAGATTAAGCAATGGCCATCTAATAAAAATCTAACACTTCCAAGAGCATTGCAGGTAAGGTCATCCAGTAACTCTGCAACATCACTACATCCCATCGATGGTTTCAATGTGTGTTTTTTCTGTTTTAAATTAACCATTGAATTTTGCTTGATGGCATATATTTATGTGTATTCATGAAATTTCATATAACGATACCTATGTTCTAGTGAGGGGAAAGAAGTCGCTCTAGTTGTGTTAGGAAAGTAAATCAAGATTTGTCTAAATTTATAGGCATACTAATGTGCACATCAATCAAGTGTGATTGATACATCCATAGATTGATTAGGTTCAAGCAGGGACTTTGTTGGCTTTTAGTTCTATTTAGAGTCTTGGTGAAGGATCAATATTGTAATGAGGGAATTAGAAACCCACAAGTAAGAATCCTTAATTGGATGCCAATTAATTCTTGGTGAAAAGGTTGTAATAAGAGCATTGGAAACCAACAAGTAAAGGACTTAGAAATTTTGCCATGTAATGTGATATACTGTGAAGGGACATTTAATTTTTAGAAGTGAAAAACAGTGGTCATGAAAGGGATCCTCATGAGATAATTTTTATTTTTCAAATCCCATAAATATGATTTTTTTTATTGTGTTGTCATTATGCAATTGAAAAACATGTCGTGGCAAGAGAGATTTGAATGACTACAAACCTATGTAAATATCCAACTGAGAATATAGGTAATGAGTAATTGAACATTGTATATCTTTGAATAAATGTCAGTACATATCAAGGCTTATGCACTAAAGCAATTGAATAATGTATTCACTTTCTTTAAATGGTGTCCTTTTCTTGCTCGAAGTCAATAAAATCTTATGCATTTTCACCAAACATCTAAAGGTGAAGAGAACAATTTCCATTCTAAAATAGTAGAATAGAAAGTGGGATCTCATATAATTAACAAAATTGTCTTGAAATCCGTTCGATCTCCAAGCAAGGATAGTCCATCTGTTTCAACCTCTGCTCAGTCCATCAGATTTCATTTCCATATGTTTTGATGCTAAAGTGTATTGAATAAACTTTGCAACTTGTAAGGATGGATCAACTCTATTGAAGGATTATTAACTCATATTATTGACCTAAGTTAAGATAAGTTGATTGCATTTCTAGTTTAAAATGTTGAACATTGTGAACAGATCTGTTATCCTTCGTACCTACACTCAGTATTAGCAGTTTAAATTCACCATGTTTTAGAGGAATTCCATCTTTTGAGGGGGGCATACCCACTGGGAGACAAGTTTGTACACTTTTCAATGCTTCCTTTTAGATATAATAGTGTTTTTTTCAGTGTAGCTTACTCCATAAGCTACATTTTTTATGCATACCAGATGTGGAGGATTGACTTGTACAGCTAGGTATCTATTGTTGAGGGAAAACTGTTTCTTTTGTGTCCTATTTATAGCTTCACTAGGCTGCTTCCATTATCGCTATATTTATCAAGGATTTTGGCATCTAAAATACACACTTAGTTTAGAAATGAAAAGGAATTTTTTCTTTCCTCATTCTTCAAGCTTAAAAAAATGTGCTCCTTATCAAGATGTGGTTCAACTACTACAATTTTTTATCGGTAGACCGAGGACAGTTGGAAGAAATCCACATGAGAATAATCAAAGAAATAGGGGAAGGATATACTATACAAAAGAAGGGATCTTTTTCTTTTTGCAACTCATGTAGAACTACATTCCAATAAATACAAGTACATTCCAAATTAAGAATCTACATACAGATTCTTTGGAATGTAAACTGGGTTTTTAATATCTACTTTACAATAAGTTGCTTTTTGGTTTCAAAAATGAAGACTAGTTATTTTAATATTTTTCCAAGGACAATAAGGAGAATTTAATGTTGGGATGTTGAGACCATCCTAACCCTTTTAGGTGTATGTGATAGTCTAGACCTTTAATTTACATCAAAAGGTAATCTTACATAGTGTTTTAGTATTGTAACCAACTCAACACTCTTGGATAGTGCCTCTTATTCTATGAAATTTCCTTCATTTAAAAAAATACATTCCACTGCTGATGTACTTTCAACAGAGATATGCTAAGCATTCCTTTGTTTTTCCCTTGAATTGTGAATAGTTAATGATAGCATATTTTTTGTAATGTTGAACTTGTTGCATATTATTGTTGCTAAAATGCTATTATTGCATAGTAGCAAAATGCATTTCTTGAATGTATTATATATTTCTCGTCTCAACTTATTGGGTATGCTTTATGCAGGGAGCTTCATTTTCAGAGGTTACCAAAAGAAAATATATACTTGAGGGAAGTATCATACACATGATAAGGAGGTTAGATGATTTTTTGAATCAGGTTAAATATTTTGTCCTCCTTTAGGTGAATTTCTGCATCTGCATTTCTCTTTGAGCATCCTACATGTCCAATTCCTTCATTCCTAGTTTATTTGTTGGCATAAATATTGTAGTTTATTGGAAAGGGGGGGAGTGTAATGTCCCTAAAACAGTAAAAATTTAAATTTTTTCCTGTATACCTTGTCACTGCATATTTAAGTAGATGTTCAGTAAATTAACTTCAGCACTAGGAAAATAACTAGAAGACTTATTAATATAATGAAAAATACGTGGTTTATATTTCTCCTCACGGCTCACTATTTGATGTATTTACTGTGGCTGGTTTTACTTTATGGTTTTATGGAAACAATGTAATTGAAATCATGTCTTCATGAACCACATTGGGTTAATGGAAAATAATTCAGTTTGATCAATCAGCCTAGTACTTGGTTGAAATCTTAAGGGTCTTTATGTCTACATCTTGATTATATATTATGCCTTTAAATTTTGCAACTATGTCATCACTTTAAACTTAATGGTTTAGCTTGGATATATATATGTCACCGTATTTTATAACTCTCTTCATGAGCTTGAGGGGATGGACCTGGTAGCATTGGCCAGGCTTACTTAGCATTTATGCTAAGGCCTACTTCCTCTTTGACTTGTAGGTATTTTACTCTAAAGCTATTTAAAGTTGTAATTACATGAAAGTCCTTTGGTGGTAACAAAGTGGAACAAGGTAATCAAGCCTTGTGTTTATGGAAGAAAATGAACTCTTTGTAAACTAACACTCTACTATAGATTATGGCTAAAATATTTCGATCTCTATGGAGTTGGTCTGGCATTTAATGTGACCAATGCCAACCATTCGAATGGATCCCAGCTGGATGGCATTAAGTGATAAAGCCTAAGGGTTTGGTTGACTTGTTTCATAATTGCATTTGTTTGTTTAGGAGGGGAAAGAAGAGCGAGGCTCTTTAGGCTTTGGAGGCATCCATGGCAGGACTCGACCTGCTCATCATGAGATGGCATGGGCCTTCATGAGTTAAACTTTGAGCCAGAGAAAAACTCGTTTTAAGTCTTTTTGTTTCTACAATTGTTTTTTGGTTCAAGTTGTAACCTAATCGTTTTGGGTTTGACTTTGGCAGGGCTTCAGGTGGTGTAGGTTCGAGCTTGGCATGGGGGCATTCGCAACTATGGTGATCATGGGTAAGTCTGGTCCTCTGTTGGCCATTTCCTCCCTTCAAACAAATGTCTGACTGTTGGTTTGTTTGCTCTGTAATGTAAAAATTTTGGGAAATGTTTTAAACTTGGTTTCAATGAAATGCTAAGTTTTGAAAATACAGTAGGTGTGGCTAGAACTTGTGGCATGCTCTGTAATGTAAAATCCACAGCGTGGACTGTGTTATAGCCTGTATTGCATTTGAGATAGAGGAAGCTCTTTAACTATGCTCATGTCTAATTCGATATATGGTTATGGATTTTGGGGAAAACTTCTATTAATACGATGGTTCCTTATTTTAATTCTGTTTAGTTTTGTGGGTATGTTTTAATACTTATGCCAGCTCTAGATTTGGACTCCGCGTGTTTATTTAATCAGAAATCTGAAAGCATTGGGGTCTAATAAATTTATGTATGTACTTAAATTTTTTCTTTTCCAGAACAATGTGGTTTGGGTAAACCAAAGGGTTTGTTAATTCACTTCTGGTATTCTTATGGGGGATTGACCTATCCGATCCTGGGCATGAGTTTTCTGTCTGTCAAATATATTATGGTCTGTGTTTTCTTATTTAATTCATTTTAAATTAGTTAAGCATTTTGCTGGAAGCATAAACCCTTATGTGAGAGATGAGGAAGTTGTTTATTTTGAAATGAAAGGGCAAGCCCATATTGAATTTGCAATCATTTGTGTAGCAAATTTATTTATGTAATGAGATGTGTTAAAATGTTGGGTTTATCTCTATCGAGTTTATAAATGGGAAGAAAGAATGCAGCCTCTGTATAAAATGGTAACTCTATGTTTTGGTTATTCCTTTGAGGATGTTCTTTGTGAACTTAATCCTATAGCTACGTTGATTGATGTTTAGGCTAAGATAATAATTATTGCATGAAAGCGTAAATCCTGTGTTGGCTGCGAAGGAATGGATATGAATTACTCTCTTGTTTTTACTGATTCTAATGTGGGCTTTATGACCCATCCCTAGCATTAAAATCGCATTCATTTTTATGCCCTTCGTCATGGTTTAAAAATTTATGTAGAATGGTGGGTGACCTACACTGTAGCGTGATATATCTATGTAACTCGTGGATTTCCAGGGTTGTAGTGCAGAGGACTCGATCCTGAGTCTTGGATTTTATTAATGGAATTTTAATTCTAGAAAATGCCTTTTTAAAAAGTTTCAGCCTGTGTAAGGAGACTAAGGAAGAAGTATATGGTGGCTGATAAATTTTATGTATGATACTCTAGCTATGGTCTATAGTTTAAATGTTGTGTTTCCTTTTGATTTCCTATTTAGGTTTAAGAAGAATTAGTACGTACGTAATCTATGTTAGAGATTAGGAATTATATGTTTATTTTCTTTTTAAAAGATTTGGCACAAAATACAAGAATTTGACTCTAGCTATAATATAAAATTAAGATTATAAGCTTTAGAATGAATTAAGTGAATCGATCTCCTTACAGGAGATGATTCTGCTACAATCATACATTTTAAATTTGTTTATGTAAGTCTTTGTTGTTTCAGTTTTAGTCCAGGGTTTGAAATTTAAACTGTTTGAGGTAGCAGAAAAATAGATTTAACCTGGTGAGCCAATGCCATAAGCCCTTGCTCCTGATGTCTGGGGTTTAAATAGAAAGAAAAATACATAGTAATGGAATTGAAATGATCTTCTAAACCTTTAACTAATAACATATTTAAAAGAAACATAGAAATAATTCGTACATGGATTTGCAGTTGTAATTCTCTCCTGGCACAGACCTGTACACTCCAAACACTAATTAAAGCAAACAATTGTGCTTATCTGACCTGTAGGATGGAAACCGGATGACTTTGGAACTACCACGTTCCTCCCAACCTTGACCCTGAACCATTCATGGTTCACTAATGGATCCCCCCGAACTGGTTCCAACATCCAAAGGAGACTTAGAGCACTTAGGGAAGATAGCTGTAAATGTTCCAATCCTGAAATAATCTTTATTTCAACTCTATGGACAAACCTCTCTTGCTTACCATAGAAAAATGATAACAAGGTAGATAATTATGATCCCTTTCTTTGGGATTGGTCCTCCTTTATATAGGTGAGCATTTGGAATATAGCTGTTGAGTTAATAATAATATTTTTAATATTAACTCCAGTTTTATTTTAAATTTGAATTATAATTAATTTCTCACTCCTAGTTTATCTAGGACTTTTAACTTGTTCTTCTATGATTTTGTTTTAAAGAAACTTTTATGTTATATTTACTTTGTTATATTTATGTGTTTCTATTAATTAGTTCACAATCTTTTCTTTATATATAATATAAATAAATATCTTATGCATATATTTTATGGATACTATTTATACATAAGTGAGACTTCTTTTATAAACAATAAATATGATTATTTAATTAATTAAATAGCATAATAACTCTTTGATAAATATTTAATACATGGTCCAATCCTTGGACAAGGTCTTTTTGGTAGGTTTGGATAGTTGGCTAGGTTAGGTAACTCTAGGTCCCTCTTGCATGTTGGATTCCCTCATTTAACATGGTAGTTTCCGCAGTCCTTAATGAGAGATAGAAATGATTCATTTGATCAATTAAATAATTATGATGACTAGTAGTGCTATTAAGAGTCTTCTCGACTCAACACACTTAAGATCAAGTAACCCCGAGTGCTCTTTAGAGATTTGGCTCAACACTCTCACATGGACGTTATGCTAGTGAAATTCTAGAGAATCACGCTCAACACTAGTACTAGAATGTGTTTGTGAAGCACATCTAGAAATACAAATGGCCTCGGATCCATTATTTATTATCAAGCTTGGAGTGCTCTAGGGCTTATGCCCAATACTCTATGTACATCGGGGCTTACACCCAGTACATAATAAAAGTCCTCTATGTACATCGGGGCTTATGCGCAGTACATAGGTCATCCATGTGATCCAGAGTCCACGCTCAACACATATAAAAGTCAATCATGCATATCATAACTTTGCACAGTATGTAACAAAAGGCTATCTTAGTATAATAAGGTCTTGTACTCAATATCATAATAAATCATAAATCAAATACATTGGGGCTTTCTGCCTAGTATACAACCATAACCTGCATCATTCAGGGTCCATGCCCAAATATGTATATCTATAAAAATGAATCATGTGCATTGGGGCTTATGAAGAGTATAGCAAAATAAGTCATATGTGTTGGGGCTTCATCCCAATAGATAACATCAATATAGTCAATAAAAATTCAGGATATTACATCCCTCCCTACTTAGAACAACACCGTGTCGGCGTTCTAGGGACTAGAAATGAAGTCATGAAATAAGGCGAGGTAATCCTCTCTAATGGTGGTTTCATTTTCCCAAGTAGCCTCATCTTCTCCGAAGTGCCTCCATTGCACTTTCAACTGGACGATAGTCCGATTTCTAAGCTGTACCTCCCTCTTGTCCAGAATGTGGAGGGGATTGGGCATGAATTCTGCCTTGGGTACTACCTGTAATAAGTACCAATCAATCACATGTTTAATATCATAGACATATTTCTTTAATAAAGATGCATGAAAAAAATTATGAAATTTTCCATGAGCTAGTAAAGCTAACTCATACGCTACTGGCCATTTTTTGGCCAGTATCTCAAAGGGTCCACAAAATCTAGGGGCTAGCTTCCCGTATCACCCCAAGCATAAAGAGCTTCTCTTTTCCTTCACTTTTAAGAAGACGCGTTCGCCGAGTTGGTAACCTTTGTCCTTCCTTTTCTTATCCGCATAACTCTTATGGAGGTCTTGTGCCTCTTTCATGTTTTGTTGTACTTTGGTAACTAACTGCTCCAAGTCCTTTAGTAAATCTAGACCTAGCATAAGTCTGTCTACTAGACTATCCCATGTCACCGGTGTCCTACACTTTTTGCAATAGAGTACCTGAAGGGACTCATCTTGGCCGAGGTCTGGTATCCGTTGTTGTAAGCAAACTTTGTGAGGTGTAGATAATCCTCCCATTTTGTATGCGGTATTGAACTATAGTTGTGTCTCCAAACTGGAGAACAATGGCCTCCAGAATTTATTAGTGAACTTCCTGTCTCGATCTGAAATGATTTCCTTAGGTATCCCATGCAATCGAAAGATCTCTTTTAGGAATATGTTCGCAATGTGGACTGCTTTGTAAGTAGACTTCACCGGTATAAAATGTGTCGCTTTTGATAACTTGTCTACTACTACAAAGATGGAATCATTATGTCTCTTACTCTTGGGTAAACCTGTGATGAAATCCATACTGATGGCCTCCCACTTCCACTCTAGGATGGGTAGCGGCTGCAGTAGTCTGGAAGGGTGTTGGTGTTCTTCCTTGACTAGTTGGCACTCCTAGCACTTGGTGATGAATAGTGCTATTCTGGATTTCAATTTAGGCCAAAAGAAGTGTTTCTTATTTTTATCAAAAGGAAATATTATATAACTCTGGTTGCATGATATTATTTTTCAAATTTCAAGTACTATCAAGGACACAATTTTGTACTAGTGTGACCTCCCTATTTCTAGGACACTACTCTTTAATGAAATGATTTGCATGCATTGAGATGAATGTTCTTTTCCATATACTTCAAAGCTAGTATATTGATACTAGAAATAACTTGCATTCTGTTAAATTGATATTATATTCAGGGGAGCAAAAATGTTGAGTAAGGATGTTCCATGGTTTGACAGTCATACCATCATTTTAGATGAATGTGGAGATGAGGTAGGTTTCTATCGCTCAAGTTTGAGATGCTTATCATATCATACTTCGTTGTAAGTAGCAAAAATGCTGGACAATACCAATGGGTGTTTCCTTTTATAGGTTATGCATCTTCAAGTTAATCTTTCTTTTGAAAACTATATTTATGCTTGCTTAAATGGTTTGGACATAGGACACTTTGGAGCTTTAGAGTATTGTTGGTCGAACACAAATTGAAATCAGAGAAGATGCTAACATTGAGGCACCATCCCCTTTGCAGATAAGTGTTTATGTTTTCAATACATTCAATATTGTTATAATAATGTGTGCCAAGTTTGTAAAGAAGGCGGGGAGCTGCTGTGACTACCACTTGATTAATTACATGTTTTTTCCTTAAAAAATTTGTAGCTTGGACATAACTACTTATATTATGGGGTGTCTTATGTGATATCTAGTAAGGGATAGATAAAATCCTCAACTAGAATAAACGAAGATGCTAGCTCTATTTAAGTGGATGTATAACATTTTTATGCTAATTGATCCAAGTCAACTTCTTTACTATTAAACATAGATTAGAATTCTCTGCATGCATAAACCAACTATGATTCAAGAAAAGGTAATGGAACTAATAATAGTGTATGTGTTCCACTGATTTTCAAACTTACCATCTCATCTAAATATGTGGAGCAACTTTACCATGTCTTGTATGCTTGTAGAGCTGATCACCAGCAAGAACCAACTTTTGTGCAAGATGGTCCAATATAACACCCGCTGCAATTTTTGATAAACTATTTCTCCTGGAAAGCAACAATGTTGTTTCTCCTTACTGGTTTACGATACTACCGTCAACATCTGCTTGACCTTGTTTTGCATCAAGCATTAATGGATTGGAACCATCCTTGTCAAGGGTATTGACTACATATCCTCTTTTCAAAAGTTTCCCTATAGCCTCCAGATCCCCTTTCTGTGAAGCATAATTCATATCTTTGAATTCCTCTCCTTTTAAACCATATGCTAGAGTGGCATCCAACATAAGATTTTCAAAAAGTTCTCTTTTTCCATGGGCTTGAACTAAACTAGTTGTTGTTTCACCCTTCTAATTATTCAACTTCAAATCAACTCCAGTGAATATAAGCACTTTGAAAGCCTCAACATGACCCTATTTTGCAGCTATCATTGCAGTAGAAAAACTATGCCTATCCTGCTCATTCAAATTAAGTCGTGACTACTCTAAAAGTTTCTGAAGGACCAGAGAATCACCAAATCTGGCCATAAAATGAAGTGGATAAAACACTTGGGAATTGATGGAGTAAATTGTTTTTCGCTGATTTTATTGCATCTAAAAGAATTTGACAGATAGAAGAAACATAGTTGTTTACTTCTGCTATGTTGACTACATTTTTCCCATCCATGTTTACTTTTTCCATATCAGCTCCCGAAAATAACAATTCCTCGAAGCATTCTTGGTGATTAGCCTTTACAGACAGCGTAAGTGCAGTTTCTCCTCTCTCAGACATTGCATTCATATCACATCCATGCACTATTATCATGTGTAAAAATAGTAAGACAACCCATTCTAGTTGCCATGTGTAGGGGGTAGAATTGATGTCCATTCTTCATTTGTACACAAAAATCAACATTAGCTCTAGCATCCAAAAGTATCTTCACTGCCCCCATGTTTTGGAAAATGATTGTTCTTCCCTGATGCTCAATATCAGGGGATAGATTCTCCAACAGCAGTAAGAATACTACCACTAGCTTCATAGTATTCAACAACACACCATAATTCATTATATAGTTCATCTAAACCTACCCCAACACGCAACTCTTCATTATATGGTTCAGCTAAACCATGATTCCTTATGCTGGCGGGCATTTTTCATCATGGATGCGGGCATTTCATTAGTTGGAAATTTTATTCTCATACCAATCCATAAGGAATTCTATTTAAGAGTGCTACCTCAATGGTATAACACCTGTCTTATAGGAAGGAGGTTGGTTGTCACATATCCAAATTATGAACATTTTATGTTGTGAGAAAAACATTATGTTTTATGTTATTGTAAAGTTTTATGATTATTGACCAAGTGGGGTCAAGGATGACTGTAATTAATTACTCTGAATATTTTATTAAAAATAAATACTAGAGGAGACAAATATCCAAGGGAGGCTGTTGAATTAGTGTTCACTAACCCACTAGGAGGAATGGACTGGGGTGGAGAGAAAACTGAAACTTGGAAACATCCTCAATTCACTTCTAGCTGTTGCAGGGGGAAACTTCCCTATTTTTACGGTCATGTTCCCCAAGAAAGTGGAACTGAGCAGGTGGCTCCTTAACTAAAGAAACTGACCAAAGACCTATCCATGCTTTATCTACCCATTGAATTCAGCAGGAGGTTGTTCAATTCTTACCTTGTGATAATTTCTGAAAGAAAAAGACAAGAGAGCACAATAGATTCGATGAGGGGAAGGCTAGTAAGTGATTGAGTGAGTTAAGACTGCATTCTGAACTAGTGCAGACACATTGCTGAGTTCAATATTGCTAAAGGCAGGAG
Organism: Larix kaempferi; assembly: GCA_027924585.1. NCBI lineage: Eukaryota > Viridiplantae > Streptophyta > Pinopsida > Pinales > Pinaceae > Larix > Larix kaempferi. The sequence continues at coordinate 712,662 of BSBM01000337.1, read as the reverse complement.
TATTACTGCTATGTACTCCTACTGAGTTGCAGGGAAATTTATTCTATACTCCACACAGCATTTTCGTCCTGGTTGTTCAGTGAACAGGCTCGGGGGTCCTAAGGCAAGTAACTTGGCTGTCTTTAGGAGAAGGTTGGGTGGAACGGGCTCCTTTGGTTGTTTGTCTCTTCTACAATTACTAGGTTCTATTTGTGTTATCTTATTTACTTTCTGTCCAATTATTTACTAAAGAAATAAGTATAATATGTTATCAGCTTTTCTATTAAAACTCAAATATACCTTGAACTTTTATTAAATGCTTTTAAAGTTCTATCATATTATCTATACTGAAAAATCCATTTATTTGCTAGATATAAAAGCTGAATGAATAGTTTAAATTCTGAATTTTAAATGACGAATGATAGAGTATAAATACTTCTCTGTATTTTTCCACATACATTATGTATCGTACTCTACTATAGAGAAGTTAAATTAGGAATTAGAATGATTCTTTATCATGGGATGAAAATTTTGTGTAAAGATCTGTATCAATAAACTATTCTATTTTATATGCATTAAGGTATTATTCTTTTATAAACATAACTATATATTACAAATATTACAAGGTAGATTAATTTTCAGGAATCATCCTTTATACTGAACAACATTACAGAACATTTCAATTTTTTATACAGAAATAATAAATCTTAAATCTAAGTTACGCACATAGCAGTACTTCTTTTATAAATAAATTCTAAACATTATTATTGCAAATATCAGTATCAAAATATCTTTAAATGAGCACAGGAAACTCCATAAATCTAACTCTTTTCATACACGCTGGTTATATCAAACCCTAGTAGTATTTTCTACCATAATACAATATAATTTTATAACAAATTCACATCGAGAAGATAACTCTGGAAGTTTCATTATACATTAACAATCACAACATTTGAAAAATATGCTTTACTATATATCTTTAGATCTATCATAAAATAGTATACGCCTTGGTTTAAATTTCTTTTTCTAAAACAATAGTAAGTAACAGTATGAGCTCAAGCCAAAGGCATCACCCAGGTTTAAAGAGGCTTACATATATAAAATTGTATTACAAAATATCTAAAAATAATTAATACAAAACTAGGGTTCGAGGCCGTAAAGGCTCACCCAAATGGTCGATACATTTATAAAATTTACAAAACGATTGGTACGAGTGTTAAAAAACACAAAGGTTTAGGGTTCAAGTTTCAACTCACCCAACCTATACCTTAAATATTTAACTACAAAATTAAAAACTAAATGTGTAATTAAGGTTAGGGTTTAAAACCCTTAGCATCTAAAAGACTGAACCATCAACACTGAATAGCTAGGCTAGGGTTTCAACCCTGCAACTTGATCATTTTTTCTTGGAACCATTTATACCAACGAACAATACAAACTCTAAATGCCAATAGAATTAAAATGATGGGCTTAGCCCTAAATGCATTAAGTTTGCATCAAAATCTATTCATTGAAAAAAGGATAAAAATGTCGAGAGCATCCTTCTAATTGTGAATCATATCACACTTAAATTCTTGCAAATCATCTTTATAAAACCATAAAATTTATTTACAGAGCAGTATCTGAAAGAATCATTGAGAAACCAATGCGACCTCAGAGGCCTGAGGGTCAAATCTTCTCAGTTATAAAAATTTCCATATGGATTACAAAGCGTGAAAAATCCCAACATTAAAGACCAGAACAAAATCAAATGCAAGTTCGAACTGCAACTCCTCGAAGGAACTCAAACTGGCAGCAATGCCTTTTCCACCACCTTTTTCACTACACATAGTTACAACTTGGGTTGCCAAAAGGAACCACCAAGGCTTATCCGTGTTTTTTCGCACCATAGCCATAGCCCGCGAGGGTCACACCTCTCAAAGGTTAAGTTTCGGTAGGAAGAAACCTGACACTCAGTAACCAAGCCAAAAAACCTGTCCACGGTTAGTAATTTCAAAGCGAGAACGTTTAAAACAACAAACGGATAACATTGTAAGAGATTGGGTAAGTCGTTTAACTTCTTAAGGTGGCTATAAGCACAACGTGAGAACAACCATTGAAACCCTGGAGCATCGCATGAAGACTTCTAACCCTAATACCTCGGAAGGTTGTAGGCCTCCACAACCAGTTTTGCAAAATATCAATGAACAAAACTAGCAAGGTTTGAGGTCATACAAAGCAAGGTTAGGGTTTATCCCAAAACCCAAAAACGTTCACGTGAAACCACGCAACGGTGGATTTCCACTATACATTCCAACCTGGGCACATTTATTTGTCATAAAAGTTCCAATCTGTCACCTGTCATCGTATAGATGCACTAAGTACCAAGATTTTTGGACCTTACGATATAGAAAACATTTAGTGAGTTGTATTACAACTTAAAAACCCTTGGGTTGTCAGTAGAAGGTGTAAGACCATGATCGTGGGCTTTAAAGACCCCGTCATGTGGTTTTAATAAATGGAAACCTTGATTTAAGGGATCGATTACATTAATGGGGATCATAACTATAATACAATATAAATAATAACATTAAAAAGATGGGATTGATAACACTGAAATAGGGAGAACTAAAACCACATTAATTCATATATATAATGTTCACCTACCTTGTGATATTAAGCCTTTGCAAAAATACCTCTAAGAGCATCGACTCTAACATAAAAGAGGTTATTGTGATAATACTATAGTACATAAAAGGGTCATAGCTACTTTACGAATTCACATAACACCTTTAGAACAAGTTTTTCCGACGTTATAAGTCTAAGACAGTTGTAACATACACTATGCAAATCTTCAGTCGCCAACTCTTAAATTCCGAAGAAGTATAATTTTTACCTGTAGAACTAAAAAAGAACAGTTTATGCATTATCTAGATAATAGCTAAGTAAGCCCTGGGTACCTTTAGGACCCCTTCATCAAAAAGGAAAATCAAACAGTTAGTATCTATGAGCAACAACAATAGTATAGTAAGAAATAAATTAAATGAGGATGCATATACATATAATAAGTAATCATAAATTATTTCGGGTATCAAATATAGGAATAAAACATCCGGCATGTTGTTGCAATATTAAATCATGCATTCAAATAATTTGCATGTAGTAAAGACAATTACGACCAAATATAAACATAGCATATAATTGATGTAACGTAATTATAGCATGGATGACTAATTGACAAATGTGTCGTCATAGTACATTTTAGTTTGTGGTTAAATGAATTTAATTATCATAAATGATACTTCCACATAACCAATATAAGCATTTAATTCTACATAGAAAATTTTAAATTTTTGTGAATTTTGGGGATGTTACATGTGGTATTAGAGTGCAAGTTCAAATTCTAGGCCTCAAGTGGCTCAACTCGCGCAATTAAAATTTAAAAAAAATTGCAATTACTAATTTCTATTTTATTTTGTTTTCTGTTTAACATTTCATAAATTAGTTTGCAGGTATGGAAGGACAAGAAGAGTTAGCTGAGGACAGGTCCCATAATAATGAACAAGGACACATTAATGCAAAAAAATTATTTGTTGAATTGAATGATAATTCATCTGAATTACTAAGGACTGTTGATGTATTTGTAACTTCGGAATATATTCACTTGTAAATTGTATGTATTCCATTTGTACTTTATTGTATCCCCAACGGAGATGTATTATTCCTCCAATTGGAAGTGTCATCATTTGTATTTGCAAGTGTCGCAAGTATTATTGTAAGTGTCGTAACTTACATTTGATGGGTTATTAGACCACCTTAGAGGGGTCGGCCCAGTGTGGGTTAAAGGGTTATTAGAACACCCTAGTGGGATTGACCCAGTGACATGCGGATTGGTTATTAGGCTTCCTTATGAAGTCGGCCCAATTAGAGTAAAAGGCAAGTCACAGTAAAGTATAAATAGAAAATGTGACTCTCTCATTTATTCATTCATTCACTCACTCACTTCACGTTAGTGAGAGACAGGAGGAGTGCACACAAGTGGAGGAGGAGAAGCTCCTAGGAATCTCTTATATTTGGGTATGATCTTTGTGATCTTTGTATTGGTGCTCATTCTATCTCTGAGGAAGTTGTGGGCTTTTTCACCTTCTTGATTTTCCCCGGTCAAATGCTTTGTGTCTCTTGTCTCTTGTGTTTTTTATGTTGTACATGTTGTTCTCTCAGTTAAGATCCTAGAGAATATTGAATTAAATGATGAAAAACTAACATGGTATCAGAGCTAGCCTGAAAGAAGTCATTGTATGGAATTTATGACACTTATTGCACCTGCAACAAATTGGAAGCTAGGGCTTGGTATAGTAAAAACTAGTCATCGTGGCACTTTCACTATAACGCTATTTTGGTGAAGGTTCAGGATCTGAAACTTTTATAGGCCAAATATGAAATTTTCATGTACCTTGTGTCTGAAGCTCAGCCTCAGATTCATTTTACTTTGTGATATATGATCCGTATAAGTTAGGGTTTCTGCCTCTTCCAGAATGCATCCCTAAACATGTGACCTAGGCACAAAGGTCATATATTAGTATAGGAAGATCCAAATGGAATTCCATAAATGTGACAATTAGGGAACAGACTGTAGTTTCATAGGTCTGGGTTTCAGAGGACAAAGTTGAAACAGTGACACGTGGCACTCCGTACAAGTTCGCTATACTGTTTCATCCCATAAATAGGTCACGTTGCAACACTTGGCATATATCTCTCTTAGAGAATCCATTAAAGATCATATCTGTGGGGTTGAAAAGATAGTAGGTCAGTATACCACAGACCGAAGTTTCAGACCCTGAGGATCCAAAATTTCAGAGATACATCAGAAACAATGTGCCATATATTTCAGTCCAAACAGAATTGGATTCTGATCACTTTCATTTTTGGCTCATCACTGCTGCGGGAAATTAGGGTTTCTGCAAAAGCTAGAATCTTTGGAATTCGAGACCATGGCTAGATGATCCTCGTAAAAATCAAAATTTAGAGACCAAGATCGAAGTTTTTGGTTGGGTAGAACCCTAGTCTCTATCAAACCCTAGTTCATGATTTTGACCAGAAAACCAGAATTTGACAGAAGTTGCAGATCCAAAACTCGCAGGTCAATTTTGAGGGGTCAATTTTTGGAGTTTTCAAAATCTGAGCACACCATCTTGATCGCCTCAGTCATCTTCATCTCCCTGTCCAGACATAAGTTTGAAATTCCAAGTTTGTATTTTTAGGGTTTCTCTGTCAAACCCTAGCGAGCTCCAGATCCAGTTTCAACAATTCAAAGTGGATTGGGTTAATCCTAGAAGAGAATGATTTGGACACCTACATAAGTGAAGAAGTTTCAGTTCCAAAGGGAGATGAGGCTAAGGCCTTACAAAAGAAGACTACAAGCAATCCCAACAGGTATGACTTGAGGAGATACAAGTATGTGTCGAAATTTTTTTATTTATCTGTAGATTAAGTTTATGATTAAGTTTGTCTTCATATTATTGATGTTAGAACAATATTGATTAATTTTAGACTTGTCTTATCACCTTAGTAAAAGAATGAATGCACAGAAGACATTCATTGATTAGGGTTATGACACTTATGACTGTACTAATGCACTGTGGTGTTGTATGAGGATAATGTTTTTCGCTAACATGAAAGGTACATCAAGAAAGACAAATCAATTTCTAGATCGAGAACATATGACCATGGTGACATGAAGACAAAGACTCATCCATAGCCATTGATCACATAGAAGCTCTATTTACGAGGTATGTATAATTTGGTTCTACAGTGCTTAACTTATGAGATATGCAGGTTACTAGCACAAGGTCTCTAAATCATTGAAGAGAACAAAGAAGACATTGTTTGGGTATGTTAGACATAAATCGCAAACATGATCATCCAGGTATGTTTTTCCTGTATCAAGTTAGAATCCTACCTTGTGTTAGGATCTTATATAAGTATACTTTCGTATGATCGATAATGATTATTCATGAAGTTATAAGTTTGAGTAATCATGGGTTTATGCATGTTATGCTTCTTACTTTGATTGATGATATGGCAAACCAGAAGAGTCCTATGGTCAAATAAGAATATGCATGAGTAAAAGAAGTCCTCCGTAAAACCTTGAATACTAACGCTTGTGATAAATTACCTGTGTATGAAATGACCATGACCATACATGTTCAAGATTATTTAGAATCATAATGTTTTAATAGTATTGAGATTATACTAATGAATGTATGATTATGTATGAGATCTTGAGGATGACACAATGATGACACTAGTGCACACTTAAGCATGCATAGTGGTGGAGGATGGATATAATTTCAAAGTCAGATATTCCAGGAAGCAAAGATCGAGAGGGAGCACACTCTAGTAGTTCCTACAAGGAAGCAAAGATCAAGAGGGACCACACTCCAGTAGTTCCTGCAAGGAAGCAAATATTGAGAGGGAGTCCACCCAACAACCAAAGAAAGATAAGTATTTGAATTGTCATTTCTTGTATATATGATTACTTAAATGATGTTGTTCAGTCATGTACATACTTATGTTCCTAGATTTAGGATGTATATTATGCATATTAGAAAAGTTGCATTAATGAACAAGATACTACTAATATACAAGTAATGGGTAAGTGGCCTATGGTACTGTACAACATTCCATTGCTACTTATCTAGAATAAAACCTCTTTGCTGACATGTTGAGAGTTGTGCACACTCTTAACAATGTTCTGGTAGAGATGGAAGGCATCTAGAAAGTTACGGGATATGGATAAAGGTTGTATTGAATCATTGGCTAAGATAATTGCGTGACTGTATGACATATGTATTAATGTGTAAGAATTTGTTCTAAAATCTATGAGATGTTTCTAATCATGCAATTGAACTTGTCTTGTAGGAAAGACCATGTACCATCACCTACAAAAGAGACTTGCTTCGAAGAACAAGCGATGAAGACTCAACAAATCCAAAAAACTACCTATTGAAGATATTGAAGAATCTGAAGTTCCTAGGATCTGGGATGCAGTAATGGAAGGATGCCATGATCGAGGAGTAGCAGTCGATCATGAAGAATGATGTCTGGGATGTGGTCCCGAGACTAGAAGGGAAGTCCATTGTGACTTCCAAGTGGATCTACAAGATCAAGCATGTTGTAGATGGTAGCATAAATAAATACAAGGCAAGGTTTGTGGCTTGTGGCTTCTTGCAGAAATAAGGGATAGATTATGAAGAGACTTTTGCACCTGTAGCGAGATACACTTCCATCAGAATAGTACTTGCTATGGCTGTAGGCTGTAGTGATGAAGTGGAAGATACACCAGATGGGTGTCAAGACATCTTTCTTGAGTATTGTAGTTGAAGAGGAAGTGTATGTGGAGCAACCACTCGGGTTTGACACACATGACAGGGAGTCATATGTGTGCAAGTTAAAGAAAGCCTTTTATGGCTTAAAGTAAGCACCCAGGACATGGTACGACAACATAGACAGATTCCTGTCCAGTTTGGGCTTTACCAAGAGTAAAGCAGATTCCAACCTTTATTACAAGGTTGAGGAAGAAAATCCAGTGATACTCCTACTGTATTTGGATGACCTATTTGTGACAAGTGAAGATAGATTGATTGCTGACACGAAGAGGAATCTTGGTGCCGAGTTCGAGATGAAGGACTTGGGTATGATGCATTACTTTCTAGGTATGGAGGTGTGGCAGAGTGCAGATGGAATCTTCATTGGACAAGGGAAGTATGCAGTAGAGATCCTGAAGCAGTTTGGGATGATGGACTGCAAGGCCATGGCCACACCTATGGCATCGAACCTGAAGCTATTGAGTGATGCTTCATCAAAGTCAGTTGATGTACTTGACGAACACAAGACCAGATATTTTCTTTGTTGTGAGAACCTTGAGCCAGTTCCTTACAGATCCTAGACATGTTCACCTGATTGTTGTAAAGCATATTATGAGGTACCTGAAGGGTACGGTTGATTATGGGCTCAAGTATGATGCGAATCAAAATTTTAACCTAGAGGGTTATGTTGTTTCAGATTGGGTAGGCAGTGTTGTAGATAGGAAGAGCACTTAGGGGTGCTGCTTCAGTATGGGATCGAGTGTGATCTCTTGGTTTAGCAAGAATCAATCCTGCGTAGCACTGAGTACAGTTGTTACACCCAAAATCTACCCATCATGAGATTCAGTGTATACACCCCTGAAGAGATCTTGACTGAGTAATTAACCAGGGAGGATTTGTACCCAATTGTACCAGGTTTTGAGAGGTTGTCGTAGGTTGCACTCATGCAACATGCGATGTCACAGCTTTCCTCATTTCAGGGTGTGACGAAGTCAGTTAATGGGAAAAAATAGCTTCTTTGAGGTTCTTCTCGAAACTTGTTGACTTGGGGCCTTATCCCTGACCTCTAGGGGAGTTGGTACTCGATTCCTAATACCTTGGGAGGATCCCCTATCTCTCTCCTACCTATCCTATCCATACCCTATCCACTTAGTCCTATATAAGAGAAGCTCGACCCCTCTCCAAAGGGAGGAAGTCTATGGTGTCTACATGCTGGTGAAATCACTCTTGAGAGATCCCTACTCATCCTTGAGAGACTCAAGATTCCTTAGGAGGAAATGGAAAATGGCTTTGTTGGAGAAGGGCTGCAGCATTAAGCCTTGGTTGTAGTTCTATATCTCTGTTATGTACTTCCCTATTTTTACAGTAATACAAATGCTTTCCACCAATATTGTTCATGTGTGTAATGATATTGGGTAGTTTACATGCTTAACTGTTCACTTATATCTCTTATTGTATAGATGCACTTTACTTGTTTCTCTTGTTTCTTGTCTTGACAGGTCTTGCAGCTTGGATCTAACGACCGTGAGATGTGGAGCAACATTCAGGAGAAAGGATAGAAAAGTGAGTGGTAAGACATCTAGTACTCGATCCTTAAGTAGATCTAGGAAATGCATTCATAGCCTATCTTATTTATTCTAGACTCGCATTGAGCTAGGGAGATTCGGCTCGCGTCCGCTCGAGTGGATTGTCTGATAAACAAATCTAGCGACCATACTAAGGACTCACATGTCTGATTCTGTAATTGCCTGAGAGTCATTTTCAGTTGATTGCTTGACACAAGCCTTCCATTTGTCATTTTGCTTCATGAGTTGATTTCACTATTAGATCTTCATCTTGAAGACTCTGATCAGCTTCCTCTCAGTTTATACTACTCATTTCCAAACCATTCCATAGTTCATTGCTGGGAGATCTGATTCATTTTTGAATTTAGACTTCACTTGTCGCACCTAGTTAGTGGAAACAGAGGGACACTATGTCATTTCTGGCCTCTGTTCTTTACCTGTTAGTCACTCATCGCATCCTTTTCATTGGTATACTGCGACATCGTCGCACTTCCCACATTAGTGAATTGCGACGTCGCACTGTGTACAAGCACAGAGTGCGCTGATTTGTCAAAATTTGGCATGTAGGAATCCCCTCTCCATTTGCCAATTATGAACTTTGGTTTGCTGTATGAACTCCCTCTGTGCTACAAGATCCAACTAGAGATCCCATTCCTTGATTCATGTATTGAGTGTTTGTTTTTTTTTGGATTGATTTTGGGTTCCGTTTTGGACAAGTCTGAGGACTGGTAGTGGTGGGTACTCTTGTCTCCTCCACCTTCATCCGCTCACCCTTGCATTCCCTTCCTTCCATTCTTGATCTGATCATTACATTAGATCAGCTTCCAGACCTCGTTTACATTATTTTTTGAGCTTTGCTTGCTTGGTTTGCTTGCTACTGCTTGATTTTGAGTTAAGTGTGTCTTTCAGCTTGATTTTGTGCTTGTCTTTTCTAGAGTTTTCTGAGTGCACCGAGTGTTGCAACTAGTGTTTTCTTTTCGTTCATTTAGATCTGAAAGATCAATTGTTATCAAGTTTATTCTTTGATACATCTATCGAAAAGTTAAAAAGTGCTTCTTTCCCATCATTTCTTGAGTGTTTTTGAAAGAAAAACGTTCTTGCATTGGAATGTTTCATTTATCAATCTTTTGGAAAATTGAATGAATGTATGATCATTTGTGTTTTTCTTGAAATATGAATCGCTCATCTTCTTGAAAGACTCAAGCTACACTTCCAATTTTGCCAAAGTATTTCCATGCTAGGGAAAGATAGGTGCATTGTTTTATTTTTCATTGCTTTTAGGCCATTGAAAGTGAAATTGAAAAGCTTGCATACTCCATCTTAGAATTTTCTCTTTTCATTACCTAGTTTCATTTTCATTCTGAAAAGAAAAAGAAATTTTTTTTTGTGATTTGGATAGTAGTGTTGTGATTTTTTGTGTTTCGTTGAAAAAGGAAAAGAATGTTTCCGTGTCATATTTGATAGAATTGGGATTGTGTTACATTGCATTGCTTTGGCAAAGTCATTGGAAAGAAAAAGAATATTTCTCCTTCCCATAGGTAGCATTCATTGAAAGAAAAGCATACTTTTCACATGTAGCTAGGGCTTGCATTATGTTTCCGATTATGTAATCACCTCATGCATTCACCTAAACGTCCAAGATAAAATTAACGACAGAACTAGGTAAAATTTTTAGCAACATGTGTGTAAGTTAGAGATGTGTTCTGGCGTCTTTAAGCATGGCAGCTATCATTATTTGCTAGCACTGTATCCTGAGGGTATTGTAGTCTTCCACATACTTATTGGTATATCGAGCTCCTTCACGTACCCACAAAGTACCATAATCCGTACTTGGCGTATCTCGAAGGGTGTATCACGTACTCGATAGTATATCGGAAGGTTTCTTGCCGAATGGTTGTGCATTAGATAGCACCACTATGGATTTGAGCTCCCACGTACCTTGCATATATCGGGAGACACCATTAGGATTCCTGAAACCAACTGAGTTAACCATTTGGCCATCTTGGCAAAGCAATACACCGAGAACAACACTCGGGGAGATTAGCATGCACGTACTGTCCAGGTAATCGGGTATGTAGGAAAGGGTACGGTCCCAATCCTCCTTGTGGCATCATATAGTTGGACCCTACAGTATATCGCGGTTTGCGATGCCTTGATAATCTCGTGAGGTTCCAGAATTTGAATCCACTCTGTCACATAAGTCTGCTTGTTGCCTTAGTTTGAGTAGGTTTTTTTGGACTGCTTTTCTTTTTAGCTTACCCTTAGGAGAAACGTTGTTTCAGCCACTTTGGCTGACTCTCCTGATGCTCTGGAGGATTTTCCCTAGAAAATATCCCGTAGGATTTTAAACTTATCACCCGAATATCCCCTTAATCCGGAGGTTATTTCGAGGGTGAGAATGGATCAGTGTATCACGGTCATAGTCACTGAAGTGGAAAACCCCACTTTGAATATTGGAGGACATTTGTTCCCGCATACTCCTCCAGATTCACCTACCTCTCATCCCCTGCAGGATGACGAAGCACAAGTTCCCACTTCGCAAGATCTCTCTCCTATTATGCCAGGAGAACTTGGATCATTGGAATGGATAAATCAACCCCAGGACGACCCCAGAGCAGCTGTTGGTGCTTCAGTAGCTTATTGGACATCTTCTACCGGTCACCCAGTTGCCCATTTTTCCATTGCACCCCCGCCTAATGAGACTTCTCCGGATGATCCTTTAGCCTATTATCGCAGCCAATTGGCTCACTTTCAGTCTATGGCTAAGAGGTGTCGGAATTCAAGTCTCCAAAGAAGGGTTTAGGACCCATCTTTACCCCCTTATAAACAAATCCCAGGTCACTCTTTATCTTTTGGTTCACTCGAACCATCCCCCCACAACCAGACCATTAATGAGACTGGTCAACCCTTGCAAGAGTCCAGTCCTGCACTTCAAGTGAATCAACTGGTTGAAGGACAAAAGTCCAACACACCGGTCACTACAACGGTTACTTTACCAGTTCCTCCCCCACCTCAAAATTCAAGGGGAGGATACTCCACTCCCCTGGATTATCTCATTGGTAATGTTATTACTATGGTAGCTAATCAACAACCTACGTTGGTTCAATCTTTGAATAATGGTCATCCTATTGTGGCTAGGGGGCAACCCCCGTTTCCTAACCAGAACATAGGCGGTGGAATCCCCAACGGACCTCCTGATGGACCTCCCCAACCCGCTAGACCATCTACCATGGGATTATCTCATGTTGGGGGGCCATCGAATGTAACCCTACCCTGATGGAGTCAAGCATATCTAGGTTCTATTAACCCTGCGTCGGGCCAATATAATCCTGGAAATGCACCATACGAGATACCTTATCCCGAGAATCCATACACTCTATGGGGGAAACAGCCTGTGTTGCAACATGTACCCCAACTAACTATCCCTCAAGCACCACCACCCCCGATCGGTGCTCCCCCACCTCTTGCTGGAGGCGGTGGGCCCCCACCTAACTTTGGTGGAGGCCCACCTCATTTTACCAACAATGTCCCTCAACCTTCCGGCGGTGGTGGGAATGGTCCACCACCCCCTCTAGGCGGAGGCGGTGGGGGACCACCCTATTATGGTGGAGGAGGACATTTCCCTTCGGGTGGTGGAGGTGGTCCACCACCCCCTCGAGGCGAAGGCGGTGGAGGACTTAATTACTATGGTGGCGGTGGTGGTTGTGGAGACCCTCATCCTTTCAACGACGGAGATGGTGGGGTCCCACATCCTTCTGGCAGTGGAGGTGGTCCACCACCCCCTCCAGGCGAAGGCGATGGTGGACTGCCTTATTACGGTTATGGACCCCAACCTCCTCCCGTTGGTGGCGCTGGACCTCCACCTCCTCCCAGTGGTGGAGGTGGAACCCCACCTTATTGGAATGGACCACCTTATGGTGGCAGACCCCCTTACGGTCTGGGCAGCACACCCCCGTACGACCAGTTTCCTCCTGGTACACATTGGGTCATACTAGTCCTTACACGCCTTATCCGTATTATCAATATGCGCAGCCTAGTCCACAACTTCTGTTTTTGGCTACCTTGGACCTACCTAACCTATCTCGTTTAACCAACGGCCCCATTTACCATGGAACTAATTGGCTACCTATTGCAGTGAAACTTCCATCTAATATCCCGAAATTTGATGGCAAGCCGGGTGAAGATCCAAAAAACCATGTGATGACTTACCATTTATGGTGTTCATCTAATTCCTTAATGGACGACTCAATTTGTCTTAGAGTCTTTCAAAGGACTCTCACTAGTTCAGCTTCCAAGTGGTACATTGAGTTGCCACCCCACTCTTTTCCTGATTTTGGCTGTCTTGCCATGAACTTTTTGACTCATTTCCAGCTGCCTATACGGTATGAAACTCGTATCGAGCTTTTAACCTCGCTCCGTCAGAATACCGCTACTCATATTTCTAATCATATCCATGAGTGGTGAAGGAGACGTTGTCTCATCAAAGCTCCCATTCCAGATCAACTCCTAGAAGACTGGTTTACGAAGTCACTCATCCCTGTCATAGCAAGAGATGTTTCCATGCGAGGTGTTGTCACCAAAGAACAAGCCATCGCGAGTGACCATGTACTAGACCTAGTCTACACTCAATCTGGCACTTTGTTTGATATTCTTCCTGATGCACTCTGTGACACTAACGATCCTGCAAAACCACTTAAGGGACCCCAAGCCGATGGCATAATCGGACCCCTTCACACACAGCCTCCTCATCAAACTATTGGTTCTTCAAACCCCCAGGGTTCGTCCCCATTACCAACACAGGCTGGTCTCAGCACCACCAAGTCATCCGCTCCTGCTGCTATTGAAGAAGTCAATTCTGTCTCATCAGTTTCACCTCAGAAGTCTGGCAGTAAGAAGAAAAACAAGGGAAAACCTAAGATATCTTCTGCCCAGCAGGAACAAAAGAGCACTCTTGATGACGCCAAACAGAAACAGAAGCTAAAATATTATTGTTTACTGTGTGGAGATGATCACTTCTCTAAAGAGTGTCCCCATAGAAACAAAGTCCAAAAATTTCTTAGGTGTAAACCCACTCCCGAAGTCCTCAATGACCCGTTTCCCACTCAAAACAAGTAGATGGTTCCTCAACCTCCCCCATCCCAAGGGGAATCATCCAATACCGCGCATGTTCTCATGGTGCGAAATGAGATGATCAATTTGAACACTCTCTCACGATCATACGACATGGTCCCTTTGAAGGAACCTATTGGGAGTAATGTTGAAAAAGCTTCCAAATCCTTACCTAATGTCACTGTACCATCAACTTCTCTCACCATTGAGAATCCATCCTTCTATTCGATATTGCGACTACCCAAGGGCATGATTAGAAAAGTTGTTTTTAATCCTAATTCTCGGGCGGCGCAGAATTACAGTATCATAGAAGACTTGGCACAAGCCCTTTGCACCATGTCCACGCTAGAAGTTTTGCAGAATTGTCCCAATCAACACAAAACTCTCCTCGCAGCAATCAGTGCAGTTGACCCTAATTCTTTGAATACCATCATGTTCTGACTTGACGATTTCAAGCCGAGGCTTTCCCATTAGCTCACATTTCAAGTAGGTGTAAACATCGTTGGGAAAATTTTTCATCGTACCCTTCTAGACGAAGGTGTCTCTACATCTGTCATGTCGATCGCCTGTTGGAGAGCCATCGGCTCTCCCAAATTGAATCGTTCTCCCACCATGTTGAAAGCATTCAATGGGCGTGGCTTTCAACCTCATGGGCTCTTACAAGATATGGTATTCGATCTAGGAGGAAAGACCGTAACCATCAATGTGGAAGTGGTCTCCACCCCAATAGACTATAATCTCTTGCTTGGTCGCAATTGGTTTTACGCCATGCAGGCGGTAGCTTCTTCAGTCTTCCGCACTGTGCAATTCTCCCACCAAGGACGAATTGTTACCATCCACCAATTAGATTTTTGCATGCCGGACACTACTACTCATCCTGGTGACCATGTTCCTTCCATTGGACAAACATCAAAACAGTATGAGAGTATAGCGGTTGGCCTTTTGAAAGATTCATCTCTCATGGGAATTTTTCCCATTTCAGACCCCCCTAATCATGTTGACTCGGTGAACGTGATCTCCGCGAAGATTTCATCTCGCTCTACTGATATTTGGCTCGTACCGGACGAAGCCACAACACACCTGATTGGATACGCAATGCCTCTTTCACCCGTTGAACGTATTCACGAGGCTATCCAATCAGCACCGAAGGACCACCTAACCATGGCCTCCCTATCTTGTTCTCTACAACGGACATCATTCCTGCTCGACCTCTTACTTCGGACTTTTCATTCAGATGACTCCATCATGAAAGTTATGAATGTTGATGATGGCCTGTGGGATGACCTTCACCATAGGTCCTCTTTTCTTCCACCGTTGGAGTACATAGAGAACAACATTCACACCATCTTTTTCCCGGATATCTACTCGTTCCCTCATTATCCCATACTTATATGTCTTTCGGACACTGAGGGTAACTTGGCCAGCATTGATCCTACCACGCCAGTAGAAATCTCGGTAAAACCTAGTGTAGTGGAACACATTCGCATAGGCCAGAAGTGTTCCCCTGAAGAAATACCTATGCGCACGGGCTTATTCAAGTGATTTCGAGACGTATTCGCTTGGTCCTATGAGGATATGCCTGGAATAGACCCCGCCATTGTTTCTCATGAAATAAAACCCTATCCCGACATCAAACCTGTATGTCAAAAGTTGCGATCGGTACACCCCCGGAAGACTGCAGCGATCAAGGCAGAGATTGAAAAGCTCTTAAAGGATGGCTTCATCTATCCTGTCCCGTTGATGGATTGGGTCTCAAATGTCATCCATGTGAACAAAAATTAGGGCACGATTCGTGTCTGTGTCAATTATCAGGACCTTAACAAGGCTTGTCCAAAGGACAATTACCTGACCCCATTCATTGACCAGATTATCGACAATTGTGCCGGAAGCGTCATCTTTTCATTCATGGATGGCTTTTTTGGTTACAACCAGATTGAGATAAACCCAGCCGACCAACATAAGATGGCTTTCATTTGTCCTTGGGGGACGTTTGCATATCACAAACTCTCGTTTGGCCTTAAAAACGATGGCACCACGTTCCAGCGAGCCATGTCATATTCCTTCCATGATATTAAGGACTTTGTGGAACCTTACCTAGACAATCTCCCTACTCATTCAAAGCAGCGTGAGTTCCACATGGATCATCTAATGGCCATTTTCCTCAGATGTAGACGGTACAACATCTGTCTGCATCCTCACAAGTGTATCTTTTGCGTTGAATCCGGATGCCTCTTAGAATTTATAGTCTTGAAGGATGGGATCCGCATTGATCCCTTAAAGGTGGAGGCCATTAAAAACCTCCCACCTCCCACCACTGTGACGAAACTTCAAAGTCTCCAAGGGAAGGTGACTTATTTACGCGTTTTGTTTGCAACTTCGCAGAAAAGACTAAGGGGTATATGAGATTGCTTAAGAAGGACATCCCATTCATTTGGGATGATCAAGCGCAAAAATCCTTCGGCAGCATCAAACATGCCATCACGCATGCCCCCGTAATCCAACCGCTGAATTATTTCCGAGATTACATCTTATATCTCGCTGCTTCTGCCACCACTATTGCCATGGTTTTGGTACAGGAGGATAAAAATTCCCAGGAACATGTAATATACTATGCAAGTAAGGGTCTCACTGACACTGAAACTAGATATTCACATGTCAAAAAACTTGCTTTCGCAGCAGTCATCACTGTCCAAAAGTTCCGACACTACATCCTGCTCCACACCATCACCATCATTGCACACTTGAACCCCATGTACCACGTACTAACATGTCAGGTGCTTGGGGGCAATTATTCACGCTGGATCCTGATACTGCAAGAATTCGATCTTCTTTTCGAGAAAGCCAAGTCCAAAAGTCCTTGGTGTTTGCTGAGCTGATTTGTGACTTTCCCCGTGCTAATGTAGAAGTTGAGCACAATGACTCCTTTCCAGATGAGTCACTGTTTCTTATCAGTACGACCAATCTGTGGTATGGAGATATTTCTTTATATCTTCAAACCCAATGCTTCAACCCTCAGCTCTCTCGCAATGACCGTCATTGAATTCGTCACCATGCAAAGTATTATCTGATCATTAGTGTTACTTTGTATCGCCGTGGCATCGATTCCATTCTTCGACGTTGTCTAACTCACGATGAGGATGAATGCATTATGAATGACTGTCACGTTGGGTCATGTGGCGGTCACCTCTCTGGGATGGCGACAGCCCAAAAGATTTTGCGTGCAGGATATTATTGGCCTACTATCTTCAAAGATTCTATTAAGGGCATGAAAAGATGTCCTCCATGCCAACAGTTCCATACGAAGAAGCGCACCCATCCCACCCCGTTACACCCGGTTATTGCCGTGGGCCCCTTTGCAAAATGGGGCATCGATTTTATGCATTGTAAGCCTACCTCAGCTGAGGGGCATAGTTACATCTTCATAGCTGTGGATTACTTCACAAAGTGGGATGAGGCAATGCCTACATACCAAAACGACAGCAGAACTGTTGCACTCTTCATGTTCAATCATGTAATAGTGCGGTTTGGAGTTCCTTATGCTATAGTTACCAATCATGGTTCTCACTTTCAGAACCATATGGTCTATGAACTGAGCGACAGATTGGGTTTTCGACATAAAAAATCAACACCTTACTACCCGCAGTTCAATGGACAGGTCGAGGCCATTAACAATGTCTTGAAAACTATGTTCCAACGGATGCTAGGTATGCACAAGTCCAACTGGCATAATATGTTCTTTTTAGCATTATGGGCCTATAAAACCTCCGTTAAAACCACCACAGTTTTCACTCCTTTCCAACTGGTGTATGGATTGGAAGTTGTTCTGCCTATAGATTGCAAAATTCCGTCTCTGCAACTCATTGTCGAACTTCTTCCTAACACTACTGCCGAGGAATGACGTTTCCTGTACTTAGCAAAACTTGACAAGTCTCGCCGAGATGCTACTCTTGCTAATGAAGCACACAAGAAACACATCAAAGCTCAATACGACAAGTCAGTTGAACCTCGTATCTTCAATGAGGGTGACCTGGTCCTCGCATACGACAAGAGACATGACAAACTAGGGGCAGGAAAGTTCGAGTCCATGTGGCACGGACCTTACATTGTCAAACATGTTTTTGAAAAAGGAGCTTACGATCTTGAAGATTATGACGGAATATCTTTGTGTGAACCCCGTAATGGGATTTACCTAAAGAGGTACTATGCCTAACCCTCTCATGCATAGATTCTCATGTATATAATGTACATTACGTGTTTGTGTATTTTTGTGTGGTGTGATGCACTTGTTTTTTGAGTGTCTTTAGATCTTGTTTTCGCTTCTCATACCATGTTCTGTCTACATGTGTAGATGGCAACGTGCTATGGATTCGCGGATGGCGCTAGCCGGCATACCCGTAACCTTGCCTCGACAGCCTAGGTACTGTATTCCCCAACAGGTGAGCTCATCAGTTCAAGAGGAGATTTCCTTGGATTCGCAACCAATAATGCCGCAGAGTATCTGTCGATAGTTGGAACCTTAACCGATGCAATTTCCTTGGGTATGAACCACATTGTCATCCACATGGATTCTCAACTGGTGGTTTCCCATCTTAACCGGGTTTACGCTATCCGTGATCCTACCCTACTCTGTCTCATTAGACGGGTTCGTCTCTTGGAAAGGTCATTTGAAACCATTCAATACCTGCACATTCCATGAGAGTTAAACATAGTTGCTGACTCGATGGCCAACTTCATTCTAGATTGGCACATCGCACACACATGATACTCATAACATGTAAAAGCATTCACAACATGTAAATAATGCACTGTATAGAAGCAAGCATATAAACAAGATCACATCATTATTTTTTGAAAGACATAATGTATAAATCGTCGGACTGTCTGTATATATATATAATCTCAAAAAGGTAGTGCTGATACAAAAATATGAAGCCCGATAGCTTTCAGTAAGTCTCTACAAAATCTGAAGCTTCGCAGCTTTCAGTAGTACAAAATCTGAGGCCTCTAAGCTCTCAGTACACACACAATGACAACATGTGGCCTATCACCTGGCCCATACAACCCTGGGTGGTCTAGCAGCCCTAGCTGGTTGACTATGGAAATAGTCCACTACTCTCGTAACCTTGTGAAGCAGTGCGTTGAAGCGCGTAGTCGCTCCAACTGTGTGCACCTGCATGGGCCGTGGAACCTCATCTACCGTCGTCTCAGGAACAGCTAGTGTCAACCCACTTATATTGGCATAGACTCTGTCCATCTCCACGATGGGAGCATGCATAGCTGGATCCACCATCGCTCCCTCTCATCTCTCTCTCCTAGCCAAAAGAGAGGTCCCCACTGGTCGTATAGGCCCCACATCTGCACACACATGGTGTTCACCTATCATCACTATATAAAAAAAATCATAAATGCAAAAAACTTAAAAAGTTCAAG
Source organism: Larix kaempferi (assembly GCA_027924585.1). NCBI lineage: Eukaryota > Viridiplantae > Streptophyta > Pinopsida > Pinales > Pinaceae > Larix > Larix kaempferi. Next base: position 693,230 of record BSBM01000337.1, on the reverse strand, counting down.
GGTCGTTTGTTCTTACTGAGGTCTCCCCATGCTGCTCCCTCCGGCAGCGGCAAGTCTGGGTCATCTGTGAAGTCCGTGCAACTATATGGAAAGTTCTCCACCATCAGTAACTGGCCTGGTAGCCAAATGAAGAACTCAGGAGGGAATTCGATGATAGGACCCCCACCATGCCGAGCCATCACATCAGTCCACCTGGCCATGTGTGGATCTCTGAGGTCCCTATCCTCTAGTGGTACCTGTGGATGAAAAACGGGAACCCATTCCAGCAAGAACGAGATCACTATAGAACAATAGCCAAACTATTTGAGCTCTCCCTATTGACACTTTGTCAGCTGAGCTCACACATTTGAGAGGACCCCCTCGCACCAGTTGAAGATCTTTGGAGACAAACAGTCCTCCACATAAAGCATCTATGCTCTGGTGGCTAGGTGAGGAACTTGACTCCCTGCCATCCTCATAATGGTGAATAAAATGACCCGCAATGGGTGTTACCGTACATCTTTAATGTAAATCTTCTCGCTAGATACACGGGCGTTGGGACCACAATGCTTTTGGATCAAATCTTCCACGGTTCGATCACTCCCATGTGATCCAGTGAGTGTCACATTGTCCCCCCTTCAGGACAAACCAGTCAGAAAATAGATGTCCTCGACATCTATGTGAAGCTCATGCTCACCAACCTGGAAGTACTGCTGGGACGCATCCCAACATTGGAGCATAGGGTTCAGTAGTGGAAGTTGGGATCTCATCCCCTGAATGCGGAAGAACTTGAGAAGCCCATAGTTTTTCAAAGCTTCCACACAATGTGGATCATTTGTAGCTTGTTCATCATCTAATTCATGTTCCCTTTCCCGCCATTCCAAAACCATTTCGGATGCTTGGAACCTGTCAACAGGAAGTTTTTAACAACGTTAGGACTTGCTTCACCCACTGGAAGTCCTTCTGAGTTTTGTTTGAGTTTGGGGATGGACGTCACCGTCGTCGCACCCCATTTTTGAAAACAGGGCGATTGTCGCAGTCCATGTATATTCCTTTTGCGATGACTTAGTCTCGTCGTAGTTCCCGAAAGGGCCAACTGCGATGAGCCGAGGGTGCAATGGCCCTTCCCAAATCAAGCCAAATCCCAAAAAAATGACTGAAAATCAAAATTGTAAACCACTACGATTTTGATGGTTGAAGTTTAGGGTTACCTGTTCCTGACGGCAGGGGAAATGGTTGGTCGTAGCTCTCGGAGTCGACAAGTGGAGATCTGGCAACAAATGGCACTATTCCTCCCAAATTTGGAAAATTGAACAATGGTGACTATATTTGGTTTTTAATTCTATTTATAAAACAAAATGGAATATTTCTTTTTCAAATATTTGATGCCATTATGCTATTTGCTATAGTTTGGATCAGTTTTATTGTATTTGAATGTTCGGTTGACTATTTGACCTAGTTTTCGAGTGTGTAGGAGTTGTGAAGTGCCTTTCTACGCCATTTTCATATTGGAACGGTCATCTCAGGTATGAACACCCCTTGTGAGTTTTTGTTGTTTACCCATTTTTTCATAGATTGCAATTAATGAGATTACTCTTTGTTATTTCTCATGCTCTTGAAACTATGAGAATACATTACCGAGTTACAATTTATCACTTTTCCAGGCTCGTTAATCTCCTATGGAAAATGAACCCCCTGAAGTCTATCTTTAAGCTCTTTTCAGGCTCTCAAAATACGAAAAGATTGCCAAGAGAACTTGTCGCGTTCACGCTTGTAAAAGAATATGAATGGTCGTACTCCCGGTGATAGTTTACCCCTTTTTCGGACTAGGGGGCACTAATTACGAAAAATGTATACTCTAGTCAATCGTGACTGGAAGAGTCCTCTCCCACGTTGTCTAACCCTTTTTCGGGCGATGAGGCTAACTTTATGAAAAAGGATCGTTGGAGTCTTATTTAGATATTTTCAGACTCTCTAAACATGAAATGATGACTGAGTTTACCTTCTATGGACTCGTTAAACTCTTACATTGAAGGGCCCACCATGGGACGAACCCCTCCTATCCCAGGTTCGAAAAATATTTGGGATTGGACTCATCTATGAGATGAGCTATACCGAGCATCTGTTTACCCTCATTAAGCTCATAAAAAACACATGAGGCACTCATCATTCATGATGGGGAAAAAGGAAAGCTTTTGTGTTACGTACCTTGTTAGTGGTAGTATGTAGTCATTCTTGAACATGGAACTCATCTGCATTTGCATACAGCACTTGGATCATCTATTTGTCCTCGAGTTCCACTGATTTCCTGAGTCTTGTTACTCCTTTGAATCATTCAAAGAAAGCTTCCATCATCAGTCGCGTTAGGAATGTGTGTCACACTCGTCATGTCAATACTGCCAAGTCATGCCATGCCCATGTTCAAGAATATGTCCATCATTTATCATCTGCAGTCAGTACACCCGCCATCATGTTAGTCTCCTCTGAGTTAGTCTTGTATGTTACTCTACCATCTGATCTACTCTATACATTTTTGTCATGTTTCATGTTGATTGATGGGGGACTCATCATGGCCCTCCTTCGACGGATTCATCCTTGTCGACTTCAACTCATCATCCAAGGATTGAATCTAGAAACCAATTAGGTACCTTGGCCTTGCATGCCTTAATGGCAGGTTACCTCTCTTTCAACATGAGTTTACATCATTGACTCTTGATTAAAAGATTTCATCTTGCATTCGACTTCAACTCATTTATTCACGCTCGATGATATGTACTGTGATACCTTGGGAATCATTGACATCAATGGTGATCTCCCTCGCGCTTGTTAACGGTTTACATCAATGGCTGGTAATCAAGTGGTTTCTACCATGTTCAACATCAAGACATTTGTAATCACATGGATAGATTCCTATCATTGTGGGTTTAGCTTGAAGACCCTGTGAAGTCATGTTTTACCCAAGTTGCAATGGAGTTTGTATCGAGTTATATCACACGGATCCACATTTGTATTTGTCATGGCTGTGTTATCATCTCATCATGGATCTATGCTTGTGGCTAGTAGCCATGATTGTGTTCAGTCGGTCATTACTACCATGGATCTGCATTGTATTGGTCGGCAGCCATGTAGAACCCCTCCTTTAGGGTCCCCTTGAACTGAACCTGAAACTTTAAAAACTTCATACAAACAAATTAGCCATCATAGTTATTGGAAAAATAAAATAAAAAGCGTGAATAACTTAACAAAAATAAGCAAAACTTTAACTTGTCAACCCGATCCAGTTGGTCCATTGTCGCCTTCGTCTTCCGTAGGATCCCTCCAGCAAAGCTCGTTTAACCATTGGCGAAGCAACCGTTAGCTTCGCCACCCAACCATAGGCTCATGCTTTCAGTCGCATGGCCTCCCCCGAGCTTTGGGTCGTAGAGCTCACACAAGTAGTTCAGAAATTCAGCTTGGGCTTTGTTGGCCCGGTTTTGCAACCAGGCTTAGTGCTATGGGCACCTGCTAACTAGTAGCAGCAGTTTCAATAGAAATAAAAACAATAAACTAAATAAACAATACTATTCATGGATCTAAACAAGAATCTAAGCAAATAATTTAAATATTTCAAAATCAAGAACAAGAAACATAAGAAATAATTTTTTGTATTGAAAAATGGGGGGCAAGCAAGTGCTTGCGATATTACCTTCAATGGTGAAGGTTGATGTTGAGCAACTCCCAAGATGAGTAGCTCCAAACTCCAATAGGTCTCTTTCTCCAAGGTTGCTTCAATGGCTAAAAGTGCTCAGGGGAGATTTCAGCAGCATAAGGATGAGATAATGGAAGGATGTGAAATGAGGAGCCCCTACCACCTTTTTATAGGTTTTGGTGGTGAGGAATACCATTTGTGGTTTTGTGGAAACCAATGGTATTGACCAACATGGTTTAGGTAATTTTCCCTCCTTTTTCCTTTTTTGAATAAAAATAATATTTTAATTCCCTTTTTAATATTTTTGGGAATTTGGACCCTTTTTGAGGGTTTTTTATGATTTTCTTGGAAAAATAATCTTTTTTAATGGAAAAAGGGGTGTACTAAGGTCTTTTGGTGACCTTTTGTTGGTTTCAGAGGCTCAGATGGTGGAAAAGTGGACAAATGGGTCATGTGAGTAAGGGAATGAGCTAGTGAGCACTTTTTAGGTGTTAACAGATTGCCCCCTGATGTGTGAGGGCAGGAGCTCATCGTATGGCCGATAGACATCATAGTTCTTTTGTCCTTTTTCTGGGTTTTAGGGGAGAGAAGAGACCGGTTGGAGACTGGAGCCACGGCCCTTGGAAGCTGCAAAAACAAAAAATATTACATTGCCTCAATATGAATGAGGTATAATCTCTGATAAAGGACGAGGCGGGCATTCCCATGCTCGTATCAAGACATATACAAAACAATTAGTCCCAAGAAGGGGGATCTAATACGTAAAGAAATATACGGGTACATCATAATGGTCCAGAGGGGACATGATTGTGGGATATACTCATGATCATGGCTGATCTCAATAACTGATACACTGGAATAACTGTTGAACTGCTGAAATTGAAGGTGTCCAACATCTGTATGGACTCAATGACTGTGAGCCATCTCTAGGGAGTATTATAACTGTATACTCAAGGGGGTATGGAACCTGGGTAAATCTGAATACTGTCGCCATGCGCAGCCCAGATATCTATAGAAAAAGTGTAACTGGTGTTATCCATAGGAAGACTCTCAAATGTGGAGGAGTCAGGAGGTATCCGGGGTCTTTGACTAATAACTGAACGGACCAATACCCTGTGCGAGTCTCAACGATGCGATCAAGGTGTTGAAGTCGAGCATGTGAGAAACAACCATTGGGAGAGGCACTGAGGATTCCTCTCGAAATGATTCGTAGGCACTCATCATAAATGGTAATGAGTCCAAGACACAGGGGCCTCTAGGTCTATCCTCTGGAATCAATGTGGTTGTCGTCGACAGAGGGAGACCAGCAACTAACAAGGCAATGATGCTTCCTTGCTGGGAGCGCGAGGTGTAAACTGAAGTGATGTAGTACTGCTGGTAGGACTGACATACTTGTGGGGATGGGAAATAACTGGGTCAAAAATGGGTAGACTCAAACTTCCTTTGTTCAGAGCAAGATGACGTGGTTGACCTGGCAGCGTAGGGAACTGACTTGTAGGTGTGGGGATCATCTTTTAGGTACTGAAGGGTATGTACTGACTCTGGGGGGGTGAAGCTGATGGTAGCTGTCGAGGGAGTTTCCGGGTGACATACTGCAGAATACTCTGAACAAAGGCAACCAGAATGGGGAAGCTGCTGTGTGAGTAGATATGATCTGTCGTGGCGCCAAGAGGCACCCTTCTTCCTTCTTCGTAGTTTTAATGAGCTCCAAGAAGGGATAAAAGTGTGCTCTGAAATGGTACTGTCCTGTGGATTTTGTGAGCCCAGGACGGCGCATGCTCATGGTTGCTATCATGTTTAGAGAGTCTGAAAGCGGTAAGTGGACTCTATTGGTGTTCTTTTTCGTAGTTTAGTCTCCAAGGCCCAAAAAAGCATAAAATGATGCGGATGGAGAACTCTTCTAGCCGATGTGACTAGAGTATACCTTTTTCGTAATTAGTCTACGAGGTCCGGAAAAGGGGTAAACTTATACCAGGTAGACGCCCTTTCAGATACGTTTAGCGAGCATGAAAGGAAGCAAGATTGCTCGGCGATCTTTTCATTGTTTTAGGAGTCAGAAAAGAGCTTAACAGAAACTCCCTAAGTGCCTTTTTCGTAAAAGGGGTTCTCGGCCCGAAAAAGGGATAAAATTATACCGAACAAAAATGGATTGATGAGGGCGAGAAAAGGTCTCAAGCATCGTCATCTGTGCGGAAAACTGGATCCGGTGACATAAGGATTGTCGAAAATGGAGAACGGCCGATGTGGTACGCAAACCGAGGTGACGAGGGGGCGTGGAAAAAATGCCTGGAAAATCTAAAGGTGAGAGCGAGAAATGATCTCAAGCATCATCACGAGCGCGGAAAACTGAATCCGGCGATATAAGACACATCGAAAACGGAGAACGGCCGATGTGGCACGCAAACCGAGGCGACGAGGGGGCGTGGAAAAAATGCCCGGAAAATCTAAAGGTGAGAGTGAGAAATGATCTCAAGCATCATCACGAGCGCGGAAAACTGAATCCGGTGATATAAGACACATCGAAAACGGAGAACGGCCGATGTGGCACGCAAACCGAGGCCACGAGAGGGGCTAAAAAATGGTCAAAAATGGACCCCGTGAAAAACGGGAAACGGAAGGAACCTCTATGAAGTTCTCGCTGTGCTGATCCCAATGGTACCAACGGTTTGAGAAATGGACTTCGTATGACATCGCAATGGTTGTTTGAAATTTGTGGAATTTCTATAAATAGGACGTGGGGCCCAATATGACATGTCATTGTTACGTGCGAGTTTGATAGAGCTGTCAGAGCTTTTTCTTGATTTCCGGGAGATTTCACCGTTGGTTTTCGATTTAGCGAGTTGCAGGTAACTCTATTCGCCTTAACCTTGTCAATTATGTCTTTTTCGTTTGGCGGTGGGCCCCCGAAGGCCGCGAAACTCCATGTTGACTCTCCAACGTGGAACCGCACGGGTTTCGGTGCTGAACCCGCGATGAACCGCGCGGGTTTCAGGCTCACAGTCGCGATGTTCATCGCGACTGTGAGTTCGGAACCCGCGATGTTCATCGCGTGTTCATGGGTGACAGTCGCGATGTTCATCGCGACTGTCTGGTGAAAACTCGCGATGTTCATCGCGGGTGTTTTCATGGATCCCGCGATGGTCATCGCGGCTTTTTGTGGAAAAGCCGCGATGGGCATCGCGGCTTTTTGTGTAAAAGCCGCGATGGGATTTTTCTAAATTTTTTTATGCTGGGGCTAAAAAATTTCCTGTATTTTCTTGGCAGGATGTTGCGGAGAGCTCAGTCCGTGTGGCGGGAGAGAGAGATTGATGCCGAGATTATGTTGAGGATCGAGAATGATGGAGGGGTGAGACAGACCCTAGCCATGAGCGGACTCTTGAAGTTCACTCAGATACCTCCTATCCGTTCAGTGAGGAGACTCCTGAACAAGCTCGTGCAGTGGTGGGTGCCGGCAGAGGGTGCCTCCATTATTGGTGGTGAGAGGTTGGAGATTACGCTCACTGATGTATATTTTTTGACCGGTTTGCCTCGCTTGGGTGAGGTGGGTGATATTTCTCCGAGGTTGCCTCCAGGTGTGGATATGGAGGACCTCTTACAGACCTTCTGTGTGGATGACGCTGTTTTGGTAAACAACTCTATTAGTCTGAAGTTCCTACGTGAGTGGGATATGCGGGCTGTTGGTGCCTGTGTTCTGAGGGTTTTAGGTGCTGCTGCACCACATCGTATGTCTGGGGGGCAGACGATGATGGTGGACTCCGTTCTACGGGGGTACTTACTACGCTTGGGCGCAGATGTTCTTGGCCGGTGTCCGGAGAGATCTGGACAAGGCCGTGAGAGAGGGGGGCGAGTTTTGTTACGCCTCTTTTTTATGCTGTTTTTTCTTTGAGCGGGTGCCGACCTTGCGGCCACATGTACCCGTTCGTGCTGGTCTGCCAAGCGAGCCTCGTATGATGAGGTGGGGGCAGATGATGCCCCGTGCTGGCGGTGGTATCCGTGGCTACTTCACAGAGGACTTTTTTCAGCAGTGGGAGCAGATGCCTCTGGTGATCGAGGACTATCCCTACGCCGGTATGGATTACAGAGGTGACGCGGAGATGCCTCGTGCCCCAGGACAGGCCTGGGGCTTGGATGGTATGTTTTGTGTTTTATTTGATGATGTATCATATGTTGTTTGGTTTTTTGATGATTTTGTTATATAGTGTCTAATGGTTTGCTTGCTTTGTGCAGATGTGGGTCCAGTGCCACCACCTGACTATGTGGCTCGGCAGGGGCGGGCGATGGTGGTCGCTCGTCCCCCAGTACCTGTACGTCCTCCGCGTGGTGGAGGATATGCAGATCGTGGGTGAGGGGTTGGCCCTGATGGTGACGCCATAGATGGTGTCCGGCGTACTTTTGCCCGGATCCTAGCTAGGTTCCCTGAGGATGGTTGGAGGGATCTGGATCGGGATGTTTTGCAGGGATGTCTTGGTGCGCCACCTAAGTGGCAGTCGCTCTTGTTGAGGACAGCGGTGCTTGCGGCGAGGCACGGGGGTGGTGGAGGAGATGCTCCGGCAGGGCCGGCTCAGGGGAGGATCCGTTTGAGGGATGATCCAGCAGGGCCAGCAGAGCGGCGAGTTCGGGGTCGTCCTGACCCGGCTGGGCCGGCGGAGGTGGAGTCGGAGGAGGAGCCGGAGGAGGAGCCCGAGGATCCTGAGGATCTAGATGAGTAGACGACATTGTACTTGCCCCCAAATGCTCATGAGCATATGGGGAAGCATTTTTTGTATGACAGATGTATTTTTTTTATATTGAGTGCTGGGGGCACTTATGACATGTTTGACTTATTCGATTTGTATATATATGTGGATATATATTTTGGATATATTGTTGTGTATGCATGTGGATGCACATTTGTCTTTTGTATATGCCCATGGAGGCACATGTTATGCACGTGGATGCAGTGTGTTTGTAGATTTATATATGCCCGTGGAGGCACATGTTATGCACGTGGATGCAGTATTTTGGTTTGTTTGTTTTATGCCCGTGGAGGCACATGTTATGCACGTGGATGCAATATTGGTTTTTTGTATATGCCCGTGGAGGCACATGTTTTGCACATGGATGCATTTTTGTTTATGGATATGACATGATGTGATTGGTGTGCCAGTCGAGGACACTGTTGGCCATATGGTCTGCTACACTATTGAGGTGTCTTGGAACATGTGTGAATGTAATGGATTCAAACTGTCTAACCATTTGTTTAGTGCGCAGGAATTTTCTGAAAAGACACGGATCGTGTACCTGGTAATCATTGTTGAGCTGGGAAACTAGGAGCTGTGAGTCCAAGAAAACGTTGAGGTGACGTATGCTCATCTGGAGAGCAGCGGCCAGGAGACCGGTCACGGCATCGTATTCAGCTTGATTATTGGTGGCGGCACCTAAACATACTCCATCAATGTGAATTAACTCATGTGAAGGGGAGTATATTACCCAAGCTGCGGAGGCGAGATTGGGAGACCAACGGCTTGCACCATCAGCGAAACCGACATGGCAGAGTGGAAGAGGCTCCATCTGTGGTCATGCAGAGAAAACAAATATTTTAGGTTTTTTGAAAAATTTTGTGAACGAAAAATGTATGCCTATACTAAAATGGACGATGGTGTCCATGAGATTTTCTATGGGTAAAATCTTTTAAGGTATAACCCGTTGCGTGGGTTGCGCAGGGTGTTGCCTTCTGAATCGGTCAGAATGTATGCCCCCTGCCCGAGGCAGGTGTGTATGATGTAGGGGCCTTGCCACATAGACACGAACTTTCCCTTTCCGGTTTTATCATGAGCTTGATCGTAAGCGAGGACAAGGTCTCCCTCTGAAAAGGTTCTTGGGTGGACGCGTTTGTCGTAACTTAGTTTCGATCGTTGTTTAGCAGCTTCCATGTTTTGAATGGCGGTGCGCCGATCTTCATCGGCCTGCTCTAGGAGCAGTAAACGTTGCTCGATCGGGGAAGTATCCGGTAGGAGCTCAACGGCAATGGTTAGAGCAGGGATCTGGCACTCAATAGGGAGGACAGATTCGACACCGTGAACTAAATGGAAAGGGGTAAAACCGGGTGGCGGTTTTGGTTGATGTGCGGTAGGCCCAGAGTGCAGGGAAAAGCATGTGATGCCAATTGGATTTGTGCTTGTCTACAGTGCGTTGGAGAATGGTCTTCAAGATTTTATTGATCGCTTCGACTTGGCCGTTTCCTTGGGGGTAGTAAGCGGAAGAGAAATGGTGTTCGAATTTCAACATGGTTGATAATTCCTTCCAGACGGCATCTTCGAAGTGAGAGCCGTGGTCAGAGACTAGCTGTTGTGGTACTCCGAAACGAGTGATAACATGGTTGAAGAAAAACCGCACTGCAGTGTCGGCTTTGCAATTATAGGTCGGCATGGCTTCTGCCCACTTGGTGAAATAATCTATAGCCACAATGATGTGTTTGTGACCGCCGGCTGACGGGGGGTTGCAGTCGAGGAAGTCTATGGCCCATTTGCAGAATGGTCCAACAGTGATGACTGGATGAAGGGGGGCAGGAGGGGTTCTTGCTTTGGGGGCAAATAGCTGGCAGTTCTGGCAATGCTTGACTGCAGTGATGCAATCAGTAAACAATGATGGCCAAAAGTAACCGGCCCGAATGATTTTCTGGGCGGTAGCCATGCCGGAGAAATGGCCTCCACAGGCACCGCTATGACAATCATTGAGGACTTGTTCTGCCTCACTATGGGATAGGCAGCGACGTAAGATAGTATCAACGCCGCGTCGGTAAAGTACATCCCCAATAAGTAGGTATCGGGGGGCGTGGTGTCGTATGCGACGGCGTCCATCACGATCGATGTGTGGTTGGAATTTTTGCGTACGAAGGTAAGTCAAAATGTCTCCGTGGGTCGTCAGACGAAATGACGAAGATCTGCTCGTCAATCAGGTCCGTTTGGATAACGGGTGATGTCGAAGAGGATGGGAGATCTGTAATGAGGTGAGCAAGCGCGAGGGCTTTGGTGCTTTTGGGAGTCTTGAAAGTAAGATCATATTCTTGGAGGATAATGACCCATTTAGCGACACGACCCTGAAGGAGCCGCCCGGTGAGGAGGTAGACCATGGGGTTGGAGTCGGCGACAACCGTGGTATGGCTGAGCAAAATATAGTGTCACAGTTTTTGTACGAAAAAGACTACAGCTAGGGCTAATCTTTCCTCGTATGGTTAACGTAGAGGTGGGCCAGATAAGGTCTGGCTGACGTAATAAATCACATGCTCTTTGTGGGAAGCATCTTCTTGGACCAAAACTCCGGACACGGCATGTTCAGATGCCGAGACGTAAAGGGTGAAGTCTTGGGAGAAATCCGGTGGGGATATCAAGGGGGCTTGTGTGAGAGCTTTCTTGAGGGCTTCGAATGCCGTGTCTGCTTGCTCATCCCAAACAAAGGGTATGTGGGTACGAAGTAAGCGTAAGAATCCATGGACTTTGGTGGCGTAATCAGGAACAAAGCGCCTAAGATAATTGGACCGCCCTTGCAAGCTCTGAAGCTGCCGAAGCGTGCGAGGAGGGGGAAGTTCTAAGATGGCTTTGACTTTCAGGGGATCGACAGTGATTCCGTCTTGGGAAACAATGAAACCCAACAACCGGCCCGCCGGGACGCAAAAGACACACTTGTGTGGGTTCAAGCGGATTTTATATTTGCGACAACGCAATAAAACTTGCCGGAGGTCGTTAAGGTGGTGTGATCGTTTCCGGGAACGAGCTGTGAGATCGTCGAGATAGACTCGCAAGATATGGACCAAGTCGTGAAAGCAATAGGTCATGGCTCACTGGAAAGTGGCACCAGCATTTTTAAGGCCAAATGGCATGATCCGATAGGAAAAGGTGCCCCATGGGGTGGTAAAGGCAGTCTTGTACTGATCCTCCTTGTGGATGTGAATCTGGTTATATCCGGAAAACCCGTCCATGAAGGATAGGACCTCATGGCCCGCACACTCATCAATGAGTTGGTCAATGAATGGCGTGGGGAAATTGTCTTTTGGACAAGCGTGGTTTAGATCGCGGAAGTCAGTGCATACTCTAAGGGTGCCTTGCTTTTTGTTGACAGGAACGGGGTTCGACACCCAGGTGGTGTACGGAATAGGGTAGATGAACCCTGCTTTTCGAAGTTTCTCGACCTCAGCCTTAACAGCGGGGAGCTTGGCAGGGTGAATAGGTCGCTGTTTCTGACGAACAAGGGGTACTTCCGGCCATGTATCGATGTGGTGTTCAATAATGGCGGGGTCGAGACCAGGCATCTCGGTATAGGACCAGGCAAAGACGTCTCGAAACTCTTGAAAGAGTTTTTTGTATGCCTGAGTTTCTGCTTGAGTGCAAGATGCGCCCAGCGAGATGAGCTCAGGTTTCCTTGGTGTTGTGGAAATGTCTATCTGTATAGTGGGGGAAATGTTGGACATGTTCCCTTCTTCAAAGGCATCCGGTGCTGGGATGGGGTCCTTTAACCAATCGACCTTAGCGGGTATGAAGTCTTTCGACTCGACTGATAGCTGGTTGGATGCGGTGGAGGTAGATGCTTCCGGGAGGAAGTACGAGCGATGATGCATATCATCCCAAGGGTAGTCAGGTGCAGTGAGTGTCTCCAAAATCTGCTCATCAGTATTGAAGTAGTCAGACCATAAATCAAGGGGTTCTGGTTTGAAGGTTGTTGAAATCATATATATCGTATTGACTTCTTCCGACGAGGATGATGGTGGGGGGTGGATTTCCTCGATGAGGGGAGGAGATATCTCTAAGTCGGCATTGTTTAACTCGTACAACGCTGCTCTATAGTCGGGTAGATCAGGGCAATGGTGAGAGTAGTGGCCGTAAACACTGCATATAGCACAAGGATGGTTAGTGCGCAGTGATTTGTCGCGAGGCTGTAGAGGTGGCTCTAATGTGACTACTGGGATGCCGATGTCATCGTCCAACATATTCATATGCTCTTGGAGTGCCGGTAAATGTGGGCATTGATGAGTTGGATGGCCAATTTCATCGCATAATGAACATTTGGGGGGAGCTCGAAACACCGGTGGGGGTTTGGCTGCCTTAGGAGGTGGTATAGCAGTGTATGGTTGTGGACCTCTGCCCCCAGTGGGCTTAGCAAGGAGAGGGGGATCCTTTGACGTCGAAGCAATCGTGAGACCAGGAGGAGGTTTCATTGACGACGAAGGAATATTGAGGTTAGGGGGAGGTGTCGTTGGCGACGAAAGGATCGCGACACCAGGAGGAGGTTGATTTGTGGTAACAATAGGTTGTACTGGTTGGAGGATGACGTCTGGTGTCGGTAGTCGAACGGGAGGCGGAATATACCACACGGGCAATCCCAATGTTAGCCTGGGTAGGTTAAGTGTAGCCATAACCGGGGTGCTTACTACACCCGAAGGAGGAAATAGGAAGGGGATGGTGTGGATGGGTGTAACACCAATGTGACTGGGGATCAATGGTGGTTGACCACCGGACGTTTGCGTATTCTGCGAAAGAGTACAGAGGTTTGCGACTTGGGTCTCCGGTGACGGTGGTTGAATGGCCTGGAATGTAGAGGTCATTGGTGTATCCGAATAAAGTCCGGGTGCCACAGAAGACACAAAGGATGTAACTGCACTAGAAGCGGGTTGTTCAATCATGGGGAGAACATTCTCGGGTGCTGCAGGGGCGTTGGGATCATAGTAGGTGAGTTGGTCAATTTTGACCACGCGTCCCTCGTGGGGGAACATCATGGTGCGGAAGACGGAGGAGGCGACCGCTTTCATGGCGTACATGTAACTGCGGCCAAGTAAAAGGTTATAGTCGAGCTGGGCGTTAATGACCTCTATGTCGATGAGCACAGTTTTCCCACCTAATTGGACGGGTACTTTGGGTAATAAACCTTGAGGTTGAGCTGACCTGCCGTCGTAGGCCCGCAATGCAGTGGTGGATTGCTGGAGAGCAGGGGATCCCAACTTTTTCCAAACAAAAGTGGACATGACGCATGTGGAGGCACCCTCGTCGATGATACATCGATGGATGACAAGATTCCGAATAGAAACGGAAACTTGGACTGCTATGGTAGAAGGCAGCCGTGGTTCAGATTGGTCTAAATCAAAGGTCATCAATTTCGAATCATTTGGGTCAATCGCCCCAATGGCGGAAAGTAAAGTCTTGCGCTGAGTAGGATAGGTTTTTAAGACTTCTAACGCAGATATGGCTGCGGGATATTGAGCTAGGTCATCTACGATGTTGTAATTGGACGCAGCCCGTGCATTGGGGTTGTTGTTGATTCGGCGAAGGGGGAAGCGAGGTGCTTTAGAAGCGCCATCGAGCGGAAGCTGAGGTATACGCAATGTCTGATCAATGGGATTAGCATTAGTATCCTTTTCGGCGGGGGGGGGCTTCAGGAGTCGGTCCGTATTGATTTCGACGGGTTTGGATATTGACGTCAGCGGTGGACATCATCAATAAGTGGTGGGTGCCTGAATCAAACATGGGTTGGTCAGGAGCTGTGTAAGTAATTTGTTGTGGTTGTCCGTTGCCCTGTTGGGGGGCTAACGGCTGAGTGTTCACCACTCCCTGTGTTGGAAAAGGGTTTTGGAGGACCAAAGGTTGTTGTGGGGGTGGTGGGGGGTTGGGTGGTGGCTGAGGAGCCGCCTGCCCTTGACGATGGGCGTCGTTTGTCCATAGTTGTCGAGCTCGCTCGAGATGTGGGCAAGCGTGGGTATAGTGGCCATAGACACCGCAAATGGAACAAGGATGGTTTGTCCGTAAATTAGCATTTTTAGGTTGCTTAGGTGGCCGATCAGGATTCTGATGAGCGGGCGCCGCGTTATTGTTTTGCGGAGGATGGGTAGGTTGTGGAGCTTGGTTACGGTTTTGATTGTTTCCACGGTTTCGTCCTCTTCCTCGGTTTGGTTGCCCACCCTAGTTGCGTTGGTTATTTTGGTATTGGGGCTGCTGTTGTTGTGCGTAGACATGCCCTTGAGCATTGGGGGGATTCTGAGGATCTGCAGGTGCGGGAGCAGGTTGCGGTGGATAGTATGCAGGTGGAGCTGGAGGTGGTCCAGTTGCCTGTTGGGGTTGTTGGTACCCCTGAGCTGGTGGAGGTGTGAGGTTAGCCGGTGCAACCGATTGTGGGTAATGCATGGGCTGTTGTGGAAACTGCATGGGGTTTTGTACCGTAGGTTGAGCATAGTATGTAGGAGGTACATATGCTAATGGCGCTTGGCCATAAAAATGTTGTGGACAAGAGGGTCCATGAACATGATGGGTCTGGTTTGTTGGAGCATACGAAGTTGTCGCTCCGGAACTGGATGTAGCCCTAGAAAGGTCTGGGGCGGGCATGGTGCTCACCATACTGAAAGGTTTTGCTTGCGGTGTAATTTGGCCAATAATGCCATCAGCGGCATGTGATGCCCCCGGTGTGTCACCGCGTGCAGAGTCACCTCGTGGGGCGTCAGGTATGATGGTGTATAGGTAACCTGATTGGGCATAGATAAGATCAAACTGTTGGGCCTTAAGGATGGCCTCCTCCTCAGACTGGGGTCTTTCAGATGCTACATCCTTCGCAATGAGGGGAAGGAGGGATTTAAGGAACCAGTCTAAAAAGATTCGATCGTCTAATTTGATCTTGCATAGGCTTCGGCGCCGACGCCAATCATGAATATGGTCAGTGATGTGCGTGGCCGTGTTCTGTCTGCAAGACAGTAGGATCTCGACGCCCGCATCGTAGCGGACAGGTAGCTGGAAGAATTGTAGAAAGGTCGAGGCAAGGGAGGTAAATGTGGAATGCGTCCCATGGGGTTGCTCGATATACCATTTGGCTGCGGAGCCAGTGAAGGTGCGTTGTAAAAGCCGTAGGCGGATTGAGTCATCCACTATGGAGTTTGAGGAACACCATAAGTGGAAGGACATGATGTGATTTTGGGGGTCTTCTCCAGCCTTACCCTCGAACTTAGGGATGTCAGAGGGAAGTTTAGTGGGCATATGGGGCCAAGCAGGATCATGCCTGATGGGGTCATTTGTGAGCCTAGCTAAATCTGGCAGGTTGAGACTTGCCATGTATGGTAGACTAGCGGATGTGGTGACCGGAACCGGGACTTGCCTAGTCATTGTGGTATGGTGTAGGGGTCCAGTAGCTCCTATAGGTATGCTAGGTATGGAGGGTATGTGCCCTCCAAAAGGTGTGGCCTGATATGGGTTAGCACTCCCAAGTGCAACTTGGGTTACACTTGGGTTAGGAATCGCACTAGGGATTCCTGGTATAGCACTACCGAGTGCAACATGGGTTACACTTGGGTTAGGAATCGCACTAGGGATTCCTGGGATAGCACTCCCAAGTGCAACAGGAGTTACACTTGGGTTAGGAATCACACTAGGGATTCCTGGGATAGGGTTTGTGGAAACCGAAGGGAGTATGACCCCCATGTTGGGCATGCCCATGACAGGTGGTGGTCCTGTGCTAGGCATTCCTGAATGTGGAGTGTTACCCATATTGGGCATACCCAAGGGGGTGGATGTTGCCGTTGATGGTACTACCGCAGAAGGGTCTGCGGATGTCTGACCTATGGTTAATGTATATAGTGGATCAACTGGTGTTCCAGACATAATTGTGGTTGGTGGTAACTCTGTGGGGTTTTCGGATTCTACCTCCAAATCAAAGGTGAAGTGGGGTATGTCAGAATCGGATGACCGTCTAAATGATCGACAATGTGTCGAATCAAGGGATAATGCTCTGCGTTTGTGACGTGGAGAGCCAAGTGGACTAAACTCTGGGAGTTCGCCCCGTAGACGACGAGAACGTCTAGAATTCTCAATGGTGAGAATATGTTTTTTATGTAAAAAATTGTTGTAAGTATCAGGTGGTGATATATATGTAAAAGACTCAAAACCCTAATGCAACCAAGGGTGCAAGTAGGGGAGTGAAAAAAGAAGGCTCACAGGCCAAAAAATCAATCCTCAAAAAATGCACTTATTCTAGCAGCTGTGCTACAATAAGTGGAGGAATGCAACAACCGGTCAGAATACCAACATGCAAGCGGCTCCTAGAAAAAATAGGTGTGACTAGACTCAAAAGGTGGTAAAGATCATGCAAACACCTAATCTAAAAGTATTGTGACTCAAATAGACGATATCCCCTGCAAGGTGATGAAATCCAAGTCAGACAATATGAATGTAGAGACAACGGCTAGATATCCCCCTACCGGGAGGGACACCGGGTAATCAATCCTAAAAAGACAGGCTACTAGGATACTCCGTTCATGACGCGTCGAGAAAAGGTAAATCTGCCGTTTGGTCCTTTGATCGCAATATCCCAATACAGGGATATCCCGAGAACTGCGAATGGTAGCCCTTCGGTTACTGAATGGGTTTCGGTATCCCACTCAGGCTTCCGGAACCATCCTCGCGACTTCAACCCTCCTAGGGGAGAGGCCTTCCCATAAACCGGTTGTGACCGCGCCAAAAAGTACTAAGAGATTTTAGCTCCCTAATTGGACAACTTCTATGTCTCAGATGTATGAACTGAGGGGTGTTATTGGAACACCTATCCCCCCAATACTACCTAGCTACAAGAATTCTTTTAGTGTTCCCCAAGTGGGGTTAAGAGTGTGTTCAAATTAGGGTACGTTTTAAGTCTTAGTTCAATTAAGTGATCGTGTGAGTGCACGTGAGGTGTTGTAAACTGAACTTGGAAAAATTAAATGCTTTTAAGGGAAATTTTCAAAAAATAAAGGATTTTTCGAAAAATAACAAGCAAATATTTAAGACTTTTTTCACTAAAAGGAATTAATATACTTTTCAAAAAAAAAAAAAATAACTCAAAAAATAAAGGATTTCTTGGATTTATGAAAGCAAATAATAAACTCCTTTTTAAAAGAAATAAATGGATTTCTTCGTTTCAATAAAAATTGCTAAGGGAAAGATTCTAAAGAAGTAAACAAGAAAAAATTTGAATCTAGATAAAGAATGCAAAATGAATCTTTCTTTCACTTTCTTGAAAATTTTTAAAAAGATTTCTAGGTATGCACTTTTAAATAGTAAAAAAATTTTCAAATCTGTAAACTATGCAGAATTTAGTACTGTAAAAAATGTGCTATGGGCAGAAAGTACAGTAAAAAATATTTTTCAAAATCGGGATGGCCGAATGGAAAAATTCAGCCGCGCGGGTTTTGGTACGAACAGCCGCGATGGGCCGCGCGGGTTTTGGCCGCACAGTCGCGATGGACCGCGCGGGTTTTGGTCGCACAGTCGCGATGGACCGCGCGGGTTTTGGCCGCACAGTCGCGATGAGCCGCGCAGGTTTTGGCCGCACAGCCGCGATGAGCAGCGCGAAAAAATGCAGAAAAGTCGCGATGGACCGCGCGACTGTCTGTAAAAAATCCGCGATGGACCGCGCGGAAAAAGGCAGAAAAGTCGCGATGGACCGCGCGACTGTCTGTAAAAAATCCGCGAGGCGGAAGCCGTGCACGGAAACCGAGAAACGAACCCGAAAATTGAAAATTTCGGGCTGTTTATGGGGCCAAATCTCAGAACAGCAATGGATCTGCTGTCTAAAAGGGCAGATCTATGGATCTAAAGGTTAAAAACTCAAAATAAACTAAGATTTAAAGGCAAAATTAGAGATCTAAAGTTCAAACCAAAGCGGAGTCGCCAAAAACTGTTGGCCCGGTTTTGCAACCAGGCTTAGTGCTATGGGCACCTGCTAACTAGTAGCAGCAGTTTCAATAGAAATAAAAACAATAAACTAAATAAACAATACTATTCATGGATCTAAACAAGAATCTAAGCAAATAATTTAAATATTTCAAAATCAAGAACAAGAAACATAAGAAATAATTTTTTGTATTGAAAAATGGGGGGCAAGCAAGTGCTTGCGATATTACCTTCAATGGTGAAGGTTGATGTTGAGCAACTCCCAAGATGAGTAGCTCCAAACTCCAATAGGTCTCTTTCTCCAAGGTTGCTTCAATGGCTAAAAGTGCTCAGGGGAGATTTCAGCAGCATAAGGATGAGATAATGGAAGGATGTGAAATGAGGAGCCCCTACCACCTTTTTATAGGTTTTGGTGGTGAGGAATACCATTTGTGGTTTTGTGGAAACCAATGGTATTGACCAACATGGTTTAGGTAATTTTCCCTCCTTTTTCCTTTTTTGAATAAAAATAATATTTTAATTCCCTTTTTAATATTTTTGGGAATTTGGACCCTTTTTGAGGGTTTTTTATGATTTTCTTGGAAAAATAATCTTTTTTAATGGAAAAAGGGGTGTACTAAGATCTTTTGGTGACCTTTTGTTGGTTTCAGAGGCTCAGATGGTGGAAAAGTGGACAAATGGGTCATGTGAGTAAGGGAATGAGCTAGTGAGCACTTTTTAGGTGTTAACAGGCTTCCCTTCCCACCAGGATTTCTAAGACAAACCCTTAGATAGCAGCAAGTCTTTGAGGCATTTGAAAATTATGACAATCGTCCAAATTATGGGCCCTTTACCCATTCCCCAAGCCTTCCTTATAAAGGAAAATCTCATGCGACACATGTCGCTTCATGCATAATTACATATTTTTAATTAATTATTTAATTAAAACACTCACCCATCCAAGTGTCAGTTTCTCTGGGAAGTGCACCAACACCCCTAAGTTTGCTCTAGTTTGTCCCCCAGATATTTTAATTAACTCCTAGCTTTTAGTTGACTAGGTGTCTAATATTAGGATTCTATTTTGCTCCCAAATAATGATTTCTATTATTTTAAATGCTCAACAAAAATAACTATTCATGTGCAAATGCCTAAATTATTTTTATGCATTTGCTAAGTAATAATCTAGAGTTATTCTCATAAGTTTTTATGCAGTTAAATTTAACAATCAAACTCACTAGGATCACGGTGCCGCGCCGTTGGGCTCCTAGTTCCTTAATTTAATTTCTCTGACATGGCACCACTCCGTCGAGTCCAGTCATCCATAGTTTCCATTCCTCGGCAAGGCACCACATCGTTGGGTCCTTGCATTCACTGTTTCCGTTCTCGGCAGGGTACCGCACTGTCGGGCCCTTCTACCGTCATCCTTCCGTTTTGACTTGCGGGAACTTCATGTAGGGATTTCAGGAGCCGTTACCTTCCATCCTCCGTCTACACGCTATCTAGGGACTAATGGTGCTGAGGAGTGATTCCGTTCTCACTGCGCGCCCCTCAAATCGTACGTGACCAGCTCCGTCGTGGCCCACCTCGTACGCCCTCACGCTTTCCTCTTGAGCAAGCGGATCAGTGCTTATCTGCTCAAGCGTGGTATTCCGTCGGAATTCGACATCATCGTCGCTCTCCCTGTGTGTGATTTACCCGTACTCTACGACCCTTCATGTTCCTTTGTGTGTCCGTTGGTGAACCGTCTCACTTGTTTCTACACACACTTCTCACAACAATTTATTAGTAGAACTGTCCTCAATAATCATCATCTGATTTCTAAATCTAGTATTGTTAAACATTTATGATTTATTCAAACTTCTAATCTAATATACATTTCGTCGACAAATACATAATCACCGTATAGCTAGTCGTTAAGCATTATCCATATGTACAATTTTCATATCAAATTTAATCGTTAAACATAAAATCGTCCATTCACAATAACTACCCAAAAGCACATATATCAATCAATCGTTATCATAAATATACTCAAAATAAAATCATAGGGTTATTTTATTAATGTTTCAAATAGTCGGTGACTCAGTAGGTGCCCTCAATGTCTATAGTAGTCTAGGGGCACTACAAAAACTAGTACCTCATTATTCTAAATAGTTAAGGTACTGAGGCGGGCATTACAAGCCATGTTGTACTTCATATGAGATTGTCAGTTCACAGTCAGTTGTACTACAACAGTGTCCTTCGTCCGACAAGTCTATTGCCATTTCTTCTATCAAAGCACTTCACCTGTCTATCTTCAACAGCTTCATGCTTTAGGGGGCATTCTATTACACCCAAAATATATCCATCATGAGATTCAGTGTATACACCCCTACAGATATCTTGACTGAGTAATTAACCTGGGAGGATTTGTACCCAGTTGCACCAAGTTTTGAGAGGTCATTGCAGGTTGCACTCATGCAACATGCGGCGTCGTAGCTTGCTTCATTGCATGGTGCGACGAAGTCAGTTAGGGGGCAAAAATAGCTTCTTTGATGTTCTTCTCGAAACTTGCTGACTTGGGGCCTTATCTCTGACCTCTAGGGGAGTTGGTACTCAATTCCTAACACCTTGGGAGGATCACCTGTCTCTCTCCTACCTAGCCTATCCATACCCTATCCACTTAGTACTATATAAGAGAAGCTCTACCCTTCTCCAAAGGGATGAAGTCTATGGTGTCATTACAGAAATTTTGAGGTCAAAAAATGGCGTCAAAACAAATAAAATGTACTATAAAAAACAACCAATCACATTCTAGTAGATGACATCATCCCCCTTGGTGAGGTGGCATTGCATGAGTTAAGAATGCTTATTTGTCAAATTTTCTATGGTGGATGAAAACACATAGTTAACCAAGGTAGTGGTGTAAGTACTTTTAAGTCATAAAGTAAAGTACTCATAATTATAGTCTTTTCATAAAATAATATTATTGTCATTTTCAAGTAAAATATTCATAATGAATGTCTTTTCACACTTTCTCATAAAATAATATTATTGTCATTTTCAAGTGAAGTACTCTTAATTCATAAAGAAAGTTCTTTCACATTTTTTTATAAAATAATATATTATCATTTTTATGTTTTTAATTTTAAATTATATATTCACTCCATTCTATTTAATAACATAATGTCAAACTAATAAAGAATAATAATAGATTTAATAAATAATAATAATAATAATAATAATGCAATGTGGATTATAATAATATTATTAACATTTTACATGTAAATAAATTTTCAATTAAATTACATAATATTAAATTCATGAGAAAAATACTAAATATAAAAAGTCAACATAAAATTAAAAAAATAGCTCTTAAAAATATTTTTTATTATTTAATTTCATTTGCAAGTTCTAGACAAATAAATGCTAAAGTACAATAAATTTTTGGGAATTTACAATGAATTTTAGTCACATCAATGTAGACTTATTTTATTAATTTTATTTTTAGTGAATTTTGAAAAGCAACTCAACCATGGTTATTTATATTGTGCATAGAAAATAGTGTGGGAGGTGACTTGTCATATATACCTACCCGATAAAACCCCCAATTCATAATATTTTAATATATCTCATATTTTTGTAGTACATCTCTTAGGAGGCCATTTTTTTGACCTCAAAATCTCTCTAATGCTACATGCTGGTGAAATCACTCTTGAGAGATCCCTGCTCATCTTTGAGAGACTCAAGCTTCCTTAGGAGGAAATGGAAAATGGCTTTGTTGGAGAAGGGCTGCAGCGTCAATCCCCAATTGTAGTTCTATATCTTTGCTATGTCCTTCCCTATTTTTATAGTAATACAAATGCTTTCCACCAATATTGTTCATGTGTGTAATGATATTGAGTAGTTTACCTGCTTAATTGTTCACTTAGATCTCTTATTGTATAGATGCCATTTAATTGTTTCTCTTGTTTATTGTCTTGACAGGTCTTGCAGCTTGGATCTGACGACCGCGAGACGTGGAGCAGCATTCAAGAGAAATGATAGTGAAGTGAAAGGTAAGACATCTAGTACTCAATCCTTAAGTAGATCTAAAAAATTCATTTGTAGCCTGTTTTATTTGTTCTAGACTCGCATTGAGCTAGGGAGATCCGGCTCACATCCACTCGAGTGTATTTTCCGATAAACAACAGTCGAAGCAAATTATGTCACAGCTTGTTCGGCTAGTTGTGAGGAAGTATGGCTAAGGAAGCTACTGTCTAATTTGTTTGATCTCCAGTTGGATGCTACCTATATCTTCTGTGACAACCAGAGTTGTGTGAAGTTGTGTGAGAACCTGGTGTTCCATGATAGTTCAAAGAACATCAAGATCAAATATCACTATATCAGGGATATGGTGCAGAGAGGAGTAGTGAAGCTCCAGTATGTTGTGATGAATGAGTAGATTGCATATGTTTTTACCAAAGCACTAGCCAGAGTAAAGTTCGAGTACTTCAGAGAGAGGCTTGGTGTTCTTCAGATAGAAGATACTTTGAGGAGGAAGTGATGGGACACATTTGCAGGAGCCATTCCAAGCATGGTGGTAGGAGGATCCTTCCCATGGCTGTGGATGTAAGAGCTGTGTGATGAGCATCAGGACGATGCTTCGGATGTTTCTATGATGATCAGGTTGATCATGTGTGATGAGCATCGAGATGATACTTTAGATGATATGCATCAGGACGATGCTATGATGATGATCAAGATGATCATGTGCATTAGGATGATGCACTGTATGATGATGATCAGTATGATCATGAGCATCAAGCTGCTGGTCTGTGCGAGGATGATCAGGTTGATCATGAGGATCAGGAGGATACTCCGTGGCCGTGGACAGGTTGTGCGATAATCATATAATATTTCCCTGGGATATTTGCAGATACTCTTGCGAGGTTTTGCCTATGGAATATAATAGCTCCTTGGGAGATCTGAAAATTCTCTTTTGAGGTTTTGCTTGGAAGGACATATAATATTTCCCTCGGAGATTTGTAGATACTCTTGCAAGGTTTTGAATATCGCATATAATAGTTACCTGGGAGATCTGAAAAATGCTCTTTCGAGGTTTTTTCCGTGGCATGTAATAGTTCCCTAGGAGATCCTATGTGTTGAGAAGTAAGCTCGTAATCAGTCTTGGGATTCTCTTTCGAGGTTGTGCCAGACGACATGTAATCAGTCTTGGAGATCTGATAGGTTGTGCTAGGCACATAAAAGTCCTGGGATGCTCTTTAGAGATCTTTCCGGTCATGCTAGGCACATAAACATTCCTGGGATGCTCTTTTAAGGTTTCGTGCTGATCACATGTAATATTTTCGTAGGAGATCTGATAGGTTGAGCAGTAAGCCCATAATCAATCCTGGGATTCTCTTTTGAGGTATTGTTGACGCACGTAATCAGCCCTGAGGATAACACAGGATGGCCAGCTCACAGAGATGATGAAGACCTACATGAGAATAGGCCTACATCCAGCATGAAAAAGGGCTAGCTCTGTAGAACTTCCTATGACGAGAAGAATCAAGAGATAGCACTAGTGATCGAGATGAAGAGTATAGCAGCAGTGACGATGATGCTCTAGTGATCCAGTGACGATGATCCATCTCCGGTATTGAAGACTTGTGACTATATGTATTGATGACTTGTGTCAAGAGAATACATTCCTAGTTAAGAGGGAGTGTTGATGTATTTGTAACTTTGGAAGATTTTCATTTGCATATTGTATGTATTACATTTGCACTTTATTGTATCCCCAACAGAGATGTATTATTCTTCCGATTGGAAGTGTCATCATTGGTATTTGCAAGTGTCGTAAGTATTATTGTAAGTGTCGCAACTTACATATGATGGGTTATTAGACCACCTTAGAGGGTTCAACCCAGTGTGGCTTAAAGGGTTATTAGACCACCCTAGTGGGGTCGGCCTAGTGACATGTGGATGGGTTATTAGGATTCCTTAGGAAGTAGGCCCAGTTAGAGTAAAGGGCAAGTCACAGTAAAGTATAAATAGAGAGTGTGACTCTCTCATCTATTCATTCATTCACTCACTCACTTCACATTAGTGAGAGAGAGGAGGAGTGCACACAAGTGGAGGAGGAGAAGATGCTAGGAGACTATCTCTTATCTTGGAGTTTGATCTTTGTGATCTTTGTATTGGTGCTCATTCTATCTCTGAGGAAGTTTTGGGGTTTTTCACCTTCTTGATTTTCCTCGGTGAAATGATTTGTGTCTCTTATCTCTTGTGTTTGTTATGATGTATATGTTGTTCTCTTAGTTAAGATCCTAGATCATATTCAATTAAATGATGAAAAACTAACAAGGACAGTTAAAGATTGAAAAGTAGAAATAAAAACTATTAAGGATGAAAATGAACGAATCCTAAATAAAGTTCTGTTGAATAAATTTCATAATAATGATAAGGATAAAAGAACAAAAAATAATTCAGAATCTGGAACCATGTCTTACCAACGTGAGGATAAAAAGTTAAAATTGACTAATTATGACAGCAACTCTTCTCCTGAATTTTATGAAACAACACAGAGGAAAAAGCACAAGTATTCGAGTAATAGTAGTGAAAGTGAATGCTACACTAAAAAGAAGTATAAGCCATACGAAGAAATTTATGGTGAGTTTAAAAAGATCAAACCACCAACTTTTAATGGAGAAACAAAAAAGAGTGAGGTAGCGAAAGCATGGCTGTCTGGTATGAATAAGTACTTCCAAATTTACAACTACTCAAGTCATTTAAAAACTAAAATGTCAATCTATAATATGACTGGAAAAGTAGACATCTTGTGGCAAGATCTGAAACGAGTAAAAGGTTTAAAAGAGAAAAGTGTAAACTTGAGTAATTTTAAGAAATATTTTAAAAGAATGTTTCTGTCAGAACGGTATTATGAGGAACGAGCTAAACAGTTTTATGATTTAAAGTTAGGTTCCATGGATATGAGGGAATTGAGAAGTAAGTTTTTAAATTTATTAAGGTATGTGCCTTATATCATTGAAGAAAGTCCTAAGGTACAAGGGTAAAACGGTGAAGGTGGGTAACACTTTCGTGAGAAACGAGTGCAAAATCGTCTTAGCGGAAGTTATTCGGCCGAATAATAAATATTATTCGACCGAATAATAAATATTATTCGGCCGAATAATGTAAAGGTTATTCGGCCGAATAACCACAAACAGTTCTCCGTCCAGCCTAACGGCCGTCCTTGGAATGTGTGCAAACACTTGCCGGACGGAAAAAAAAAAATTTCGGGCAATAGTTTCTTCGGCCGAACAATTGTTCGGCCGAACAATTGTTCAGCCGAACAATTATTCGGCCGAACAATGTTTCGGCCGAACAATCATTCGGGCCGAACAATTATTCGGCCGAATAATTGTTCGGCCGAATTATTTTTCTGCGTAAAAACACAGCATCGGCTGCCATTTGGCATTCTTTGCTGGAAATTTCTGGACCCCGCAATGGGCCCGCAGTAGCGTTGTTGCCACCCTGCCGCTATTGCACGACCCGCCTGCTGACGCTCCACGAACTGCTTCTCTTACCTCCGCCACCCTGCTGGTTCTCCACGACCCGCTGCTGCCCCGCGACCTGCTGCTGCTCTTCGGCTTTACGTTGGGTAGTTCGTCGGCTTCTCTTCTGTTTCTTGGTGTTTCTTGTTGGATCTTGCTCGTCGGCCATTACGTTTTGGGTGGCAGGTGCGTTCGTTGTTGTTGCTGCGTGGATGCTTTTGCGGTTTTGGGTGCAGGCTTGAAGGGTTGTCATTGAAAGGTGCGTTTTTCCTTCTCTTGTGATGTTTTGATTCTGTCTGTGTATATTATAATTCTTAGTTGATGACTTTATCTGTTGTTTGGTAAAGGAATCAGTCGTTTCTGGAGCGTTGGTGGATCGAACAGTCGCGGCGTGGCAGGTGCGTTCGTTGTTGTTGCTGCGTGGATGCTTTTGCGGTTTTGTGTGCAGGCTTGAAGGCTTGTCATTGAAAGGTGCGTTTTTCCTTCTCTTGTGATGTTTTGATTGTGTCTGTGTATATTATAATTCTTAGTTGATGACTTTATCTGTTGTTTGGTGAAGGAATCAGTCGTTTCTGGAGCGTTGGTGGATCGAACAGTCGCGGCGTCGTGGATCGGAGATTTCTTAACCGCTCGTGTGGATACAGGTATGTATCGGTTAGCAAGTAGTTTTAATTTTTTTATATTAATGTTTGATTTTAGTGATGTTTGTAAGTGCATGAGCAGAGTCCATGAGTTTTGCTCATGGACTCCGCTCATGAGCAGAGTCCATGAGCTCTGCTCATGAGCAGAGTACATGAGCTCTGCTCATGAGCAGAGTACATGAGCTCTGCTCATGAACTCTGCTCTTGAGCAGAGTACATGAGCTCTGCTCATGAACTCTGCTCATGAGCAGAGTACATGAGCTCTTCTCATGAACTCTGCTCATGAGCAGAGTCCATGAGCTCTGCTCATGAACAGAATTCAAGGAGCTCTATAATAGATATATTTATCTTAAGTATAGCTAGGTCCACTATTTGACGAATTATTAGTAGAGTTGTTTTGTTTAAATGTTTTGTCTTCAACATTCAATATGGTGTATAGATAGAAACATGTTTTACTCGCCGAGAGATAATGTAATGGGGTAGAGCAGAGTTCATGAACTCTGCTCATGAACTCTGTTTATGAGTAGAGTTCATGAACTCTGCTCATGAACTCTGTTCATGAACAGAATTCAAGGAGCTCTATAATAGATATATTTACCCTAAGCATAGCTAGGTCCACTATTTTAGGAATTATTAATAGAGTTGTTTTGCTTAAAAGTTTTATGTCTTCAACGTTTAATTTGGTGTATAGATAGAAACATGTTTTATTTGCCGAGAGATAATGTAATGGGGTAGATCAGAGTTCATGAACTCTGCTCATGAACTCTGTTCATGGGCAGAGTTCATGAACTCAGCTCATGAACTCTGTTCATGGGCAGAGTTCATGAACTCTGCTCATGAACAGAACTCTGCTGATGAACAGAACTCTGTTCATGTTATGCTCTTTTTTATATATAAAAATGGTAAAAGCAAGTATAAAGCAAGTAAGGCTTTGAAATGTTTAAAATGAAAAGCAAACAACATAATGTGTATTTGTCTTATTTTTATGAAATGCAACCCCATGGCTTCTTTATATAAATGGATATTTAAACCCCGAACCTGAATGAGTTTCATATTAAGTTTCCCTAATTTTTAATGAAAGGATAATAAAGGGTATACTACAGAACTTTATAAATGATTAACCGGTGGTTTTACTATGTTAAGTGAGGTACAAGAATGTTATATGAGTTCATGAACTCTGTTCATGAACAGAACATGTTTATGAACAGAACCTTTTCATGAACAGAGTTAATGTAGAAAGTTACTTAAAAATTTGATGTTATTAGGTATTTTTTTTATAAAAGTGAAGGAATGTTTGTTTATTGAGATATAGAATGAAAACATAAGTGATCATTGAAAAATTTGGAAGGTTATTGTACTATTACAATTAAATGATTATAAGATGATTATTGATGTTATGTTTATGCTGCAATAGTGTTCTTAGAGCTAGAAGAGGAACTTACGAAAGAAAATAAGTTATAATATTTTAGGTGGCTCTACATTTTGTATGCAGATCTTTAAGAGATATGTTTTTAAGTTTGTAGAATGAACATGTGCAATTTCAATGTGTGTAAGTTGTTTTATCATAAGTATAAATTAGAAATCTCTTAATAAGTGTATATATATGTTATACTATTTTAGCCAGCTCTACATTTTGTATGCAGATCTTTAATAGATGTTTTTAAGTTTGTAGAGTTCACATGTACAACTTTGATGTGTGTAAATTGTATTATTATAAATATGAGCTAGAATTCTTTTAATAAGAATATATATATATGTTTGGTGAGATGTTTGTTCATTGAAATATATAATTCAACCATATTTGTTGGATTAAAAGTTTTTAAGGTTACCATACTACTTCAATTAATCATGTTATGACTTATATTTGATAATGAAATGATTATTAGATATATATTTATGTTGCAATATTAGTGGTGGTAAGGAATTTTAGTTAATTAATTAGAGTTAGGAGGGGAACTTACATTTTGTTGTAGTTTTTTATCAAATATTGGCTTGATGTTTGTAGAATAGTCATGTACAATTTCAATATGTTAATGTTTGTGTAAATTTAGAAGTTATATCAAATGGAAAGAGAGTCTTCGAAGGGAAAGCGTAGGAGGTCATCACAATCCTCAGGAATTGGTGTTCCAGTTGGTAGTCGAAGGTTGTCGAATTCACCGAGAGGTTCAAGTTTATTGCATGGGTCCCAGTCATTTGATCATCAACGAGTTCGAAGGGGTACAAATGATTCTCCTTCATCTTCTGTGGGAGAGCGTCGATCTCAACCTTCTGTTGGTATGAACATTAATGTTTAATAACGTATAAATTGTATTTTTTTGTGTTTTGAATTTATGGACAAGGTTAATTCTTGACTATGGCTATATTTGAAGCAGAGCGACGTTCAGAAGATGTGCGTAATTCGATGGAGCGAGGGGAAGATCAAGATAGGATTGTAGATGATGGAATAGGTGTGGGTGGAGAGCAAGGTCCTGAAGATCCTCCTAGAGCTAGGACGACATATGTTCCACTAGCTGAGGGGTGTACACCCATATCAACTTATCCATCTGATTTACCTGATGAGCTTCCATGGCAAGGTGTTGTGCAACAAACTATTCTTGAAAGTTGTAGATCCCACTATGACAGGTTGAACAATGATCTTTGTTCTTTGGATCTCCCTCCAGAGAGCCGACAAAGTCTAGAGATTGTTTTGGCGTCTTTGCAAAAGTTCATTGATGCATATGAGGAACTTGGACCAACTACAAATGGTTTTGTTCATTTGATGCGGATGCGAAGGGACCAAGTTATGGGTCCAGACAACTGGGAGGTTGTGAAGGAGAGAGTCACTAGAGAACAAGCCAATTCAATGTTCAATTTCAAGGAAGGCCTTAAGCGAAAAATGTTGAAAGTGCAATATTTCAAGCATCCTCAAATTGCACATTTAATATATGATCGATTTCTTGCAGCTTATGGTCGATTGCCTTGGAACGATGAGGTTCCTAATTATTTTGCAAGATTTTTTTATGTGGAGTTTTTTTTAGGTATGAAGCCTAACTATACTGATGTTCCTTCTGACTTTTATGGAGTTGGAAAGGGTAGAATATATAATCGAAAAGGTGCTCTCAGAGACCCTACCACTATACAACCTCCACCTGAGATACCTCGTCCACCAAGGGTTGTGGCTTTAAGATCAGAGATGGAGACAACATCTCAACTAGGGACAATTGGAAGGGAATCGGTAGGTGATGGTTTAGCTTCAACTCTTGCTGGAGTAGAAGTTGGTTTGGGGCGAGAGAGGGCTCGTGCTATTGTTCGTCAAAGTTTTGTTTACAAGACTAATGACGAGGTAGATGCATTGAGCATGGATGATCTCAGGGCTTATGCTAAGTCTTGTCGAGATATTGCTTCAGATGTGTTATCCAATGACACATCGAGCATGGGAGAGGTTTGTTGATTATGCTATGACAATCTATTTGATTTTTTATTAATCATTTTGAATTGAATTTTTTGTTACATGGGAATAAATATATTAAGCAAATGTATTTTGTTTGCAGTTTTCAAGAATGTTAAATGCACATAATTTTCGAGTCTCCAGTAGTCAAAACCAAGAGCATCTTAGTCAAAATGAAGAGCGCTTAGGAGAGGTATTTTAATTATAATATTTATGATTGAACTTGATATTTTTTTTTTTTATTTGAATTTTAATAAATATCAATGTATCTTATTGTTAATTTGACTTATTTATGCAGGTTTCTTTAGATTCCAACTTTTTAGATGGTTTACCATCTCTTGTGAGCTAATGATTTTAATTTTTTTTGTTTTGGTTTTAAGTTAATTGCTTAATTTATTATTTGTATCTACTATGTTTTATTTATTAACAAAATTTAAATTTTAGGGAAGAGACCATTTGGAGATTGGGGGCGAAGATGTGGGGTCTTTAATGAATGCAGATATTGGCACCGAGGTAATTTTGTTGAACTAGAAATGATCTATGATAAAAGTTTAATGTTTTATATTTTTTTGATTTATTTGAAAATTGTTTTTGTACATGTGGCAGCTTGGTTCTTTGAGATCCTTTGGAGCCAAAGGAAAGGCTCTAGGAGAAAAAAGTGGTGGACATGCATTCAAAGAATTTGATGTACGATTTTTTTAATAATTGAATTTTTTTGTAGATGAGTTTAATATCTTAATATCTTGAATTTAGTTTAAAATTGTTTAAATAATTTATGACCTAAATTTATAATTTGTTTTTTTGTGTATTGTAGGTTGAGTTGAGTCCCAGGGAAGGTCCTAGTGGAAAATAGTGGAAAGATATTGGTCTAGATGGATAGTGGTTCAGACTTTATTGTTTTTGTTGATATATATATATTGTAGTTGTTTTGAACATGGAGGGTATTTATTTTTTGATTATATATATATGTACATTGAATTCACAAGTTCATCAATTTTTTTTTGGATTATATACATGAGTACATGTCCATTATTTCTCATTTGGTAAATGTTTAGAATATGTTTTGCATGAATGTTTAAAGTGTTTTGATAATATTTATAATATGTTTCGCATGAATGTTTAAAATGTTTTTATAGGTGCAATCCAAGGTTAGGAAATGTTGAATGATGAGAATGAATGTTATGAAGTTAGAAAATGTTGAATGATGAGAATGAATGTTGAATGTTTCGAATGTTATGGAAGAATGAATATTGAGAAAGAATGAATGGGAAGTGTTAGGAATGTCTAAAATGTTATTCCAAGTTGGGAAATGTTCAATGTTGAGAATGAATGTTATGGTAAGAATCAATGTTGGGAAAAATGAATGGGAGGTGTTAGAGAAAAAGGAATGTTGGAAAAGAATGAATGGGAGGTGTTATGGAAGAAGGAATGTTTTCAATTTGTTATGTTGAGAATAAGTGTTATTATAATATGTTGTTTTGCATGAATGTTTAAAATGTCTTGATAGGTGCAACCCAAGGGTAGGAAATGTTGAATGAATGGGAGGTGTTGGAAATGTTTAAAATGATAATCTAAGTTAGGAAATATTCAATGTTGAAAATGAATGTTATGGTAAGAATTAATGTTGGGCAGAAGTTTATGAATGTTAAAATTTTTGATAGAAATATGGATGAATTAGGAAGTTTAAAAGCAAATATATGTTAAGTTCAAATTCTGATATAATGGATTTTTAATTAATTTAATTTTTATTTTCAATGTTCAGGTACATTTGATGAGGCTGAAATCATGGCAAATGGGGGTAACGGTTTTTTTGTTTTTTAATCATAAGCGAAGATTCCAGGATTGTGAAGTTTGTGCTAAATTAGAGCAATGATTTTATACAACAATTTGATGAATTTTCATTGATTTGTTGTAAATAATCATTTCTCTAATTTAGCATAAGCTTCACAATCCTGGAATCCTTGCTTGTGATTAAAAATCAAATGATCGTTATCTCCATTTGCCATCATTTCAGTTATGTGAATTTGCACAAGCGATATTTTAAATTAAAGATTTGGGACGGAGAACTTGGTGACAATTTTAAGACATCTATTTAAGATCATATTACGGTGAAGTATGTATTAAAGAAACATGTTCGATGGATTAAAATACTACAAAATTTAATAGGTTTTTTTTGTGATTTTTCGTTAGTATCAATCAACCAAAAGTAAAAATTCGGGGCGGAGTGGGGATAGCCACATCCGTTATCTCATCCCTTAGTGGTCTAATAGACATATGGGGACCCGAATAAAGTACTTTTGAATTTTCAAATTATATTGAATTCATTTTTAAGCATGTTAAAGTACAACCATTTAAGCTTTTATGTTAGTTGTCATTCAAGAAAATATTCATAAAATCTCAATGAAAAAATATACTGTGCACAACAATTTTGATAATTGGAAAAAAAATATATTGCACACAACAATTGACATGGACAAAAATATAGATCAATTTATTTTTGATATGTAGTTAAAAACATCGCAATGGAATACCATCTTCAACTATCCGTTCATGGTCACATATGGATAGTTTCCATTTTTTGGTTTTTAACTGTTTTTTTGATGGAACTTGTATCAATTTTATTCGAGATGCACATACTAAATGACTATATTGACAACATATAACATCAAGCTCATAATCTTGAAAGTAGACATAATTTTTAGTCATATGCGTCTGCTGAAAAAAGTAGCCTTTTAAAATGATGGATCCTCTTTCGTATGTAAATCCATTTTCATTGTAGTCCTCCAATAACTTCATTTTTCCTTCAGTGCATCGCATCAAATAATATTTGACATTTTCGTTGTTGTCTACAGGTGCAATCACAGCGAAAACATCTCCTGTGCAAGTTATGATTGCTGTTAGCGTATTTAAATGAATTAAATTGACTACTTATGGTGATGGATTAGAATGAAAAATTGATTAAAAAGTCAAAAACAAGTTTATTACCTTCTCTTACGAGATCTGAAATTCTATCGCCATCAGACGATATTGCTATTTCTTCTGATTCTAATTCTTCAACACTTGCCAGAGGCATTTTTCCTTTTGGATTAATCTCTGTGTGTCTCCAAGCTTTTACGTAGTTGTTTGTTATGTTTTCACAAACTTCTATAGACTCGACATTTTCAATGCAAATATGACAAAAGCATGATTGCTTTCTACTGTCAAATGCAAACACGTTGTGAAATGATTTTGTTTGAATAGAGTGAAGATCTCTAGTTCCATGTATGGTGCTAGCGTCATATGGTATTGATCTATTTATATCTTGGACCCCAACAAGCCAAAAAAACCTACACAATAAATAGTGTACATGTGTACTTAAATGTTAGTATATACATTTTTTAAAATTTTAAGAAATAATATAAATTAAAAAAATAGTGGACATACCTGCGCACGTCTTTTGATTGTTGATTATAATCATGGCTTAGATTTAATTGACACCATTGGAAAACCTCTGCAGCTGAATGAAACCGTGCTGAAGAATAGTTCATTTGCCATCTTCGAAGTGGTCTTTTCACGCATGCTCCTGCACCATCATGCTCACCTTTTCCATGCCCAGTTTCAAAGAAATTCCAGCGATGTTTAATGTTCAGCGCTTTATGAAGTCGACATAACCAAAAAAATGATCGTGAAGATTTAAATTGACCCGCACATCCATCAGACCATATCCAATGCTCATTGAATTTGACTTCGCATTTTTTTAGTGAGTCATAGAAAATATTTTCTATACAATGTTGGACAAAATGTGTGTCGTGTGTACGATCATCGCTGATATAGAAGTGATATTCTTTAATCATATCTCGATTGTCACATGTGCTTTCAATGCCATCGACATCCTGTTGAGAATGTCTATATACAACATGGACAAATATCGAAACTTGGTCAGAATGATAGTATTCACTCTGTATTTCATTTTGTGCAGCAAATGTATAGTTTTCAGCAAAATCAACCACCGACAAAATTGTTCCGGGTGGAAAAATTTCACGAGACTGTTTGAATTGAAGATCTTGCCATCATGCTCTATGTGAATGCTGGGTGTATTTATAAATTTCGCTTTCAAATTTTTTGAGAAAATCTGTGACGCATATCTTGTCTTCTAGCAAATCAATTCTTTTGGAATGTGAATCACTAGAACTTGTATTATAGTTGATGTATTCGTATCTCTTCCAATCAACATTTACATTTGACAACGATTGATCATTATCGATAGGGTATTTATTGTGGAATAACACCAAATTTCCACAATGAAGACAATGTTTTCCATTGACACATTTCTTTGAATAAAATACTTCATCGTGATTTCTCTCACATAAAATTTGAGATATGAATTCACGTATCGTCGGCGGAGGTGGTGAATTTGTCCAAAACATTTTACCAAATTCAATAAACGTGTCATAATATAACTGAAATTGCACATGATAACGGCAACAACATGTATCGTGTATAGTTATAGGTCGAACATACCATGGTTTTTGTTGCACAAATGTAGTGATTGATATATTAATTCCACGATGATCTTCCTTGAATTTATTGAACAATTGTACTTGTGTCATGTCCATTATATGTTTTGGTTGGCTTTCATATACATTTCGTGATATTCTTTTGCGTATCACATCTCTTGCATTTGGTGAAACTCGAGCATGTTCCAACCAATATTCTCGTACAATATCTTTAACCCCTGCTCCTAATCTATCTTTGTAAGGTTGTCTACAAATAATTGCCCAACAAGCAAGTTCATTATTTTCATCTATTTGCATTCTGAATTTTCTATGTTTGTATAATGTTTTTCTTGATGTTCCAACTGCTTTTGCTAGTTCTGTTGTCAAACGCTTTTGTTTAGTACTAGCTGAAAGAATTGCTGTATGAATTGCTTTACGTGCAGCACTGATATCTTTCTTCCTGGATTTTCCAAATTTTTTTATTGCATCGCCTATATTTTCCATCACATTTTGTTTCAATTTCGACTCTTTTGTTACTTTGTGAATACCCAATAACGATGTAGCACCTTCTAATTTCTTGGACACTAATAAACATCTCAAAATTTGTGCTTGTCCTGCTATTGAGTAATCCTTGAGAACTTCATCATAAAATTTTGTAGCACGATATCGTGCAACATGTATTGGTAGTTTTTCTCCATATTTGTCGCAATCAATGTCTTCTAACATTTCATCATCAATAGTAAAAGTACCTATACATCAAGTTAAATTTAATTTAACATATATCAAAAAATAAAATTCATTATAAAAAAATGAATTTGGAAAATATATGATATATACATACCAGGTTCAATTTCTCGATTTTGAACTTAATCTTCAATATTGATTTCATCGACATTAGCATGTAAATCACTATTTACATCTTCTACAATGTTCTTTTCAACTTCAATTTGTTCTTCTTGTACTCTATTTTCAATTTCCATTTCTTCAACATTGTCATGTAAATCTGTATTTATATCTTCAATAGTTCTCTCTTCCGTTTCAGCAACCCTTTGTTTTTTTGCAATATATTTGAGTTTTTGTTTCTCTCTATTATCATCATCATCACGTTTACGATCAGCTTTTCTTTGACGTTTTCTCTTATTGCCCATGGTTGTTTAATCTATAGACGATAAATTAAAGAATCATGTTACTTTATAGTAAAAACAAATAAATTAAGATTTAAAAACATTTACGGAATTTATAAAAACATGAACTGAAATTTACTTTACCTTTTAAAAATTTTGTAAGAGTCTTTTGAAGAAGATTTCTTTGGAATTAACTTTCCTTTGAAAAAATTCTCTGAACAAAAATCTTCTTTGGAAAATAATAAGAACACCTTGTGCCAAGGAAGAAAATAAAACACCTTGTAAATAAATCTTTGTTGTAAAATTCATTCCAAAAATACTTTTTTGAAAAAATATCTACGAAAAAAACCACTAAAAAAAAATACTTTCAATAAAAACTTATTTATAAATATATCTGGGAAAAAATCATTGTAAAGAAACAACTCTTTGAAAAAAACCCAATTTCAAAGAAATAAGAAGTACAAAATTACCTTGTAAAAAATCCTTTGCAAAATAAGATAACTATTTGAAAAAACTCCTTTCAAATAAATAAGAAGTGCAAAACTACTTTGGAAAAAAATCATTTGCAAAATACCTTAGCAAAACAACTATTTGAAAAAACCTCTTTCAATTATATAAAAAGTGCAAAGCTACTTTGAAAAAAAAACATCCTTGCAAAGAACCTCCTTGCAAACATGTCTAAGAAAAGAAATATTTTGAAAAAACTCCTTGCAAATATCCCTTAAAAAAAACACTTTCAATGTGTCTTTTGGAAAAAAGAAGAAGAAACATACTTTGTAAAAATCTCTTTTTCAAAAAAATGTTTTCTTTGCAAATATACAATAAGAAAATAAATATTTGGAAAAAACTTCTTGCAAATATGCCTTAGAAATTTTTTTTCTTCAATGTGCCTTTGGAAAAAAGAAGAAACATACCTTGTAAAAACCTCCTTTTGCAAAAAATGTCTTGTTTGTAAAAATGCAATAAAAAAGAGATATGTTGGAAAAACTCCTTCAATGTGCCTTTTGTAAAAAAGAAGAAGAAACATAGCTTGTAAAAACCTCCTTTTGCAAAAAATGTCTTCTTTGTAAAAATGCAATAAGAAAAGAGATAGTTTGGAAAAACTCCTTGCAAATATGCCTTAGAAAAAAAAACTCCTTCAATGTGCCTTTTGTAAAGAAGAAGAAGAAACATAGCTTGTAAAAACCTCATTTTGCAAAAAATGTCTTCTTTGTAAAAATGCAATAAGAAAAGAGATAGTTTGGAAAAACTCCTTGTAAATATGCCTTAGAAAAAAAAACTCCTTCAATGTGCCTTTTGTAAAGAAGAAGAAGAAACATACCTTGTAAAAACCTCATTTTGCAAAAATTATCTCCTCCTTCCGAAATTAGTTTGACAAAAAAATGCGAAGTTCAAACATGCGAAAATAATGAATTAACTTTATGTTTATTTATATGAGTATAAATTTTTTTTTTTTTTTTTCGGCCGACGTAATTTTTTTCCCGTTTAGTTATTCGGTCGAATAACCTTCGCCATAAGTTACGGCGCCGTTACGGAAAACAGTTATTCGGCCGAATAATTATTCGGCCGAATAATTATTTCGGCCGAATAATTATTTCGGCCGAATAATCTCTGAAACATGACCGATTCAGATCTCTGCAAAATTTTCAGGTTTCTCCATTTTCGGAAGGAGAAAACCA
The DNA here is from genome assembly GCA_027924585.1 of Larix kaempferi. Taxonomy (NCBI): domain Eukaryota; kingdom Viridiplantae; phylum Streptophyta; class Pinopsida; order Pinales; family Pinaceae; genus Larix; species Larix kaempferi. Next base: position 656,067 of record BSBM01000337.1, on the reverse strand, counting down.
CCTCTTACACAACAAAACGAATGTCGGACTTCATACCAGTATATTCATCATTGAATCTACTTTACGAGGGTATAAATTTTGTTGTATATAGATAAGAACTGATATTTTTTAAGTTTTATATTTGTAACCTGTGTCGAGTTATGATTCAGCTCTTCAAAAAACAGCGAAAAGAAAAATCCATAACTTTGAAAATACAACACCAAAAAAATCGAAGAAAATGTGGGACTCTTCATTGATGTGTCTACTTCAAAAGGGTGGTCGTAGATTTTTTGATTTTATAGCGGATTGAGAGAAAAGTGGTGCAACAAAAAGGTTGTTGAAAATCAACTGAGTTTCCCCATGGATCGACTTTAAAAAAATATAATAATTAGTATAGAGGTCCATTGGATGCAAACTTATAGTCAGGCACTAGTACATTGTGTGTAGATTGTCGTAGCATTTTCAGTTTTAGCAAAACACAAGTCTAACAACGATTTTAGTGGTGCAACAAATCATAACTCTTTTGTAGTCTTTTCATTTTATAAGAACACACTGTCAAACATTTGCGAAATCGACATATCAAATCTTAATAAAAAAAATTGAAAAAATTATGAGTAGAAAGCTAACATAATTCTACAAAAGTTTTCTTTTTACGGCAAAGTGAAATTTTAAATAAAAATATCACTTTTGTTCGCCCGAAGTTGGAAGACATGAAAAAAACATAATTATTTTCACGCGAGACCCCCCAAAATAGACACCCATCTTCATTTTTTCACCCACAGAGATTTCTGAGCTATTGCCCCTCTCTTATAAAGGACAGAATTGAGTATGATGGTCCTAGAACTCTTGAAGAGGCCATGAGAAAAGAAAATATTTGTTATGTACAGAACAAGAAAAGGGAAGGAATACCAAGCTCGAAAGTAAATAAGCTTAATAATTTTGAACAAACACTAGTACAAAATGAGGAATTAATGACTAAAAAAATGACTAAAATTCGACTATAAACGACTATTTTTGAGTCGGTGACTAATAGTAGCCGATTTCCACTATCTTATAGCTAGTCATATTTCACTAGTCATTAATTGGTTGACTTATTAGTCATTGATTTAGTCATTGATAGTCACTGATTTAGTCATTGATTTAGTCATTGATAGTCACTGATTTAGCCATTGATAGTCACTGATTTAGTCATTGATTGCCACAATTAATGACCAAATATAGAACTAAATAAACTACTAGATGATAACATATTAATAATTAAGCTAAATACGACTAAACATTAGTCACACTATAAGATACTGGAAATTAGCTACTAATAGTGTATATATACGAATTTAGTTGTTTTCTTAGTCACTAATTTATGATAGGGTATGGAAGAATCGAACCACCAATCTCCTGCCTATGATTGGGCAGGTGCTCTACCGTTGAGGTAGCACCCTTTAAGAAGTTGTTATTGCTTAACAATGATGATATTCAAACAAATTTTGCATCATTCAAGCATACAAAATAATGATTACCAAGTTACCAAGTTACTATTCAAACAACTTACATCATTGTGTTTTCCTCATGTCTCCTTGGCCATATTTTTTGCATATTCAGGATCATCACACACAAAAATGTTATTGAATAATGTTCCTGATTTAACCTGTAATTGCAACCAAGGAACATGTATTATATGAAAATAGTTTATGTAAATGACTGAACATAGGGAAAACTGATCTAACATTACATGAATATAAGTAGAATAAATATGAAAGATTTAACTACAAGCTTATTGAGCAGAAAAATAACAACAATAATCACATCTAGATTTTAAATGACACTTTCTCACCTCAATTAAGAAAATTAACAAAAATAAGGGTAGATCTTGTATTTCATCTTTGTGCTGGGAGTCAGACCAGCTCTCTTTCTTCTGTGTCATTGTTCTTTTGGATTGCCTTCACCTTCAGGTATGTACTCTTTTGTAGAGAGTTTATCCATTATCGTTCCACCCATATTTTTGTTAGGATATCATGCTATTTATTTACCTTATTTCTTTGTTAGGGAGGAGATGTCCTAAGAACGTTTTATGTTTATGTTCTTATTTTCTACATATTAGTTTTAATGACAATTGAATATTTACAAAATCCCATGTGTAGATGGCATATTCAAGTGTACGCAAAGATACAAAAAAAACAGTCCATAGGTTTTATGGACCCTATCCGCTTCGATCAATTATTTTGTACAATGAGAGAAATGCTCTACAATAACTAGCAATGCATGTGATATGTATTAGTGCTTGAGATATTTATTATTGCTTGAGGTGAAGCATGACGACCTTATCCCTTGGAGTGAAGTGATGTTTCCATTGCCTGCAATTCATTGACAATTTCGATGAAAGAAGGCCTTGAAATGTGGTTAGTTGACCAACACCTCTCCATTATAAGTGACCACCATGAAGGATCGATCACACCGGCTAGGCATAGGTGGTCTCAATGTATTGCTTGCTATACCTCCTAAGAATTGCCCCAAAAACCTCATAGATGGGAATATTGTAAAATGAATTATATAAAAATGTAGATGCTTCATAAAATTGAAAGGTCGTAAAAGAATTTCTATATAATGAACAATGTTCACATCATCAATCCCCCATTTACCACTTTTAAAATGATATCTCAAAATTTGAAAAAACAAAACTCCTAGTTACATACCAATAATTGCTCCATAATGCATATTGGCATAAGGTTCGTTGCTAGTTAGAAGCTGCCACATTACTATGCCAAAGGAAAACACATCAACTTGAAGCCAAATTTAAAGGAGTTTCAAAAGCAATGTCAAATTTACTTAATAAATAGGGCCATAAACTATTACCTTTCACCTACTGAGATAGTTAATAGAAAAAATGAAATAAAAACCTATATATGAATAACACATTTTTTCACCTTTTCAAAAACGTTGTTACTGCTGCCATTTAAAATCTCTAGAGCCATCCATGGGAGGGTTGCTCGAGCACCACCAAAAACTAATTTCTGATGTTTGATTTTAAATGAGCCAAAATCTCCAGCCTGAAGAAGTAAAGGCAAAGGTAACAGTTAGTTGTTTTCCATTTTCAACTATTCACTCTATTTGTACATTTTAACTTTTAAGGCATTTCACATGTCCATGTCTTGAAACCCCTAGATATTAATTAATAAGGGACCCTCTTACTAATTCATAAACCTCCACTTTTATCATTATTTTGGCCCTTCCTCTGCTATACAATGTTTGAAGGAAAGCAAAGAATTACTTTCTTAGTTTTGATAACATAAAATAAATAAATCAAATCAAAAAATACTTGTGTAGATCCCTCATGCTTTTATGGTCAATTCATATAAAATTGTAGTCTTTTCACTACTAATGTGTACTGATATATGCTATATATATTTGAACCCATGCTCCAACCTGCAAAAGAAAAGCATCAAAACAATAATCCTAAAGACATAAAGAGAATGTAAACTTTCCAAGACTTGTTTTCATGTACACATGTGTGGGAAGAATGTAAACTTTCCAAGACCTCTTTTCATGTACACATGTGTGGGAAGATTTTCATAACACACAATAATAATTGTAACTTGAAATTTTATCTCAGTACATGAAAAAATAATTTATGTGTCATTCCAATCACTTACCTCCTGCTTGTCCTACCAAGGGTACCAATTGACTATAGTGCGGAGCTGCAAAGCATCTAAAGAATATCTGGTTGTTGTCACCGATACCAATGCATAATGGAAAGGAGAAGAATTATTGCTATTAGAAATTTCAAATAATAGAAAAACTTAAGGATAAGAAAAAATGCAGTTTGTTCTATGTAGAAACAAGAAATGTAGGCCTCAAAGAAATGCATCAGCACTTAGGAACATCAAGGCACTCCTTACAATGAACTGAAAATGCTCTTAAGTTTCTTTGTTGACACAATAAACTAGAAAGGATTAGGATGGGAAGAGCATTTTTCTATGCAGGGATCTGAACGTGTTATGGACATAGTGTAAAAATAAGGTGAGCTGCTTAAGATTTTTGTGAGACAATTTCCATGTCTATAAGAGCACAATGAACCTTTTAAAATTGAAAATAAGTTGAGCATCAAAGATATATGAAGCTTTATAGTTGGGACTTAGAAAAAGTGTACGCTATTATTTACAGATAAAAATAGTTTTTCTTGGTCATTAAGACACAGTGATGTATTCATAGTTGGTAGTTTAAACTCCAATATGCCTTCCTCGAGCTGTGGGGATGTCAAAACTAAATTATACCTGAATACCCAAATCTGAATACCAGCTCTAATTAGCTCCTGGTAAATAGGGAGCATTGATCATGTTGAATCTTTCCAATATTTCTCCAGGATGTCACTGTGTGCAGAAACAAATTTAACAACTTCAGATACCAAACTAACAGTATTGTGCAGAGCTTACACCTTTTATCCATATAGAAAGCTCCAAATCACAAGTTCAAAATATTTCAAAGTATAGTTTTGGTGCAAATTTCAACAGAACAAATATAGTACAATACATCAGAGAAATAACTGCTTGAACAACCAAACCTGAAAGTAGTCTAGCTGTACAAAATGCTTTTAAGTTTTAACATTAGCATGAAGTGCCTTTTGTACTTCAGGTTGATTAAAGTATAGTGCTGAATACTTGAAATAAACATAGAAATAAATACTTCATGAACTTAGAAATAAATACTTGAACGATGGAAGAGCTTTGGTAGATCGAATTCTTACACGTGCCTCCTATTGATCATCAAAATATGCTAATTTGATACTCACTATTGAGTGTTGTAGAATGTACAAAGTTTCAAGCAAGTTGGATACAAGTCAACATGCTCAAGGATCTTGGGGGAGAGAAGTAATCATGCCAAGACTTTTACAATCTCCTCACACCACTCAAAGTATAATGATAGTAGTGAATGCAGGAAACTCATCTAGTACACAAGTGCTTGCTCAGAATCCAAGTTTCAAGTGAATAGAATGGAAGCGACAAGATGGAAAGATCAAGACGCTCATTATTATCTCCTTGCACTCTATCCTATAACCAAGAAAATTTCTAAATCTGAAGGAAGACTAAGAATATAACAGATTTTTTATTTGGAGAGTATCTTGTAATAGAAGAAAGCACCCAAAACATTCATGGAGTTTGTCTTGAAAAAGAAACCAGAATCTCACTAACAAGTCTTCTTAGTTAGTCTTCTTCACTATACTATGGTGCACACAATGAATAGTTACAATAAAGGCACCTTCATGGAAATATCATACAACAGTAGTATTTGCGCATTAAACATATCGCTACAATGTATTGACAAAAACAGTTTGTGTTGTTTCTTGTGGATTGGAGGTTTGGCACAGTTCAGTCAGAGAGTAGAGGGCTCATCCATTCACCAATCTTAAACCTTTTCTAGTCTTATTACTGTAGTTAAATTATTAGCTAGTTTTGTATAGTTTTGCATATGATTTATTGTTAATAGGAGGGTGCAGATCCATAGTTAGTTAGTGCACTTATGCAGGTGAGTTTCTAGTTTAGGTAGAGTGCATAGATCTCAAGGAAGAGAATGCATGATTGTGTGTTCCAGATTGTCTTCTAGTTAAGGTGCACTTGCTTGGCATTGTTATCCATGTATCTAGGGTATTTTATTTTGGTGGTTAGATATAGAATTTTTCTAAAGAAAGAGTAAGGTATTTTATTTGTGTACGTGTGCAGGAATGAAGGATCAATAGAAAAATGGAAGCCCCTACTCCACCAGTGCAAGAATTGAAGATGAAGACCCTTTGGGATAATTTTCCAGGTTTTTCTCATTTACTCCTCTAAAAATATTATCTTTCTCCCATTTTCTTTTTTTCTTGAATGAAGGGAACCTAGACCACTGCCTTTCCTATTTATTTAGGGATTAACCTCCCTACTGTAGGAGGCTTTGTCACCTATACTCAATCTTTCCCCTAAAATGCTACAGTCAAAATGCCTGACACACGGGGTCCAACCTATATTGTTTTGGTTTCCTTTTTTTATTAGTTTCAAATTATCCTGATGTAACACGTTCCCCCTTCCTCAATATAGGAGAGTTTACAAGTACTATAGCCAGCTTACAACATTCCAAAGTCCTCAACTAAGATGTTACCAGTGGGAGATATCTATCTGCCAAAGTTTCCAAGGCACCTGGCCCCACCCAAAATCGCAAGAACAGGCACACAAAAGTATGTTCCCAAGCTAGAAAATTGTTGGAAAGGCTTGAAATTTGCTGGGGGAAATCACAATGCCCTGCTTTCAACTGTAAGAATCTGGAAAAGATCTAGCAACTGTAGCAACTCACAATCAAACTATCAAGTATGCTGCAAAGAAGAAGAAAATGAGACACTCAATGATCACTCATAAACACAGAATAATAGACAATATATCAGTATCATACAATGAATAAGAATGTAAGTGAATGAGTACAATAGCTATGATGATGGCATCATATAGGATTCGAATTAGCCAAGTAGGGCATTCAAAACAGATCTCTAGTCTAGCTTGGATAACTATGGAGACATCATCTAGTCGGAAGTATCAGTCATGAGTGCTAAGAGTCAGTCAAGTGTGTCTAACTGAGTCTAACAAAACCATCAAGGCATAAATCGAGGAATGGAGACTCCAAGGAGGGCGCATGAGGCTGTCAAATAGTCAAGTGGAACTCCATAACTAGCTAACTAGAAGCTACAAACAGTTAGCATGAGCAATTAGTGGAAGAACTACTCAATCAATGCACTAACTGAATGATAACTCCCAGTAGGTGAAGTAACGCACCCCAACTAAGTGATAACAGGTGGTAGGTGAGTAAGTGCACTATAATTGACAATGGTAGGTGAGAAAGGCACACTAGCTAAGCAGATAAGTCAAGGAGGGTGCATTAGGTAGGTAGGAGGCCAAATGAGGGCTGAAGACATGCTCTGGAGATCTAGAAGTAAGCTCTAGGTTCTGGAGAGACAACCATGATGATGAATGGATGCATGGAGTGGCATGCAAATGCATGCAGCATGCAGTTTTACATGCAGGAAAAAAAGAGCTAGAAGCAAGCACTAGGTGCTGGGGAGACCACCAAGATGATGAATGGATGCATGCATCATGCAGATTTGCATGCAAGCATGAAAAATACGAAAATGATGGTGTGAATATTCCAACACCCCCTCGCAAGCTATAGTATGAGGTAATAACTGAAATCTAAAAAGTAGGGCCTTGGTGACTAAGACCAAAGGTCACTCCATACAATCAATCTAAATAAACTAAGTGAGGAAAGAGGGAAAACCCAGTGGGAAGAAATCCCTCCCTCAAAATATACTGAAGGATGCTAAAGTAGCATATCATCTCTCACCCCTGAAGGAGGTACGAGTCCTTTTCCGAAGAAGGATCGATTGATCTGAAACAGATCAGCAATGTGAGAAGGATGAAACCTTCCATTCTGAAAATTTGATCTGGCTCTTCTATGATCATGTGGATCATGTTAGGATATTCCTATACTCCATCCTAGTCCTCCTAGCTTTTCTGTCATTTTCATTTTCAGTCATTCATGCAAAATTAGGGTTTGCATGCATTTTGCATGCATCCTAGTCATTAGCACCAGCACCTAGCCCTCAGCAAACCAGCCCCTGAAGCTTCTTTTAGATCAGTTTCATCTCTCCTAGAGCTTAGTGCGCCCTCCTTTCACCTACTGCATGAGAAGGGCACCTTTCTTCACCTACCAGTCCAATTTAGTTTAGTTATCTTCAGTTATTTCCTTGATTTAAGGATTAACTGACTCCTAACTGACCTTACCACTCCGATGGACCTCCAGTGTGACTAGACAACCTGTTCTGACTCCAGTTAGCTCCATCTGCGCCCTCCACTGAGCCTCCTTAACTGCATTAGTGCTTCCATGTGCAAGTTACACCAACCACACTCAGTTAGACTTAGTTTGACTCCTAGTTGACCATTACTTGTGCATTGATGACTTCACTGATAAGAAGGTGGACTCCTAGTTAGGGATTGATGACTCTCCATTGATTATGGATCTGTGTATGAAGGCTAATTCGAATTCAACCTAGTGATTTCAAATCCTCATACTCAACATTGTATATTTACCAGTTTATTATTCTGTTTAATGTAACATGTGTAATTATTCTGCCTCAATCAGAGTTTCTTTGGATCTAAGTTCTATTGCTTGTCTCTTCTTCTACTATTCCTAAATTCTTTCATTGTGAGGTTTACATCATCTCTTTGGATCTTATGTGGGAAATTTCACATGGTATTAGATCCATTTGAGAGTATATTCTACCTCCATTCTTGAGAGTTTTTTTGCAGGTATTTCGAAGTTCCAGCAGTTGCAGCAGTAGATTCAACAGTTTTTATTTTGCACTTGTTCCAGCTGTCAAAGATGAGCAATTCGAATGCTTCTTCTTCTCTTTCTCCCATGATCCTCACTCCCTTCAATTACTTCAAATGGAAGGGTGAGATGAAGATTCACTTGATGCACAAAGGGTTTAAAAGATTGGTTTATGAAAAAGATGCCACACCACATATAGATAGAGAGAGAATCAAGCATCTAAACAAATTGGATGAGGCTTTTGGATTCATATGCCTTCATATGTCCAAAGATCTATTGTTCCATGCTGAAGGATTGAAGTCTCCAAAAGAGTTATGGACCAAATTGGAGAGTCTTTTTGGCAAACAAGATGGGATAAGAGGCTACATTCCTGAAAATGAGTTGGCTACCCTACAACCTAGCAATTTCGAGAGCATTCAAACATTCTTCTCAAAAATTAAAAAATTGGTTGTACAATGCAAGCATTGTGGCGTCACTAAGAATGATGAGCAATTGGTGCTTTCCATTTTGAGCAAACTTGGATCCCAATTTTCTATCTTTGTATCTACCTTCCACTTTGGGAGAATGTCAATGCCTGGATGGAAGTTTCCTACCTTAGAAGCTTTCACTCAAGCCCTCATTCAAGAAGAGGACAAATTGTTTCAAATGGATGCCATCAAAACCTCCAAAGATCTAGCTCTTTCAGCTAGTGAAGCAAGTGGAGTGAATGCAAAAGGGAGGCAAAAATACAAAGGAAAGAAGCAATCAAGATCCAAGGATGACAAACAAAAGAGACCAAATCGTACATACTGCAAGAGAGGAAACCATCCTGAAAGTGCTTGCATGCACAAGAAGATTGATCTTATAGCCAAGCTTCTTGAACAAAACCAAATTGTTGTTCCAAAAGAAGCAAAGATGTTTGATGCTGGAAGTGGATCTGATGATTGTCATGCATTGATGGCTGGATTTTCAAAGACAAAATACCTCCTCATAGATTCTAGAGACTCCAACTACATGATTGCATCTGAAGAATCCTTCTCCTCTTTGGATCTCCAAAATGGGCCTACCATTCACATGGGAGACAACTCTCAGATTTCTGCCAAAGGATTGGGAACAGTTCATATGCAGCATGGTAAGTTCAAAAATGTCTTATTTGTTCCTTCTCTTACAGCTAATTTGTTGTCAATTTATCAAATGACTCATACAGGATCACCAAAGCAAGTTATTTTTGGTCCAAACATAGTAGATATTACAGAAATATCCACTGGAAAGGTTATTGCGAATGGGATTGCTAATCATGCCTTAAAGGAATATGAGTTCTCACACTTGATGCCTTTTTCTCCAACTATTCCTTCAGATTCTGATGAAGATCACAGTGACTCCTCTTCTTCTAATGAAGAAGAGGATCATGATTTTTATGTTGATATCATGGTTCAAGAAGATTCAGATCCATAACAAACACCTATTCTTAGTCCAAATTCAAGTTCAATATGGGCTCACACAAACCTTGCTACTACTGAGAACACAGTTGATGACTTATATGCTCACAGAACTACTAGACTTCAGCATCATGCCAACCTTGCATTATTCCATCCACCTCTCCATGAGAGATGCAGCATGATGATGGGGTTCTCTCAAAAGAAGACTCCTCATGTTCCATTCACTCCAGATACAGAAAGAGTTCCTAAAAGACTTGCTTCATCCTCCACACAATGGGAGACCTTCGTACAGGGGATCAGCTTTCCAAGTCTTTTGCAAACGTTTTCACTGATGAAAGATTCTTTCTTTTATGCATAGTATGATGGTTCTTTGAGTCATTTACTGTTCTTTTGAGGGGGGGTATTTTTCCCATGAGGTTTTCCCCATTTCCTCAGTTTATGGACAGTTCTTTATTTTTCTATCATTTCATTGATTGTATGGGTGACCTTTGGTCCTAGTTACTAGGGCCCAGGATGGACTAAGGGGGGGTGTTAGGATATTCCTATACTCCATCCTAGTCCTCCTAACTTTTCTGTCATTTTCATTTTCAGTCATTCATGCAAAATTAGGGTTTGCATGCATTTTGCATGCATCCTAGTCATTAGCACCAGCACCTAGACCTCAACAAACTAGCCCCCGGAGCTTCTTTCAGATCAGTTTCAGCTCTCCTAGAGCTTAGTGCACCCTCTTTTCACCTACTACATGAGAAGGGCACCTTTCTTCACCTACCTGTCCAGTTTAGTTTAGTTATCTTCAATTCTTTCCTTGATTTAAGGATTAACTGACTCCTAACTGACCTTACCACTCCGATGGACCTCCAGTGTGACTAGACAACCTGTTCTGACTCCAGTTAGTTCCATCTGCACCCTCCACTGAGCCTCCTTCACTACATTAGTGATTCCATGTGTAAGTTACACCAACCACATTCAGTTAGACTTAGTTTGACTCCCGGTTGACCATTACTTGTGCATTGTTGACTTCACTGATGAGAAGGTGGACTCCTAGTTAGGCATTGATGACTCTCCACTGATTATGGATCTCTACATGAAGGCCAATTCGAATTCAACCTAGTGAATTCGAATCCTCATACTCAGCATTGTATATTTACCAGTTTATTATTCTGTTTAATGTAACATGTGTAATTATTCTTCCTCGATTAGAGTTTCTTTGGATCTAAGTTCTATTGCTTGTCTCTTCTTCCATTATTCCTAAATTCTTTCATTGTGAGGTTTACATCATCTATTTGGATCTTATGTGAACAATTTCACAGATCCCGAACCAAATCATCGGCAGATTGGAGTGTAGTGACTTCCCATCAAGGAAGAGGAGGAATATCGGGTGAGAGATCTTCAGGTTCTTGTGGATCGGGATCTCCCATTTGCTCATCTTCATCACTAGTTGCTAGACCTTCAAGTTGTTGTGGATATGGATCTAGCATTCCATCATCATCTCCATCTTCTGATTCTGAATATGAAATCTCATGTGATGATGCATCTCTCTCTTGATAATCAATCAAGAAAGGATGTATCTTCTTTTTGGGAAGAAGTGGATTAGGCTGCAAAAACATAATATGAAGATCATCATGAAGCATGTGATTCGAACCAACTGAGGTAAAATCAGAACCATGAATGTGAATATAGTTCTTTGATATCTTTTTTGAATCGACATAGGTGTGATTATCACCAAAGAAACTATGACATGATGATGGTGACTCTTCAACAAGATCACTGGTGGATGTAATAGTGGTGGTGGCCCATGCACCAGTAGGTGCTAGATCTTCAGGTTCTTGTGGATCTGGATCTAGCATTCTTTCAAAAAGAGTTATCTTCCTCTCGGGAAGAATTATATGATGCTGCAAAAACATTTGCTTGAGATCTCCAATAATGGATGCAAGCAAATCAAATCCAAGACTTGGAAGATGGTTTCTCATGATCTCCTTTGAACCAACAGGGGTGAAATCAAAACCAAAATCCCAAAAAGATGCATGAGTCATGAACCCAAGTGAATGAAAGAGTCTTCCATCATCAGTGAAACTCTGAAAACATGTGCCAATGACCAAATAGGAATCCAAAGAAAGCATATGATGAGGGAGAGCGAATGCATTACCTTCCAAATCTGATTTTTCCTTCAAAATACTCAATAGGCCATCATCTTGCACATCAACAGGTGCATCGACTCCATGAAAGTGTATGTAGTTCTTTGATATCTCCTTTAAACCAGCAGGGGTGAGACAAGAACCAAATGAACCATATAATGGTGATGGCTTGAACTTCAAATCAGATCCCAGATTTTGGGGATGGTTTTTTATGATATTCTTTGAACCAATAGTGTTGAGATCAAAACCAAAATGTTAGGTACCCATGTCTTTACTTTGTTAGTATGTTGTTGTTGGACGCATATGCTTTGTAAGTCGTCCCGTAGTATTTGTTGATCAATAGTTTGTGTTATTGTTGTTGGCGCATATTCTTTGTAAGTCGCCCGTAGTATTATTGATCCATAGTTTGTAACAGCCCATGGTTTCGACCCATAGTATTGGTGCCTAAAATTAGTATATAAGTGTGTGTTGAGACCTATGAAGGCACGGGGAAGTTATTTGTATTGAGCTTGCTCATAGGAGGTTGCCCCCTCGAAGTGGCCTGTGATCAATATAAAAGTGATTCTGAGTTCTGTCATTTCTACTATTTCGCATATTTTTATTAAGTAATTGTTGGAGGTGCATCACATCTGGTATCAGAGCACTTTCTTGGGCTCGCTGGGTGAAATTTCTGCCAAATTTTTTTTTTTACATCTGTTGCAGGTTCGAATTTGGGAATAATCCCTATCTGCTTAACTGTGGGAAGTACTTGGGCATAATCCCTAAAACTCATTGTGAGGAGTACCACAAGAACCCCGAAGTAGCTGGCGCATTGAGAGGATCTGCCAGCGAAAAGGGCAACGACCCCTACCTGATTGACTAGTTCCCACCCGTGAGGTAAACCAAGAGCTGTCGTTTCTGGCAAAGCAGTTATTAGTTTTACCTGAGCCGTGGAGTGAGGGGTACTGCCCCAATACGCAAGCCGTCAGACAGCATTGGTGGCCGAGTGAAAACCCTGAACTATTAGGAAGCCGCACATACCTGGGGTCCATATCTACTTTCAGCTGAACTATTGTCGATTACTGTTGCGCAGTTTCAGATCCATTTTGCAAGTCGTTCCAGATCCAACTATTCGACATTGTTCCATATTCCTTCCGAGCTGTAGCCGCTTCAGTCTTTAAAAAAAAAAAAAAAAAACCGAGCCGTAGGTGCTCCAGTCTGGAAAAAAAAAAAAAAAAATCAGTTTTTTCTCCATATCTCCCTTGTTTTACCTCTATTTCCCGTGAAATTTTCAGGGAACCCCTGTCATTCCATTCTGCATATTTCATTCCTGAGGACCCTATCCTCAATTCCCCTTCCTATAGCCTGAAATCCCACATTTGTCTATTTTTAGGGTTTGCCATAACTTCCTCAAATTTCACCCAATCACCTTCAAATTTTACCACAGAGTTCCTTTCTGAATTCTGCTTCTTTGTTCCCCTCTGCAAAATTTTCCCATTCTTTCACCCCGCTTCTGAAATCCTCATTTTTGCTTCCCTGTCTATCCAACAGTGTCCAAAACCTAGTCAAACCCCAATTACCCTTCTGATTTTTTCCCAAATCCAAATTTTCCCTTACTGAAGTAGTTTTTGTTTTTGTTTTTCTACCCAGTCAACACAAAAAAAAAAAAAAAAATCCTGGTTATGGTTGTCACCCATGCAGGAGCAAAAACCATGGAGGAAGCACTTGCAGCCATCCAAGCCAGATTCCAGGATCTGGATGAAAAATTTCTCGGTCTCCATCTTGAACATTCGGCTATGAACAACAAACGGCAGTCCGAGTCTTCAGCAGACAATGGGTTCTCTTCTTCTAGCAATTTCCATGGTCCGAAGCTTGACTTTCCTCGCTTCAATGGTACCGATCCAACTGGATGGATCTATCGTGCAGAACAGTATTTCAGTCTGCATAATACTTTTGATGTCAACAAAGTTCCGTTGGCATCCTTTCATTTGGAACAGGAAGCTCTTCAATGGTACCGTTGCTACATCAAGGCTCATCTAGAGCCCAACTGGCCAGACTTTTGCCAGCTCCTTTTGCAACGATTTGGTCGTAGTGCTTTTGATGACTTCACAGGAGCCCTCACTAAACTTCGCCAAACTGGCACTGTGAGAGAGTATCAAACCGAATTTGAGAATCTAGCCAACCACACCGAAGGATTGTCTGATGAATTTTACTGGAGTTGTTTTATCAGTGGTCTAAAGGATGCCATCCGCTCAGAGGTCAAAATGTTCTGTCCCAACACAATGATGGAAACACTAGGGTTGGCTAAGTTGGCAGAAGACAAGATTGCAGCCCAACAACGCTCCAAGCCCACTTTTGTTCCCTTCCGAAATATGGGTTCTCAGCGACCACCTATACCGCAGGCTCCTCGACCGACTCCTATCAAGCGTTTGTCTGAAACAGAGATGCAAGCACGCAGAGAAAAGGGGCTTTGCTATAATTGTGATGAGAAATTCACTCGAGGACATAGATGTGTTTAGCAAAAGCTTTATCTCCTGGATGTGGAGTCTTCGCCTGCCTCTGAAATGGGTGATGAAGATCCAGAAACACTGGATGCTCCGGTCGACATTCAGGAACCGCCTATTGACCCTCCGTCTCAGGATGACCAGCTAGAGATATCTCTCCATGCTTTAGCTGGAATTACCACCCCCCAAACAATGCCGGTCAGGGGTTACTTCAAGAAGCTTCCTCTTATAATCTTCATTGATTCTGGTAGCACGCATAATTTCATTGACCCTTGGATCGCTAAACAAGCTGATTGTTTTATCCATCCTTGCTCCAACTTTGAAGTCATGGTTGCCAATGGGGGCACCTTTCCTTGCAAAGGGAAGTGTCGAAATGTGCGTATCTCTATGGGAGATTATACATTGCGCTCTGACATGTTTTCCTTGCCCTTAGGCGGATGTGATGTGGTTTTGGGTGCTCAATGGCTACGCACACTCGGCCCTATCTTATGGGTTTTTGCCAAATTTTGGATGTAGTTTTCCCTCAATGGACACAAACACACATTGACAGGATTACAACCAGGTTCTCTCAGCATCATCAGTTCACATCGCATGGAAAAAATCCTCAAGAAGAATTCACATGGTTTCATCGCTCAGATCCATTCCATCAAGATACAACCATCAGCGGTCTCCACTACTCCTTTGGATCTACAACAAATTCTGGATCGATATACAGGTGTCTTTGCTGAACCAGTGGGATTACCACCTTCCAGGCCAGAAGACCATCGTATTCAGCTCCTTCCTGGCAGTGTTCCTCCCAACATCAGGCCCTATCGCTACCCATTTCACCAAAAAATGGAGATTGAAATGCTCGTTCGGGACTTATTGAAGCAAGGTATTATTCGCCCAAGCACTAGTTCCTTTTCTTCTCCAGTTATTCTTGTCCACAAAAATGGGTCATGGCGCCTCTGCATTGACTTTCGAGCACTTAATCACCTCACCATCAAGGATAAGTTTCCAGTTCCTGTTGTTGATGAGCTTCTTGATGAGCTTCATGGGGCTCACTTTTTCTCCAAGTTGGATCTTCGTTCTGGGTATCATCAAATTCTGGTTCATGAGGATGATATTCCTAAAACAGCTTTCTGCACACATGATGGCCATTATGAGTTTTTGGTCATGCCCTTTGGCCTCTCTAATTCTCCTTCCACATTCCAGGCCTTAATGAATAAAATATTTCGACCCTACTTGCAGAAATTCATTCTGGTATTCTTTGATGATATCCTCATCTACAGTAAAACATGGGATGAACATCTCCAGCATCTGGATCTTGTCATGCAACTTTTCTCTGACCATCATCTCCATGCCAAGCAGTCTAAATGTGTTTTTGGACAAAAGGAAGTTGAGTATCTCCGGCACATTATCTCAGCACAAGGGGTTCGCGTGGATCCTGCCAAAATCGCTGCCATGAACAATTGGCCACATCCTCAGACACTCAAGAGCCTTCATGGTTTTTTGGGGTTGACTGGCTACTACCGCAAGTTTGTCAAGGATTATGGGAAGATTGCAGCTCCATTAACTGCTCTATTGAAAAAGGATGCTTTTACATGGACAGCTGCCGCTTAGTGTGCATTTAACAAACTAAAACAAGCTATGTGTACTACACCTGTGCTAGCTATGCCCGATTTTTCCAAGCCCTTCACTATTGAGAGTGATGCTTGTGGCAATGGACTTGGTGTTGTTCTCCTTCAAGATGACCACCCCATTGCGTTCACTAGCAAATCCCTTTCAGGTAAGAATTTAGCTGCCTCTACCTATGAGAAGGAAATGATGGCTATTTTGCATGCAGTACAAAAGTGGCGTCCATACCTATTAGGGAATCATTTCTGCATCAAGACTGATCACCAGAGTCTAAAATATTTCTTGGACCAGCGTGTCTCCTCCCCGGCACAACAGAAATGGGTTAGCAAACTCATGGGTTATGACTATGAGATCAATTACAAGAAGGGTAAAGACAATATTGTGGCAGATGCTCTTTCTAGCACATTTGATGCCCAAGGTTCTCTTTCAGCTATTTCTATTCCTATTCCAAATTGGTTGCAATCTGTTCAACAGGGTTATGTCAATGACTCTTCCTTATCTCAGATCATCCAACGCTTGACCAACAACCCTTCTGCTGTACCACATTACTCTTGGGATGGTGCTTCTCTGCGATACAAGGGTCGTCTGGTGCTTCCCCAGAGCACAGATCTTCAACAGGCTGTCTTCTATGAACTCCATGCTTCTCCATCGGCCGGGCACTCTGGGTTCCTCAAAACATATGAACGAGCACGGCGTAACTTCTTTTGGAAGGGCATGAAAAGGACAATTCAACAGATGGTGGCCGAATGTGATACCTGCCAGCGCAATAAGGGTGAAACAACACTCCTTCCAGGATTGCTCGAACCCTTTCCCATACCTACATGGATTTGGACAGATATTTCTATGGATTTCATTGAAGGGCTCCCTAAATCTGGCGGGAAGACAGTGATTCTCATTGTGGTTGATCGCCTCTCCAAATATAGTCATTTTTGTGCTCTCAGCCATCCCTATACAGCCTCCTCCGTTTCTCAAATTTTTACGGACCAGATCTTTCGTCTTCATGGCATCCCTTCTTCCATTGTCTCGGATCGTGATGCGACTTTCACCAGTCATTTTTGGACAGAACTATTTCACCACACTGCCACCAAACTGAAGATGAGTTCAGGGTATCACCCACAAAGAGATGGTCAGACTGAAATTGTCAATAAATGCTTGGAAACTTATCTTCGTTGCTTCACCTCGGAACAACAACATCAGTGGGCGAAGTGGCTCCCTCTCACTGAATGGTGGTACAATACCTCTTACCACACTGCCTCTAAAATGACCCCATATGAAGCAGTCTATGGTCAGGCACCTCCAGCTCTTCTTCCATACAACCCCACCAGTTCACCAGTTCAGGAAGTTGACATGGTCCTTCGCAACCGCGATCAGATTCTTCGCATTTTGCGGGACAATCTTCACATGGCAAGAAATCGCATGAAGCAACAAGCTGATCAGCACCGTTCGGAGCGCACTTTTCAAGTCGGTGATATGGTTTTTCTTTGTCTCCAGCCATACAAATAATCCTCCTTGAAACTCAAAGGGCGTCATAAGCTCGCTCCAAAGTTCTATGGGCCATATCGGATTCTTCAGAAGATTGGGTCGGTTGCTTATAAATTGGAACTTCCTCCTTCTTCCTGCATTCATCCAGTCTTTCATGTCTCTTGTCTGAAGAAAGTTCTTGGCACCAACATCAGCGGCCAAACGATTTTACCTGAACTGGATAATGAAATATCCATCCTTTTGGAGCCAGAGGCCATCCTCAATCGGCACACACATCAGCTTCGCTCTCGCTCTATCACAGAGGTATTAATTCAGTGGCACGACATGCAACCAGAGGATGCTAGATGGGAACCACTCCTTCAGATTCAACAACAATTTCCACATCTAAAGCTTTGAGGACAAAGCTTTTTTTAAGGGGGAGGGGATGTTAGGAACCCATGTCTTTACTTTGTTAGTATGTTGTTGTTGGACGCATATGCTTTGTAAGTCGTCCCGTAGTATTTGTTGATCAATAGTTTGTGTTATTGTTGTTGGCGCATATGCTTTGTAAGTCACCCGTAGTATTATTGATCCATAGTTTGTAACGGCCCATGGTTTCGACCCATAGTATTGGCACCTAGAATTAGTATATAAGTGTGTGTTGATACCTATGAAGGCACGGGGAAGTTATTTGTATTGAGCTTGCTCATAGGAGGTTGCCCCCTCGAAGTGGCCTGTGATCAATATAAAAGTGATTCTGAGTTCTGTCATTTCTGCTATTTCGCATATTTTTATTAAGTAATTGTTGCAGGTGCATCACACAAAATCACAAAGATATGTATGAGACTTGAATCCAAGCGAATGGTAGAGTCTTCTATCTTCGTTGAAGTTCTGAAGGCATGTGCCAATGACCAAGTAGGAGTCCTTAGAAAGATTTTGATCAAGGAGGCCAAATGCATTGCCTCCAAAATCTTCCAAGATTCTCAATAGGTCACTATTTTGCACATCAGCAAGCTCACAGGAAGTAGAGATTTCAAAGATCTCTTAAACTTCTAGAGTAGTAGCTAATATATTTTGCTCAGAAATCAAATAGGAAGATGGAACAACTGAAACCATATCTTGTACTTCGACTTCTTTCACTATCTCATATCTTTTCAATGGTAATATCAAGCTTTGAAACTTGGGAAAGGCATTGATAGTCTTGAAGCTGTCTGAACTCACTGTCTCCAATTTGTCACTTTTCATATCATCTTTTGGTCCAAAAAGATATTCGAGCTTGTCCCAAACCTCTTTAGGAGATGTAAGATCGATGACATGGAAGTGTAGATCTTCAAAAATTGAGAGAAGGAGGAGGCCAATAGATTTGTCAAGGTTATCCAAGTACTTGGACTTTTCAGCTGCACTGAGAGGTTCTACCATCGTTCCATTGAGTATTCGGGTGAAGATCTTGGATCTCATATAGAGATCCATCTAGGATTTCCACTCAAAATAGTTGGAAGATGTAAGCTTTAGATCCATCTGAATAGAGAAAGTCGTATGTTGAAGAAAATTCCAAATGGGTGAATAAACCTG
Organism: Larix kaempferi; assembly: GCA_027924585.1. NCBI lineage: Eukaryota > Viridiplantae > Streptophyta > Pinopsida > Pinales > Pinaceae > Larix > Larix kaempferi. Next base: position 637,059 of record BSBM01000337.1, on the reverse strand, counting down.
CAAAACAAGAAAGTTGTGCTGATGGAGAATGCTACACTTCGAATGAACACTACGTTAAGAACACTTGGCACATAGACTAAGTCCTCCACACCTAGCTACACCTCACTAGATTTCTCCAATGAATTCAAGTAATAGCACCAGGATTTGCTATGGAAACTCAGAGGCTTCTGGTGCACAAGTGAAAGATAGCTGCTCAAAGAAATGCTGCAACTCCTACAATGGTTGCAATTCGAATAACTGCTTCCTACTCTGATACCATGTAAGAATCGGCAAGAGATCTATTAACTGTAGCAACTCACAATCAAACTATCAAGTATGTTGCAAAGAAGAAGAAAAGGAGACACTCAATGATCACTCATAAACACAGAATAATAGACAATATCTAAGTATCATACAATGAATAAGAATGTAAGTGAATGAGTAAAATAGCTATGATGATGATGTCATATAGGATTCGAATTAGCTAAGTAGGACATTCGAATCACATCTATAGTCTAGCTTGGATAACTATGGACACATCATCCAGTCAGCAGTATCAGTCATGAGTGGTAAGAGTCAATCAATTGTGTCTAACTGAGTCTAACAGAACCATCTAGGCATAAATCAAGGAATGGAGACTCGAAGGAGGGCGCATGAGGCTATCAAATAGTCAAGTGGAACTCCAAAACTAGCTAACTAGAAGCTACAAGCATTCAGCATGAGAAATCAGTGGAAGAACTACTCAATCAATGCACTAATTGAATGATAACTCCTCGAAGGTGAGATAAGGCGCCCCAACTGAGTGGTAATAGGTCGTAGGTGAGTAAGTGCACTCTAACTGACAGTGGTAGGTGAGAAAGGTGCACTAGCTAAGCAGATAAGTCAAGGAGGGTGCATTAGGTAGGTAGGATGCCAAACAAGGGATGAACACAAGCTCTGGAGAGATAGAAGCAAGCTCTAGGTGTTGGGGAGACAACCATGATGATGACTGGATGTATGCAATGGCATGCGCATGCATGCAGCATGCATTTTTGCATGCAGGAAAAGAAGAGCTAGAAGCAAGCTCTAGGTGTTGGGGGGACCAACATGATGATGATTGGATGCATGCAGTTGCATGCAGCAAGCAGATTTGCATGCAAGCATGCAAAATACAAAAATGATGGTGTGAATTTTCCAACATCAACAACCCCAGAAAGCCAGTGTTGACATTTGTTTTCCTTTTACTTGTGGACAAAAAGATTGGTTTGCATAACTGAGTGGATTTTTCCTTTTCTCAATTGAAATATTTTGGTCCACATCCTATTTCACAGTGTTATATCTACATGTCATGTCAAAGTATTGAAGAGAACTTTTTGTGCATGGAGCAACAACATAGGCAACTCCGTTTAGAAGGTAACTTGCTGCATTACTCACTTACATAGAAACTCAATGCTATAAAACTTGCTTGGCATTAGTTCTCCTATCAGAGTATAATGACAAGATTTTATTATCAAAAATATAATATTTTAACATAAGAAATGCTCATCTTAATTTTGAAGCCTCTCCTTGTGCAACATTTTCCAAAACATAAGTCAGGAAAAATGAGATAAGTTAAAACAATCAATCATCTCAACTCAATGTAGCACACATTTACTCATTGAATAGTGAAAATGATTTATTAAAACCGTGGGTCAGCAGTAATAGGTAACTCAACCCAGTTGTTGTTAAATATTTTTTACATAAGCCAACTTAACGAATGATATTTTGTTTTTCCAGATAACCAACCATTAACTGTTGCATGTTGAGAATTGAACATCTAAAAGAGACACAAATGAAATAAAGAGAGGTGCTACAAAAATATGGTTGTCAGCATCAACTGTCATTGGCTCTAAAGAAGGCATCTCACCCTCAGGAGTTACATCTAGAATTTTACCATTGAGAAGCATAATTTGGCTATGGATATTACCATCTTTAGCTGTTAAATGATACTGTAGTCTAGTTATTTTCTTCCATGCACTTGCAATCAAATTCTTATGCCCCCATGCATTTGAAAACTTCAAGCCTGTATTCATCTCTTCTGTGAAAATTCCTGAAATGGTAGCGAACTGCTCAGAGATACGAGTGTCCCTGCTAAAGTTGATCAACAATAAAGTGATTCCTCTCTGGAAAAATTACCATTTGATATATTATACATGTATTCACTTTACCATATCCATAATGCTACTAAGTATGCAATCAATGAGAAAATGATGGGCCAAAATAATGAATGCAAACAACTAATAAAGTAACTAAAAATCATGGATTCTACAGTCGTTAAAAGAAAGAAAGAAAAAAGAATTTGATATATTATACATATATTCGCTTTACCATATCCATACTATTGCTAAGTATGCAATCAATGAGCAAATGATGGGGCAGAATAATGAATGCAAACAACTTTAAATAAAGTAACTAAAAATCATGGATTCTCTCCTCCTCTTACTAAAGGGATGAGAATGATGAAGGGGAAAAATATACAAATTATGATTATACTTATATACTGTTTGCTACAGAGATTTGGCTACATAAGTAATCCTGATTGGATTTTTTGTTACCAGTGTATACTAGTCCCTATACAATCTTCTTAGTTTCTTCATACTTACTACATTCTTAGTACAATGTGCATAAGCATGCAATTACTCTGTTCCTTAAGAACTTGTTGAAAGAACACGTTTTCCCATTAGTCGATGCCAGAGAAGTGCACTGCAACAAAATTTATCCAAAAATTTGTCAGCACTATGCCTGTGTCCAAAGGTGGGCTAACCATTTTAGTTCTCTCCATAATCCTTATTATGCATAAAAATCTACTATAGACTTAACTAGTTTGGCATTGATATAATGAATTTGAGAAGTAAAACAGATATTAGGTCATAAATATTTACCTGTAATAATCAGGATTTGGAACATAAGTGATTGTGTTTAAAAGGTCATAGTTACCACCAATCAAACTTTGTTTGCAGTAAGACTTGGTATTGTACATGAATTCCATGCCAAGCTAATTTAAATACCTTTTCACATTGCAATGAATAATTATTGATAGTGAAATTCCAGAAAGTATAATAAGCATTGCACATTGACCAAAACTGAGCTTACCAAAAACTAAATATAAAAGCATTGGTGACGAGATGGCACCCATTGTTATAAGCTCCACTAGCTTCACCCACCCATGCACTTGACCAAGGCCCATATTCTCGCAAAATGGCTTTGAGACTTTCAAATGTAGATGCTTTGATTAGAAGATACAGGTTAATGTCCTACAAAAACATCATACTATCAAAGATTTTAATGAAAACCATAGGATTTATTATATGTACTTGCCCCAAGATTGTAGATATGATGTGTTACAACATTTAAAATGTTTGTTCTGGTTTGCTGAATAAACTTCTTAAACCATTCGGCTTCAAAAAACCCATCAGGTGCAACAAGGAGGGGTTTCTCTTGAGAATCCTTGTAAATCTGTTTCAGAATTTTATCAAGCTCAATTACATCAGCTGCATACTGCTCGGAACTGATGCTTGTTCCAACACCACTTCCACTCAACTCATTTCCTATTCCCAAAAAAATAAATTCTTATTATCCTTTCAGATAAGAATGAAAAGCACTCGTAGACCCATTGCAAAATAATGTGTTCATTAGCTGCTCTAAAAGTGCTTAGAATTATGTTTCTAAGTACAAGAATACATCAAACTGGTTGAGAATAATAGCTTACCTAACTCCCATGCATTTATCTTGTAACCACGATCAACTTTATATTGAATAAAATCACGAGCATTACTTGAATCCCAAGGCCCTTCCATAAGACCATTTGACATAATTTTCCTTCCATTCAGTGCATTCAATCCAAAATCCAGCACAACCCTACATTCAATATGTAATATCAGGTAATGCCTGACAATTTTAGAAAAATCAAGAAAGAGTAAGCTTTCACAAAAAGATGGTTTGGACATCAATTCAAACTTACCCTATATTATTGAAAAAGTCATTGAGGCCATCCCATGTGCACATTTCTATGTTTTGTCCAACTTATAGGTACTTGAACACAATCCCTAATAATTAAAAGATCCCAAGGTTTTTGAACCCCCAATTTCTAAGAATTGCCACGAGAGTGTGGCCTAATGGCAAGTAGTTAGGTGATCAGGCTTGTATTAATGTGAAGACCAAGTTCAAATCCCTTGAGTGGGTGTGGCTGTAAATATTTCCTTGTTAATATATGAAGTATTTCTCAAAAATAAGGATTGCCTAACCCAGGGAAATTTTCTATTTAACCCATAATTTATGTTCTAACTTGCTAAATATATGATGGAATATAAAAACGAAAAATAATTAAGCCAAATCCCCTTCTATTAATGTTCTAAAAAGGTGTCACTCATCCCCCCTGCTCCCATGTCTGTGTTATCAAATAAATATGGAATGATTACAAAATAACACAAGTGTGAACATAATAAGCTATAGAACAAACTATAACAATGCCATAAATAAAATCCAAGAAGAAATAGGTACAACAAATGCCACAAATAACATCCAGTGTACAACAAATGCCACAAATAACATCCAGTGTACAACAAATAAAAAAAATATGAATATGAAGGAATAAGGCTGCAGAATCTTACTTGAGTGACATAGAAGCAGCAAATGTGCACCTCCTATTGGTTGCAACTGTTGCTCTATCTCTATAGCATGCTGAAGGAATAACACTTGTGGTCTTAAGAATCCTTTGGAAGGTTTCCAAAAAGATGCTGCATTTGTACTCTCTATTTGTGTATCATCAATGTTTCCCTTCAATGAACCTGTCTTTGTAAAACTGCCGAAGGTTTTTCCTACAAGATGAGAAGTTTTTGCTTTTCTTTTTCTGACTGATAGATAATTTCCTCTACCCCTTACATTTGACTCTTTTAATTCATCGTCCAATAGAAATAGAATCCCAGAGTGTTGATCAGAAGCAGGGAATGCTTCAGAGAATCTATGGGCATCAATGTCTGATTTACCAACTTCATTTCCCAACACTTCAGAAGGTGTTGTAAAAGATGTAGAGACCAAATTTCCCTCTAAGATAAATTTGTTTGCACTTGCTTCTGTTGAAGCTAACTTACATTCAATCTCTCTAGTAGGAAAATTAATTAATCCTGTAAGGTCTTTACTGTCTTCAAATACCTTCATATCAATATAGCCACATTGATTTTTGGGAAGGGCATTGATCCCTGAAGTTTATTTCAAGTTTTTTTCTATATTACTCAACGTAATAGAACTAACTTCACAAACTGGTGGAATCAAAATACTTTTCTATTGTTGATTTCTTTTTAGTATAACAGAAGTCTGAGTCTCACCAACATTGAGTTCTGTGTCAGAGCTCTTCTAACTCTTAGCAATGGATGTGTGGCATGTTATATTGCTTTTTGGGGATTGGTTTGGTGTATTGTTTGACATTTCCCCCATGTTATACTTGTCCTTTCCCATTGAAATATTTGACGAATCCTTAGGGTCTGTATACAAAAATGAACATTTGTATTCTGATTTAGTTCCTGCTGATATAGGGTCATCATGAGTTTCTCCTGTCTTTATTTTTTAAACTAATGTGGAGGAAGAAAGATGACCTTCCAGACATTGGACACAAACATCAGTTTCGGTGCCATCTGCAATGCCAGAAAGCTTGTGACCATTTTCACAAGTTCTTGCACTATTAGGAAGTCCACAAAGAGAATCTTTTTTATCTACTTGACTTGCATCATCATCCTCATCAGAATCTACTGAATCACCATAAGTAACAGCCAGAAGATCTAGAGCTTATACTTGAGGCATTCCCAAAGCAATGTAGACAAAGAATGAATTTGGTATGCTTGCATAATTCAAAGTTGATAAGTTTGGGAATTCTTTCGACTTCTTTGATTCAGAATGCCCACAAAATTTCTCTATTGATTTAGTGTGTGCAACTACATTGATATCTACTGAATTGATATTCTCATAAACATCTCCATAAGCATGTGTGTTTTTTTCATTGTTTGTACCAGGTAACTCATGAAATGTACACATAATAAAAGGAATCTCTTCGTGGATGAGGTAATAATATATCCCTAACATCTTAGTCCATACAATGGAAGATCCCAAAACAGAAAAATGTTTAAGGCAAGCCTGTGTTTGATGTCAGAAACTGGCTTTTTTCAATTGTGGATACAAAGAAAGAGCAAGCTATAACATTGCATGTTCTGAGTCAACCAATATAATATGAGATCAAATATAATGTTGAAAATATGCAAAATATGCAAAATATGCAAAGCACCAAACACAAGAAACTTATTATCTTACTACCAAATGTGACATGATAAATATTTCATAGGTCAGTTGAGTCCACTGCTACACAAGAATCACCATTTAATTTCTAAGCACTCCCATATGTTTGGGGAAATCACTACAAAATATAAATAAAAGGTTCTATTTTTCTCTTATTAATTCACATGTCCAATAATCAGATAGTAAGGACTAGCATAAACCACATTTATCTTATAAGAAATTGTCATCACAAGTCCTAGGCATACTGAATAGTAGCCATAAATTAGAAGATACAAACCCAATCTATGAGATGGAGATTCAAATCCTTCACTTTAACACTTTGCTTCCACTTCTTCTTTCGAGATCCTGTATGTTTTTTCCATCGTGAAATACTCATCCTTGTACCTTTTCCACATTCACAAAGGATTCTGGCATGCTCCAAAGAAAAATAAATCATGCCTGGAGACCACATAGATAAAAAGAGAAGGTGTTGTTTCTTCAATCACAGGAACAATCTTCTATAGAATATTAAAAACTAAAAATGCTGAAAAGAAACTAAATTGAGAACTTTTCATCAAACTTCACATATAATGATGTCTCAATGAACTTTTGGTCAAACTTCACAAATAATGATGTCTCAATGTAAGTGAAAAATAAATATATCAAATTAAATTGTGAGATTATAATCTTAGATAAGCACTACTTTATGTAAATGAAATTAAGATATTTTTATATAGTTTCATATTATTAAATATTCACCATTTTCTATAGGATTTGTCAACTTTGCCACCTATAAGAGATTGAATCAAAGGTTCACCTCATCTTTTAGTGGCTCCCTCTCTACGTTTTTCTGTTATCCAGATCAATGATTCTTACCTATTTTTCTAAGGAAGGTTCTTGGGCATAGATTGCATTCCCTGCTTGGTCCTCCATGTCCAAAGCCTTCCAGGAGGATAACCACATTCTTCCCTGCTATCCACTAGCTTAGGGAAGCAAGCAACAAACTGAGGATCAGGTTTCTTTGAATATCATATCAATGAGACCCCCGATCTCATCCCAAACCCCTCCAAACTTGATCTACTTCTGCGAGAATGATGAGGAGCTCTCGTCCCAGACCTTAGGCTAGGATTCACTAGAGTAGCAGACATAGCAATTCTAAGAGGGCCCAGAGCCAAAGAAAAACTCCCTCTACAAAGTGAACTTCTCTCCAAGATCAATCTAGCCACTAATCATCCATTCAGAGATTATTATCCCCATCTTTGATTATTAGGAATGATGTGCCTTCTCAAACTAGGGTTCCTCAGGATCCCTCCCACGATTGAACATTTGGCCAGGCCCCCTCCTCCCCAAGCACTGTCCGGACAAGTTTCTCAAAGTGTATTGGAATATTCATGGTGATTGAGGACTTGGATGAGGAGACCTCTTCTTACTTCCCCTCTTTCAGCCTGAGGTTCTAGTTCTGGCACCACTTGACATGTTCTCATTGAAATTTTCCATATGTGTTAAGTTTATGTCTATCCTTTTCTTCTTCTAAGAAACTATGCTAGTATTTTAGATTTTACCTTAGATGTTTTCCTATTGTTATTAGCATAGTTACAGGAGCTACTTTGCACTCCCACTTTATATTACACGGTTGTACTCTTTTATTCACATGGACCTAATTTTGTGATCATTTGTTGGGCATTAATAAAATTATCTTATATGGCATCTATCAAGATACAAGTCTCAAATGCCTAACCACTAAATTCTATCTAATTCTTTTTCTGTTGTCAAATCCGCATTCTTCCACTAATTCTAACTTCATTGGTATGCCAAAACATGGTAGTTGTGCAATTTCGTTGCATGGTATTTTTGTAGACAGGATCCCAAGAGATATACAATAGGTCAATGAACCAAAATCAGCAATGGAATCAACATTAAAAAATGATAAAAATGCAGCTAACAACAATGGTGCTTTCCAATCGTTTTTTGCCATTAGGAGCCCAAAACCTTCAACAATATCACATTTTGCTTCCAAACCATTTTGGCATAAGGTTTTGACCTGCATTTAGAGATATATATTGTAGGTTGTCCTACCTTAGCAATGAAGGTTAACTTGAGTGATGAAAAACCTAACATTTTCTTCCAAATAACTATGAGGTAATGTCGGGAGTTGATCACTCAAATTCATCCATGGATATTGATTACCAATGCACTTACTAAACCTCGGTACCTTTTTTTTTCCAATAAAAGCTATGTTATAAACTTTCCTGATTAATGCAACCAACCCTATTAAAATAATAGCTTGCATGCAACTTCATGCAGGTTGATGTTATAGATTTCAATTTTGAAAAAATTAATTCACTCAAAAAACACTGCTTTCGCAAGCAAAAATGCTAATATAGGTGCATCACTACAACATAAACTTGTAAATCATAAGAAAGGAATATTTTCAATATAGAAAGATCACATTGCTCTAGCCAATTAACATCGCAATAGACTCTTGATTCATCAGATGCAATCATTAAAATTAAATGTCAAATTGTTGTTTATTTGAAACCAGGACTTTTCTTCCTTAATGGATCTTAACAACCAAATTTTCAAAGCATGAAATCTATGTTCCTTCTACCTTTAGTTTCTAAGACCTTGAGACAGTTTTGTCTCTCTGTTTGAACCCCTGTTTTGGAATGCAATTGTCTTTCTAATGATTGGACGCTTCAACTGGTGTGTAGAGACCAAGGATGGTGTTTGGACACTTAGAATAGCGATTTAAGGATTAGTATTTTCCATTCGAGCCAAACCAAGAACATACCAGATCTGTAATTGTAGGGAGAATCTACCTTGTAGTAACTCAAGAAGTAAGCCAATTTCTCAAAAATACTAAAAGATGAGAATATAAAAAATGCCTTAGACAAACATAAATAGGTCCAATATAGGACTCGATGCATTCCTCAGTAAAGTTACAAGTTATATGGATTAGTTACTCCATTTCAAAATGTTAAAAGAATCACAAAATATTGAGTTTGTATATCGAAAAATAAACTCAAATCTTGTGGCTTTAATTTTTATGAAAAGCAATTTCTTTTCAAATTGGCACATTTGTTGATTATAATGTTTCATTAAGAATCATAGTTACCCACTTTCAAAGTTCACCCTTAGTTTGGCCCTTGATCATAGCTACCCACTTTCAAAATTATGTAATTGCCTTATTTTTAGACAGTGCACAACTATGATACTACTATCAGATCAGGCTCAATGATGACATTTTCATCCATGAGTGGCTAGTCTTCTTTGAAGTGAATAATAAAACAAATGGCAGGTCCATACCATGATGTGAACATAGAAGGAAACTGTTGATATCCACCAGAAAACCAATGAAATCTCTGAAGGCTATGTCTAGATAAGGAGACTAATCTACAACCCTCCCACTTATGTCTGAAGAATGTTGACTAAGCTAGTACTAAAATTTTTATTACAAAGGGGAACACTCACCTCAAACCATCCCTTGAAAATTAGAAGTTAAAAAGAATTCATTAAAGAAAAAGCCACATCCTCCTCAATCATCATCCATTGGTCAAAGAATCCACATCTTATCTTTGCAATAGTCAAAGAATAAACTAACAATTAAATTTGATGGCAGACAAACTGGAACAAGAGGAAATACTTTATCTTAAACATACTAACAAGTGACAACATATAAACATATATTACTTTCAAAGTGAAAATACAGAAATAATGGAGCCAAATTCTAATGAGAAGCAGTAGTACTCACTGACTCAGGGCCACTAGCTGATATTTATGTGAAAGGATTTTCTATATAAGAAATTATATGTATTATTTTGTGTCTTGGAGCAGCCCCCATCTCAGATTTGCATTGGTGCACTTCCAGGCCTGCTATTGGCATAATAAATCTCAGATCTGATCATTGATCATAATTGGGTGCAATACACCACTGGATTATCATCTCCATATGGCGGAACATACCAAGGAAGCTTCCAACTACCTAGGATAACTTGTAAGATCATGTCAAAACTATTTACTATTGTTATTATAGAGTTCAACATTATTTCAAGGCATTGTATTAACAACAAGTTCACTATATAAATATGGAGTGTCCTTGTAGTTGTTACAACCATCAAATGTCCACTCTCATCATTGCTTAAGGTCATATTCACTACATCTCAGATATCTGATTGTTATTGGGTGATTTGAAGTAATATTTATCTCCATAATTGAATAAACAACCAAGTCTATTTCATTGTTGTTTCCAAGCTTGTTATCATTGAATTTGTGATAATCATTTACTTAATATGGGGCATGCAATTTCCATGTGAATAATCAAACAATCATGCAATACCATGCGATGTTAGTTCTATTCATGCAAACACATTATCTATAAGCTTTGGGTACCAAATTGTTAGACAAACACCTAGTATCTCCATAAACCCTACGCACTAGCGGAATATGGCAGTTTGGTATAGTACAATAAGCTACAATATGAAACTATAGTAATTTATGTAAAAACAATCCAGACAATCATCACACTCTTTTTAAGTTCCTTGAATGCCAATATACAAGAATCACAAACATCATTTGGAGAATCAAAGCACAAATGTTGTGGATGGAATCTAAAATAGATTGTTCTTCTCCTATGAATTGTTGGACTTAAATTCATGTGTAGTTGAGAATATGTATATGGATAAGTATTTTGAGTAAGATGGCTCAGAGCTTTGTTCAACAACATGAAAAATGGTTGTAAAGTGATAAAAGTATCTAGTCCCTATGTAGATCAATGTAAGGCAACTTCAAAACCAAATATTAAATCCACCGAGAAAAAGAAAAATAGATCTCAAAAAAGATGTAAGAATGCTTGATGTGGGAAATTTAAAGTTACTAAGTATAAGAGATAAGCATAAAAGAGGATATTCCATACATTGAACATACTAACAGGGAAACCGTATATTGTCATATAAAAAGCTAAAGGTTTTTACTTCTAGCGAGCAAAAATATACAATATTTGACAAAGAAGGAAATTTCACATGGCTAGAAAGATCTTAGAAGCTAAGTAACTATCTGACTACATAAAATTTGGTGGAACCAAAACGTCACAGGCGCACCTACATTGAAATTACACCTCCAATCGCTGGAAAAGTAACCCAACTCTTCAGTAGTTCATCGGTGCTTCTGCAGTAACTTGAATATTCATTAGGTCACCCAACTCTTTCACCAGCTTTGCTGCGTCTAATAGAGCAGGTTCAAAACAATAATTTTCTCTAGTGGCCCATATCGGTGCATGGACCCCATGAACAAATAGAGACTTGTAAAATGATAGAGCTGTTGCTACTTCTCTGATAGAGATATCAGAGCTAACCTGAAATAAGGTGGACGCAACATGTTTTATCCTTTGGTAAGGATGCAGTATAGCCATAAACTCAAATTATACATCTATTGCATTAACACTTTTAAGTTACAAGGATCTAATCTTTGGAATGTATATTAAAGTTGAATAATATAATGGTCCCCAAATGAAATTCCCTTTCATTGAGCAATTATTTTGGTATCATGCCATTTAAAAATAAATGTTCTTCATGGACCTAACTGCCTAAACATCCTGAAACCATACGAACATTCTCCTCATTCTCAAATGCGTAAGACTCATACTGACACAATCCCACAGGAAGTTACATCAGAATCCGCATGCAATCTTGCCATTTGAACAAAAAATCTCCGAAATAATGTCTAATCTTTTATCTTTCTCATATGCCTCTCTTCCTATTCAATAACCCTAGAAACCCTAAAATGCCCCAAATTCAACCATCTTTAATGCTTTAGTTTTTATTGTAATTTTGCGTTCCAAATAACGATTTTAAACCTTTATTTGGAATTCATGAAAATAAATTCATTCTCCGGACAAGAAGCCTACTGACGAAGATGAAGTCATAGTAGTGTATATAAATATAACAAAATGGACCAAGAATGATTATGCAACTCCAGAGTCCTCTACGTTTTCTTCGGCATTTCATATTTCTTCCGTTTGATGTAGGGTTTGAGTTGGCAATCTTCATGGAAATCCCTAACCTGAACTAATGACCTATTAACCTAGTCAAAACTCTTTTTCAAGAGGCACATAATCAATTTTTAATTTTAGAGTGCATATGTGTTGATCTGTCTTGATGTTTTGATAACTTCTTCACTGAACATACTCCAATTATATATTCTAGATGGCCTTAATGAGAACTAAAGACTTGCATTGCAGGGATTTTTGGATGAGAAATTCACTCAGACGTAACATCTAGAGGACGAAGGTAGCCCTTATTTCATGCACGAAGTCATTTATAAATGCTAAATAATTTGCAAAACAAACTGTATATTTACTTATTCTTTAAACTCCTGATGATTATTCTTTAAACTCTTGGATGATTAAGGAATCCAATGAGTTTTTTAAGCACGTCTTTTTAGCAAGCGAAGCATGTGATTTTTTTTTTATTTAGGTCATATTTAATGGTAACATTCGTTTTTCCTTGCAGTGCAACTCGCTTAGCTGGTTAAAGATGATGCTTGGATTGGATTATACAGATTTTATATATTGCTTATAATGTTTGAAAGCGTTGACCTTGCAGTATTAATGAACCCCACAGGCACTTCTAGGGTACGAACTGAATATATATGAACAAAGGATTCCATCTCACTAATGACAAACACAAACTCACTTAATATAGATAATATTTGTAGGTTTCACATATGATCTGATATGATCAGATCAGATTCGTATCAAACAATTTCAAGAACGAGAACTCCATATAGATCATATTTCTAGGTTTCACTGCGAGATGTGATCCATAAATACACATTGGTGAGACATACCTGTGTTTTTTTCAATAGATGGATATATCAAAATGATTGGCACTGGAACTGGCAAACTAGAACCTTTTAGCTATAAACTTTGCCCCTAAAAAATGAGGAAGACCAAGCATGTTTGCATAACTATCCTAGCCTATTCATTCTCTTCATATATATATTGCTCTAATGCCTAAAAAACATGGCAACAATTTGTGGAGAATTCTTGTGAAGGAATGAGCCATCGAAAACCCAATTTTAATGTTGGAATCATCGAATTGATGACTTAATTCTTGACATATAATCATAGTTGGGATCCCAACATAAGCACCCCCAAACAAAGGATCAGTTCCTTCTATCAAGCACTCATAAGCATGAATAATCATGTAGTACTAATACCCTTATCTGGAATCACATATAAAGCTTAATCAAAGCATTATAGTATTCATAGTTAAGCTAACCAATCTATACTAAGAAAACAATTTATAGTCGAGATGTGATCTTCAAATAAGTTGTGAGTACTTCCAAGAATAATATGTACCAAAATAAAATAAAAAAATAGAGAAACTAGAATTTGAGCTGAAGAATGAGGATCTGATTCATTTCATTTGGGATTTTATATATTGCTCAAGGCTGTGGCAGGACCCTTACTCTGAAGGCCAGGACCCGACAATAGCCTCTTAGGTGCGTATTAGTAAATTAGATTGTAGTAACACCAGCAAATACACGATTCTAACCTGTAATTGCAGCCAAGTACATAGTTAGTGATAGGATGAATACACAACCCTGATATTTTGATACTTTTATTTATAAAGACCATATTTATATAAATCTCTAATATACTTCTAACTTTATGAGCCTCGGGAAGTGTTCTCATAGTCTTTGTAGTGTTTGGAGCTGTCTCTCAATTTATACATCCATTAGACTTTGATTCTGCAATCTCAGCCCCTACATTTCCACCCATGATGTCTACTTCCATGAAAATAACCCTAGAAACCCTAGAATGCCTCAAGTTCAACCATATTTAATGCTAAAAATCCCTAGAATGCATGAAATTCAACCATATTTACCACGAAAAATACCTAGAGACATAAAATCCGATGGCCAGAGGATGATTTGTGAGGAAGATGATTCGACTCCATGCTAAATGTATGAATTCGACCTAGAGAGAAAGCTTCACAGTGAACGTGGGTTCAAATCTCGTCTACTATTATCCATCTGTTTGAGAGTTTGAGGTAAGAAAGGGAAATGCACTAATTGTTGCTTAAATTTCTTGCTACTACTTTAACCAAGATGTGTGGATTCTGAAAACTTGATGTTTATGTGGTGTGAATGTGGTGGAAGGTAGTAGAAGCATAAGGGCACCCCAATGCAACAACTTACAATTAATGCATCCCAAATCTAGCCTGCGAAATTGCAGCCCTGTCTCCCTGTACACCATCTTAGATTGTTAGAAAAAAAATTGATATCTAAAGTATATTTAAATGTAGGTTTTATTTTATTTTATTTTTAATTTTTTTAATTCTTGTCAATAATAATATTAGTATAATTAAAGACTTTAGTCTAATAAAAATTCAACATGTATTAACATATTTTATTAAATAATTACATTTAAATAAATTATTTTATTCAACATTATAAATTTCAAATATATTTAATGTGATTGTACAAATTAGTTGAGAAGGGTGGAACATATAATCTATCACCTGGGCAAAGAATAAAAACCTTATGTTACAAGAAATTATTGTATAACCTATAGAAAGCCAAAGTTAGATCATATAATTGTAATGGGGATTAGGGGAAATAATATCCCATTTCGATTTTAGCTTGATAATTTTAATTGTAAAGGGGATTAGGAACAAGTGAAACGCCACTTTTTTCATTTAAAATGGGGAATATGGAACTTAGGATAAGACAAAAGGAGCTCGAGGGAGGAGAATTTTGGAAGGGTAAGGTAAAGGGGTTTGGGAATTAAAGGTGTTTTTTTTTTATGTAAATGAAAATGGGAAGGGGTGAGGACTTAAGAGAGAAAAGGATTTAAAATCTATGATAGGGGAAATCATTAAAAGGGGGAAGCACCCATATTTTATTTTATAAAATAGGGGATATTGGTTTTTTTGCTATAAGAATTAGGAGGGGGGATATTTTTTAACTTGAGAAGATTGCTGGATGGATGCATCATGTGAATTAATGAAGGACATGAAAATGATAAAATTTAATTGTCATGACACAAAACTTTGACGAGCCAAAATTTCAACTAAGCACTGAGATGATCAAACGGTGACGGTTTTTGTCAAACAAAAAGTGGACATGACTAGTGTGACGAGTTGAAAAAAATGGCACTGACTTCGCGGCATGAAAATGTGATTGAAAAAAAATGACCAAATACAAAACTTGACCTAACCACAACACGATCACACATGAGATGCAAATTGGTAAGTCTATCGAAGGGGTCAAACAAAAGTAAAAATGATGAAACAAGATATGCACATGACAAGTACTTCACACTAGATAGAAGGTGAGATCAAAATGATTGGATGACAAAATTTGATAGGTGCTTCCAAGTCATTATGTTTCGACACTGAATAGAATCATATCAATGTTTAGAGTTCACACTAGCTAGAATGGTTCAAGTAGATCTAAAGACATTTGAATCCAATAGAGACAACTAATGGATCATGTGGCAACTACTGCTCCAACAGGATAACAATGATGAAATTGCTATACCACCTCGACAATGTATAGGGAATACCTCTTCCAACTCTCCTATCTTACAAGATATTCATTTTGAAATCATTTTTATGCCTGCAACCCATCATATTGATTATAATATCAGACTGGTTTATTTCCATAAAGCTGTACGTTATAACCAGTATTTTTGATTTATTGAATGAAAGTGTGAAGGTTTGGATATACACTAACCAAGTCACAACAGTATAACAGGGTTTGCAAACCTGACCAGTATCAATTATAAAGCCAAGTTTGGATTAAGATTCTAGACGCTTGGGAGTAGCACTGGATAGTGCATGTTCAGGTGCATTTGGGCCTTTTGTGAAGATGGGTGTACCAATGTAGACATGCGTCTATAAGAATTCTAGTTTGATCAAAGCAAACTAAGCTAATTAGAAAGGAAAGGAACATTCTAAAGACAGAATCCATGAATGGGGTGAAAAAAGGGAAAATTATGCATATTGCTGAGTTTCGAAACAAGATTCTTAAGTTCCATCTTTTTACTCTCGTATTTTATTCAAATATACTTAAATTCCACTATACATGTTGCAGAAACACCTAAAAATTCAAAATACAGATTTACAGGAAACCCAGTGTACAACATCTATGAAACTTAGCAATGATAGCTTCATAGGAGTCCTGCATGTTTTTATATATCAAATTAATATATGGATACAATCACTATATCTCTACCATCTTTGAAGAAAAATCCTTCTCAGGAAAGCAAGAAACTACCCTGTGAATTTGTAAGTGAAGAAAGCAAGAAAGCAAGAAACTAACCTTCGAATTTGTAAGGGAAGAATGAGATTTTGACTATAGAGCTGTAGAATTCATAGCTCGCCTCTTCAGGAGCCTCCAAGATCTCTCCAATGCTCTTTTATCCATGTAGGAAGCACTGGCAATTAAATATCCAAATTCTAAACCTTGTTAATAAGAAACACCATTCCTCAACGAGTATCAATGGTAACCTAATAGATGCCCAAAAATACCTCCAAATCCAATTCACAACTACTTGCTTCTCAAAAACCACCAAACCCTCCTCACTTCCCGCCAATGACAAGCGAGCAAATGGTTAATGCATTTGTATTATTAATGTGGCTATGAACATAGTTTATTGAGAAGATTCTTATATTTGTGAATACTTCAAGGCCACACTCATATAAGTGAATTCATTAATGCCACGCCGGTTTGGGTAAATCCCCCTCACAAATATGAAAGTGCCAAGTCAATTGCTAGAATTCTTGGACAATGTCAAATACAAGACCTGGGTTGAGCATACTAGAATTTTAGATCATTTTCCCGTGGTCATGTTAGAAAGCTGCATATCTAGTGTTCTAAACTTCAAAATGAGCAGTACCGCATCCCACTTCCAGGCAAATTATTCCATATGGAGGGCCATAGTAAGATCTCTAAATCCATCTGCATTGTTAAAATTTAGTAAAATATTGTACAAATTCATTATCAAAGTTATAATTTTCCATTAATGTCAGTGTGACGCAACTAAATATGACTAACATAAATGACTAATTCACATTAATCATTGTTAATTAGTCATATTTATATTCTCGTGACTAAATTAGTCATTTATGTTAGTCATTTTTATTTTAGTCACTTGCTATCTAGTCATATATTTTATCACGTGACTAAATTAGTCATTTATCTTGATCGTTTTTAGTTGGCTTATTTAAAATTGCTCAATTTTAGTCATTTATCCTTTGAAAAAATGGCGATGACTAACTGTTTTAGTCTCCTAGTCACTTATCTCTCTTTTTGTTCTAGTGAAAGGAAAAACCATTTTTCTTTTAATAATAACTTTGGAAATAATAATTCAAGTAATTATTCTAACAGAAAATTTCCAAGGAATAATTCAAGAGGTAATGTACAGTCAAATTTTACAGCTACAAGAAACAGGGATCCACCTAAAAATTTTGTTAAAAACAATGAACAGAAAGAACCTGTTAAATGTTGGGACTCTCAAGGACCTCACTATGCATCAAACTGCCCACTCAGAAAGAAGACCATCAACAACATACACACAATACAGGAGGAGGCTACTGTTGGTGACCTAGCAAGGGAAATGCCCAGAATCAATGCAGCCTTGGAAAACAGACAGGCTGATCATCAAAATTCCATGGTTGAAGTAGAAGGTATGCTGAAAAATAAACCCATTTCTATTTTAATTGACCCAGGAGCATGTCTTAGCTATGTATCGCTTGATTTAGTAAAATGTTGCAATCTTAAAATAGACAAGTTTGAAAATTCATGGCTGGTCCAATTAGCTATTGGAACTAAAAGAAAGGTGACTGACTATGTAAAACAGTGTGAATGATTGATGAATCAGTTTAGGACTCATGTTAAGTTGAATGTGTTACGCTTCGGTTCTTACGATGTTCTGATTGGAATGGATTGGATGGAAAAGCATAGGGTAGTGTTAAATTATTTTGAAAAGACTTTTACTTGTTTGAATGATAAATGTGAAACTGTAACAGTAAAAGGAATTCCTAGAAAGATTTATGTTAGACAAATTTCCGCTTTACAAGTTAGAAAGGCTGTTCGAAAAGAGTGTAAATTGTTTGTTGTAAATGTAATTAATGATGAACAATCAACTAAGGAAGATAAGTTAAAATTGGAAGACATACCCATTCTAAAGGAATTTTCTGATGTATTCCCGGAATAAATTCCAGGATTATCTCCAAAAAGGGAATTAGAGTTCACCATTGAGCTAGTACGGGGAGAGGTACCAAACTCAAAGGCTTCTTATAGAATGAATATTCTAGAACTTAAGGAACTTAAATCACAGTTAAAGGAACTAATTGGTAAACATTACATAAGGCCCAGTGTGTCTCTGTGGGGAGCACCTGTCATGTTTGTTAAAAAGAAGGACGGAACTATGCATTTATGCATAGATTACCGTCAGTTAAATAAAATGACCATAAAGAACATATATCCTTTGCCTCGCATTGATGATATGTTTGATCAACTACGCAGCGCAACTAAGATAGACTTGAGGTCGGGGTACCATCAAGTCAGAATTAAATATGAGGACATCTTTAAGATTGCCTTTAGAACCTATTATGGGCACTACGAGTTCGTGGTTATGCCTTTTGGGCAAACCAACACCCCAACCGTTTTCACATGTCTTATGAATAATGTTTTACATCAGTACTTAGATAAGTTTGTAATTGTTTTCATTGACAACATTCTAATTTATTCTAAGACTAAAGAAGAACATGACGAACACTTAAAGATAATTTTACAAGTGTTAAGAGAACACCAACTTTGCGCTAAGTTCAGCAAATGTGATTTCTTTAAAGATAAAATACAGTACCTAGGGCATGTGATATCCAAGGAGGGAATCGCAGTAGACCCAAACAAGATAAAAGCAATTATTGAATGGCCTGCCCCTAAAGACGTAACTGGTGTACGATCTTTTATGGGAATTACAGGTTACTATCGTAAGTTTATAAAAGGATTCTCTTGAATAGCGAATCTTATAACCTCTTTACAAAAGAAAGGTAAGAAGTTTGTTTGGGATAAAAATTGTGAAGAATTTTTTAAGAAATTAAAAGAATTATTAACAACTGCACCATTTCTAAAAATTGCGGACCCAAACAAGGATTTCATTGTTGGCACTGATGCATGTAATGATGGACTTCGAGGAGACTTAACAAAAGAAGGTCATGTAATCTCCTATGAGTCCAGAAAGTTAAAAATTCATGAGAAGAACTATGCAACTTACGACTTAGAGTTGGCTGCCATGATACATGCATTAAAAATATGGCGCCATCACTTAATCAGAAGAAAGTTTACACTAATGATAGATAATAAAGGTTTAAAATACTTGCTGGATCAACCAAATATGAATGCAAGGAAATCTAGGTGGCTAGCTTTCCTTAGTGAATATGATTTCGAGATTCAGCACATTAAAGGTAAAGAAAATAAAGTTGTTGATGCTTTAAGCAGAAATTCTAGATTAAATTTCGTGGCAACAATCAGTACTTATAAAACAGATTTGGAAAATCAGATTAAAGAAGGAATCAGAATGGATGAAAAATATCAGAAACTACATAAAAAAGTTGTTGAAGTTAATTCTGAAAATTTAATAACGGATTTCAGAATTGATGAAAGAGGGTTAATGATGTATGAAAATAGACATTATGTGCCCAATGTTGCTAAAATTAAGTTGCTGATTTTAAATGAAATACATAAAAGTCATACTCAAGGCATCCTGGTTATTAAAAGACAATAACAATGCTGAGAAAGGATTACTTTTGGCGAAATATGAAAAATGAGGTAGTTGAATACATTGCTAGGTGCATGGAATGCCAGCAAATAAAGGATGAGCATTAACACCTAGCTGGATTATTGCGGCCACTACCAATTCCGGATTGGAAGTGGGAAATAATTAGTATTGATTTTATAGCTGGTTTACCTAAAAATCAGAAATAGAATGATTCCATAATGGTAGTTGTGGATAAGCTTAGTAAAGAAGCCCATTTCATACCTGTTAAAACAACCTACAAGGCTGCTAACATTGCTGAAATTTTTTTGAAACAACTTTTTCATTTGCATGGGATTCCAAAGGTTATAATTTCTAATAGGGACTCTAAGTTTACAGGAAATTTCTGGAAGTCTTTATTTAAAGGTTTAGATACTACTTTAAATTTCAGTACATCATTTCATTCACAAACAGATGGGCAGGCAGAAAGAGTCAATCAGATTCTTGAAGATATGTTAAGAATGTATGTTAGAGGTAAGCCAAGTAAATGGGAGGAATATTTGCATCTTGCTGAGTTTGCTTATAATAACCATTAGCAAGTTTCAACAAAATTCAGTCCATTTGAAATTTTGTATGGCGGAAAATGTAATATTCCTATTTCATGGGGTAATCCGGTTGACATTTTAATGTTAAGACCAGAGTTATTAAAATAAATGGAACTAACCATGAAACAGGTTCAAGGAAATTTGAAAATTGCACAAGATAGACAAAAAAGTAATGCAGATCTCAAAAGAACTCAGAAAGAGTTTCAGGTTGGTGAACATGTCTTCCTCAAGGTAAAACCTAAGAAGAGCTCTTTAAATTTAGGAATTTGTGCTAAACTAGCACCAAGTTATTGTGGACCTTTTGAAATATTGTCTAGGGTAGGACCAGTGGCATATCAAATGGCCTTGCCACCAAATCTTAAAGTACATAACGTTTTTCACATCTCTCTTTTGAAAAAAGTATGTGCACGATGCTACTCATGTGATTAACTGGAATGATGTACACGTGGAACCAGAAGGATGTTTTCTAGTGGAACCGGATTGTATCCTTGACAAGAGGGAAATTTTGCTTCGTAATTGTACCATTGGACATGTAAAGGTGCAATGGAAGGACCCTAGTCTAGACGAAGCAACTTGGGAATTGGAGAGTAATATGCGGGTGGCATATCCAAATCTATTCCAGGAAGACTTAGAGGATGATGAATAAAGCCACATCGAGGACGATGTTGAACTTAAGAGGGGGTGTTGGTCACATACCCAAATTATGAACATTTTATGTTGTGCAAAAAACTTTATGTTTTATGTTATCGTAAATTTTTATGATTAATGACCAAGTGGGGTCAAGGATGACTGTAATTAATTAATCTGACTATTTTATTAATAATAAATAATAGAGGAGACAAATATCCAAGGGAGGTTGTTGAATGAGTGTTCACTGACCCACTAGGAGGAATGGACTGGGGTGGAGAGCAAACTGACACTTGGCAGCATCCTCAATTCACTTCTAGCTGTTGCAGGGGGAAACTTCCCTATTTGTATGGTTATGTTCCCCAAGAAAGTGGAACTGAGTAGGTGACTCATTAGCTAAAGAAACTGACCAAATACCTAGGCATGCTTTATCTACCCATCGAATTCAGTAGGAGCCTATTCAGTTCTTACCTTGTGATAATTTCTGAAAGAGAAAGACAAGAGAGCACAATAGATTCGATGAGGGGAAGGCTAGTAAGTGATTGAGTGAGTTAAGACTGCATTCTGAACTAGTGCAGTGACATTGTTGAGTTCAATATTTCTAAAGGCAGGGGTATTACTGCTATGTACTCCTGCTGAGTTGCAGAGGAATTTATTCCATACTCCACACAACATCTTCATTTTGGTGGTTCAGTGAACAAGATTGGGGGTCCTAAGGAAAGTAACTTGGCTGTCTTCAGGAGAAGGTTGGGTGGAATGAGCTCCTTTGGCTATTTGTCTCTTCTATAGTTACTAGGTTCTATTTGTGTTATCTTATCTACTTTCTGTCAAATTATTTACTAAAGAAATGAGTATAATATGTTATCTGCTTTTCTATTAAAGCTCAGATATCCCTTGAACTGTTATTAAATGCTTTTAAACTTCTATCATATTATCTATACTAAAAAATCCTTTTATCTACTAGATATAAAAACTAAATGAATAGTTTAAATTCTGAATGTTAAATGACGAATGATAGAGTAGAAATACTTCTCTGTATTTTTCCATATACATTATGTATCATACTCTAGTAGAGAGAAGTTAAATTAGGAGTAGATTAGAATGATTCTTTATCATGGGCTCAAAATTTTGTGTAAAGATCTGTATCAATAAACTATTCTATTTTATATGCTGTAAGGTATTATTCTTTTATAAACATAACTATATATTATAAATATTACAAGGTAGATTAATTTTCAGGAATCATCCTTTATACTGAACAACATTACAGAAAATTTCAATGTTTTATACAGAAATAATAAATCTTAAATCTAAGTTACACACATAATAATACTTCTTTTATAAATAAATTCTAAACATTATTATTGAAAATATCAGTATCAAAATATCTTTAAATGAGCACAGGAAACTCCATAAATCTAACTCTTTTCATAAACGATGGTTATATCAAACCCTAGTAGTATTCTCTACCATAATACAGTATAATTTTAAAACAACTTCACATCAAGAACATAACTCTGGAAGTTTCATTATATATTAACGATCGCAACATTTGAAAAATATGCTTTACTCTGTATCTTTAGATCTTTCATAATCCAGTATATGCCTTGGTTTAAATTTCTTTTTCTAAAACAATACTAAGTAAAAATACAAGCTCAAGCCAAAGGCATCGCCCAGGTTTAAAGAGGCTTACATATATAAAAATGCATTACATAATATCTAAAAAGAATTAATAAAAAACCATAGTTCGAGGCCATAAAGGCTCACCCAAATGGTCAATACATTTATAAAATTTACAAAACGATTGGTACTAGTGTTCAAAAACGTTGAGGTTTAGGGTTCGAGTTTTGACTCACCCAATCTATACCTTAAATCTTTAAGTACCAAATTAAAACCTAAATGCGTAATTAAGGTTAGGGTTTAAAACCCTTAGCATCTAAAATACCGAACCATCAACACTGAATAGCTAGGTTAGGGTTTCAACCTTGAACCTTGATCATTTTTTCTTGGAACCATTTCTACCAATGAACAATACAAACTCTAATTTCCAACATAATTAAGATTATGGGCTCATCCCTAAACGCTTGAAGTTTGCATCAAAATCTATTCATTGTAAAAAGAATGAAAATGTCGAGAGCATCCTTCTAATTGTGAATCATATGAGACTTATATTCTTGCAAATCATCTTTATAAAAGCATAAAATTTATTTACAGAGAAGTATCTGAAAGAAGCGTTGAGAAACCAATGTGAGCTGAGAGGCCCAAGGGTCAAATCCTCTTAGGCCCAAGGGTCAAATCCTCTCACTTATAAAAATTTCCATATGGCTTACAAAGCGTGAAAAAGCCCAACAGTAAAGAACATAACAAAATCAAATGCAAGTTTGAATTGCAACTCGTCGAAGGAACTCAAACTGGCAGCAATGCCTTTTCCACCACCTTTTTCACTACACATAGTTACAACTTAGGTTTCCAAAAGGAACCACCGAGGCTTACCTATTTTTTTGTGCACCATAGCCATAGCCAGCGAGGGTCACACCTCTCAAAGGTTAAGTTTCGGCAGGAAGCAACTTGTCACTCTGTAACCAAGCCAAAAAAACTATCCACAGTTAGTAATTTCAAAGCGAGAACGTTTAAAACAACAAACGAATAACATTGTAAGAGATTGGGTAAGTCGTTTACCTTCTTAAGGTGACTGTAAGAATAACCTGAGAACAACCATCGAAACCCTGGAGCATCGCATGAAGACTTCTAACCCTAATACCTCAAAAGGTTGTCGGCCTCCACAACCGGTTTTGCAAAACATCAATGAACAGAACTAGCAAGGTTTGAGGTCATTCAAAGCAAGGTTAGGGTTTAGCCTGAAACCCAAAAATGTTCACGTGAAGCCATGCCACGGTTGCTTTCAATTGTACATTCCACCCTAGGCACATTTATTTGTCATAAAAGTTCCAATCCGTCACCTGCCATCGTATAGATGCACTAAGTACCAAGATTTTTGGACCTTACGATATACAAAACATTTAGTGAGTTGTATTACAACTTAAAAACCCTTGGTTTGTTAATACAAGGTGTAAGACCATGATCGTGGGATTTAAAGACCCCATCATGTGGTTTTAATAAATGGAAACCTTGGTTTAAAGGATCGATTACATTAATGGGGATCATAATTATAATACAATATAAATAATAACATTAAAAAGATGAAATGGATAACATAGAATATGGAGAACTAAAACCACATTAATTCATATATATAATGTTCACCCAGCTTTTGATATTAAGGCTTTGCAAAAATACATCTAAGAGCATCGACTCTAACATAAAAGAGGTTATTGTGATAATACTATAGTACATAAAAGGGTCATAGCTACTTTACGAATTCACATAACACCTTTAGAACAAGTTTTTCTGACGTAATAAGTCTAATACAGTTGTAACGTACACTATTTAAATCTTCAGTCGCCAACTCTTCAATTCCAAAGAAGTATAATTGTTACCTGTAGAACTGAAAAAGAACGATTTACGCATTAGCTAGATAATAGCTAAGTAAGCCCTGGGTACCTTTAGGACCCCTTCATCAAAAAGGAAAATCAAACAGTTAGTATCTATGAGGAACAACAATAGTATAGTAAGAAATAAATTAAATGACGATGCATATACATATAATAAGTAATCATAAATTATTTCGGGTATCAAAGATAGGAATAAAACATCCGGCATGTTGTTTCAATATTAAATCATGCATTCAAATCATTTGCATGCTATAAAGACAATTCGACCAAATATAAACATAGCATATAATTGATGTAACATAATTATAACATGGACGACTAATTGAAGAATGTGTCGTCATAGTACATTTTAGTTTGTGGTTAAATGAATTTAATTTTCATAAATGATACTTCTGCATAACCAATATAAGCATTTAATGCTACATAGAAAATTTTTTATTTTTGTGAATTTTGGGGATGTTACATTGGTGGTTCGATTCCTCTGTGCCCTATATATATTCTGAAACCACTAAAAAGACATAAATGACTAAAAAAATGACTAAAATTTGTATTTAAACGACCACCAGTACAACATGAGAGATAAGTCACCAAAAAAATGACCAAAATATGCACATAAATGACCACTTTTGAGTTGGCAATCGTTGGTAGCAAATTAGTGGTCATTTATCACGTGACATAAAATGTGGTCATAAATTTGGTCATTAATTGTGACAATTAATGACCAAATATATGACTAAATTATGACCAAATATACGACCAATATATGTCCACAAGATAAGCTATAAATGACCAAGCTAAATATGACCACATTTTTGGTTGCGTGATAAATTACGGCTAATTTTCTACCAGTGGTCACCGACTAAAAAATGGTCATTTATATGTGGATTTTGGTCATTTTTTTTGTCATTTATCTCTCATTTTGTACTAGTGGTTGTTTCAATGGAAGGTACATCATCATTTTCATTAATGGTTGGAGCTTGTATCCACTATGCATCCTTCATTGCTTCCTCAAAAACTGTGGACTAATAGGGAAACAAAGCATACTCATACTGCTCATCAATAATGGGAGTTTGCTCATATAGCTCCCTCAAACATCTGGTTTTTTGGTTTTGTGATGGACTAGCTATTGCAAATTCTATGCTGCTATCAAGTGTCTCTTTCTCTGAGAGACTTTCACTGTTGTTATCAACTTTCTCTTTCTTTGAGAGACTATCACTCACGTCACTAGGGACTTCTACATTGACAGTTTTTTTTTCACTATCATTAGCAAATAGAGCTAGATCAACAAGCTTTGCTGAGCTCACTTGATCATTGGCTGCATCATAAACAAAGTATTCTTGGCTGTCTCCACTTCACTGTGGGATTCTCGGTGTTTTGCCTGGCTTGCAAAGTCATGTTCTTCCACAATTGTTTCCTCTTCACTAAAATCAGTTTTCAATATATCCCATGCTTCTTTTGGAGTATAAACTTCTGCAATTTTATGAAAGATGGAATAATCTATACTATTTTGTAAGAGACTTAAGGCAACAATTTTCCTTCTTTCTTTTTGATACTCTGTCAAATGCTCAAATGATTCTAGATCACTAGGATCCACTTCAGCTACCAAATGCCACACGTCTTGTGACCTTAACAAATTCATTATGTTTAATGACAATAGTTCATAATTGTCTCCATCAAAGGTTTTCCATAAACCTATTGAAGTTAACAGATTTCTTACCTCTTCAATTTCTTCTGGGAGCTCTTCTAGCACCATCTTCAAGATTCAATCTTCTTGGTTTTTTTCAACATCAGTGGTCCTTTAGACTTCATATCTTCTCTTCCCTTTCCTACAAAGGTTCTTCTTGGATCGATCTCTGCAAGACTCGATATTCTTCAATCAATGCTGGAATTTTTTCCAATATTTTGGCTCAGCGTCAGTAGTACTTCCTCTTTAAAAACTTGATATGAACAATGCTCGTACTTTCCATGGCTTATGAAAACTTTTAAAGTGGTCGGGGCAACTTTCTAACTAACATAGTGCACACTTTCTAACTAACACAGTGCACTTCGGGCGTGCATTGGGAAAAAAATTATAGAGTAAAGGAAGCCTGGCGCACTTTTCCTTCTTCTAGGGTGAGTCATTGGCGCAATTTTCCTTCTTGCAGGGTGCACCACTGTCTCATTTTTCCTTCTTGTAGGGTGCGCCCTGGCTCAGTTTTTCTTTAGCTAGGGTGCGCCACTTGCTTAGTCTGTCTTTAGCTAGGGTGGCCACCGGCTCAGTTTTCCTTCTTGTAGGGTGCGCCTCAATGCAGTTTCCCTTCAGTTAGGGTGCGCCATCGGTGCAGTTTGTATTCATCTAGGGTGAGCTAGCTCAGAATGTGGTTCATTTTTCCTTCAGCAAGGGTGCACAGGGTTTCATCAGTGGGGTTTTTGTGGGTGCGACAACGTTGGATCGTGGGAAATAAAAAATAAAAAAAATATCACGACCTGAGTGCTCTGTCTCCGTCCTGTACTGCAACTTCTAGTCGTGTGTGTGCTCTCCAGATTTTGAAGAGGCTTACCCAAAAAACAAAAGTTTGAGGATCGGGCCGTCAGCTTTGATACCATGTTAAAGTTTGCAAGGACAAAGAATAAGATTGGAAACACAAAGGGCATATTCATTGCATTCTCATTATTAAAATCACTATATATAGCATTACATCACACCAAAAATCACGGGTAAATACCATGGGACAGTAAATACTATAGGACATCAAGGCATCCTAGTCATACTTAACTAACTAATGACTTAACTAATTAATGCACCAATAACGGATAGTGGACCGGTGATATTACAATTCTTAACAAATGTCCATTCATGTATGGAGATCAGGTGCCTGAATAACTTTACTGAATGCAACTGAATCCAGATCATGTGCCTGGATAACTTTACTGAATGCAACTGAATACAGATCATGTGCTTGAATAACTTTACTGAATGCAACTGACCCCGGGTATTCACTAACATGATATCGCCCATCTATCATAGAATCTATCACAACAAATATAAGAGGAAGAGTTAAGGTCTTCAGGAATCAGGAATACTTAAATATTAAGCACATCACAAATATGTGCAAAGGATGAGAAACTAATCAACTAAAACATAAATTATGAGATTTTATGCAAGACAAAATAAACACTCAATTGCCAAACCTATTTTTCTTGTATAATCTTTAGAACAAATTCCTCGTATTCATGTTCATCACTTACTATTCTCTGAATATGGTCCTGCACAGCTTTCATATATTCATCCTCTGCTACTATAGAATCTTCACAAACTCTTTCTTTGCACATTTCTTGTTCTTATTTACCCTTCCCTCTTGCTTCCATGCAAATATCGACATTAGTGGTCTAACAAGACAAATATGAATGTTCATAGAAACCCAAGCTGAGAATTTCTTTACTCTTCACACTATTGTTGAAGGAAGATTCATCACTCGAGCATTTCCGATAAGCTTCGATGCCATTAGAAGGGACATTAAATGATCAAGTTTAAAGTATCACCGACATTCTACATAATTTCTAAAAATAATTAAAGATATAAAGAAGTTGAATTCATTATACTTCAAGCAGGTGAAAAATATTCTCCAAAACCTAGACTGCAATTATCTGAAAAATGTAAAAACTCTGGATCTCTTACTTGAATGCAGACCAACCAACGTGGAGAATTGTTCCTGCAAATCTTGGTCTTGTAATTGAAAGTCTAAATTCTAACTTGATGACTCATTTTCATATGCATAAAATCCATATTGCTTGACATAACCATCTTCAAGAGGACTCACTGCTACATACTGCTAAGGACTTTTGCTACCGTTTGTTCGTTTTCCACATAGTTTCACTTTCTTCCACGTTTTCTTCACACTTGTACAATTTGGGTCATGGTAAATCATGAAAAATCAATTCTGATCATGGCATTTCAACCGCATGAGGGAGAAAAGGACTTTCAAAATGTAGTGTAATGATTATCCAAAACGATGGAGATTCTGGCCACTCGAACTAAAACGTGTCTGGAGATTAAGCTAAGATACTATGGCCTTGGTCTTGAGAATGGAGAATACAGGGTAGAGCTCCATTTTGAGGAAAATAAGATTCCATCTACACAGTCATGTCAAAGTCTTGTATTGCACATCTTTGATTCCTATCTACAGGTATTACTCTACAATGACATCACTATAGGAAACAAATTGAGGAACATGTTATGAGACAATCTGCCAAAAGAGGACTTAAGGCATGATCTCTCTAGCTCAATGTAAGTCTAGAAAAAATGAGACAAAATATGAGACAACTTTCCTAGATCTAGTTAGAGATCGAGTAATTAAGCATCTTACCTCAGATTCGTAGATCTTTCTCTTGTTGTTGTTCCAAGTCTCGCGGTCGTTAGATCTATGGCTGTAAGACTTGTCAAAACATATAGGAACAAGACAAGCAATAAAACATGCCTAAACACCAACTAGTCTATGTAAATAGTTGAGGAGGTAAACAATAAATATCATTAACACAATAACATTTAAGGAAAGCATTTATATTATTGTATAAAAAGTGGGAAGTACAATAGAAGAGATGATTACAACCGATGCCTCAATGTCGCAATCTCCTTCTGACAAGCCAAACCAAATCTCCTAGAGAGAAGTAGGTGCCCCCAAGACTAGGATGTTGAACTACTGAGCTAATTTCACCAGCATAAGAGTACCATAGAATTCCTCTCGTTGGAATGCGAAGGGACCTTGTATTTATAGGACCAATTGGATAGAGTAGGTTGAGGATCATGGGGAGAAGGTTAAGGGATCCTCCCATTAGGTTAGGGAAACGAAGGCCGGCTCACCGAGGAGTTAGGGATAGGGATCCATCTCATCCAACTTCTAGAATCTGCTCGAAAGCTACCTTTATCTCATGAAATTGACTCCGGCACATGTTGCATGAAGGAAACCTGCGCCGGCGCACTTTTCTTAAAGACAACCTGCGCCGACCTAATTAGGAGTGTGGATAAAGGTCATGAACTTGTTCTAAATGACTAGCTTGATCTTGGGACTTCAGGGGTTTAGGCACTGAGGTTACATAGGTGTATATTTTGGGTGTAACAGAATGCCCCCCAAAGCATGAAGTTGGTAAAACTAATCAGGTATAATTCTTTGATAGAAGGAATGGCAAGGACTTGTCGGAGAGAAGATACTACTGCACTACAACTGACTCTAAGAACATAGTCTCATATGATGCACAACATGGCTACTAACCAATACATTGCAGATCAATATGGTAGTAATGACCGTTTGAACACAATCATGGCTACTAGACACACACGTAGATCCATGATGAGATGATAACACAGCCACGACCACTACAAAAGTGGATCCGTGTATTATGACTCAATCAATATCCATCGCAGCCTAGGTAAAACATAACTCCCCAAGGTCTTCAAGCCAAACCCACAATGATACAAATCTATCCATGTGATTACAAATGGCTTGACATCGAACATGGTAGAAACCATTTGATTACTGGTCATTAATGTATACCGTTAACAAGCATGAGGGAAATCACCATTGATTTTAATGATCCCCAAAGTATCATAGTACATATCATCAAGCGTGAATAAATGAGTTGAAGTCGAATGATGGATGAAATATTTTGATCAAGAGTCAATGATGTAAACTCATGTCGAAAGCGAGGTAACCTTCCATTGAGGCATGTAGGTCCAAGGTACTTTACTGGTTTCTAGATTCAGTCCTCGGATGATGTGTTGAAGTCAACAAGGATGAATCCATCGCAGGAGGGCCATGATGAATACCCCATCATCGACACGAAAATCAGTAATAGATGTTTGGAGCAGATTGGATGGTATAGTAACATGCAAGACTGACTCAGAGTACACCGACATGATGGAAAGTGTACTGACTACAAATGATGAGTGGTAAATACATCTCTTGGACATGGGCATGGCATGACTTGAAATAATTTACATGACGAGACCGACGCCAACTACTAATGCAACTGATGATGGAAACATTCTTTGGATGACCCAAAGGAGTAACAAGACTCATGGAGTTAACATGACTCGAGGAAAAGTACTGAATGAAAATGCAAAATGAGTGCCATGTTCAAGAGTGACTAAGTACTGCTATAAGTAAAGGTGTAACATAAAATATTTCCTTTTTCCCTATCATGACTGATGAGTGCCTCATGTGTTTTTAACGAGCTTGATGAGGGTAACCAGATGCTCGGTATAGCTTATCCCATAGATGAGTCCAATCCCAAATATTTTTCGAACCTGGTAAAGGAGGGGGTCGTCCCATGACGGGTCCTTCAATGTTGATTTTTAACGAGTCCAAAGAAGGTACACTCGACGTCATTTCATGTTTAGAGGGTCTGAAAAGAACTAAACAAGACTCCAAAGGTCCTTTTTCATAAGGTTAGCCTCATCGCCTGAAAAAATGGTAAAACAACGCGATAGGGGACTCTTCTAGTCATGAGTGGCTGGAGTATTCCTTTTTCATAAATAGTGCCCCTTGGTCCAAAAATGGGTAAACTATCACCAGGGAGACGACCATTCAAATAATTTAACAAGCGTGAATGCGACAAGTTCGCTTAGCGATCTTTTTCGTATTTCAAGAGCCCGAAAAGAGCTTAAAGAAAACTTCGGGGAGGTTCCTTTTTCGTGGGAGTTTAATGAGCCCGAAAAATTGATAAACTATAACTTGGTGACTTATTCTCATCGTTTAATGAGCAGGAGAAAGAACAAAGAGTTAGCTCTATTGTCATTTAATAATTTACATTAATGAGTGAAATAATGACAAAAAGATGCTCGGAGAGTGTTCATACCTAATGATACTTACTAGATGACCACCATGTCAAGAAAAGGCATTAATTAGGCACCTGCAGCTCAAAAACTATGTCAAAAGTGGTTAACCGAGTATTAAATATAATAAATGACCCAAAATATAGTAAAAAACCCACTAAAGCATCAAAATATAAAAGGAATATTCTATATTTGTTATAAAATGGGTGAAATGGTGAAAATAAATTACAATTGTTTTTTTACCAAATTTGGAGAGTGCAAAGTGTCGTTTGGAGCCGAATTTCAACTGCAGTTTCCGGGAGCTCCGATTCATCATTTCGTAAGTGGTTAGTGACAGGTAACCCTAAACCTTCCCATTTAACTTTTCAGTGGATTAGAATTTGCTTTTTCATGTTTTTAGGTAGTTTTGAGTGTTTTAAGTTGGTGGAAATGTGTTCACGGGCCGACACAGGTAGCCCATTCGGGCTCTGCGCCGGCGTAGATCCTGAAAGGGAGTTCTGCGCCGGCAGTGCACTATCAGAATGGGTGATTTGCGCTAGCACAAATGGGCAAATGAAACTCAAAATCTAGCAAAAAATAGAACTTTTGGGTGGAGGGGAAAAGTTTCAACCATGTTTAAATGGTTTACTTGGCAGGTTTGGAGTGATACAATGGTCATTGAATGGCGGGAATGCGAGCATGAGCTTGAGGATTTGCAAGTGGAAAACAATCCACAAAGTGTTGCAGCATTACGAAATTGCGGGCTACTCAAGTACTTTCGAGTGCTAGGGATGAGATCCCATGTCAACCTACTGACACACCTAGTCCAATGTTGGGACCCCATTCAACATTACTTTCGAATAGGTGAACACATGCTTACCATAGATTTTGAGGACATCTATTTTCTGACAGGATTATCCCAGCGAGCGAATCCAGTGTCTTTAACCAGGTCACAGGGTGGTGACCGTTCGGTTGAGGACATGATAGCTCAGTGGTGTACTCTAGGTACAGAGATGATATTTGGGAAAATTCCCATCAAGCATGTCATGGACAGAGACTTACGAGCGATACTATTCACCATTGTGCGAGTTGCTCACTTTCCCAACAAGTTGAAAATGACATATGTCTATGAGTGCATGGCTCCTATAGTGTTTAACTGGTGCAAGGGGCTTCTTGTTAGCCTCAAGGATCAGTTGACCAAGTTTCAGCGTGGGGTGCTGAAATAGTTCAGATATGGCTCGATCATGGTATCTTTCATGTTGGAGTGGGTACCTCTCTTGCGCACGCAACTGGATTTCGAGGATCGGGAGATACGTGATCCTCACATGCTGAGATGGACAGATACGATGGGTTGCCATGGTGGTAGGGGGGCCATCATCAGTTTCGGTACTGGGTTCTTCTCATGGTTGCAGGCACAGATCCTCATGATGGAGGATTATCCATATGCCAATATAGACTTCCGAGGAGATCCCGACTTATTGCTTCTAGACGGAGCACAGTGGGGTGACATAGGTAAGAACCACTGCTTTTGTTTTTATGTTTTATGTATTTTATGACCTTTTTTTGTAGTAGTGTTGATAATGTTTACATGTTTCTTTGTAGACGTGGGTCTAGAGAGACCATTGGGAGTCTCCCACCAAGCACGGAGAGGAGAAGTGCTAGAGATGGAGCCCGCGGTCCATGATGCTCTTGAGGAGCAAGAGGTGCTCGAGGAGAATCTCCAGGGGATGACTTTAGACATTCTAGAGCCTGCAATGCATGACTTACCCCTCCGATATCAGGAGTTGACAGTTGAGGTATCAGCTCGTTTCGACGCACTACTTGGAAAGGTGGCGAGGGCCATTGTCCGTTACCATGCTCAGCCTGGGGCTGAGCAGCCTAGGGTCATGCGGTGTAGGGTTTAGGCATATGGCCTGTATATGTATACTCTGAAAGCTTACAGGCTTCAGACTTTTTATAGAGATGACCCTTACTAAAAGCTAGCATGCTTCAGATTTTTGTACTAGCATTACCATTTTGTACTTTTGTATGGATTTATATATATAGAGACATTTTTAGTGGGTTTATACATTATGTGTTTTAATGGATGATTAATGTGATCTTGTTTACATGTTTTCTTATACAATGGATTATTTACATGTTACGACTGCTTTTATACTTTATATAAATGTTATGTGTGTGCAATGTATCAATCCAGAATGAAGTTGGCCATTGAGTTGAAAATTACGTTCATATCTCGTGGAATGTGCAGGTATTGAATGGATTCAAGGGACCTTTCCAGAAGACGGACTCATCTGTAGAGATGAAGTAGGGTAGTGTCACGGATAGCATAAATCCGGTTAAGATGAGAAACCACTAGTTGCGAATCCAAATAGATAACAATGTGGTCCATACCCAAGGAAAGAGCATTAGTTAGGGTTCCAATAACCCCCTGATACTCTGCGGCGTTGTTGGTTGCGAAACCTAGACAAATTCCTCCTGAGCTAATGAGCTTGCCGGTCGGGGAATAAAGTACCCAGGTTGCCGAAGCAAGGTTACGAGTATGCCGGCTAGCACCGTCCATGAATCCATAGCAAGTTGTCATCTTCACACACAGACAAAACATGGTATAAGAAGCGAAAACAAGATCTAGACACACTAAACAAAAGCGTCACACCACACAAAAACACACACGCCATGTACAGTATATACAACGTACTTATGCATGAAAAACTCAGGCATAGTACCTCTTTAGGTAAATCCCATTGTAGGGCTCACCTAAATATATTACGTCATAGTCTTCAAGTTCGTATGCTCCCTTCTCCAGAACACGCTTCAATATGTAGGGTCCATGCTACATGGACTCGAGCTTTCTTTCCCCCAGCTTATTGTGTCTTTGGTTGTATGTGAGGACCAAATCACCCTCGCTATAGACATGAGGTTCTACCGATTTGTCATACTTCACTTTGATGCATTTCTTATGTGCCTCATTGGAAAGAGTGGCATCGTGGCGAGTCTTGTTGCGTTTTTCCAGGTATAGGAATCTTTCTTCCTCAGCAGTAGTGTTATGGAGAAGTTCAACTGCAAGTTTGAGGGGCGGGATCTCGCACTCTATCGGTAGGACTGCCTCCAATCCATAAACTAATTGGAAGGGTGTAAATCTAGTGGCAGTCTTGATGGAAGTTCGATAAGCCCATAGTGCGGAAAAGAGCATGTTGTGCCAGTTGGACTTGTCCCTACCCACCATGCATTGAATCATGGTTTTCAAGACATTGTTAATGGCCTCTACCTATGTATTGGAATGTGGGTAGTATGGTGTTGAGTTTTCATGGAAAAAACCCAATCTAGTGCTCAATTCATCAGGCATGTGGTTCATAATGTGGGAGCCATGGTCGGTGACTATAGCTTGACGAACTCCGAACCGTGCTATAACATGATTGATCATGAACAGTGTGGAAATTTTGTTGTCGTCCATGTATGTAGGCATAGCCTCGGCCCACTTTGTAAAGTAATCCATGGCTACTATGATGTAACCATGCCTCCCGACTGAGGTAGGCTTACAGTGCATGAAGTCAATGCCCCATTTAGCGAAGGGGCCAACGGTAATAACCGAGTGTACCGGGGCTGGGAGGGTGCACTTTTTAATTTGAAAATGCTGGCATGGAGGACATTTTTTCACGGCCTCGATACAATCTTTAAAGATGAATGGACAATAATATCCCATGCAAAGTATCTTCTGGGATGTAGCCATCCCAGCGAGATGACCGCTACATGCCCCAGCGTGATAGTCATTTAAGATGTGCTCATCCTTCTCATGAGTAAGAGATCGAAGAATAGAATCAATGCCACGACGATACAAGGTATCACTGACGATCAGGTAATACTTTACATGGTGGCATATTCGACGATGGTCATCACGAGACAATTGGGGGATGTAATGTTGGGTATGAAGATATAAAGTGATATCTCCATACCACGGATCAGATGTGCGGATGAGGAACAATGATTTGTCTAAAAGAGAATTATTGGGCTCAAATTCTACATCAGCCCAGGGAAGATCACAGATCATCTCAGCAAACACCAAATAATTTTTAGACTTATCCTTTTCGAATAGGAGATCAAATTCCTGCAGTATCATGATCCAGCGTGAATACTTTCCCCCAAGTACCTAACATGTCAAAACATGGTACATGGGATTCAAATTGGCGATGATGGTGGTGGTGCGAAGCAATATGTAATGTTGGAACCTTTGGACGACAATAACTGTCGCGAGAGCAAGCTTCTCAACATGTGAGTAACAAGTTTCGGTGTCAATAAGACCCTTACTTAAGTAATATATCACATGTTCCTGGGCGTTGTTGTCTTATTGTACCAAGACCATGGCGATCGTGGTGGAAGAAGCGGCAAGATAAAGGATATAATCCTTGTGGTAATTGGCATGTTGGAGCATAGGGGCGTGTGTAATAGCATGTTTGAGACTATCGAAGGATTGTTGCACTTGATCATCCCAAATGAATGGGACAACCTTCTTGAGTAGTCTGATGTAACCCTATGTCTTTTGCGTGAAATTCCAGAAAAAAATGCCTTAGATAAGTTGCTTTCCCTTTCAAACTTTAAAGTTCTGTGAGGTCGATGGGAGGTGGGAGAGCGACGATGGCTTCCACCTTCAAGGGATCAATGCAGATCCCATCTTTCAAGACGATGAAACCACAGAGGCGTCTAGATGCGATGCAGAAGATACACTGGTGAGGCTTCAGACGAATATTATACTGCCTGCATCTAAGGAAAATCACTGTCAGATGATCAATGTGGTACTGACGCTGCCGTGAATGGGCAGGTAGATCGTCGAGATAAGGTTCCACAAAGTCCTTCACATCATGAAAGGCATATGAAATGGCCCCCTAGAATGTGGCACCAGCATTTTTAAGGCCAAAAGGGAGCTTGCAATAAGCAAATGTGCCCCAAGGACAGATGAAAGTAGTCTTGTGTTGATCATCCGGGTGGATCTCAATTTGGTTGTAACCGGAAAAGCCATCCATGAAGAAGAAAATGACACTTCTGGCAGAGTTGTCAATGATCTAATCGATAAAGGAAGTTGGGTAATTGTCCTTAGGACAAGCCTTGTTAAGATCCCGATAATCGACATAGAAACGAATGGTACCCTACTTTTTAGCTACAGGGAAGATGTTTGAGACTCGTTCGGTGAGTGGGACAGGGTAGATTAAACCAGCCTTCAAAAGCTTTTCAATCTCTGCCTTGATTGTTGCAGTATTTCGAGGGTGTACCATTCGCAACTTTTGTCGGACTGGTTTAACATCAGGATAGGTTTGAATCATGTGTGAAACAATAGCGGGGTCTATCTCGGGCGTCTCCTCATAGGTCCAAGCAAACACGTCTTGAAATTTCTTGAACAAGGCCATGATCGTTGTAATCTCTTTAGGGGAACACTTTTGGCATAAATGAATGTGTTCCACTACACCAGGAGTAACCGATATGTTGATCGAAATGGTAGGCTCAATGTTGGCCAAGTTTCCTTCAGAGTCTGTTTGACACATAAGTATCGGGGACTGAGGGCAAGGGTGGACATCTGGTGTAAAGAGGGTGGTGATGCTATTCTCCACAGTATCCAATGGGGGAAGGAAAGACGATCGATGATGGAGGTCTTCCCATGGAGGGTCATCTGCACTCATGATTTCCATAATGGACTCGTCAGAATGATCAGGCAAGGATGACGTTTGCTGTAGATAACAGTAGGTGGAGGCCATAGCTAAGTGGTCCTTTGGCGCTGACTGGATAGCCTTGTAAGTGAGTTCAACGAGTGAAAGAGGCATGGTGTCTCCAATCAGGTGTGTAGTGGCTTCATCAGGTACAAGCCATTGATTGGTAGAGTTGGGGACAGATGAAATCCTAGAGGAGATCATGTTCACCATGGCAACATGGTTAGAGGGATCTGAGGTTGGAAAGACGCCCATAAGAGATGAATATTTTATGAGGCCGACCCCCATGCTCTCATATAGCTGCGATGATTGTCCAAGTAATTGAACATTATCACCCGGATGCGTAGCGGTGTCAGGTGTACAAAAATCCAGTTGGTTGACAGTAACAATTCAGCCTTGGTGGGGGAATTGTACTATGCGGAAGACGGATGATGCAACCATAGTCATGGCATAAAACCAATTATGACAAAGTAGAATATTATAATCTAACAAGGTGGAGACCACTTCCACGTTAATGGTTGCGGTCTTACCCACCAACTCAACTTCTAAGGCTTGTAACATCCCATGAGGTTGAAAGCCACGTCCGTCAAATACTTTCAAGGTGGTGGGAGAACGGTTCAAATCGAGAGAGCCAATGGCTCTCCAACACAAAATCGACATGACCAAAGTAGAGGCACCTTCGTCCAAGACGGTACGATGGATTGTCTTCCTAGCAATGTTTGTGGCAACTTGAAATGCCAACTGATGGGAAAGCCTCGGCTTAAAATACTCAAGATGGAACATGATGGTATTAGAAGAATCCAGATCAACCACGCCGATGGTAGCGAGGAGAGTCTTGTGCTAGTTAGGACAGTTCTGCAAGATCTCTAACGTCGACATAGCACAAGGGGCTTGTGCTAGGTCCTCTACAATATTGTAGTTTTGAGTGGCCCGAGCATTGGGATTGAAAACAACTTTTAGAATCGTGCTCTTGGGAAGATGCAACACCGATTCTAAAGACGACTTCTCAATGGTGAGAGAAGCGTGCGGTATGGTGACGTCGAGAATCGAAGTGGAAGCTTTTTTAGTATTACTTCCAATGGGTTCCTTCTGAGGAATGGAGTCATACAAACGGGAATGTGTGTTTAGGTTGACGGTCTCACTAGGCATCATGAGAACATGCGCAGTGGAAGATGCCTCTCCTTGGGAAGGAGAGGTGTGTGTGATTAGTTGTTGGTTCTTAGTGGGGAAGGGATCATTGAGAACTGCAGTAGTAGAGTTTCCCTTGAGAAACTTCTGAACTTCATCTCGGTGAGGACATTCCATGGAGAAATTGTCACCACCACACAGTAGACAAGGATACTTCAAATTCCTCTTCTGTTTAGTGTCTTTGGGAGTGGGCTTGGTCTCCTGTTGATTAGACAATTTTTTAGGTTTCATTTTGTTTATCTTCTTACTACCCGACTTTTGAGATGAAGCTGATTGCACAGAATTCACCTATTTGGTGGAGGCAGGAGTGGTAGACATGGTAGTGTTGTTTCCACCATGTGGTGGTGATGAGGAAGTACCTTGGGGGTTCAACGAGCCACCAGTTTGAGCAGAAGGCTGGGAGGTGAGGGAACCAATGATGCCATCGGCTTGTGGTCCCTTGGGTGGTTTCATAGGGTCATCGGTAGGGCGGGGTGTGTCAGGAACAATTTCATACAATGTGCCAGATTGAGCATAGACCAAGTCTAAGTAATGGGCACGGGAAATAGCATGTTCCTCCGTGATGACCCCTCCCATAGCTATGTCTCACGCTATGATAGGTAAAAGTGACTTTGTTAACCAGTCAGCTAAGAGATGGTCCGGAATATGAGCCTTAATAAGATGTCGTCTTCACTGCCATTCATGAATATGATCTGAAATATGAGTGGTAGTGTTCTAGTGAAGGGAGGTCAAGAAGCCCATACCAGTTTCATAGTGAATGGGAAATTGGAAGTGGGTAAAAAATGACATAGCAAGAGATCGGAAATCTGGAAAAGAATTGGGTGGTAGTTCAATGTACAACTTGGCAGCTGGGCTGGTGAGAGTCCATTGAAATAACCTAACATGGATCAAGCCGTCCATCAAGGATTTGGATGAACACCATAAATGGTATGTCATCACATGGTTTTTGGGATCCTCACTAGGCTTGCCATCAAATTTGGGGATATCTGATGGTAACTTAACTGGAATGGGTGGCCAATTATGCCTGTGGAAGATGGGATCATTCGTCAGACGAGATAGGTTGAGTAGGTCCAAAGTAGCAAAAAATGGCAGCTATTGGTTCAGCTAGGGATACTGATATTGTTGAGATATTGTAACTTCAAAGAATATTATATTTGTACTTTATTATTCCGGAGATGTTTCATTCCTCCGTGAAGATCTTATTGTATATCCGGAGATGTTTATTCCTCCGTCGGAATGTGGTAACTCGGGTTATTAGACTTCCCTAGTAGGGGTCGGCCCTGTATGTGTTATGTGGGTCAAAGGGTTATTAGACCACCCTAGAGGGGTCGGCCCAGTTAGTTGTAGTGGGGTATTTAACCTATTGGTTAAATACGAGCCTACGTGTACTTGTGTAAATTACATATCAGAGTAGTGTATAAATAGAGGAGGTGTGTTCCTCATTATACACACTCACTCACTTGAGAAAGGCGCATTTGTGGAGGAGAGGTCTGCTATGGAGGAGAAGGAGCTTATGCTCAGGGTTTGCATCTTTGTATATTGCTGGTCATCTATATTGAGGAAGCTTTGCTGGGTTTTCTACCCCATGAGGGTTTCCCAGGATAAATCTCTGTCTCTTGTGTTTATGCTATGCTTGTTGTTTCTTCAGTGATCCTGTATATGCTATTATTGTGAAATGGAATGTAATGCTGCTATTTTCTGTCTTAGCATATTGAATTTTAACATGGTATCAGAGCTGACCTGAAGGAAGACAAGGTATGGCACTAAAGACACTTGCTTTACTTACGACAATTTGAAGGTTAGGGTTTTACATAGCAAAAACCAGTCATCCTAGCACTTTCGCTATAAATCCGTTTTGGCGAAGTTTTCGGATCTGAAATTGTTACAGGACGAAGCTAAAATCTCCAGGTACCTTGTGTCCAAAGGACAACCTCTAATTCGTTGTACTTTGTGATTTATGATCTGTACAATATAGGGTTTCTGCCTCTTCCAGATCTGAGTCAAAATCAGGTGACCTTGGGAAAAAGGTCATATCTTGGGCTAGGAAGCTCCAAATGAAATTTCGTAAAAAATGAGAGATAGTACACAGTCTGCAATATCTCAGAAAACGTTTTCAGAGGCCTAAGTTGAACCAGTGACACGTGGCACTCCGTACAAGTGCGCTCTCCTGTATTATCCCATAAACAGGTCACGTTGCGACACTTGGCATAACTCTCTCTCAGAAAATCCAATTGAGGTCAGACCTGTCAGGATGGAAGGATAACAGGCCGGGATATCGCAGAAAACTTTTTCAGAGTCCGAAGGTCAAACAGTGACACGTGGCACGCCGTACAAGTTCGCTCTCCTGTATTTTCCCAAAACAGGTCACGTTGCGACATTTGGCATAACTCTCTCTCAGAGAATCCAATTGAGGTCAGACCTGTCAGGATGGAAAGATGACAGGTCAGGCTATCTCAGGAAACGTTTTCAGACCCTGTGGATCAAAAATTTCAGAGTTACACCAGAAACAATCAGGTACATATTTCTGTCAAACAGAATTATTTTTTGGTACCTTCATTCATGACTTCCGGAATTTAGGGCTTTGGAGAAAGTTGGAATTTTTGTAATCGGAGACCAAAGCTGGATGCTACTCATCAAAATAGAAATTTAGAGACCAAGATCAGAATTTTTGGTTGGGCAGAAGGCCGGGCTTGATTAGACCCTAGTTCGGGACTTTGATCAGAAAAGCGGAAAATTAGGGCTTCTGTAAAAATGGGAATTTTTGAAATCTGTGACCACGGCTGGAAGCTCCTCAGAAAAATAGAAGCTTAGAGCTTTGGATCAAACTTTTTGATGGGGAAAAAGAGTGGGCTTCATCAAACCCCAGTTCAGGGTCACGTCTAGTGAATCCGAAAGTTTCAAAGGCAAAATTAAGGAGTAAAACTTTGCAGTTTTCAAAATTCTGAATATATCAGTTTGATCAGCTCATCAAGGCGCATATCTCTATCCTTTCGGAAGTTTGAAATTCAAAGTTTGAATTTTTGGGGTTTCTCTGACAAACCCATATCCAGCTCCAGGTCCAGTTCTTGCAAATCAAGTGGATAGGGTTAATCCTAGAAGAAGATGGATTGGTCACCTACATAAGTGAAGGAGTTCATGTTTCAGAGGGAGATGAGGCTAAGGCTTTACATAAGGAGATTACAAGCGATCTCGACATGTATGACTCATCGAGATATGTTTTGAGATTTGTTCATGATTAAGTTTATGGTATGTTTGTCTTCATGTTATTACAGTTAGTACAATCTTGATTTTAGATTTGTTGTATCACCTTAACAAAATTATGAATGCATGATAGAAGATATTCATTGGTTAGGGTGTTGACACTTATGATTGTACTAATGCATTATGGTGTTGTGTGAGGTTGAGGTTGTCTGCTAACAAGATACAGGTACATCACAAAAGACAAATCAGGCTCCATGACCATGAAAACATGAAGACAAAGACTCATCCATAATCTTTGTTCTACTTACGAGGTATGTATGACTTTGTTATATTATGCTTAACCTATGAGACATGCAGGTTCTAGCTCAGGATCTCTAAATCATTGAAGAGGTTGTTTAGGTATGTTGTACATAACCAAGTAGGTATACTAATCCAGGTATGTTTCCCATGAATCTTACCTTGTGTTAGGATCCCTTATATAAGTATACTTGGAATGATTGGTTATGCTTATTCATAAAGTAGTAATCAAGGGATTATGCATATTATATCTTTTATCAATGATATGCATGAGTAAAAGAAGACTTCCCTGAAATCTTGAATACTAATGTTTATTAACTATAATCATGACTATACGTTTTCAAGATTATTTAGTACTATAATGTTTTGATAGCATTTAGAATATACTAATGAGTGTATGTTTGTGTATGAGATCATGAGGATGACTCTTGAGCATGCACAGTGGTACAGAATGAATAGAAGTTCAAAAGACATACAGAAGATCAAGCGGGAGGCAGCCACACAAACATAAAAGATAAGTATTTGAGTTGCTATTTGAAATAGTAATGATATTGCCTGCATGCATATTTGTATTCCTAGAATATATAATGCTGAGTGTAAACATTCATAGAGCATTGAACAATATACAACTAATGTGCATATGTTTGGACAAACATTCCATTGTTGCTTGTCTAGAATGAAACCTCTTTGCTGACATGCTGAGAGTTGTGCACACTCTCGATAGTATGTTCTGGTAGAGATGGAAGGCATCTAGATAGCCACTGTATGCATACAGGATATGGGAAAGTGTTGTGCCAAAGTATTGGTCAAAATAGTTGCATCACTATGTAAATGATATCTGTATGCATAATGGGTTATCTTTTGATGATTATGAAGTATTACTAATCATGTACTTAATTTTGATTTGTAGGAAAGGTCATGAAGAATGATGGACACCGTACAAGTGGTGGATGTTCAAACAAGAAGATTTACAAATCAAACAAAATATAGAAGGCTCATGGCTAGAAGATTCTCTTAGGAAGGGGAAGAGAATCACGACAAGATGTTTGCTCCAAGTATGGTGTAATTAAAGAAGAAGTATGAATCAGGTTCTGTATAGGTACCTAGGATCGATAATAATTTGATAAGCTTAATGATCACCATGGGTGATGTGGATATCAACCTTTGCTACAAGGTTGAATATGATACACATATGACATGGATGCAAGAAGGAACTCACCACAGAGTTTGAATGATATTGAGGCTCATATCAGTAGACCCATCTAACGAGAGATGGCACAGATAGATATGCAGAAGATCATTCAATGCAGAAATGAAAAATGAAAGATCTCAAATTGATGCTTTACTTCTTAGGTCTGGAAGTATGGCAAGGATCAGAAGGAATATTTCTCAACCAGGGAAAGTATGATGAGAAATATGACTTGAGGTGTTGGAATGGCCACTCTTATGGATTCCAACTTGAAGCTGTTAGGGGATAACTCATCAGAGTTAGTGGATATAACTCTGTATAGTCAATTTATTGGGTCTTTGATATATCTAACATATACTAGGTTAGATATATGCTTTGTTATGAACACCTTGAGTTAGTATCTAGTGGAAACTAGATGTGTTTACCTGATAGTTGCAAAGTATGTGATGAGGCACATAAAGGACACGATAGAATTTGATCTATGCTATCTTGAAGATCATGACTTCAGATGGCTATTCAGATTCTGTTTGGGCAGGAAGTGTATCAGACAAGAAGAACACATCGAGAGGATGTTATTGTCTGGGATTAGCCATGATCTCGTGGTTTAGCTGGAAGCAGTCTAGTGTGGCTCTCAGCACAAGCGGAATATATGGTTGCTTGCTCTGCTAGTTGTGAAGAAGTTTGGCTTTAGGATTGTTTGACTTAGAGATAGAACCAACTGAGATCCTATGTGATATTTAGAGTTGTATCAAGATGACATAGAATCTAGTGTTCCATGATAAGTCAAAGAACATAGGGAACTAACAAGATATGACATAGAAAGGAACTCTAAAAGTTTGAATTTGTAACAGGTTACCGTTGTACTAACCAAGCCTCTACGTCAAGTGAAGAAGTTACCAACCAAACCTCTGTCTCGAGTGAAGTTTGAATACTTCCGAGACAAGCTTGGTGTAGTTCAAAAGGACCCTCCTCGAAAGGGGGAGTAGTATAGTCACTACTGATGAGATTGTCTCATCAAACAACAAGGTCGTTGATGAGGTAACCTGTTCTCTACACCCAGTTACTTAGAAATATTTAGATTTAGGACTCTTATACTTAGAATACTTAGCTTTACTTATACATGCTTTTGATGATAGATGTATTGGTGAGAATACATGCTAGATGTATACATGTTTTGGTGTGATGTATACATGTTTTGATGTATTAGTAAAAATACATGCTAGTTGTGATGTATACATGTTTTGATGTTAGTAAGAATACATGCTAGTTGTGATGTATACATGTTTTGGTGTGATGTATACATGTTTTGGTGTATTAGTAAGAATACATGCTAGTTGTGATGTATACATGTTTTGATGTTAGATGTATTAGTAAGAATACATGCTAGATGTGAT
This sequence comes from Larix kaempferi, assembly GCA_027924585.1. Taxonomy (NCBI): domain Eukaryota; kingdom Viridiplantae; phylum Streptophyta; class Pinopsida; order Pinales; family Pinaceae; genus Larix; species Larix kaempferi. The sequence goes on along the minus strand of BSBM01000337.1, from coordinate 592,534 downwards.
GTATACATGTTTTGATGTATTAGTAAGAATACATGCTAGTTGTGATGTATACATGTTTTGGTGTGATGTATACATGTTTTGATGTATTGGTGAGAATACATGCTAATGTGATAACTGCTCTTGTATAGATGAGAATACAGAAAGGGATTGGATCATCCCTGGACTTTCAGTCCTAAAGAGAGCCGTAGACGTGAAGTCTCCAAGAATGAAGTCCTTGGCGGACTTGAGGGGATTGGATCATCCCTGGACTTTCAGTCCTAAAGAGAGCCGTAGACGTGAGGTCTCCGAGAATGAAGTCCTTAGTGGACAGTTGAGGGGATTGGATCATCCCTGGACTTTCAGTCCTAAAGAGAGCCGTAGATGTGAGGTCTCCGAGAATGAATTCCTTGGTGGACTTGAGGGGATTGGATCATCCCTGGACTTTCAGTCCTAAAGAGAGCCGTAGACATGAGGTCTCCGAGAATGAAGTCCTTAGTGGACAGTTGAGGGGATTGGGATCATCCCTGGACTTTCAGTCCTAAAGAGAGCCGTAGACGTAAGGTCTATGAGAATGAAGTCCTTAGTGGACAGTTGAGGGGATTGGGATCATCCCTGGACTTTCAGTCCTAAAGAGAGCCGTAGACGTAAGGTCTCCGAGAATGAATTCCTTAGTGGACAGTTGAGGGGATTGGGATCATCCCTGGACTTTCAGTCATAAAGAGAGCCGTAGACGTAAGGTCTCCGAGAATGAAGTCCTTAGTGGACAGTTGAGGGGATTGGGATCATCCCTGGACTTTCAGTCCTAAAGAGAGCCGTAGACGTGAGGTCTTCGATAATGAAGGGATTGGGATCATTCCTGGACTTCGGTCCGAAAGAAGAGCCGTAGACGTATGTCTCCGATAATGAAGGGATTGGGATCATTCCTGGACTTCGGTCCGAAAGAAGAGCCGTAGACGTATGTCTCCGATAATGAAGGGATTGGGATCATTCCTAGACTTTGGTCCGAAAGAAGAGCTGTAGACGTATGTCTCCGATAATGAAGGGATTGGGATCATTGCTGGACATCGGTTCGAAAGAAGAGCCGTAGACGTATGTCTCCGATAATGAAGGGATTGGGATCATTCCTGGACTTTGGTCCGAAAGAAGAGCCGTAGACGTATGTCTCCGATAATGAAGGGATTGGGATCATTCCTGGACTTCGGTCCGAAAGAAGAGCCGTAGACATATGTCTCCGATAATGAAGGGATTGGGATCATTCCTGGACTTCGGTCCGAAAGAAGAGCCGTAGACGTATGTCTCTGATAATGAAGGGATTGGGATCATTCCTGGACTTCGGTCCGAAAGAAGAGCCGTAGACGTATGTCTCCGATAATGAAGGGATTGGGATCATTCCTGGACTTCAGTCCGAAAGAAGAGCCGTAGACGTATGTCTTCGATAATGAAGGGATTGGGATCATTCCTGGACTTCGGTCCGAAAGAAGAGCTGTAGACGTATGTCTCCGATAATGAAGGGATTGCAATCATTCCTGGACTTCAGTCCGAAAGAAGAGCCGTAGACGTATGTCTCCGATAATGAAGGGATTGGGATCATTCCTAGACTTCAGTCCGAAAGAAGAGCCGTAGACGTATGTCTTCGAGAATGAAGGGATTGGATCATTCCTGGACTTCAGTCCGAAAGAAGAGCCGTAGACGTATGTCTTCGATAATGATAGGACTGGATCGTCCCTGGACTTCGGTTCAAAAGGTACATGACTGGTTTACATCATTCCTTGATGATGCCGATGATCGTGTGATGACGATGCTGATGATCGTATGATGACGATGCTGATGATCGTGTGATGACGATGCCGATGATCGTGTGATGACGATGCTGATGATCGTATGATGACGATGCTGATGATCATATGATGACGATGCTGATGATCGTGCGGTGATGATGCTGATGATCGTATGATGACGATGCTGATGACGATGCTGATGATCGTGTGACGACGATGCTGATGACGATACTGATGATCATATGATGACGATGCTGATGATCGTGTGATGACGATGCTGATGATCGTGTGATGACGATGCTGATGATCGTGTGATGACGATGCTGATGATCGTATGATGACGATGCTGATCGTGCTGCTGTTGATAGTGTGATGATGATGCGGCTGATCGTGTGATTACGATGCTGATGATCGTAATGCTGATATTGATGTTGACATTGATGTACCAGTAACTGTTTGAGTTACTGATGAAGACAAATTGAAGAAAGCTTCCAATGATTTATAGATGTATCATGTATTATGTTGATGACTCCTTGCTCGTGCAGATGTTGTTATAATATCCTTCTCGTTAAGGGGGAGTGTTGAGATATTGTAACTTCAAAGAATATTATATTTGTACTTTATTATTCTGGAGATGTTTCATTCCTCCGTGAAGATCTTATTGTATATCCGGAGATGTTTATTCCTCCGTCGGAATGTGGTAACTCGGGTTATTAGACTTCCCTAGTAGGGGTCGGCCCTGTATGTGTTATGTGGGTCAAAGGGTTATTAGACCACCCTAGAGGGGTCGGCCCAGTTAGTTGTAGTGGGGTATTTAACCTATTGGTTAAATACAAGCCTACGTGTACTTGTGTAAATTACATATCAGAGTAGTGTATAAATAGAGGAGGTGTGTTCCTCATTATACACACTCACTCACTTGAGAAAGGCGCATTTGTGGAGGAGAGGTCTGCTATGGAGGAGAAGGAGCTTATGCTCAAGGTTTGCATCTTTGTATATTGCTGGTCATCTATATTGAGGAAGCTTTGCTGGGTTTTCTACCCCATGAGGGTTTCCCAGGATAAATCTATGTCTCTTGTGTTTATGCTATGCTTGTTGTTTCTTCAGTGATCCTGTATATGCTATTATTGTGAAATGGAATGTAATGCTGCTATTTTCTATCTTAGCATATTGAATTTTAACAGATATTACTGGTATGGCATGTATGGACCAATAGGACCTTGTATTGACTGGTTGTAGGGTGTCCTGGGAGGAAACTGACCATAAGGGGGTATGCCATCGGGACCATATGTAGGTCCGCCACCATAATAAGGTGTTCCGTTACCATAATAAGATGGTCCATTACCATAAGGTGGGGGTTCGCCTCCATCGCCGAGAGGGGATGGGCCACCTCAAAATGGTGGGGGTCCTCTGCTGCCACCGGAATAGGATGGACCTCCGCGGCCTCCACCGGGAGGGCGTGGTGCTCCACCACTGCCGTCGGAAGGGTAAGGGTCACCGCCTCCTCCTCCACCACCACCACTAGGATGGGATGGTCCTCCACCACCACCAACGGGATGGGATGGTTCTCCTCCACCACCACCAGGATGGGATGGCCCTCCACCACCACCACCGAGATGGGATGGTCCTCCACCACCACCCCTAGGATGGGATGGTTCTCCATTGCCGCCACCAGGATGGGATGGTCCTCCACCACCACCACCAGGATGGGATGGTCCTCCACATTAAGGTGGGGGTCCTCCAGCACCCGCGAAAGGGGGGGGGCAGTGGCCCTCCACCTCCGCCTGAAGGGGGAGGGCCTCCACCTCTGCCGCCAGGGGAGGTGGGCCATGGTTTCCAGAATGAGGTGGTCCCACACCAGAAGGTAGAGGTTCGCCTCCTCCGGAATTGTGTGTGGGCCCGCTGCCAAACAGGGGTGGGGGGACTTGAGGGACTGTAGGTGGGGGTCCATGTTGTAGAACATTTTCCTGCCCCCATAGAGTGTATGGGTTTCCAGGATAAGGTATCCCATAGAGTGCGTTTCCGGGATTGAATTATCCTGACATAGGGTTAAGATAACCTGGATATGCTTGAATCCATGGTGGTTGAATTACATTGGATGGTCCCCCAACATGGGATAATCCCATGGTGGAAGTTCCGGCAGGTAAGGAATTTCCAATGGAAGGGCCGATGCATTAGAGAGATTTTGAGGTCAAAAAATGGCCTCCTAAGAGATGTACTACAAAAATATGAGATATATTAAAATATTATGAATTGGGGGTTTTATGGGGTATGTATATATGACAAGTCACCTCCCACACTATTTTCTATGCACAATATAAATAACCATGGTTGAGTTGCTTTTCAAAATTCACTAGAAATAAAATTAATAAAATAAGTCTACATTGATGTGACTAAGATTCATTATAAATTCCCAAAAATTTATTGTCCTTTAGCATTTATTTGTCTTGAACTTACAAATGAAATTAAATAATAAAAAATATTTTTAAGAGCTATTTTTTTAATTTTATGTTGATTTTTTATATTTAGTACTTTTCTCATGAATTTAATATAATGTAATTTAATTGAAAATTTATTTACATGTAAAATGTTAATAATATTATTATAATTCACATTGCATTATTATTATTATTATTATTTATTAAATCTATTATTATTCTTTATTAGTCTGACATTATGTTATTAAATAGAATGGAGTGAATGTATAATTTAAAATTAAAAACATAAAAATGATAATATATTATTTTATAAAAAAATGTGAAAGGACTTTCTTTATGAATTAAGAGTACTTCACTTGAAAATGACAATAATATTATTTTTTGAGAAAGTGTGAAAAGACATTCATTATGAGTACTTTACTTGAAAATGACAATAATTTTATTTTATGAAAAGACTATCATTATCAGTACTTTACTTTATGACTTAAAAGTAGTTACACCACTACCTTGGTTAACTATGTGTTTTCATCCACCATAGAAAATTTGACAAATAAGCATTCTTAACTCATGCAATGCCACCTCACCAAGGGGAATGATGTCATCTACTAGAATGTGATTGGTTGTTTTTAATAGTACATTTTCTTTGTTTTGAGGCCATTTTTTGACCTCAAAATTTCTCTAATGGGAACTCCTCCACCAGTATTATGGTTAAGAGACCAGGGTTTCCCCCCAGCAACAACTTGTTGACCACTAATCAAAGGTTGACCCAACACAGGTTGTTGATTATCTACTACAGGATTAACATTACCTGTAAGGAAGGTAGGGGGTAAAAAGTATCCTCCCCATGAGTTTTGGGGTGGGGGAGGAGTGGGTAAAGTAATCGTGGTAGTGACAAGTGTGTTGGACTCTTGTCCTTCAACAAGTTGAGTCGTTGGGGGTATAGAATTGGTCTTCTGTCTAAGGGGTGTAGTTGCAGGAAGTGAGGGTTGACCAGATTCAGGAGTGGTCACATGTTGGGTAGATGATTCCGGTGAGTCAAAAGATAAAAAATGACTTGGGAGTGGTTGATAAGGAGGTAGCATTGGGTTTTCAACCCTTCCTAAAAGACTTTGTCTTCGAAACTCCTCACCCATAGCACGTAATCGAGTCAATTGTTCACGATAAGGTGCTACAGGGTCTTAAGGAGTATCCCAACTGGGTGGGGATACAACAAAAAAATGAGCCACTGGGTGGCCTAGAGATGATGTCTAAAAAGCTGCCGCTGCACCAACATCTGATATAGGGTCGTCTTGGGGTAGATTTAACCATTCCATCGATCCATGCTCTCCTGGTAAAACAGGAGGTGAGTCTTGTGAAGTGGATGTTTCCGCCTCTTCACCCCAGGGGGTTTAGAGGTGGGTGTATCTGGAGGGAACATGTGTGCCCCAATATTCAGAGTAGGTTTTTCTACTTTAGGTGACACGACCATGGCTTGTGGGTCCATCCTTACCTTCGAAATTACCTCTTGGTTAAGGGGATATTCGGGTGGTAAGTTCATAAACCTACAGGACCTTCTCCGGGGAAATTCAGCCAGAGTGACTGAAACAGAGTTTCTCCTAAGGAATCTAAACAAAAGAAAAGAAGTCCAAAAAAATATACAGAAACTAAGGCTGCAAGAAAACTTATGTGATAGGTGTGGATTCAAAAGTCTGGAACCTCACTGGATTGTCAAGGCTTCACAACTCGCGATATACTCCAGGGTCCAACAGTTATACTCGGCCCAATTTTTCAAAACACTGACTAGGGATGATTGGGACCGTACCCCTAACCATATAACCCGACTACCTAATAGTATGTACGTAGTAGCTCCCTGAGTGCTGTTCTCAGTGTATTGCTCTGCCAAGATGACCAAATGGATAGATCAGTTGGTCTCAGCAATCCTAATGGTGTCTCCCGATATACGCAAGGTACATTGGAGCTCAAATCCATAGTGGTGTTGTCTAATGCACAACCGTACAACATGAGACCTTCCTATATACTACTGAGTACGTGAAACACCTTTCTATATATGCCAAGTACGTGAAGTGCCTTTCGATATACTTTAAGGTACGTGAAAGAGCATTCGATATACCTGGTTTGTACATGAAAGAGATTCGATATACTGGTTGGTACATGGAAGACTACAATACCCCCGGAATACAGTGCTGGCAAGTAATGAAAACTTCCACATTTTACGACGTCGGAACACGTCTCTAACTTAACACACAAGTTACTAAAAACATTTACCCTAGCTCTACCTTTAATTTTATCTAGATGGTTAGGTGAATGCATGGAGTGAGTACATAAATTTAAGCATAATGCAAGCCCTAACTACATGAAAAAATGTACTTTCCTTTCAATGAAATCTATCTATGAGAAGGAGAAATTTTTTTCGAAGTGGTTTTACCAAAGCAACAAAAATGCAACACAATCCCAAATCTATCAAATTTGACAACAATGGGTATTCGTTTTTGTTTCTTCCAAGCAAAACACAAAAATCAACAAGCATCACAACCAAATCTAAACATTTTCTTTTTCTTTTTTTGAATAAAAAATGAAACTAAATGATGAAGAGAGAGAAATTTCCTATCTAGAGCACTCTTAACTTTTCAAATTTCACTATGATGGCTTAAAAGCATTAAAAAACTAAGAATGCATACAATTCCTTCAAGCATGGAATCACTTTTGTAAAAACTTGATCTCATTTGAATTTTTGAAGAAAATGAATGATTCATAATTCCCAAAAAGCACAAATGATTAATTTTTCTCTCAAACTTTCCAAAAGACTAATGAATGATAAATTCCAATGCAAGAACCAATTTCTACAACAATTTTCAAATGCACGTGAAAATGGTAAAAATGATGCACTTTTAATTTTTAAATGATATGCCAAGGTTACAACTTGATAATAATGATATTTTTAAGCATGAATGGTTGAAAAGAAAGATTTATTTGCAGCACTCTAAACACTCTGGAAACTCTCAAGAAAATGACAAGCACTCATATGGACTAAAAACACTCAATCAAACAACTGAATGCAATCAAAGTCAAATAAAATGTGCAAAGGAGGTCATGGATCTTGTCACATACCCAAACTCTAGACACTTTATGTTATGATGAAAATGTTATGTTTTCTTTTTATTGTAAAGTTTTATGACTATTGACCAAGTGGGGTCATGGATGACTGTAATTAATTACTTTGAATATTTTATTATTAATAAATAAAAGTGGAGAGAAATATCCAAAGGAGACTGTTGAATGAGTGTTCACTGACCCACTAGGAGGAATGGACTGTGGTGGAGAGAAAACTGACACTTGGAAGCATCCTCAACTCACTCTAACTATTGTAAGGGGAAACTTCCCTACTTTTATGGTCATGTTCCCCAAGAAAGTGGAACTTTGGAGGTGGCTCATTTATTGAAATAAACTGACCAAAAGACCTAGGCATTGTACTTATCTACCCATCAAATTCAGCAGGAGGTTGTTCATTCCTACCTTCTGATAATTTTTGTGCACAAGATATTTGATCAGGGGAAAGTTAGAAGTGATTGAGTGAACTAAGACTGTATTATGAACTAGCGCAACCACATTGCTGAGTTCAATATTGCCAAAGGAAGGAAGTACTATTTCTAAGTGTTGATGCTGAGTTGCAAAGGAATTTCTTCCATTACTCCACATAGCATCATCATCCTGGTGGTTCAGTGAACAGGCTCAGGGGTCCTAAGGAGAGTAACTTGGCTGTCTTTAGGAGTAGGTTGGGTGGAATGGGCTCCTTTGGCTGTTTGTTTCTTCTAAAGTTATCAGGTTCAACTTGTTTTATCTTATTTCTTTCTGTCTAATCAGTACTAATGATCTGAATGCTATTATGTTATCAGTTTCAATTAAAAATTTAACAAACTGTATTGTTAGTAAATGTTTTAGTTCTGCAACTTTATCTATTCTAAATGACCAATATAACTGTTAGGTTAAGATGCAGATTTGATGTTATAGTAAATAAATGAATGAATGATAAATACTTACTTGTATTTTTCCCCACACTTTTCAGTTTCGTATTCTAGTACAGGGAAGAGTACTTAAATTTAGATATGAATAATGATATGCGGAAAATAGAGATGGATGGATGTTTGCATAATTAAAATATGTAATGTCTTTGTACTATCATTGTATTTTACTTGAATATAAATCTCTTATGTATTACATACAGAAGAACACGACAAATATCTAGTATATAGATTATTTTCAATAACAAAATATTCATAGAAGAGAAGTAATGATTTTATGATTTCTGTCCAAACTTAGAATTGTTTAGGGTTTCAACCTTTCGAATCATAAAAACATATATATCATACATTTCTGAGTATAAAACTCTCTTTCAAACATACTTTACAAATATTATAGTCTCTACTATCAAAACCCTATAACAATGAAAGTAGTATGCAAATCGAAGCAAAGTTTGGTACTGCCTTATAGAAGTAGAAGTTATATATATATATAGACACTATTACTTATTTTAAAACATCACAATATATATATTGTCACAGCATTACAAATATTAAAAAGTTATAAGAAACAAAGTATCAACTCTAATAAGTCAAGCAACAACCTTAAGGATTCAAATCCCATCTTCAACAACAGTATCATCATCTACGAAAATCCTTTAACATTCAAGACAAATTGTCCACAGTTAATAATACCAATATTTAGCAATTAAGGTATCGGGCAAGTATCTCAGGGTTCAAACCCTGTGGCTAAACATACATCGTAACATGCTGTAAGCAATTCACATTAAAAAATTTCATAAGAGAAGTGTGAGTTCAGGGAATCGAAACCATCGGCACAAGATTTCTTAAACCTAGAAACGACGAAGGAAGCCGAGAGTCATCTATAGGCTTGGTATTTCCAAGACCTAGGTTACCTATTACAAACAACTCATAAGTGAACATTATAATTACTACTGAAGGCGTTTATGCAGAACAAGGTCGATAGATCGATCCTCAACAAGAGTCATTACATACAAAAACATAGTATTCACATCAGGTTTTAAACCCATGTTCACGGTCAACATTTCTTTTAAGCATTGGTAAAAAAAAAACAACACTGCATATAATAACAACGTTCGACCTTGTCCCTTAAATATCAAGCATTGCTAATTAACGAAGGTTTGGCCGAGAGCATCTCGCCATCCTTTAATTTAAACCATAAATAATTTATGGGTAAATATAAACTTTAGTTACAAAACAAAGATATCATTGAGAATCCAATGAGAGCCCTTAAAGGATCGGGAGCAAGAACTCCCTGTTCTAATACAAACTTTTCTTTTTTCTAGGCGATTCAAACACTTTACCGGTAACTGTAAAACCAAAGTTTAAAACAAAAACGATTTCTCAGCTATCCAACGAATGCTGGTTGGAGTCATATTTCAGCACTGAAACTGTGAAGTACTTGGGATATCATTAGGATGTCTCCGGGACTTACCAGGTCCCTTGTGCTTACTCCCCTATCCAGCTGAACACAAGTTCGTTGTCATTTTAGAACCTGCAAAACAACATTGGTGCGAGTGGTTAAAACTTTTAAAACTGTAATGAAAATACATTATTTATTTTAAAGAAATTTTTGCAAAGCTAAGGTTGGATTCAGATTCTTTAACTACAAATACTTGTTGCACCTTCGAACACTTCAAACACGGTATCGACATTTATTGTCTATCAATAATGTTGTACTGCTATCACTCTAGTATCGAAATAAAATTCATCTGAGAACCAACAAGGGTTGATGACTTAGCCACAACATCAACACCTAGGTGACCATTAAATCCTAGTGAGAAACTACTTTGAGACCTGTGAATAACCTTGATGCATCTTAAGCTATTAACTTACAGTTGAGAGGTCTCCAGATCGAACCCTGGGCGAGTACGCAGCCATGAAAACCCTAAACCAAAAAAATCGTAGAGCCTATCGGCCTCTCCCTTTGATTTTGAAAATGAAGTAAATTACGTTGAAAGTGGTGTTATAAATGTTGATGTATATGTAACCTCGGAATGTATTTCACCTATGTATTTCATTTATGTATATTTCACTCCTATAGAGATGTGTTATTCCTCTATAAGGAAGTGTCGTCGTTTGTATTGACAAGTGTTGCAAGTGTCGTAGCTTGCTGATGGGTTATTAGACCACCATGTCTTTGTTCAGCCCTGATTAACCTTGAGTTATCATGCTAAGCTAGAGAAGTCGGCCCCATAAGTTTATTGGGCAGTCAGGACAAGTATAAATAGAGATCAAGAGATCTCTATTTTGATCACTTCATTACTCACTTATCCATCACTCAGAAAGTGGCGCACATGTGAGGAGGAGGATCAGCTACTAGGAGGAGACTATCTCTGTGTACTTGGGTTGTACTTTGGTTGTATCATTGCTTTATCTATCTCTGAGGAAGTTGTGGGGTTTTTCACCTTAGGGTTTTCCCCACGGAAACTCTGTGTCTATTGTCTCTTATGTTTACATCTTGTGATGGTTGATATGCTTTCTATGTTTGATATGCATTGATATACTATACATGTTATTCTCTCAGTAAAGATCCTAGAGTATATTGAATTAATGCTAAAAAATTAACATGGTATGAGAGCTAACCTGAGAAGAAGGTATTGTGCAGTGGTGAAAACTAGGGTTTCTTGTTTATTCGATTTCTCTCCATAGATTTTGGAAAAGCAATATGATAGATTGACTCTCCTTAGCAAGGTAAATATTTCTGTCCAATCAGAATTTAATTCCAAGCACTTTCAGTTTTGGCCCTAAAACGTAGGGTTTCCACAAAAATAGGAATTTCTGAAATCTGAAGACATAGCTGGAAGCTCCTTGGAAAAATCAATGTTTAGAGCTTTGGATCGAGATTTATGGTGTGGTAAATCTCTGGGAAACTCAAACCCTATTTTAGGGTCCTCCCTAGTGAATCTGGGAGATTGAAAAGCATTTATGAAGGGTGAAACTTTGCATTTTTCAAATTCTGAGTATACCAGGCTGATCAGCTCATCAAGGTGCATCTTTCTATCCTTTCCGAACGTTGAAATTCACATTTTGAATTTTTTGGGTTTCTCTGACAAACCCTAATCTGGGACCAGATCCAATATTCAACAAATCAAGTGGTAAAACCTAAATCTTTTCTATTTCCATTTGAAGTACTCTTTAAGATGTCTCACCAGACCAAGCTTGAGGATAAGCTTGAAGGGGCTGATAAATTCCAAGCATGGAAGTATAGGATTGGGTTAATCCTGAAAGAAAATGAGTTGGACACTTATATAAATGAAGAGGTCCATGTCCCAGAGGGAGAAGAGGCTAAGGCCCTCCACAAGAAGAACTTTGTCAATGAAAAGAGGATCATTGTTGATTCTATTAAGGACCATCTCATCCCACATCTGTCATATCTAAAGACACCCAAAGAGATGTTTGATTCGATGACCAAGCTATTTGAAGGGAAGAACATAAATCGGAAGATGACCCTATGGAACCAATTGAAAGGGGTAAAGCTTCAGAATGGAGAAACCATTCAATCTTATTTTTCTAGGGTCTCTCAGATCAAGGAACAACTAGAAGTGGTGGATGAAATGGTGGAGAATGGTGAAGTTTTCATGACCACTCTGAATGGCCTACCCAGGTCATGGGATTCCTTTATTCAAGGAATTTTTGTAAGAAGGAAGTTGATCTCCTTCAACAGACTGTAGGAAGAATGTTCTCAAAAAGAAGCTAGGCTTGTGGCTCGAGAAGAAAAGATGGGAAATGAAGACCAAGCTCTCACCGTTCACACCAAAAGGAGCAAACCCAGGAAAGAGCAATCTCATCCCAATAAATCTTTTCACTACCACCAAAAGGGTAAGAAGGATCTAAGATGCTTCACCTGTAATGAGAAGGGACACTTTGCTATAGATTGTCCCAAGAACAAAAAGGGTTCCAACAAGAAGAAGAAGAAGAAGGGAAACAGGAAGAGATATCATGCTCATGCTGTTGAGGATGATGAACCTCCCAATAAGAAGGCTAGAGCAGAAAGTGATGATGATGACTCATCAAGCGAAGAAGAGTATGTTCTAATCTCTGCTCTCACAGGTGAAACTTGGGGATGATTATCAATACCCTATCAAAGGAAGTGGGGAAGCCTCCTACAACTAGACTCTGGAAAGTCTTTGAAGATGAAAGATGTGTTATTTGTACCTGGGCTCAAGAAGAACCTACTCTCCATCTCTGTATTGGATTCCAAAGTCATGAGGGTTGCATTTGTAGATGGCCAAGTCCTAATGTGGCCAAAGGGTAAGACCATAGATGATGCAGTAGTGATTGGAGAACAAGAGGGAGGATTGTACAAATTGAAGGGACAACCTGAACATGCCATGGTGGATGAATCCATGGAGCCAAGTGAACTTTGGCATAGAAAGCTTGCACATGTGCACTATAGAGCACTACCAATTGCAAGAAAAGCAGTTGATGGTCTTCCTGAAATCCAGTCAAAGTATGAAGATGTCTGCAAAGGATTTCCAAAAGAAAAGAACAAAGAGAAGGCAATAACAAGCAAGTAAGGAAAAGGAATTATCCACTCCGATGTATGCAGTCCAATGTCATCTAGTTCTTTGAGTGGGTATGTATATTATGGTTCTTTCATTGATGATTTCTCTAGGAAGACTTGGGATTTATTTCTTGAAGAACAAAGATGAAGTATTCAGCAAATTCAAGGAATTCAAGGCCTTGGTAGAAAACCACACTGAAAAGAAGTTCAAGACCTTTAGATCCAACAATGGTGGAAAATCCACTTCAGCAGACTTCAAGTGCTATGCAGTGATTCAGGGATTAAGAGGGAGTTCACCACTGCTCACAATTCACAACAGAAAGGAGTAGAAGAAGTTACTTTAGAATAGGACTCCAACAGCTCTTGCAAGGAAGCAAAGATTTAGAGGGATTCCACCCAACAAACAAACAAAGATAAGTATTTGAATTTTCATTTCTTGTATATTCTGTTTTTTTAAATAATCTTATTCAGTGATGTATATGCTTATGTTCCTAGACTTCGGTTGTGAATTATGCATATTAGAATAATTGCATTAATAAACAGTATACTACTAATATGCATGTGATGGGTAAGTGGCCTATGGCACTGTACAACATTCCATTGCTACTTATCTAGAATGAAACTTCTTTGCTGACATGTTGGGAGTTGTGCACACTCTTAACAATGTTCTGGTAGAGATTGGAAGGCATCTAGAAAGTTACGGGATATGGATAAATGTTGTATTGAAGCATTGGCTAAGATAATTGCATGACTGTATGACATATCTATTTATGTGTAAGAATTTGTTCTGAAAACTATGAGATATTTTCTAATCATGCAATTTAACTTTTTTTGTAGGAAAGATCATATACCATCACCAACAAAAGAAGGATTACAACATTTGTTCAGCAACAAAGATTATCTATTGAAGATATTGAAGTTCCCAGGATTTGGGAAGAGTGCCATTATCAAGGAGTACCAGTCAATCATGATGTTTGGGATGCAGTCCCAAGACCTGAAGGGAAGTCTGTTGTGACTTCGAAGTGGATCTATAAGATCAAGCATGTTGCAGATGGTAGCATAGAGAAATACAAAGCAAGATTTGTAGGTCGTGGCTTCTCCCAGGAAGAGGGAATAGACTATGAAGAAACCTTTTCTCTTGTATCCAGGTACACTTCCATTAGATCAGTACTTGCTCTGGCTGCAGTGATGAAATGGAAGATACACCAGATGGATGTCAAGACTTCTTTCTTGAATGGTGTATTCGAGGAGGAAGTGTATGTGGAGCAGCCACTTGGTTTTGAGACACATGATAGGAAGTCATATGTGTGCAAATTGAATAAAGCCTTGTATGGCTTGAAGCAAGCTCCTAGGACTTAGTATGGGAGGACAGACAACTTTCTATCCAGTTTGGGCTTTACCAAGAGTAAAGCGGATTCCAACCTTTACTACAAGGTTGAGGAAGGAAATCCTGTGATACTACTGTTGTATGTAGATGATCTGTTTGTAACAGGTAATGATAGTTTGATTGCCAATACCAAGAGGAAGCTTACAGCTGAGTTCGAGATGAAGGACTTGCGGATGATGCACTATTTTCTAGGCATGGAGGTGTGACGGAGTGTAGAGGGAATCTTCCTTGGACAAGGGAAGTATGTAGTATAGATCCTAAAGAGGTTCGGGATGATGGACTGCAATGCCATGGCCACACCTATGGCATCGAACCTGAAGCTTCTGTGTGATGCTTCATCTGAGCTGGTTGATATTACTGTGTATCGTCAGATGATCGGGTCCTTGATGTACCTGATGAACACAAGGCCATATATTTGCTTTGCAGTGAACACATTGAGCCAGTTTCTGACAGATCCCAGAGGTGTTCACCTGGTTGCTGTAAAGAATATTCTGAGGTACTTGAAGGGTACGGTTGATTATGGGCTCAAGTATGATGCGAATGAAAAGTTTAACCTGCAGTGTTATGTTGATTCAGATTGGGCAGGCAGTGCTACAGAGAGGAAGAGCACTTCTGGGTGTTGCTTCAGTATGGGATCAGGTGTGATCTCTTGGTTTAGGAGGAAGCAGTCATGTGTAGCACTGAGTACAGCTGAAGCAAAATATGTTGCAGCTTGTTCAGCTAGTTGTGAGGCAGTATGGCTTCGAAAGCTACTGTTTGAGTTATTTGATCTTCCATTGGAGGCTACTGGTATATTTTGTGATAACCAGAGTTGTGTGAAGTTGTCTGAGAACCCATTGTTCCATGACAAGTCGAAACACATTGAGATCAAATATCACTATATCAGGGATATGATGTGGAGAGGAGCAGTGAAGCTCCTATATGTTGCGATGGATGAGCAGATTGTAGATGTACTGACGAAACCACTAGCCAGAGTGAAGTTTGAGTACTTTAGAGAGAGGCTTGGTGTTATTCAGATTGATGACACTTCGAGGAAGAAGTGATGGAAACATTTGCTGAAGCCATTCGAAGCATGGTGAGAGGAGGATCCTTCCATGGCTATGGATGTAAGCGCTGGATGATGAGCATCGGGACAATGCTCCAGTTATTGCTCTACATGTACGCATCATGTTGGATGCTGGATATGATTAGTTGGATCATTTATATGTATATGCACATCATGTTGAATGTTGGATATGATCAGTTGGATCATTTATATGTATATACGCATCATGTTGAATGCTTGATACGATCAGTTGGATCATGTATGTTGATATCTATCAGGTATGATCAGGTGGATCATGTATTTGTATATGTATCAGGTGGATACATTGTATGATCAGGTAGATCATGTATGATGATATATATCAGGCAGATACTGTGTATGCGTCAGGTGGATGCATTGTATGATCAAGATGATCATGTGTACATCAGGATGATGTATGGTGAGTATCAGGTTGATACTCTGTGGCTGTGGAGAGGTTGTGCAGATGAGCATATAAGTAGACCTAGGAGATCTGGACAGGATGATAAAGGTTTCAAATGCTCTTTCGAGGCATTGATCTGGGAGGACATATAAGTAGACCTGGGAGATTTGGACAGGATGAAAAAGGCCTTCGATGCTCTTTCAAGGCATTGTCCTATGGCATGTAGGTACACCTGGGAGATCTGGACAGGATGAAAAAGGCCTCATATGCTCTTTTGAGGCATTGCCATAACCACATGTAATCAGACCTAGAGATCTGGACAGGTTGTGCTAGTCACGTAAAAGGCCTCAGATGCTCTTTAGAGTTCTTGCTTGGAAAGACACCCTTTTAAGGTTTTGTGGTAAGGGTCACATGTAATCAGACCTGGAGATCTAAACAGGTTGTGCTAGTCATGTAAAAGGCCTCAGATGCTCTTTAGGGTTATTTCTTGGAAAGACACCCTTTTAAGGTTTTGTGAGAGTCACATGTAAAAGATCCTGGGAGATCCAATAGATTGAGCCTTGTGCTTGTAAAAGGCCTGGGATGCTCTTTCAAGGTTTTGTTGACGCACGTAATAAGTCCTGAAGATTCCATAGTATGGCCAGTGATGATGAAGACCTGCAGGTGGTGGGACTACATCTAGTATGAAAAAGGACTGGCTCTGTAGAACTTCCTATGAGGAGTAGATTCAGAGATTGATTAAGATAGTAGCAGCCATGATGATGATGATGATTCAACGACGATGATTCGCCGATGATGATCCAGAGAAGAAGACTTGTGCTAGCAGATCTGTATCGAGAAATACCTTCCTAGGTAAGAGGGAGTGTTGATGTATATGTAACTTCGGAATGTATTTAACCTATGTATTCCATTTATGTATATTGTAATCCTATAGAGATGTGTTATTCCTCTATAAGGAAGTGTCGTCATTTGTATTGACAAGTGTCGCAAGTGTCATAACTTGCCGATGGGTTATTAGACCACCATGTGTGGGGTCAGCCCTGAGTAAGTTAACCTTGGGTTATTATGCTAACCTAGACAAGTCGGCCCCATAAGTTTATTGGGCAGTCAGGACAAGTACAAATAGATATCGGGAGATATCTATTTTGATCACTTCATTACTCACTTATCCATCACTCGGAAAGTGGCACACATTTTAGGAGAAGGATTAGCTGCTAGTAGGAGACTATCTCTGTGTACTTGGGTTGTACTTTGGTTGTATCATTGCTCTATCTATCTCTGAGGAAGTTGTGGGATTTTTCACCTTAGGGTTTTCCCCCCGGAAACTCTGTGTGTCTATTGTCTCTTATGTTCACATCTTGTGATGATTGATATGCTTGCTATGTTTGATATGCATTGATATACTGTACATGTTATTCTCTCAGTAAAGATCCTAGAGTATATTGAATTAATGCTCAAAAATTAACAATCAATGCAGGTTAGGGTTAAACCCAAAACCCGAGAACTCCTTGAGATCGAATGTGTGGATCTTGCCATGGGTTAGAGTCTACATACGACCACCTACCATGTTAAATTGCAATTAAAACCAAAGCTTGCATCGTTGGTCGTTTTGCCAACACATAACTCCACCTCAAATATTAACACATAATCCTTACACAGCTCAGCGACCTTTACATTGCAAAGTTAGGTTTGACACCATGTTCCAAGTCCTTTCCACATGAAGTTTTCCACGTGAGTTGCCATTAAGCATTCCACTATGTCATAGTTATTGAACCGTAAAGATCAAAGCTACCTTTGAATACCTACCAATGCATATCCACTACGATTTTATTAGACCATTAATACACTTCTTGCATGGTTTAAAAGGTTTAATGTTTAGGTTCGTATCACTATGGAGGCAAATCCATATTGCATCAATAGTCATGACATCTTGCCATATTGTTTATGCATATAGTCTAAGCATTTTAGAACATGCATATAAATCATAGTCAATAATTATGACATTGCTTTTAACTATAATAACATTAGTATCATTCGAAATCTTATGCAAATTAAAATGAATTACAATATACTATCTTTCCATAGTTAGGACATAGTAGTATGTAATAATAATAATACAAGTGATTTTTCAATAGTTTTGTAAAAAGGTATGATGTATTCTATACATAGTTAATATATTTATAACCCATTTAAATAAAGAAATTTACTAGATCTTCTCCACAGTTTTGGATGAAGAAGTATATCATGCAATACAACGAAAATTACCATAGTTGTCAATAAAATAGTAGACATTGATAATACATTGAATTCTATGTAATTGGTTTAGAATAGGATAGCACTTGGATAATTACAATAGATAAAAATCAGACATCATTGTGAAGACAAGGTACATAGAAATAACTTTGAAATACCTGAGTTTGATGTCAAGACACAGAAATCTCCCTATACATTCGTATTTTAACTTTAAAATACTAACATAGTAACTGCAAGGTTAACTGAATTATCTTGACAAGCTTCAATGGGAATTCTTCCATCTTACCTGCATTCTGCAAAAATGATTTTTGGAGCGTTATCTTTTATTAGCTAAGTAAGCCTCGGGACATATGCAAGGACCCCTTCATTTCATTAAAACAAAGTTTTAGTCTCTAGAATCAAAATTCATAACATAGAACAAAAAATTGGCTTTATGCATTGAAACAATTAAATACAGAATGTAAGCATTGTAACTTTTAAACCATCCAGATATCCAGTTGACAAGTTGTGGTATTACGATATTAAGGTAACTACTTACAGCGAGATAACCAAACAATAACTATGAAAATCGTCGACACTTACAAGTCTTGTAAATCCCGGTTTATCAAACGATCAACCGTAAAGGTTGTCTTCATCAAGTCTAATAAATTAGTGATTGGATATGTATGTTAAACATTAATAATGTTCCACACAGTAATTACTAGCTTTTAATGCTGCTACAAAATTTTTAAATTTTTAGTAAATTTTGGGGATGTTACATGTGGTATCAGAGTGCAAGTTCAAATACTGGGCTGGAAGTGGCTCATTCGTGCAAATGAAAATTTATAACATAATTACAAATTACTGATTTAATTTATTTTGTTTCCAGTTTCAGCATTTTATAAATTGAGTTTGCAGGTATGGAAGGACCAACATAGTCGGTTGAGGACAGGTCCCTTAATAACTAACAGAATAATAATAAACAAGGCCACATTAATGTAGAAAATCTATTTGTCGAATTGAATGATAATTCATCATAATTGTTAAGGACAGTGAAAGATTTACAAATTGAGATAAAAACTGTTAAGGAAGAAAACGAATGAATTCTGAAAGCTCGAGAGGAGCTGAATCAAATCCTGCTAGATAATTTTTATAAAAATGATCAAAATAAGAAAACATAAAATAATGTTGAATATGGAACTCTGTCCTACCAACGTAATGGAAAATAGGTAAAATTGACTAATTATGACAACAATTCATCTTTTGAATTTGATGCAAGGGCATACGGGAAAAACCATAAGTATTCTAGTGATAGTAGTGATAGTTACTGCTACACTATGAAAAAGAAGTACAGGTCCTATGAAGAAATTTATGGCGAGTTTAAAAAAATCAAACCACCAACTTTTAACGGAGAAACAGAAAAGAGTGAGACAGCTGAAGCATAGTTGTCCAATATGAATAAGTATTTCCAGATTTATAATTACCCAAGTTATTTAAAAACTAAAATGGCAATTTATAACTTAACTGGAAAAGCAGAAATCTGGTGGCAAGATCTGAAACGAGTTAAAGGTTTAAAACATAAAAGTGTAAATTGAAGTAATTTTAAGAAATATTTTAAAAGAAAATTTCTGTCAGAACAATATTATGAGGAACGAGCTAAAGAGTTTTATGAGTTAAAACTAGGTTCCATGGATATGAGAGAGTTGTGCAGCAAGTTTTTGAATTTATTAGGGTATGTGCCTTATTTAATTGAAGAAAAGCCTAAGGTACAGAGGTTTCTGAGCTACTTGCCCTCTCACATAAAAGACAGGATTGAATATGATAGTCCTAGAACTCTTGAAGAGCCCATGAGGAATAAGAACATCTATTATGAACAGAATAAGGAAAGAGAAGGTATACCAAGATGGAAAGCAAAAAGGCCTAATAACTTTGAGCAAAGGAAGAAACAGTTCTCTTTTAATCGCAACTTTGGAAACAATAATTCACGTAATTACTCTAACGGAAAGTTTTCAGGAATTAATGCAGCAGGTAATACATAGTAAAAGTTTACAGCCGTAACGAATACTGATCCATCTAAAATTTTTGTTAAAAATAATGAACAGAAAGAACCTGTTAAATGTTGGGACTGTCAGGGACCTCACTATGCATCAAACTGTCCACTCAGAAAGAATACTGTCAACAGCATACATACTATATAGGAGGAGGATACCATCAGTGACTTAGCAAGGGAGATTCCTAGGATAAATGCAACTTTGGAGAACAGACAAGTGGATCATCAAACTTCCATGGTTGAAGTGGAAGGTATGCTGAAAAACAAACCCATTTCTATTCTAATTGATCTAGGAGCAAGTCTTAGCTATGTTTCACCTGATTTAGTTAAATGTTGCAATCTGAAAATAAATAAGTTTGATAAATCATGGTTGGTTCAATTAGATACTTCCACGAAGAGAAAGGTGACTGATTATGTAAAAGAATTTGAATTATTGATGAATCAGTTTAGGACTCATGTTAAACTGAATGTGTTACCTTTGGGTACTTACGATATTTTTATTGGAATGGACTAGTTAGAAAAGCATAGAGTAGTATTAAATTTCTTTGAAAAGACTTTTACTTGTTTAAATGATGCATGCGAAATAGTAATAGTAAAAGGTATTCCTAGAAAGATATATGTTAGACAAATTTATGCTCTACAAGTTAAGAAGGTTGTTCATAAAGGGTGTAAGTTGTTTGTTGTAAATGTAATCAGTACTTAGATAAGTTTGAAATAGTTTTTATTGATGACATTCTAATTTATTCTAAGACGAAAGAGGAACATGACGAACATTTAAAGATTATTTTACAAGTGTTAAGGGAACACTAGCTTTACGCTAAGTTCAGCAAATGTGATTTTTATAAAGATAAAATACAGTACCTAGGGCATGTGATATCCAAGGATGGAATTGCAGTAGACCCAGACAAGATAAAAGCAATTAATGAATGGCATGCCCCGAAAGATGTAACTAGTGTATGATCTTTTATGGGAATTACAGGTTACTATCGTAAGTTTATCGAGGGATTTTCTAGAATAGCAAATCCTATAACATCTTTACAAAACAAAGGTAAGAAATTTGTATGGGATCAAAAATGTGAAGAAAGCTTTAAGAAACAAAAAGAATTATTAACAAGAACACCTATTTTAAAAATTGTTGATCCCAACAAAGATTTCATAGTATGCATGGATGCATGCAATGACGGACTTGGCGGGGTCTTAACACAAGAAGGTCATGTTATTGCATATGATTCTAGGAAGTTAAAGATTCATGAAAATAACTATGCAACCTACGACCTAGAGTTGGCTACTGTAATACATGCATTAAAAATGTGGCGACATCATTTAATTGGAAGAAAATTTATTTTAATGACTGACAATAAAGGATTAAAGTATTTGTTGGATCAACCAAATATGAATGCAAGGCAAGCTAGGTGGCTAGCTTTCCTTAGCGACTATGATTTTGAGATTCAACAGATTAAAGGAAAGGAAAATAAGGTTGATGATGCCTTAAGCAGAAATGCTAGGCTAAATTTTGTTTCAGCAATCAGTACTTATAAAATTGATCTGGAAAATCAGATTAAGGAAAGAGTTGGTATGGATGAAAAATATCATAATTTACTTAATAAAATTGTTGAAGATAATGTCGAAAATTCTATAACAGATTTCAGAAATGATGAAAGAGGGTTACTGCTGTATAAAAACAGACTTTATGTGCCTAATGTTGCTGAAATTAAGTTGTTGATTTTAAATGAATTGCATAAAAGTCCATTCTCAGCACATCCTGGTTACCAGAAGATGATAACCATGTTGAGAAAAGATTATTTTTGGCTATGCATCAAAAGTGAATGCATCAAAAGTGAAGTAGTTGAATATATTGCTAGGTGTATTGAGTGTCAGCAAGTAAAGGCTGAACACCAACACCCAGCTGGTTTGTTGCAGCCACTACCTATTCCAGATCGGAAGTGGGACATAGTTAGTATAGATTTTATTACTAGTTTACCCAAAAATCAGAAACAGAATGTTTCCATAATTGTAGTTGTGGATAAGCTCAGCAAAGCAGCCCACTTCATACCTGTTAAGACAACTTACAAGTCTGCTAACATTGCTGAAATTTTTATGAAGCAGATTTTTTGTTTGCATGGTATTCTAAAAGTTATAATTTTTAATAGAGACTCGAAGTTTATAGGAAATTTCTGGAAATCTTTATTTAAAGGTTTATATACTACTTTAAATTTCAGTACATCATTTCACCTACAAACAGATGGGAAGATTGAAAGAGTTAATCAAATTCTTGAGGACATGTTAAGAATGTATGCTAGAGATCAGCCATGTAAATGGGAGGAATATTTTCATCTTCTTCAGTTTGCTTATAATAATCATTACCAAGCTTCAGCAAAACTCAGTCCTTTGAAATTTTATATGGCAGAAAATGTAATACTCCTATCTCTTGGAGTAATCCAGTTGACAGGTTAATGTTAGGACCTAATTTGTTAAGAGAAATGGAACTAACCATGAAATAGGTTCAAGGCAATTTGAAAATTGCACAAGATAGACAAAAAAGTCATGCAGATCTAAAAAGAACTCAGAAAGAGTTTTAGTTTGGTGAACATGTGTTCCTCAAGGTAAAACCTAAAAAGAGTTCCCTAAGATTGGGAGGTTGTGCTAAATTAGCACCAAGGTATTGCGGACCTTTTGAAATTATGTCCATGGTAGGACCAGTGGCATATCAGTTTGCATTGCCACCGAATCTTAAAGTACATAATGTATTTTACATCTCTCTTTTGAAAAAGTATGTGCATGATGCTACTCATGTGATTAATTGGAATGATGTACAGGTGGAACTAGAAGGAGATTTTCTGGTGGAACTAGACTGTATCCTTGACAAGAGGGAAATTTTGCTTTGTAATTGTACCATTGGACAGGTTAAGGTGCAGTCGAAGCACCTTAGTCTGGACGAAGCAACTTGGGAATTGGAAAGCAATATGCGGGTGGAATATCCAATGATGTTCCAGGAGGAACAAGAGGATGATGAATAAAGTAACATCGAGGACGATGTTGAACTTAAGAGGGGGTCTTTTTCACATACCCAAACTCTAGACATTTTATGTTATGATGAAAACATTATGTTTTATTTTTATTGTAAAGTTTTATGACTATTGACCAAGTGGGGTCATGGATGACTGTAATTAATTACTTTGAATATTTTATTATTAAAAAATAAAGGTGGAGACAAATATCCAAAGGAGACTGTTGAATGAGTGTTCACTGACCCACTAGGAGTAATAGATTGTGGTGGAGAGTAAACTGACACTTGGAAACATCCTCAACTCACTTTAACTATTGTAGGGGGCAACTTCCCTACTTTTATGGTCATGTTCCCCAAGAAAGTGGAACTGAGCAGGTGGCTTATTTACTGAAATAAACTAACCAAAAGAGCTAGTCATGCTACTTATCTACCCATAGAATTCAGCAGGAGGTTGTTCATTCCTACATTGTGATCATTTCTGTCATAAGAGATTTGATGAGGGAAAGTTAGAAGTGACTGAGTGAACTAAGATTGCATTCTGAACTAGTGCAGCCACATTGCTGAGTTCAATATTGCTAAAGGCAGGAAGTACTACTGCTAAGTGTTGATGCTGAGTTGCAAAAGAATTTATTCCATTACTCCGCACATCATCTTCGTCCTTGTGGTTCAGTGAACAGGCTTAGGGGTCCTAAGGCAAGTAACTTGGTTGTCTTCAGAAGCAGGTTGGGTGGAACAGGCTCCTTTGGTTGTTTGTTTCTTCTACAGTTATTAGGTTCAACTTGTGTTATCTTATTTATTTCTGTCTAATCAGTACTAATTATCTGAATGCTATTATGTTATCAGTTTCAATTAAAAATTTAACAAACTATACTGTTAGTAAATGATTTAGTTCTGCAACTTTATCTATTCTAAATGACCAATATAACTGTTAGGTTAGGATGCAGATTTGATGTTATAGTAAATAAATGAATGAATGATAAATACTTCCCTATATCTTTCCCCACACTTTTCAGTGTCGTACTCTAGTACATGGAAGAGCATTTAAATTTAGATATGAATAATGATATGCAACAGATAGAGATGGATGAATGTTTTTATAATTAAAATCTGTAATGTCTTTGTACTATCATTGTATTTTACTTGAATATAAATATCTTCTGTATTACATACAGAAGAACATGACAAATATCTAGCATATAAATTATTTTCAATAATAGAAAATTCATAGAAGAGAAGTAATGATTTTATGATTTCTGTCCAAACTTAGAATTGTTTAGGGTTTCAACCTTTCGAATCATAAAAACATATATCTCATACATTTATGAGTATAAACCTCTCTTTCAAACATACTTTACCAATATTATAGTCTCTACTATCAAAACCCTATAACACTGAATGTAGTATGCAAATCGAAGCAAAGTTTGGTACTGCCTTATAGAAGTAGAAGTTATATATATATAAACACTATTACTTATTATAAAACATAACAATATATATATTGTCACAGCATTACAAATATCAAAAAGTTATAAGAAACAAAGTATCAACTCTAATAAGTCAAGCAACAACCTTAAGGATTCAAATCCCATCTTCAACAACAGTATCATCATCTACGAAAATCCTTTAACATTCAAGACAAATTGTCTACAGTTAATAATACCAATCTTTAGCAATTAAGGTATCAGGAAAATGTCTCAGGGTTCAAACCCTATGGCTAAACATGCATCTTAACATGCTGTAAACAATTCACATTAAAAGATTTCATAAGATAAATGCGATTTCAGGGAATCAAAACCCTCGACACAATATTTCTTAAACCTAGAAACGATGAAGGAAGCCAAGAGTCATCTACAGGCTCGGTATTTCCAAGACCTAATTTACCTATTACAAACAACTCATAAGTGAACATTATAATTACTACTGAAGGCAGTTATGCAGAACAAGGTTGATAGATCAATCCTCAACAAGAGTCATTACATACAAAAACGCAGTATTCACATAGCAGGGTTTAAACCCAGGTTCACAGTCAACATTTCTTTTACACATTGGTAAAAAAAAACAACACTACATATAATAACAACGTTGGACCTTGTCCCTTAAATATCAAGCATTGCCAATTAACGAAGGTTTGGCTGAGAGCATCTCTCCAACCTTTAATTTAAACCATAAATAATTTCTGGGTAAACATAAACTTTAGTTACAAAACAAAGAAATCGTTGAGAATCCAATGGGAGCCCTTAAAGGCTCAAGAGCAACAACTCCCAATTCTAATACAAAATTTTCTTTTTTCTAGGTGACTCAAACCCTTTACCCATAACTGTAAAACCAAAGTTTAAAAAAAAAATGATTTCTCAGCTATCCAACAAAGGCTGGTTGGAGTCATATTTCAACACTGAAACTACGAAGTACTTGGGATATCCTTAGGATGTCTCCGAGGCTTACCAAGGCCCTTGTGCTCACTCCCCTATCAAGTCGAACAAAAGTTCGTTGTCATTTTAGAACCTGCAAAACAACATTGGTGCCGGTGGATAAAACTTTTAAAACTGTAATGAAAATACATTATTGATTTTAAAGAAATTTTTGCGAAGCTAAGGTTGGTTTTGGATTCTTTACCTGCAAATACTTGTTGCACCTTTGAACACTTCAAACACGGTATCGACATTTATTGTCTATCAATAATGTTGTACTGCTACCACCTACCATATTAAATTGCAATTAAAACCACATCTTACATTGTTGGGCGTTCTGCCAACACATAAATCCACCTCAAATATTAACACATAATCCTTGCATAGCTCAGCGACCTTTACATTGCAAATTTAGGTTTGGCACCATGTTCCAGGTCCTTTCCACGTGATGTTTTCCACGAGAGCTGCCATTAAGCATTCCACTATGTCACATTTATTGAACCGTAAAGATCAAAGCTACCTTTGAATACCTACCAACGCACATCCACTACAAGTTTATTACACCATTAATACACTTATGTTGGCATATGTAACTGAGCTAGAGGTTTTTTGTGTAGACCCAGTTACTTTTGCGGTTCAAGGAACCAACAAAACCGCTATTCACCAGCGCTTTTGGAAACAGACTGCGCGTAGCCTGAGGTCTCACTCGAGGCGAAGCTAAGGGGGTGGTTGTGGAATCAAGTTTCAACAACCTGGTGATGCGAGTGTGGGAAGACTGATAAGCAACGCAATATCTTGTAGACTGCTGCAGACAGACAACTGCACGAAATCCCTGTTTCGCGTCGGATACATTGGCGAGCAGAGGTGCTTGCACACTAGTGCATCCAATGACTGCGTGGTATGGGTCACTTCTTGCATCATGATGATAAGATATCAATAGCCTACCTCATAGCGAATCTCAGTGGTTCGATGTGTCGGCTAGACCGTGCGTCTGTTCTACAACGATCAACTCTAACCAATCTTACTTAGCATTCTTTATCCATTCAGCTCATTCAATCTTTTATCCTTATGTTGCATGCAATTGAATAATCATACACTACTGCGCGCTCCAACGCTGCACTTAAATTCAATGTTCAACTATGTGACTAATTGGTGGATTCATACATTCACAAACTTCTAAATGCCGAATACTTAACATTACTCCATGCATGTATTACTTAACATATTATCCCCATTCTCGCGCGGCGAATACATATAAAAGCAATCACATAAAAGACAACCGCAGTATTAATATTCATACCAAACAAATGAACAATCATAAACACACAATAATCACATAACACAGAATTTAACATGGTTCACCCCCCAGATGGAGGCTACGTCCAGAAGAACGGTTGTTAATATTGCTCTTTATGGGAATGGTACAACCATTCTTAGTCTGCGCAATTAGCTGCAGACTCTCTTCTCTCTCAAATAGGTCTCTATGCACTTAGCTGCAAAACCCTTACAATAGCTTCGACACTCAAAAGATGCTAACAATACTCAGCAAATACTAGCTCTACGAGAGAATTCTAACCCTTTCCCATACAATTTCACCTTTTTTTAATGATCACGCTCAAGGGTCGAGTCTTTAAAATCATTAGGCCGAAACCATAAGGTTTCCAAAATTGGCATGGCTAACTGCCACCCTAGCTGTCATTGTCGACAGCCTACTTAGCCTACTCCAACTAGGCCACTCGTGGCTCACACACTCTTTTGCTAGCCGCAGTCCTCAAAACGGTTACAACTGCATTATGGCCTGTCCCTTTCCACTCCTTCTGCCTTCCTATCTCCGTCGGCGTAGTGGCCTAGCTTCTCAACTGCTTGCCGCCACTCGCTCGAACAGGTCGCTTTCCTCTGTCTTCCACTTGTTCCTTACCCAAAATAGGTCATATCCTCGTCTTACCTTTATCCATATTGCGAACCCAAAAATGGCTCATGTGATATTATGCGCATCATCCTACTACGCAACCATGCCTTGGCCACTGCCATCGTGTGACATGCACAATTTCTCAAAACTGCCTATAGCTTGTCGCCGCGCGCAATGCGCACTTTTCTGTATTTGTGCAAAATATTCCAACTTGGGCCCCGCCCAACAACTTCTTGCATGGTTTACAAGGTTTAAAGTTTAGGTTCGGATCACTATGGAGGCAAATCCATATTGCATCAATAGTCATGACATCTTTCCATATTGTTTATGCACATAGTCTAAGCATTTTAGAACATGCATATAAACCATAGTCAAGACTTATGACATTGCTTTTAACTACAATAACATTAGTATCATTTGAAAGCTTATGCAAATTAAAATGCATTACAATATACTATATTTCCATAGTTAGGACATAGTAGTATGTAATAATAATAATACAAGTAATTTCTCAATAGTTTTGTAAAAAAGGTATGATGTATTGCATACATAGTTAATATATTTATAACCCATGTAAATAAAGAAATTTACTAGATCTTCTCCATGGTTTTGGATGAAGAAGTATATCATGCAATACAATGAAAAATTACCATAGTTGTGAATAAAATAGTAGACACTAATAATACATTGAATTCTATGTAATTGATTTACAATAGGATAGCACTTGCATAATTACAATAGATAAAAATCAGACATCATTGTGAAGACAAGGTACATAGAAATAACTTTGAAATACCTGAGTTTGATGTCAAGACGCAGAAATCTCCCTATACATTCGTATTTTAAGTTTAAAATACTAACATAGTAATTGCAAGGTTAACTGAATTATATTGACATGCTTCAATGGGAATTCTTCCATCTTACCTGCATTCTGCAAAAATGATTTTTGGAGCATTAGCTTTTATTAGCTAAGTAATCCTTGGGGTGTATGTAAGGACCCCTTCATTTCATTAAAACAAACTTTTAGTTTGTAGAATCAAAATTCATAACATAGAACGAAAAATTGGCTTTTATGCATTGAAACAATTAAATATAGAATGTAAGCATTGTAACTTTTAAACCATCTAGATATTTAGTTGACAACTTGTGGTATTACGACATTAAGGTAACTACTTAGAGCGAGATAAGCAAACAATAATTATGAAAATCGTCGACACTTACAAGTGTCGTAATACCAGGTTTATCAAACGACGAACCGTAAAGGTTATTGTCGTCAAATCTAATGAATTAGTGATTGGATATGTATGTTAAACATTAATAATGTTCCGCACAGTAATTACTAGCTTTTAATGCTGCTATAAAAATTTTAATTTTTTAGTAAATTTTAGGGATGTTATAGATCTAAGCCAATGGAAGGACTAGATCAGGTGAGGAGAGAAGGGAATGCAAGGTCAAGTGGATGAAGGTGGGGGAGACCAGAGTGTCCACCACTACCGAAACTCAAAATCGTCCATAATGGAACCCAAAACCACTCTCAATTAAACCAAACCAGACCAAACACTAACAATGCAACATCAAAAAGGGTCCCTGACTGGAAGATACAGTGCATAGGGGGTCTGTAATATAAACCAACAATCAAATAATGGAGAGGGATGACTCAAACCCTAGGTTTTAGTGCTCGGCGCAGATTCTAGTCAGGCACAAAGCGCCCAATGTAGATGATGTGCAGGATCTTTGCGCCAGTGTCGCACAAGGAAAACAGGGCTTTAGCGCCGGTGGCGCAGACCATAGAAAGGAAAAATGTGCCTGTGAAAGGATGGCGCTCTGGTTACACTGCCCAGGTGCACCGGGTGAATTCCCAAAGCAAAAATGAAAAGTATCTCCAAGGATGAGCAATGAAATGGTTTGATAATAAAACCCACAGACTCTGAGAAAGTTAACAGACCCTTAAACAAGAAGATCTGATGGTGAAAGAGGCTCAGGCGGCAAAATAAATTACTTGTAAAGAAATCAAAGAATATGACATTCAACTTGAAAACTTAGATCAACGTACGTCCCCAATATGGTTGCCAAATTTGTTATCATACAATCTACCAAAAGCGGACTTAAGGTGTGATCTCTCTAGATCAATGTAAGTCTAGAACAAATGAGACAAAATATGAAACAACATTCCTAGATCTAGTTAGAGATCGAGTAATTAAGCATCTTACCTCAGATTCATAGATATTTCTCCCTGTTGTTGTTCCAAGTCCCGCAGTCGTCAGATCTATCACTGTAAGACCTGTTAAAACATATAGGAACAAGAAAAGCAGTAAAACATGCCTAAACATTAACTAGTCTAAGTAAATAGTTGAGGAGGTAAACAATAAATATCATTAACACAATAACATTTATGGAAAGCATTTATAATACTATATAAAAAGTGGGAAGTACAATAGAAGAGATGATTACAACCGATGCCTCAATGTCGTAATCTCCTTCCGACAAGCCAAACCAAATCTCCTAGAGAGAAGTAGGTGCCTCCAAGACTATGATGTTGAACTATTAAGCTAATTTCACCAGCATAAGAGTACCATAGACTTCCTCCCTTTGGAATGGGAAGGGCTCTTGTATTTATAGGACCAAGTGGATAGAGTAGGTTGAGGATCATGGGGAGAGGGGTAAGGGATCCTCCCATTAGGTTAGGGAACCGAAGGCCATCTCACCTAAGAGTTAGGGATAGGGATCCACCTCATCCAACTTCTAGAATTCACTCGAAAGCTACCTTTATCTCATGAAACTGACTCCGGCACACTTTGCTCAAAGACAACCTACACCGGCCTAATTAGGATTGTGGATAAAGGTTATCAACTTGCTCTAAATGACTAGCTTGATCATTCGACTTCAGGGGTTTAGGCACTAAGGTAACATAGGTGTAGATTTTGGGTATAACAGAGCACAAAAGTAAATTGTTCTATATAATATGCCGATGCATTTGCAAATACTGTAAGTTTACATCACAGGTTTCAGAAACTTTAATATTAGTAGATCTTTTGGTCCAAGCCATTTATGGCATGTTGGATGGAAAGACATTTTCATATATTACTAGCATATCATTAAGTGTACGACATTGGTGTGTGATATTTGTATCTCACAAGAATAAATTGGGATTGAACACCTCATTCATACGATCATATCAAAATGTATAAAATTCTTTGAGCAGTGAAAGTAGATGCATGCCTTGGATAGATCTTGGAGGATCACATCACTTGAAATTATAGTACATGTTGCCAATTTAGAAAATAATATAGTACATAGTACATGTCTCCAATTGAGAAAACAATACATGTCCAGGTATCAAGTTCCGAAGGCAAGGACGAAATGGATGCTACACTGGAAAGCATATTGAATTTCACATTTTACTTTGTTTTCAAGTTTTACTTATTTATATCCAATTCCAATTGGATTATGATCCCAATTTTTATCCCAAATTTCCTTATACTTTTTTCATCCAGTTTCTATAAATTGTAGGCTCATGAACGTTGATAAAAATCACCTCTCTCCCTCTCTCTCATGCTTGTATGCTATTGTTTTTCTTTGACAAAGCATTATCGTTTTAGCTATGTTATAGGAACCAACTTGAGGAGCAAAAAAGTAACTTTTTCTATATAATTCCATGATGCATTTGCAAGTACTGTAAGTTCACATTACAGGTTTCATAAATTTTCATATTAGCACATATTTTAGTCCAGGCCATTTATGGGATCTTGGATGGCAAGAGTATTTTAATATATTATTAGCAGATCATCATTGGTGTGTGATATTTGTATCTGGATAGAATAAATTGGGATTGAACACCTCATTCATGTGATCATATCAAAATGTATAAAATTCTTTGAGCAGGGAAAGGGGATGCATGCCTTGGATAACGCCTAGAGGATAACATCACTTGGAATTGAAGTACATAGTACAAGTCGCCAATTTAGAAAATAATACATGTCCAGGTATTAGATTCCAAAGGAGAGGACAAAATAAAAATGGTTGCTATGCTAGAAAGCACATTAAATTTCATGTTGTACTTGTTTTTTGAGTTTTACTTATTTATATCCAATTCCAATTGGATTTATGCTGCCCATTTTTATCCCAAATTTCCTTATACACTTTTCATTCAGTTCCTGTAAACTGTAGGCTCATGAACATTGGTAAAAATCATCCCTCTCGCTCTCTCTCATGCTTGTATGCTATTGTTTTTCTTTGACAAAGAATTATCTATTTAGCTATGTTTTATTGTTTGGAAGAGATGTGGATAGAATTTAGAAGAACCCTCACAAACATTAGAATATCTACTTCACTTTCTTTAAAGTTTCATTCTCTTTTTCATGCTCCGAATTATTTTGTAGTTCTGCACTTTATGTAGGGAGTTCAAGTATTAAAAGATTTTAATATAAAGGAAGCAGTTGGAGAATCGACCTGTAAATGTTACTGAAAATTTTCTTGAGGTACACTTTTTTTGGGTTGGCAAGGGAACCTGTTGCGTACCATCACCACAGACACATGGATATTTGGTCTCAGCAATTAGGGTTACTCCTGGTAGGAAAATTATTATATAATTAGTAATTATCCATTTATACACATTAGGGCCTTCATACATTGTCTATAGATATTATTGCATTGTCTTATTTATTTTTGAGTTGGTATTATTGTGGAAACTGTATTCTCAAGAAAATGGTCAACTTGTAATTTCATTTCACAACTTGTGAATTTGTTTACTTTTTACTGCAGAATTTAAACCAACTATTGTAAATGGAGGTACGAACAACAACAGTAGAACTGGTCAAAATTATTGGTATTGTTCTTGGAGTACTAATAGGTGTAGGCTTTGTGCTCTGCTCATCCTGTATTATTTTAAGAAGAAAAAGAAGGAATCACAAATCATTGACATATGGTGACAGTGAAGGTGATCATCTATGTTTCAAAACATTGGACTAATCTCTCAAAAAATTTGTTATTTATGACATTAGCTCTTTTATACCATCTTACTTGGAAATGAATATACTTAATGAGATATTGATGAATGTATTATCATGACATAGATCTTACTATTTTATTTAATTTTTTTTAGCAGATTTAAGGGGTATTGCTGAAAGACCAAATACTTTTAGTTTAACAGAAATGCAAATTGCTACAAAATATTTTGATAATGAGAATAAGATAGGAAAGGGTGGGTTTGGTACAGTTTACATGGTACATTAAAATGGATCCTGAAATTATAATTTCACTTCATATAGCCTGTAAAATCATATATCAGCTTCATTCTTGATAGGCATGCATACATAAAATATCAAAATTTCAAATGCATTCTATCATTCTCTATCGAAGGGTGTGTAATCAAATGGAAAGCTTGTGGCCGTAAAGAAGCTGTCATCCAGGTCTAGCCAAGGAAAGCAAGAATTTCTTAATGAGGTGGCTATAATATATGTTGTACAACACAGAAACCTTGTGAAATTATATGGTTGTTGTTTTGAGAAGGAAGAACACCTCTTCGTCTACAAATATTTGGAAAACAACAGTCTAGATCAAGCTTTATTTGGTACAGTCTTACATTTCTAAGCCTTCTTTCATGAATACAAGATCAAATAATGCTTTGTCTATTTTATTTTGAAAATAATTAAATGTAAATAATATTTACTAATAAGTTTGTTTGTTTTAAACCTCAGGTCTTGATCACTATAGGCTCAAGCTTGATTGTCCTGTTTGATATAACATTTTCCTTGAAGTTGCACATGGACTAGCATATCTTCATGAAGAATCTAGAATTAGAATTGTGCATCAAGACATCAAACATAATAACATCCTTCTTGACAAAAATTTAAATCCAAAATCGTTGATTTTGGGTTGGCCAAACTATATGAAGATGAAAAAACTCACATCAGCACCGGAGTTACACGAACAATGTAAGACAATATTTATCCCCTTCTATTCCTTATAGAGATTATATAGATATTTTTTGTTTTGGTTGTTTTATTGAATTGGATATGTTATTATGTTCCCATGTATACAAAGTCCTTTCTCATGATGTTAATACAATGTTTGGAGCCTGGACAACATCCGATTTCAACCTCTTTTTCTCGTCATAGTTAATGTAGTAATTGAAATAGCATAAGAAAAACAATATATGGCTAGTACAGCTCAATATACTTTGCAATTCTTACAAGTTGATCAGACATATCAGTAAATTTGAAGTCATCTAATGAAAAATCGTGACATTTTGACTTACCTGAGAATCAATATAAATTTCATGGAAGAATAACAAAAATTCAGGTGTAATTTTCAGTGGGTACCCGACTCCAGAGTATGCTTTGCATGGTCACCTTACTGAGAAAGCGGATGTTTTCATCTTTTGGGTAGTAGCTCTTGAAGTTGCTAGAAATAGAACTCATGAATAAAGGAGCTTTCCAAATGACATGGTCTATCTTTTGGATTGGGTACCGAATTCTTCTGAAATCCCAAACATAATTGATTTGTTTATATTTACTTTCTCACAGAAATATTTGAAATTATTTTGTCATGTACCAAGGCACTACAGATGTTAGGAATAACTCTCTCTGTAATACATTTCCATGTCTAATATTATATGTCATTGAACTACAGACTTGGCATCTGTATGAGGAGAATAGATTGCTAGATTTAGCGGACACTAGGATGCTTTTGAGCTACTTTGAAGAAGAAGTGTTCAGGTTTATTCACATGGATCTTTTTTGCACAAAAGAAACTCCCTCTCAATGACCTTCCATGTCTCAAGTGGTTTCCATGCCATTAGGTGTTATAGAGACTCATCCTCCACAATCTCATCCTGGATATATCAAGAATTAGTTGTTCTCAAAAGAGAATGCCAAGAATCGATCAACCAAGAATAATGAAAATTCATGGAGCTGGAACATGAGTTTGACATTGGAGGAGAGATCACTATAGAAGGTCATGAAGAAAATGGAAGAAAGTTGATCCTGTTTCGTGTGGCTTACTTTGTAGTAATAGGTGTATGAATATTAATAGAGTAGGATGATTTTGTCTTGAACATGGCCATTTGAGAGCTGCTTTATTAGTCCAAATCTATTTTGACAAATTTTAATGTAAGTTCCATATGATGGATTGGATAGTACGATTTCCTTAGAGCTTTAGTTCCATTTGAATGCCAATGGAAAATATAGAAGGATGAAGTCATATCCCTTTTATCATCCATGTATTATTTTGAAATTTGTATATAGGTTAGATTTTCCAGCAAGGGTAGTTCTTGATAAAAGCCCAAGTAAGGGAAAGATGAATTTACATGCTATCCACCTTCTTAGTGTCATATGATGTAACATATTTTGTGACTCTCCTTGAAATATTCATGGTTAATAACTTAATATTTTAATGACGTGAATATTTTGACAAAACTGATTCCCCTCCTTCCGGACTTGTTAAGCAAAAGTCAATATATTCCTTCCAAAAGGAAAGAATGCAATAAATATTCATGATGTACGATGCATAATGTCCATTTTGACATAATTCTGAGAATTATTATCCAATACGAAAGTGCTTTTCATAAGGTATGGTGAATATTGTATATAAATATATATAATATGTGATTTATATGTTTTTTTCACCATTTATTATTTTATAGTGCTTTGCAACACTGGTTATTTTATGGTGCTTTGCACCATATACAAGTTTGTGTATATTAAATAATAATAATAATAATTTTGGCTTTTTGCACCAAAAAGTATCAATCCATGTTGGATTTCTTTTGGTGTTTTTCTCCACAAAACTTCAATCCACCTAAGATTGGTTTTGGTGGTTTGCACCATACACCATGGAATGCCACATATTCATTTAACACCAAAAATAACTTTTTTACAAACACCACTTTTTCACCATAAATCTTAGCACCACTTGCGTATCCCCACATTATCACCACTTTTGCACCACTATTTGAAAATTGAGGATTTCCCAAATCCTTTACAAATAGTGGTGCTAATGTCAGGCTAAAATGCCTTTTTTATTTTAGTGATTGATGAACATGTGTGCATTTAGGATCTCATACATATTTCTAATCCATGCATGATTGCACCAAGAGGAGCGAGGTACTCTACAACCCAGTATGGGGGAGATGTTGTTAACATCACAATAAATTACATTACCAAAAATTAAAAAAAAAATTAAAAAGTAATTAAAAAAATCAATATTTCCTCATAAAATAAAAACTTAAAACCTAAACCCGTATCTAGCAAGCAACAGTAAAAAGTAAAAATTCATGTTAGCTCATAAAATAATTTATTTTATGAAAAGTATTTGAAAAAACCCACTTTGGGCTATAAAATAAAAAATTAATACTTAAACCCGGATCTATCAAGCAAAAAAGGGACCAAATTTATTGAGTTTAAGATTTAAAAAAAATAAAAAATATTTTAAAAATTATACTTCAAGAAATTGGATCCCTCGGCGCTTGATACATCCAAGTTTAAGATGGATCTATGCTAATCTTAAAATTGTGCATGCGTTCATGACCTGACATGAATGCATACACATACTTGAAAACACATGTGTTCGTGGGTACCCCATTGCTGCTTTTTCGACCACCAACTTCTTTTTTCTAATACTTAGTAAGTTATTTTTGTATTTTTGAGATTTAACTTGAGATCATTTGGGACTCAACAAATTTTTTTTTGGGTAGCATCCTACTTATACACTATGTATTTATTTTGGGTTTTCAACCTCTAAACTTTGCTTTTGAAAATGGAATACAATAACAAAAATATAAAATTTATGCACTCATCATGTGTTTGGTGCATAAGAACAACATATTAGAACATATTAT
Source organism: Larix kaempferi (assembly GCA_027924585.1). Classification (NCBI taxonomy): domain Eukaryota; kingdom Viridiplantae; phylum Streptophyta; class Pinopsida; order Pinales; family Pinaceae; genus Larix; species Larix kaempferi. The sequence continues at coordinate 556,479 of BSBM01000337.1, read as the reverse complement.
CATGTACATGAACATAAGAAAATATAAATATCTAAGTCTTCTTGAACATTTTTATTATTGATGTGGTATTTTATAGTCATAGAAGTATTTGTTTGAAATATATTATTCTTCACTTAACTAAATTTTGATAATTTAATTGGACATGAGAAATCATATATTTATATCTTTTTCCTAGCCACAATCATATGGGTTGTTCATGCCAAAATGTTGGAAGCACATAGAATTCAAACACCACAACAAACATTTCTAAATAATAGATTGTAGAAGTTGGTGGAGAATGATGGAAAAAGCTATGTGCAATGAAAGGTGTGTTTCCTTTTGAAATAAAAATTAAGTTTTGAAATCAAATAGGGGTTAGTGCAAGCTAATGAGGGTCACTTTTGACACGTTAGATGCAATAGAAAACTGAAAAAATAAGGAATCCCTCAACTTACTTCGATTTTTTGAGATACTTACACAAGATATCTTGCATTGAGCAAAAAATATTAAATGTAGGAATTGAATCACGTTTCCAAATAAATAAGTTTTATGTATTGAAAATTTACATAACTATGTCAAATTTCATCTTTTCCAACATTCCATTTTTAATTGTTAGCAAATGATAAGGTATATGTTTTTGTGGGTGCATCCTTTGAGTGCCTAAATGATGGTTTATGGATACAAAAATTTGTATACATGTAGAGAAGATGTAGCACTAGTGCATCACTATTTTTTGAAAATTAAATGTTTAATTTTTTTTTTAATTTTAATTATCTAAGTGACCAAACCTCGAGAATGGTATGTCAAATGTGGGTGCAGAATTTGATGGTCTAAATGCAATCATTTTGACTTGGATTTTTTATAGAGTGTAGTGGTCAGTGTCTACTAGTTCAACGTACAATTTTTTTTAAATGGTTGTGAAATGAAAAAGTTACAGAAGAAACACTAACAACATGTTTTTTTACTTGAGTGATGATACAAGAAAATTAGGAAAAAAGTAGAAAAAAATGATATTTGTTTTTAAAAATTACATATTTGGAATCTGCATAAAAAATTCTATCTGTGCCTAAAATTTCGTCAAAAATGGTTGTGTATGTCATGCTGTAAAGAGTGGTGAAATAAATGCATATTGAGAAAAATGTGGAAATGGCCAATTAGCTATGGTTTAGCACAATCCATAGCATAGGTTTAGTAAGTCCGAACAAACCACATAGGACTGTGGATGACACGCGGGCATGTGAGGAGGCGTGTTTCAGGCTCCAAGGAATGCTTCCATGTTGTGTTTAAATTCAATTTTTTATTCCTACGCTTGGTGTAAACAAAAATGCTTTAGCGTTTTGGAGAAACAAAACTCTAGAGTGTTTTGGAGTTACAAAATGCTCTAGCGTTATAAACCACATAAACTATGTGTTAAGTGTTGAATGGATATAAGGGGTGGGAGAAAGAGTGAGGGTATACGAGGGGGCACTATAGAATTTGAACCCAAAATCGAAAGAGAAAATCCGACCACATCCAACGAAAAGGACTGTCTCGTCAGATTTCACCTTCAAAATTACGAAATTTGATGATTTTTTTAAATTGATAGAAGGGTTCGTCGGATATCCGATGGCCCTTTCATATCTGATGATGTCTACCAAATAGTGACCAGTGTCGTCGGTTATCCGACATAATATTATGCCCGTGGATGTCGGATATTCGACGTCATATTATGCCCGAGAATGTCGGATATCCGACATCATATTATGCCCGAGAATGTCAGATATTTGACATTATATCATGCCCGAGGATGTCAGATATATGACACCTGTTCTCCAATGGTAACTATTCTTACTTCATCGAATATCCAGCGAATGGTTATATTTTAAAATCTATAAATTTCGAAACATTCCGACAATGTTTGCTATACAAGCAATGATTTGCAAAAGTTTTTTTATTCGATGGACTGTTTTTCGGCGGACTGTTTTTCATTATTTCTATTGTTTTATTATTAAAGCGAGCGAAGTGTGGAGCTTGATTTTATAATATCGATAATCTTCATTCAATCTCTTTTTGAGAAAATGTCAAATAGCAATATTCCTGATCCAGACGAACAAAATCGACAATTGCTTGCTAGATTGTGGGATGGAGTGAAAAGAAGGGGTGATGGGAAAGGTTATTGTCCATGTAGTCAATGCAGGGGCTTTAAGAGGAGAAGAATAAAGATCACAACATCCAGAAAACATTGTAGGGAAAATGGACACGCTGAGGGGGGACATGAATAACATCCATTTGTAAGTTTTGCATTATATATGTTTTTATTTTGATTGCTTTTGTAAATGTTTGTGTTATTTTAATATTTCTTATATTAAGTTTTATCTTTTGATAGTTTCATGTAATTATAAAGGAAAGACATCCTACGACATATCGTCTGGAGGAAGTGCTTTCAGGAAAAGTACTGGAGGAACATGGAGCTATGAATAATGGAGAACAAGTTAATGATCATATTGAAGAAGATGATCATACTAATAACATAGTTGAATATGATGGTACAAATACTTTGATCCATGATTCATTTAATGTTAGAATGGATGATGATGATGATGATCATTTTGATTATCTTCATGATTTACCTCTTCTTGAGAAGGCATACGAACCCCTTTATGAGGGCTCCAACACAAATCTTCTCTCTGCTATATTGTTGATAATGAGCTTGAAGGTTATGAATGGTATTTCAAACATATCAGTTACACGAATGTTAAGGTATGTAATATATTCCATCACATAAAATATATGATCGTCTAATAATTTTATTTTTAATTCATAAGTCAAATTAATACGGATGAAATGTGTTTCATTAATATTATTTCTATATTATATTAACTAGATTTTTATTTTAATTTGGTGTAGCATGATAGCTGAATTTTTGTTACCACCGTCAAATATTTTACCTCGAACATATCGAGATTTATATACCATCATGAAAGAAATTGGAATGCAGTATGAAGCAATTCATGCATTCCCCGATGACAATGTTCTATATTATAATCAACATGAATTTGCAACAGAATGTCCGGAATGTCATATCAGTAGATATCAAACAGAAGTCAAGATGACATTATTAGAATGCCTATAGATGGGTCTGCATTTAGAGATATAGAGGATTAATGGCCTCACTTTAGGGAAGAACCTCGTAATCCTAGGATTTCTTTGGCAGCAGATGGTGTCAATCCATTTGTAGAGATGAGATCCGTTTACTCGGTGTGGCCTATTTTTGTGATAAACAATAACATTCCTCCATGGTTGTCAATAAAGAGGGAGCACATAATGTTATCGATGATTGTTCTAGGTATATTGTGTCTATAGCTTTTTTTTTAATGTAGTGGCATCTCATTTCATGTCGCATTTTTTCGCATAATGTCATATATATATTTATAATGTCATATATATATTTATTGTTTTTCTCTTGTGCAATATGGTTTATATATCTAAATCGTATGTGTCATAATTATATTTTGTATATGCTCAAATCAATCAAGTACCAAGTCAAAGATATGAATGTATATATCGAACCTCTTATTGACGAGCTACTAAAGTTATGGAATGGAATCACTATGTATGACGTATCTATACCAATATGACAAAGGCAATTTCAATTCCATGCAATGCTTGTATGGACAATACATGATGCCCCAAGGCTAACCCATTTTTGCGGTATGTAATTATAAGTTCCACTTTATTTGCATTTAATTTTATGAACTAGTTAATATACTATGCACACAGTTTTTTCTAAATAATCCAGTCATTTTATATATAATTATAATTGACATAGATATTCCATATCTTTATGTAGGTCTTCAGACAAAGGGGAAATTTGCATCTCCAGCTCGTGGTCCTAAGATTAAATCTCGTCATTCAAAAAGCTTAGGAAAGGAGGTGTTTGATGAGTATAGTCACTTCCTCTCTAAGAATCACAGGTATCGAACTACCAAAAAACATATGTTCAATGGAAAGCAAGAGACTGCATTAAAACCGCAGAGAATGACACCTCACCTATGGAATTTGCAATATAATAGAAATCGTCAAGGTACGTATGAATCATTGTATATGAAATGTTATATTGTATTTTTTCTATTGTGTGTTGTTTACTGTAATTGACATTGATTTATGTAATTGCTTTATAAACTACTATTCATGATTTCTGTCCATGTGATCATAAAGGCATTAATGGGATTCCACGAGGAATTAAAAGTTATCATCATCATCATCATCATCATCATCATCATCATCAACAAAGGCCTTAAAAACTTATTCAACACTTTGAGCCAAGAGTACAAACATAATTCACCAATACTAATATCTCCATTTAAGATCAATACAAAGAGACAACATAGTTTTTTGAGCCCACTTTCTAAAAAGAAAGATGTAGTTGCAAGTCACATACAACCAAGTATATACCAAAATTTGAAAGGGTTGGACGAGTTCGTGCAAAGAAGAAGACCTATTATACATGTAATATAGGTAGTGCAATTTGAGATTCTAAATCATTTTACATGATATAAATTATATTATCAGCTTAAATGTGACAATGATTCATTGTTATAGTTGAGAAATCCACATATCACAACAAACTCATATCAAACATTATCAACATTGGTAATTTTTTGATGGTATTGTTGAGGGTAACATAAGTACTTATATTTAAAATATTGTACAAATACAAGTTAAAATTTTCACTGTACAATTCACTTATATATTCTCTCAATTTGTAATTTATTTAGTGTGATATATCCTTAAAACAAAATAAATTATCCATGTAATATAGGTAGTGCAATTTGAGATTCTAAATTATTTTACATGATATAAATTATAATATCAGCTTAAATGTGGCAATCATACATTGTTCTTATAGTTGAGAAATCCACATTTCACAATGAACCCCGCTAATATCCAGCATTCTCAACATTACTAAAAATATTGAACTTCTTGATGTTAGACATTGTTGACTTCAATTATTTTCTAATGATATTGTGGAGGATAACCCATATACTTATATTATAAATATTGTAGACACGTGTAAGTAATAGAATTAGTTGTATTTTGTGTAATGTGCTCTTAATAAAAAAATGCAAAATGTTTTTTATGGCATATATACTCTTAGGTTAAAGAAATGATGTAATGAAACAAGTGGAGTGAAACATGCCAACAATCCAACTAATTCTAAATTTGAACTTAAAAGATATGCTAAAATGTGAATTAAGTTATAATATTCAAATCATGCCAACAATCTTCATCTGGTATAATACCATTTTTCTAGTATTATTCTAATTATTCCTTTCTACAAAACAATATTCATCTAGAAACATCATTCCATGACCAAGGTCTAATGTCTCCTTGGGGTCCAACGGCCAAGGAGATCTTGTAGAGTACTATGTAACTTTCATACTGAATGGGGATGGTAATTCCATGAAAACAATGCCATTGGGTGACACAACTCTATGGATATTTATATGAACTATTTTACATAGGTTTAGAGATAGGTTGATTTTGCATGCAAGAAGCACTTATTAAATGTACTTATTTCTCTTCAAAATAGAAAATGCATACTAAATGTACTCATTTATCTTCAAAATAGAGAAATACAGTGATGATATAATACTTTTTAATAAAATCCATTTTCCTACATTATATTATAATAATATTCAAAGGCACTAACTATTTTAGTTTAGAAATTGACGAACCTAGCTATCCAACTCAACCAAAAACTAACTATAGACTACCACAAAGAATAACTGCATTCAGGTTTGACTGCAAAATTAATTCTACCCTTTGAAATTAGAGAATGATGGTTGAAAATAAAATGGTTTTTTGAGGGTGAAAGTAGTAAATAGTTAAGTGTTATTTAAATTTAATGATAACCTAATTTCAATAACCATCCAATAACACATGGTCATAATAACCCACATGGTCATCACCCTAATAACACTTATGACCCCAATTACCTTATGAACCCATTGACAACAACCTCAAAAACCATGTGATTCTTTTGCTAATAGTTATTAGGTGTTAGTAGCTGGATTTTGTAATGATTAGAAGTTACAAGTCAACAATTAGGAATTTAGGATCAAGGATTAGTGTTATAGGGGTTATGAACTTAGGTGTTAGGTGTTAAGGTCCATTTGGTATATGGATTTTATATTTTATTGGGTAGTGGTGAGTCATAGAAGATATACATGTATTGGTTCAAGGAGATTCAGCTGTATATATATGGTTACTATTTATAATGGTTATGAGTTATGGTTAATGGTTATAAAGGTTAAGGACAAAATGGTTACATGATATAATCATGAGGTTTTAATATTTAATATTTGTAGAGGTTGGAGATTAGAAGGATTAATGACTATATATAGTGGTTAAAAAAGTTAGTTAAGAGTTATAATGGTAAATATTTACATGATTTAGGATGGGGATGGTGATGATGTGATGATGATGATGATGACGAAGACGATGAAAATGGTGTTGTTTATGATGATGACGCTGATTAATGACAACGACGATGTTAATGATGATGCTTATGATGATGATGGAGGTGATGATGATTAATGACGACAACAATGTTAATCATGATGCTTATGATGATGATGATGATGATGACAATGAAAATGATGATGGTGACGATGTTGATGTCATTGTTTATGATGATTGTGATGATGAATAGTGATGATGACGATTATAATGGGGATGGTGATGATGAGGATGATCATGACCATGATGATGATGATGATGAAAATGAATACGGTGATAATGATTATGATGATGATGATGATGGCGATGATGACGATAGTGAAGATGGTGATGATGATGATGATGATGATGATGATGATCATGTGTATGACTATTATGATGGTTGTGATGTCAACGATGATGACACTTATGATGACGATGATGTTCTTGATGTTGATGATAGTGATTATCATGATGATGATGACGATGTTGTTTTTTATGATGATTAGTGATGGCATCGACGTTGATGATGATGATGATGACGACGATGACGATGGTGTTTTTTATGATGATGATGACATTAATGATGATGATTATGATGACAATGATGTTCTTCATGATGATGATGATGGTGATGATGATGCTAATGATGATGACAATGATTATCATGATGATGACAATGATGATGATGATCAGGATGGTGGTGATGGTGATGATGATGATCATCATCAACACTGATTTCATCAGCGTCATCATCACTTACATCGTCATTAAATTTTTAATTTAATTTTTTTTATCAAATTTTTAAATATAATATTATTTTAAATTTTAATTTTAATTTTTTTTTTCAATATATATATATAAGGGCGGTAGGTTGAAAGGTGAGCCTCTTTTGTCATATATATATGTGTGTGATTTTTTTATTTGTTATATATATATATATATATATATATAACAAATAAAAAAATCACAAACAAGAAAGGCTGACCTTTCAACCTCCCGCTCATGCACTCGTCGAGTTCATGAGTGAGCTATGAGCAAACAACCCAGCTATGAGTGAGTTCATGAGACTGAGAAAACAACCCAGCAAGCAAGCAATGGCAATTTGGGCCCATGGATTCTAAGCAGACTTGCGGCCGTTGATTTCATGAGTGAGTCGTGATCAGATCATCTTGGTCGGAGAGGATCTGACTCGACTAAGCAAACAACCCAACAAGAAAGTAGTAGGAGAAGCGATTTGGGCCTGTGTATACTGAGCATAGCAGATTTGGATTGCGGTCGTGTAGGGGACAGGGAGGCCGAGCAGAGAAACTCTGAGAGGATCTAATGCCTCCCAAATGTCTGAGTACAGAGCCCTAAATAGTTTCCCATTGAGCTTTAATTTTGGATTAATGAGACTGAATGCAAGCATAATGATTAATTTCCATAAATTTTATCATCAAAATTCATTTGGGACAAATTCGTTTGCATTAATTTTCATCCCATGAAATTGTTCAAATCAAACATTAGAAATGGCCGCATTTTACCATAGTTGCATGGGAACATGTTCCCACATCCTATATAACTTTGGAATAGTTAGGGAGTGTTCCCCTTTGAAATGGAAGGGAATTGGGAACATGGGAATGTTCCCAGTCAAAGGGTGTGTTCAAGTAACTTCTGGGTGTTCCCATATAGCTTGTCGAGCCCAAGCAGGCACAAAAATAGGCCTCCAAAGGATCTGTTCTGGCACCAACTCAACCAAGGGTAGGCCCTCATGGGACCAACATGGCTAATACACCCAGAAAACAATAAAAACAAGAAGACAAATGATAATTAAACCCAAACCAAAACCTTAAGCTAACAAACACCCACCTCCCAACCCACATTTTTTCATATATTACAGATGTTTTGGAGGCAAGAAGAGCTATAATTGGTCTACTGAGCACACAAACAAACCATAAATCAATCTACAAACATCATTTGGTTTCTGGAGCATCCTTGGTGTTATAGGTCAAATCTGCACTTCTTCGTCCGTGATCATATTATGCTATCGATCACACAAAAGGACAACATGGATTGAAGAGTTAGATTTCCTTGGATGATGTATGGACTGAACCTACTCTCTTTAGCTCGGAATTTCCCTGAGTTACCTTATCTTTTGACATGTGCGCTACTATGTGGGAAGAATACTAGCGCACAGATGCTAGTATGCCCCACATTGCTCAAGTGAAACTAGCGCACACCTTGGAAAAGCTACAGGCGCTTATTGCAAAACACAAAAGTTGCGTCGTGTGCGCTACTATGCCTTGAGGAAACTCGCGGGCATCTTAAGAAGAAATAAAAAATATATTAATTTGATGAATTGGGATTGGTTGAACTTGGTTGTGCAACTTTCCAAACCTCCCAATCCAACCACCTCTTGATTACAACTGCCTACCTTGTCTCATAAATATAAGGAGTATCCATGAGAGAGGGACCTAGAAGAAAGGCTTTGAGCACTGTTACGCTGGAGGAAAGTCCCAAGACATTGTGAAGAGAAGGATCCCAGGACTTGGTTGCAGAAACATCTGAACATGTCAGGTATATTGTACTGATTTCATGTTACTTTGACAATAAAAAGGTCGAAATACCCTTCATGTCCCAAATCAGATATCTATTAGAACATTTCCTGCATTTAGAACACTTGGATGAGCAGTGCTGCGATGCACTCACAGCAAATGAAGTACATAAGAACCAAGTCAAGGGACAATATGACAAGTCTGTCAGAACTAAGGTGTTTCTCGAAGGAGACCTTGTCCTACTTTGGGATGAGGATAAGGAACCTTTAGGGGCTGGCAAGTTTAATTCCATGTGGCTCGGCCCCTACATTGTTTCCAAAGTGCTGAAGAAAGGTGCATATGAACTAACCAACTATAAAGGTAATAAGTTGTCGGAGCCTAGAAATGGGCTCTATCTGAAGAAGTACTATGCTTAGGTATCTGTGCTTTTTCTTGTATTATAGCTGTACATTTTTGTAAAGTTAGCTTTGTTTACAGTTGTAGTTACTTTTTATGCATCTAGTATCTTATTGTTATTATTATGTCATTGAGAAACTTTGTCGATCATTACTAATGCGATTGTTGAGATCCTATTCTTTGGCAGGTCATGAACATACGATCCTAGAAGTTGCCTTTTAAGTTGTTTTAAGCTCTTGTTTTGACTATTGAAAAACTAAACAAGATTGCCGAGCAAACTTAGCCTCTTCAAGCTCGTTAAAGGAATTGAAGGTTCATCCACTTAGGTATAAGTTTAACCCTTTTTTAAACCTTTGCGTATTATTTATGAAAAAGGAATACTCTAGTCATCTGTGGCTAGAAGAGTTCTCCTCTCATTGTTTTATACTTTTTTGTGGGAGGGGACTAACTGTATGAAAAAAGGACCTTTTGGAGCCTTCTTAGGGTTTTCAGGCTCTCGAAACATGAAAAGACCAAGCGAGCACTCACCTACTCGGGCTAGATGTGAAATCCATGAGAGGGTAAATAGAGTATTTTTTAAGTTTTTCAGACTCTATAAACAGGAAAACACCGGCGAGCATTAACCTACCTGGGCTCGATATTAAAATCCACGAGTAGGTGTATGGAGTTATTGTTTAAGTTTTTCAGACTCCTTAAAATTGAAAACACCGGTGAGAAAGAATAGATCTCGGCTTGATATTAAAATTCAGAGATTGGTACTATAGAGTATTCTTCTATCTCTTCTTCAAACTCTGTAAACAATGAAGAAGGTCTTGAGTCTTCCTCCCATGGGATCGTTAAACTCTTTACATGGTTGGACCTATTGAGTTTTCTTTTCTTCTTGGACTCATTAAAACAACAAGATGGATATTCTTTTATAAAAAATAATAAGGGATAAGAAGGGCATATCACATCTTTTTCAGTTTCAAAGGAAATTATGTCAGTCATGTCCTTGAACATAGCACCTACTTGAGTCTTTCATGTTAGTTGGGTTTTAGTTTTTTTCTTGAGGGTGAACCTAATCTTCGAGTTTTTACTCCCCCGGTTGGTTATTCTTCCAACCATATGGAGGGTCTATCAATGTCTCCTACATTGCAGGCTTCTATCACTTTCCCTTTATGTCGAAAACTGCCTAAGTCACTTTATGTCCCGCTCACTGTTCAAGGATACAGCCTGTGTCGGCCATTCTACAGTTTACCTTGACTTCATGTGTCGTCCATCTTGCTGTCAGTTTGTTTCATCTTGTTACTTGTCCTACTCCACATCAGCTCATACTTATGAGTGTTCCTCGTGTTGGATGATGGAGGATGCATTAAGGCCTCCCTTCCAGCAGACTTCTTCCCATCGACATCAGCTCATTATGCTCTGGGAACGAATTTTAGAGTTTCGGTTAGTACCTTGGGGATTGTAGTTAGCAGTGGCAGTTTCCCTCGCTGTTGCATAACTGGGAATACATCAATGTCTCTTATTCGACAGGTTCCTCAAGTGTTCGACTTCAAGTCCTCTTATTCACACTTGTTTGGATCATACTAGGTACCTTGGACCCCATTATCATTATCGATGGAAGTCCTCGCATTTGTTAATGGTATACATTAATGAAAGGTAATCAAACGATACCCCCATGTTCAAATTCAGCTCATTTATTTGCATGGTTAGGGTTTGTACCTTGGGTTGTTTGGATGAAGACCTTGGGATTATGATAGCATCCTCATATTTATGTTATCCCCCAAGCTGCGCAAGACTGAGCCTCACTCATTTTGGCTCTGCATGAGAGATAGATCCAGCTTGTTGTCATGGCTATGATATCTCATTTTGACATGGATCCACGCTTGTATTTCAGTGGCCATGCTCTATATATACATCTCCTAGTTATGTATTGGAGATCATACTACACATCTATAGGATGTCAATATTGTAATTGCTCGTGGACCTTGATTGTTGTTTCAGGTGTTTTTTGTGATTTGGTTCTGCAGTTTCTTGCTCCTGCTTTGACTTGGACTTATAATGTATTTCGGCCATCGTTTCCCTCTGACCTCACACATTAGAGGCATCTATTATAGGTCAAATCTACACTTCTCCATTTGTGATCATATTATGTTGTCGATCACACAAAAGGACAACATGGATTGAAGGGCTAGATTTCCCTGGATGATGTATGGACTAAACCTACTCTCTTCAGCTGGGAGTTTCCCTGATTTACCTGATCTTTTGACATGTGCACTACTATGTGGGCAGAAGACTAGCGCACATTTTCTAGTATGCCCCACTTTGCTCAAGTGAAACTAGTGCACACATTGGAAAAGCTGTAGGCACTTGTTGCAAAAGACAAAAGTTGCGTCCTATGCGCTACTATGCCTTAAGGAAACTCGCACACATATGCATTGATGAAATAAAAAATATATTAATTTGACGAATTGAGATTAGTTGAAGTTGGTTCTGCAACTTCCCCAACCTCCCAATCCAACCACCTCTTGATTACAATTTCCTACCTTGTCCCATAAATACAAGGAGGATCCATGAGAGAGGGACCTAGAAGAAAGGCTTTGAGCACTGTTATGCTGGAGGAAAGTCCCAAGTCATTGTGAACAGCAGGAGCCCAGGACTCGATTGCAGAAATATCTCAACACGTCAGGTATATTGTACTGATTTTATGTTTCTTTGACAATAAAAAGGTCGAAATACCCTTGCTGTCCCAAATCAGATATCTATTAGATTGTATGTCTATTTGGCTTAATACTTTATTATATTTGATGTTAAATTGCTTTATAATTTCATCATATGTTATATGGTCAAGATACGTTGAGGAAGGTATCCTTTGTATTGTAGGTTCATCAAGCAGGAGATCAAGCGGGAGATCTAGTGAAAGCTAGGACCAGCCATCGAGTAAAGGTATGTCTTTCGATATCCCGATCTCTGTCATTTGTAAGAACTAGTTGTAATGCAAATAATGTATTTACCCGTCAACCCCGCCCAGTTGGTAGTGTCCATCTCCTCTCTATAAGGTATAAATCTTGAACAACACTTGGAAGCGATTATTAGCATCTGGAGACTTTTGTATTGAGTATTCAGAAGCTCTCAATTGAGATTTGAAGTGAACAACCAGTTTATTGGAAAAAATATTCACACCGAGGGAATTTTATGTTTCCTTTAGCTTTACATGATTTGGTTCTTTTCATAATGGATGGAGATAGGGTTGAAAGCAAACCCTTGCTAAAACATTTGACATTAGTCAACACTGACCTTGTGTGGTTAGAACTGGTGGCTATGCAATCTTCGTGCCCATTGTTTAAGGGCACGTACACTAGACAAGTTCATTATCTTTTGGGAAAACCTAGGCATTAATTGATGCCATGCACCTATTCACCTGAACAAATAACAAATCCTTCAGGCAAATCTTGAGACAAAAATTGCAATTAAAAATTAGGAAAAGAATGGCAAACTTCCACTTATGACATTGCTAATTTTGTCCTGCTACAGGCTCAGTTGGATACTGATTGTCACAATGATTTACAACACCTCACCTATGCATTCTTGTCTCTCTCTACAATTTATTACATATTAAATTTTTTTTCTGAGGTTGCAATCTCTAGGCACATAAAAATATTGGTTTTTCAAGAAATAAATCACTTTCGCTTCGATTATAAATATTGATATTTCAATAAATAATCCACACTTGTATTTGTTTTTGGTTAGCTTTCCCTCTTCTATACAACTTGTGTGTGATCAATCCCTTAGTTCATCTATGATCAATGGAGTCCCTAGGTCCTTCTCCTGCTCTCTCCTCGGCTTCTCCTCACCGTGGCTTTGATAGCTTATCAGAAAAGCAAACAAGTACATAGATAATAAATGTAAGACAAAATATAATAAAAAGACACAAAAACTCGATTCATTATTCAATATGGTGGATTTCAATAAATATATAGTAGGGGAGACAATGTCCCATACCAAAATCTTGTAACTTAACCTAATCTAACTTGACTTTACTAAAGTCACATGAATTAATTACCATAAGTCACTTTATTATATTAAAATAGCACACAACTTAACATATGACTAGTTGGTGGAAATCCATTGGCATATGCAGGATAGAGAATTCAATGCTACCATTTAGGCTAATTGGCTAGGGTTTAGGCATTGTTATTTTCAGGTTTTACACTAGTTTTGGGAGGATGAAGAAAGGCAGTTTCAACATATTTACCTTGGGAAGGAAATACAAATGTATTTGTCATTGGTTGAGAGAAATTTGAGCTGATATTGGTAATTAAAAGCACTCAACTAGGTCATTCAAACTTATAGGATTGTTACATCCATATTTGTGAAGGCTCCAGGGCTTGTTCCATCTTCCATAAATTTCTTATCTTGTATTTGCAATTTTAGTTACAAAATAGAGGGCAGACATCAAGTATTTTAGAACCTTTGGACAACATCTTGCTTCAACATTGGGACTAGGAAGTCAATATACCATCATCATAATCATATCCCAACTATGGTATATTGTTCCTTGGAGATGAAATCCATATCACAAATGAGAAATGAAGCATACCACTTGATGTGTTACTGTTGAACTACAAATCGATTTCTTCAAAAAATCTGATTCATAACTTTCGATGGGCATGGAAATTAAATTTCAAATTCATCTTTAATCTTTGTATTCCATTCCTGCGTTCATCTATTATTGAGAAAATACAAACAAAAACAAGAAAAGAACAACAATCAACAAAAAAAAAATGAGCTCATTTTAGTGGTATAAGAGTATGATTCTACCAGCTTGCGGGTGCAAATAAAAGACCATGAAATTTTGCATTAAACCTGCTCAACAAGTGTTTTGAAAAACATCCATGAGACAGAAACACTCAGAATAGATTGGTCACTTTCCAACCAAGTTTGGTTGGATTATTGTGATATTTATGACATTGTTGAACCAAATTATAGTGTGGGAATGAGATGCACACCAAGTATTTGAAAAAATTCCTCAAAGGCAGAAATTAGATGAAATCAAACCTATCAGTTTTTATGCAGTTTTGTGGTCAATGTCTTAGAAGTCAGTGGTTTCCAATTATCCCACATGTAGCATCCTCCTAATTTTTAGCCTAAATTCTAGGGATGACCATAGTTGTTCCTATAATTTGGAATGACAAGATAATTTCCAGCAAATCCTAGATGCTTTTGTTAGAGGCTTCTTCTAGGTCTCATGAGATTGAATACACATATCAATTTCAATATGTTATATGTTGTGTTGATGAGACATCTTATCTTTGGTAGTGGTTGAGTTTACCTCTCATGTTCCTCATGATGAGTTCAAAGACAAATTTGATTGCATGTATGCTCTCAAAATTTTTCTTGCTAGATACACACCCACGGAGATCACAAATGAAAAGTATTGTATTAATAATTTAATACTCATTGATCAAGAAGTGGGTACATTTTACTTGGCTCTTGAGAGGCCTCAAATACATTGTTGGCATTCTTATCTAGGATTCTTAACATGCTCCTGCGTCATTAATGGTTATTGAAGTGTACACTAACAATATGAATGTTATCATTCTTGAGGTTGAGAAAGAGCTACCTAGAGCTACCTAGGAGGGAGGAATTGGTATTGCTACCTAAGGTGGATTCATGAGTAGATGAGTCTCAATATGATACCAAGGACAACTCTGATGTTCTCAACTATAGTTGTAACGACTTAAGAAGCGATACCGTTTTGAAAATTTTGATCTAAGTAATTATTTAGAAGGTAACTATGAGTTGACTCCAAGAGTTCCACATAGGTGGATTTTGCTGCACCTTCACCTTATTGAGTTAGTACAAAAAGTGGTCCATAGTCCATAAATGATATCAATTTTGTGAATTTAGTGGGGTGACATTACCCTATACCATCTTGCATTAGATCATGATGAGTGACGAGTAAGTAGGTTCCGGTTGAGATAGGGAAACATTGGTATGATATTGTAGATGAGAGCATTAAGAGGCCATTGAAATTTCCTACCTGTGGGGATCCAGATGGTCAGTTAACCAGGTTATAGAGTTGTAAAATAACATCATTTCCATAGGATTACCTTTCCAAAGTGACCAATCAAGGCTATTTACAAATGAACCATAACTACTTGATTATCTGCTTGATCCTATAATGCAGCATAGGTCGTAGTCAGTTGTGTCATTTGGAATGCATTTGCTTTAAGAAACCCCAATTTCTCCTACAACTAGATGTAGAGCGAGTGCCTTTGATAAAGTGCCACTACCATATGCCTCACATAGTACATACATTACTATTTATTTAAAAATAAACAGATTAAAATTAAAATTTTAAAAAGAATGATAATATAGAAATGAGATTGAAAGGCTAGTACCCAGTGACAATCCTTTTTTGCTTTGAGTGCACTAATGATGGAAAAAAATCCATTTGGACTGCTCAATTCCTTAAATTGGCTAAGAACAAATCTTATAGAATTTGATTCTGCTTTGGTTTCTAGGAAATTTATGTAGTCTTATTATTGTCCTATGCTCTAAAGCAATCAATGAAACATAACAACAGTCTCACAAGCATTGATTCACACAACGCAAATCAATTTTAAACTAGAGAAAACCCATTATGGGTTTTAATTAAGACCTCTTCATAAATATTAGTTGAGTATTATGAAACTTGATTTTAGTTAATTGGAATCCTCACTAATTCTAAGTGATGGATTATATAAGTTAGGTGTGTCAATGTAATGTATCTTAACAATTGAAACCACATGCACTAGAACAGACAATATCTTCCTCAATGCAGGTCTGAGGTCAGAAATGCACCTATGTATGGAAGCTAGGTAGAAAGAAGCAGTGTCAAAACCTGATTTTAGGAAATTATGGGAAAACATATGGAATTTTTTCCATCATTCAGTGACCAAAAGTTTGTGGACAACAATAAACTAGCCTAATGATCAATTCTAAGCACTTCTGGGAAGTTATGTGTGTAATTTCACCTTCAAGGACATCAATATTTTCAGTTGTGGAACATTTTCAATGGCATCATCCCTAAAAACCAAGTGTACTTATGCACATTAAAAGGTCCATGTGCATGTTTTGGCTTTCCAAAACAACAGTCTGTCCAAACCTGGGCATGCTAAGTAGATTTCAGGAAGACTCTCTAAAGCTTGTGTTATTTTATTATTTTACTTGCATCTCCAAGATAATTTCCTCAATATTAAAAAACATGTCATCGGGGTATAGGAGCCTTCAAATGAGCACATCGTCAAGTCCATGGTCTCGTGGATCATCATCAATCAAGCATATGTCCATCCACAAGAGTGTGGTCTTCATGACTTCATCAAACCAACAAATGACCAGAGAATGGGTCATTTGTCCATTCATACCATTCATGGATTCCAATGCCAAAGCTACCATTTTTCACTCTTGCTATCTATGTCCTCCAAACTTTTGTGCCATCAAGAATGTCTTTGTCCAAGTCCTTGTCTATCCATGACCTTGTCCTCAAACTTGTCTTTATTATGTCATCGTGTTCAGCAAATGACCATAGTATGGGTCATTTGGCTCATTAGGTGTGTCAATACGGTGTTCCTATGGCTCCAATGCCCACATCCACTGTCCTTCTTGTGATTTGTCATCTCTTGTCATCCACACAATTGCTTGCTTTGGCTTCATGTCATGTCATCACACTTCAACATTGTCATTAATGTTGTCATCAATGACAATCCTATTCATCATAGATGTACAACATGGATGGTCTCAAGCACTTGATTGTTTGAAGTTGTATGCACACAAAGAGTGATTCTAGTGATCACACATGTTTCTCATGATATGAATATTTCATATCCATGTTCGTAATAAAAGTAAGCATATTCTTTTGGTAGTTGGGTCATATCTATTGAGACTATGTATAATATATGGTTAATATATGTTGAAGAAAAACAAGTGCATGACATTATTGCGATGATTATGGTTAATATACCCTCTAGGTATTAAGACTTGTAGAGTGACACACATACATTATATTATTTAGGTGCATCACTAGAAAACTTCATTAAACATAGGTAGTTGTCTGCTCTCTTATTTACTTCATGTGAATACACATTCTCATCCATTTTGCTCATTACAAGTGGAAGAAGTTATTGTTGGAATCATTTAATTTGAAAGACTAGTTCTAGTTTGGCATAAAAGGAAAAAATACAAAAATGTGTAGTTTTTCTCTTTGAAAGGTTTGTGGTTGTGTTTATTTTGCTTTTTGGATCGAAGAACACTCTCCTTCTTGTAGCTAGTTTTTCATCGAAAAGAAAAGTGCATTGATTCATTCACTTATGCATGGTTTGAGTTAAGTCATAACACCATTGAGATGCACTTCCGCTACCTGATTGAGTAAGACAACAAACCATTAAAATTTATCTCCCTAACAAAACAAATTTTAACCTCACTTGGGGATACAAAATAAGTTGTTAGTTAGGTAGGACATCGGGGATACGAATCCAAATGATTCCCCCTTGTCGCTTTTCATCTGAGACATAGTTTTTGTCCTTTATGTACTAAAATCCTCTAGTATTTGTTGACACGGTCATCGACCAGTTTGTTGAGAGGGCCCCCCTCTACGCAGGAGCAAGCAACGAGGACTGGTTCTAGATGGACTTTGTGGAATTTTGCACTCCACTTAGTGCCTAAGGAGACCTCTTCGTTGTCTTCCTTGTATTTTTCGTATAGGTGATACAAGGGCTCAAGGGCAGAAGTTCTGATTAACCTTCTCGGATGTGTCATGAATGAGGTAGCTTAGTGGCTTTTCTTCTAGGGCTCTTTTACCTAGGATCTATTTAGGTAGAGGGATATCCTTCCACGTTGGTCTCTCACTTTGTATTATTCGACATGGATTTCATCACCTTACGGAGGATACGATCTGTTTAGGTCTCTAGACCTTAGTCAGGAAGATTGCTTGCTATCATACCTTTTTGATGGTCTTTTATTTTATAGTGCTGCTTGTTGGCATTCTAGCCTTTTTGTTGTAGCTCGCTTTCTGTGACATCGGTATCGGTATAGTTTTAGGGCTTGCTTTTGGCCTGCACGCCTCTTCTTTTTATGGCTCCCCTTCTGTATGCTCGGTTGCTTTAGGGTTTTTGAGTTCTTACACGGTCAATTACCAATTATATGTTGATGTTTGATGTCCTCTTCTCCTACGTCTTCGAGATGGTTGAGTTAGATTGTCTTCTCAAGGGACTCGACACCCCTTGTTGTAGCCACTAACACTTGACCTTAGGAGTAGTCTAGAGGACCACATGATCACA
Organism: Larix kaempferi; assembly: GCA_027924585.1. Classification (NCBI taxonomy): domain Eukaryota; kingdom Viridiplantae; phylum Streptophyta; class Pinopsida; order Pinales; family Pinaceae; genus Larix; species Larix kaempferi. The sequence continues at coordinate 537,785 of BSBM01000337.1, read as the reverse complement.
TCATCCGTGTGGACTTTTCCTTTTACAGTGATGATGGACTTTCAGGTTATATGGAACACTGGTACATTTGAGAGAGAGATGATTGGTTGTACCCCACCTTGGTTGATTGAATTTTGGTCCTTTCATTTTGTTAATAATATTTCTGTGGTACCTTTCCTTTTACCTTTTTGGTCCTTTACTCATCTTGAGTTATCTTTTGATTTCTACCACCTTTTACGTTTTTGGTCTTATGGGTACTAGGTAGTTTGTCCACATTTCAGGTGCACCCCCTTAGTGCAAATGGTTATGAGTCTTTATACGCACTCTTTTCTTTTTTACTTGTACCTTACTGGTTGGTCTTTTTACCCTCACCTATTTAATTGTGTAACCCAAGTACCCACCTAAGACATTCTAATTTACTTTTTATTTATTTATTTTATTTTTATTTTATTTTTATCTTTGATTTTCTAGATATTTCTTTGAAGTTTGAATGTTATTGAGATTTGATTGGTAGCCTTTCTTCCTATTGTGTTTTTCGATCTGATCTCCTTCTCCCTGTTGGGGAGGTTGTGACACTCAAACTCAGCTGTGAGCCCCATTTTTTCTCTGCTGGTTTTTTTAGTAAGGGTCGTGAGGTATTAAGGGTTTGCTTTACCCTTCTGTGTACTCATATGTGGAGGCCGTGAGTCTCTTTGGCCTTAGTTTGCTGGCTTTTAGCTCATCTATGAGGGCCAAAATTTTGATGGACTGTTTGGATTGAGTATTTAAGTTTATTTGTTTTTTTTACGGACCTTTGTTTTATATGCGCATATTTTGTGTGTAGTTCTTGATCTGTGGTTATTATATTTGTTGAGTTTTATTTTTGATGCCGAGACTTATTAAGGTGCCTTTATTTATTGTGACTATACTAAGCCTTTTGACTCTCATTGAATTTATTTGATTGACTGTACCATAGCCTAGTCGTCTCTCTGTCTGGTTTGTACTAACCCTCTAATAGGGTCACTTGGTTCCTAGAGTTGACTAGCCTCTAAGAGGCAAAGTCATTTCTGAAAGTAACTCTTCTGAGTATATTACAGGAAACGTCTACACCCAGGTAAGTATCTTCACTTATTTATTTTCTTGTAAATTAAAAAAGTTTATTATTACATGTTACTGAATATTACTTTAACACATTGACCATATGCTAGTGTTAAAGGTGAGAACTTGAGTTTTAATTTTATTTTTTATTTTTTGTATTAAGTAGTTAAGACTTGTCCTGTCAGACAAAATTGTTGGTGATCAAATATGTGTTGGTAAATATTTTTAAGAGGGGTGGAACACCTCAATTGATCTTGTGAGGAAAATTATTTTGCAGAATAAGTGTCCTGAATATGGGACAACAACAAATACCTATTCAACAACATATGAGATATTCTTGGAACTAGGTGGAAAAATAATTATACACCTTCAATTACCAAGTACTATAGTGATGAGTGACTTAATGAAAAGCATGCAAATTCCGTCATTTAATAGGATATATTAGGTCAAAGCCATCCTTGAGAGGTGGAGAATGGATTTGTAGAGTTTTCCACTAAAATTGAAAGATTTAGATGTTACAACATGATAGGGACATTGGATTAAGAAGGTATATGATTAATGGGAAACACATGGGGTAGCATACACTCTTTTACAATAAGTCATCACAAGGTTCCTTTCTTAGGTTAGATCATCCTTTTGTTACAAGAGAAATTGGTGCACATATGAGCATGTTAACACTTTGAAAAACAACCATCTTGAATAGTCAAGAGAAGAGAGAAGAGGTATTCACGCATGTTCACAGAAACCTTTATCTTATATATAGGACAAGGGAGGAGTGGTCAAAGGGAAGGACATAGATGGAGGTATTTCCTATTGATATGGGTTTGGATAGTATATTTGAGTTGGATTTAGGAAACTTGGATCTTACTGCACCATTCCTATAACTAATCACTTTTGATGATAGTGATCCGATTGGGGATCCCTCAAAATAGTTATATGCAAATATTGGACTGGATACAAGGAGGTGAAGGAGGAGGAAGAAGAGCACTATGGTAGTGCTAGTGGTGGTGATCCAAATGAATTTGATTATGAGATGTATATGAGGATCATTAATCAGCTATGAGTTTCTTCTACATTTTTTTTCTTTGGAATTCCCATCCATTGTATCAATTTATCTATTACTCAATACAATACATTTTGATGACTTCGAATAAGAAAATACAGTTTATGGTTCTCTTATCACTCAAAACTGTCCTTGAAAAATTTAGTCCCAAGGGAATCGAACGAACACTTATCCTAAACTGACAATATCACTTCTCATAGTCCCATAGAATTGGGTTTTATCCATTTGTAACTTAGGGCATGAATCTTTACATAATATTTGGATACAATCCACAATATCATCATTTTTTTCTTCTAATATGGTAAAAAGGGATTCATTAGCAAAACACCTTGCATTCACAATATGGACAACCTTAGGTCTAGGAGTAGGACTGAAAGCTACCATTTTTCAAAAAAACTTGCATTTTTACGGGTTCGTCATTGCTTGATTCAATTACTTTTAGTCCTCTAAGAAGACCATGCTTGATTACAAAACTACCCATGTGTTACCAATATTCAATGAGTTCATCCTTTTCCTTAAGAATATTTCAGTTTAAATTTTGAATAAGATTATACAAGTTTCACAACATTATATAAAATATTGTTTTTGAAGATTTGTGAACAATTATTAAACACCTCAAAGATCTTAGTTTTGAAAGTCATGAAAACTTTTAGAAGTTTTCCATAATGGTTAATTATTTGTTTTTTATATTATTATTGCTAAATACAAATATCTTACTAAATGTAAGTGTAATTCAATGACCGAGGTGATGAACCCAAACTGATGGGATGAGAGAGACTTAAGGGCCATGATGACAAAGTTAGTTAGATGGTGTGATATGGGACTCAAGACCCAAAGGGGCAATAAAAGACAACTCATAATTGCATGAATTTCTACTCCTAATAAAGATAAAGTGATCCTCTTCCTCATCACTTGAATGCCTACATTTTGAGAAAGGGAATGCGGTACAAGTCTCCTTATAAAAGGAACTACACGTCATCTTTTAAGAGGCAATGTGCCTTGAGGTCCTATCTAAACGTTTTTCCCATGGTGCAGGTAGAACCAAAAATGTATTTTTCAGATATGTCTTCCTCAAGTGAGGGGCCTTTAGGAAGGATAGAGGAAAGTGAGACATCCAGTAGGTCTACAAGAGTTTTATCAACTAGATGTCAAAAGAACAGAAGAAAAATCCATAAACGCATGGAGTTTTTCCTCGCTGAAGGGGGGTCATGTTCCTATGATGATGAGACAATAGGCTACATCAAGGTTACCTTGAGGTACATACATATAGTGAAGCAATGGGTACCCAAGGATCTTCCTCAACTGAACACATATTTTTGTGTGAACGAGAGGATATATCGAATTGCACCGTCGTCATTACATGGTTTCGGGTTGTTTTGCATGGATGGAATAAAGGCCAGTTACGATAGATTTACAAAATTTATGGAGTATGTTGGACCCTGTTACAACTACAAAGATTGGATGCGCCTGGTCCAATATACACGAAGTATGCGTAGATATGGATTGTCAACAAACTATTTACAGTTGAAAGACAAAGATCAAAATAAAGGAGCAACGTTGTACATTGACGGAAGGCCAAAGGTCATAGGGAATATTGCGGGGTTTATAAACAGTACACAACCAGGGTCTTCAATTAAGCAACCCAACTGTGAATTTGAGGGGCGTGAAGGAAACTGTGTTTTTGTATGTTCCATTAAATCAATATCTGCAAGGGAAGAGTTGCTTATTAATTACAATTTGAATCGAGTAGATACAAACACGATTACTATGGGAGTGGTACATATAAGAATTTACCCAACATTTTATTAATGAGTTTAACATCTTACAGATTTTTCGTTAGTTTATTTCGTTTAAATTTTCTATATATACTTCGCAGGCTAGCGATCAGGGAAAATCCCGGCCAGCAGATGGTCAGAGGAGCACAATTTCCTTAAGGGAGCAGGTATATATCTTTGTAATAGTAAAAATATAATAAGAAAAAAAAGTTTTTTTTTCTTTGTTTTTTCATTCATATATTATTTTGGTTTATATAATGTTATCTATATTTGGTGCAGAATGTTGATCGGGGAAGCCAACCTGCTATTGATCAGACGACAGCAGCCTCGGGGCAACAGGTAAATCTGATTGTAATTGTACAATTTAAATATGTCAAACTGTTTTCTTATTATATTAATGTTTCAGTGAGTATTTTGGTTTCGTTTAGGTAATTTTCTCTATTTTTTTGTTGCAGGTCGGTTCTGTAAAGGGGACAGTAGATCATACCAGACATCCCTCGATGCAACATGTATACATCTTTGTAATAGTAAAAAAATAATATGAAGAATAGTTTTTTTTGTTGTGTTTTTTCATGAGTATATTCATTTGGTTTATATTATGTTATATATATATTTGATGTAGAGTGTTGATCGGGGAAGCCACCACCCCCCTGTTGATCAGACGACAACAGCCTCGGGGCAACAGGTAAACCTAATTGTAATTGTACAATTTAAATTAGACATCAAAATATTTTGTTATTATATTCTTTCATTGAGTATTTTGGATTCATTTGCGTGATTTGTTCTATGTTTTTTATTTAGGGTTCTTTAAGGGGCACCTCCCTATTGGTGGAATGGGGTAGCTCACCTATAACCATTGATCCGATGAGTGGATCACGATCCTTGAGGAAAAAACTATAATTCATTGGAATTGTACCAATATAATATGTATCATAATGTTTATTTTGGTATGTATTTTTTGTGTGTATATTGGTTTCATTATGATAATGTTTTCTACTGCTTTTTTGCAGGGGCCAGATGATCGGGGCAAGTGCTCAGCTGTGGATTAGACGACACCATCATCCAAGAATCAAGTAAACCTAGTTGTAATTTTAGGAATCTATCATGATAGATATGTTTTGTTAATATACTTTTAGAAATATATCATGATAGAACTCAGTAGTGTTTTATATATTTTTGTTGCAGACCAATGATTTGCTGTATGAAACAACATCACAACAATCAATAGATTTTGAAGTGCATGAGTTTATGGTCGATGCTGACATAATTGGTTCAGCTACAGACCCAGTTAAGGTGATAGAGAACACCTTGAAAAAAATGAGTTCGGAAATCCTTCGTTTGCTACTCCAAATTCCGAGGACAGATGAGATTAAAGCCAGGATTCAAGTGTTGAATACGAAATCTAAAGCCTTCAATGTAAGTTGCATAATATTCAATCGTAATATGAATTCATTTATAACTTTATAATTTTTACTTTTATATGATAGTGAACTTATAAAATGTGGTTCGTATTTACAGGATTTTCTGAGACCACACAATAGTGGTCAAGGCGGTGTTGGCCCCAGTGATGCTCATGGAGACATGAGATAATGACTCCACGTGCATCGACTCATTCGCCATTATTGTCGATTGAATAGTCGGCAACATGTTCCGCAACACCCTAGATGCCAGCTGTCAGTGCACCGGCTGCTAGTGAACGACGCACACCAGATCGTCCAGAAGAAGGGGTCGACACCGAGCCTCCTAGTATTGATATTGCCGAAGTTGCATTTCTTGGATCTTCCCATGTCACTAGCACGCGAACAATCGAGACAACATTTTTGGTGGATGAATATCTCGTTCAAATAAAGATAGAGAAGATCCCAGGTAATTATACGTTGATCAAGTCAGTTTTTATAATTTGATTCTAATATACCGATAAACAATTTTTTTTCAACTAATTATGATCATGGCATGATCGCTTTGCAGGAAATGATGTTTTTTATAAACATCTGAATGATTTGTCCTTGGAGATATTCGTGCCCACCATCCACACAAGGTGGTATAGACAACCAAAAAATTTAAAATATGAGCTCACTAATCTGTTGGTTGGCATGTTCCGCAACGAGACCTTCGATCGAGCCGCGGTCCTGAAAAAGGTTGGACAACATATGAAGATTGTCCGAGACCAATATAGGGTTCACCTAGAAAGGAACCCTAAGTAAGAGCGACCTCCGATGATTCAATCAATAGAGTGGAAAGCTCTCGTGGAAGATGGAAATGAGAGGGGTGTGAGAAAAGAAGGAAAGATAACACCAGGCACATGGAGGTATGTAATACTTTCTACAATGTAATTCTAAACCTTATTATTATTTATTTTTATATCGAATTTGGAACAATTAACGTATTTCAACACTTGCATAGGTTGTCAGACACATCAAAGGCCACAAAGGCAAGAGTGGAAAAAATCGGCCAGTGCAAGCTTGGGCCTGGTGGTTATTTGAATTTGGCGGCACGAATTGTAAGTTTATAATTAAGATGAATATTAATGAAATGTGAATGAACTTTGTTTATGTTATAAAGTCAACAATACTTCTAGATACTTTTGAATTGGTGTTAGCCATTATATGGCCTTTTGTATTTGAATACAAATAGTTATGAAAGAATCTTTCATAAAGCTCACTTCCCAATATTATTATTACTCATTTCTCTCAAAAATTTATGAAGAAAAATTGAATCAATGTAAAATTTACAAAAAGGTTTCTCAAACGTATTATAGCTTTTAAAATTTCAAGTGTCATGTCCATGCGAGTATTAATCTCTTGTTAGGTATTAAGTTATTATTAACGGACATCCTGGTGTTACGGTAACATGCACTTGCAAAGAAGTCTAAATCGTGGTCCCACACTTGTAGTGCTTCGCGGCATAGTATGCCATGTCTACTCCATTTATGGCGGGTTATAACTGATCACTATTGTCTTGGTCTTGCACATACCTTGTGCTGGGGAAAATCATTATCGAGCCTTAGTTAAAGTAATAGTTTTTTTTAACCATGGGAACAACAACCTTCCAAGGGTATATCTAACAGCCCGCAAGCCAAATATACCAGAAACTTGTGACTCAGCAGGGCACAAGACGTCCCAAGATCCTTTATCCCAGGGGAGAGCCTCTATCCCATGGGTCACCTACCCTTCTAGCCTTGTCACAATGGGCTAATGAGCAACCCTACCCCCGCCAGTTTTGAACCTGTGACCTCCTCCAAGATAACACATGTTAACCATTAGGCCCACTTACAAGTAATCTTATTCAACTCCTGATGATACCTTAAAGGTTCCTTCAGGAATGAAATCTTAATAGACTATTTAGATATAATTAGGTATTTCATCATTTTGCTCTCCTCTTTATTACATGTATCTTTGTTTAATAGATGTAGGGCATTGGGATGATTATGTACAATTAAAATTATAAGTTGACTCCTTAGCTTAGGGGATTACACTGATATATTCAAGGAAGACATGTGTTATGTGGAAATTTGTATATGTTAGCTGTAGAAATGGGTTTAGGTTGTGTGATGAACATATTTAAAAATATAAATTTGAGAAACATTTCTATTACGTGGAATATATATATATATATATAAGTTATTAATCACAATGAAATTTCAAATTTTAATAGTGTGGAAAGTAAGAAGTGAGTAATTTACTTTAGAAAATAAATCAATTGAATTATAGTTGAAAGAAAATAATTCTTGTTCATGAAGGTTACATGGCTAACTTGGTTGTTATAAATAAAGTTATGGATATTATTGTTATAAATAAAGTTATGGATATTTAATAGAGCAAAATTTGTGTTTAGTAGAAATATATATATGATGTTTTTTGAGTGTTGATGAAAGTATTTTATAAATAGAATCTAAGGTATTTTATAAATAGAAGCTAAACTTACTTAAAAAGGGTTTTTGATTGTGTTAGTTATTTATATGCCTATGACTAATATCACAATTGTGATTAGGATGGTTATGTGGTTGAGTTATAGGCACATTGGTTTTCAAAATTTAAATGGTATTTTATTGTTAATTTTATAATAGAGGTTTATAAGGTAATTAACACCATAACTATTATAATTAGTGATAGCTATTATCTAAAATATAATTTAGGTATCAATAGATGTATAGGATCTTATAATTTAGACTAGCTACAAACATGATTCATAGGGTTACATGATTAGGCCACAATGACCTTATCTAAGATAGGAGAAGGGTGGACATAATTGCATGTAAATCTTTGTTCACTTAAGACATTAAAGGTAGGATGTATCAATTTCGACTTAAAAAAAAAAAGAGTTTACATTTCAATGTTGAAAAGAAAAGAAATTTTATGTTATATATTGAAAAGGAAGGACGTTTATATTTAAATGTTCAAAGAAAGGAAGTTTTATAATTATATGTTGAAGGAAAAGTAGGCCATTTTATCGATGTGAGAAATGAAATTGAATTCATATATCTCACGCTTAAACATGGAAATGTAGTTACGATCTTTTGGTTGAGATGGTAAATTGGAATTGGATAAACCAATTTGGTATCTCAAACAATGAAATTGGAGTAGTGTTAGTTAATGATTAATCTAAAATTAAATGTAGTTGTTGTACTAGAGAAATAAAATTATATATATATATATGAGAAATATTGTTTTGAAAGTATATATATACAAGTTGTTATATGTGTATTGGAGTATAAGGAATTGTTATCCTTTGAAAAGGAAAATAAATTATGTATGAGAAATGAATAAATCATGTTTATATCCTCATGTGTATGAAGTGAGAGTATTAAATGTGTGAAAAGGAGATAGTAACATATATAGGATTAATATATATTTGTATCATAAAAAAAAAGGGGAGTCTTGAGGAGGAAGCTTCCTTGTGTCTTTAAAATGGAGAACATTGACGTTTTATTGCGAAGCGAGCACGTCGTAGTTAGCTTATAACCTGAGGAACATATCCTTGATGAGAAACCAAGTGGACAAATGGATTTACTAAATGATGAAAAAAAATTGATATGGTAAGACCCCAAGAGACTTTGATTGACGAGACTTGGACAAATTATCGAAGGGGGGTGAAATGAACATGGAAATTGGAACAAGATATCAATATTACTAACAAGAGGAGTTAAACCAAACGAAGCTAAAATTTTAGCATGACAGTATTTTTAAAAAGAAAAAAAAATAGGTACAAACCCGACATGACCGTGACGACAATATAAAGAAGTATTCTCAATTAGGAAATTATACCAAATGGGGCAAGTGAAGATGTTTTTAGTAAAACAAAGTACGGATACGATAAGCGTAAATAAATGAACTCAATAAAGATAACCTCAGGACATGGTCAAACCTTGACAAAAGTACGAATATCCTGAGATGGAACTCGATAAGGTTGAGAAAACACACATTGTACGACTTGATGAGTCTATCGAAGTAATCCTGTGAAAATAGAAAGGATGAAATGAGGTAAGGATATGATAAGCTCATTAACCTAGAAATGATGATACTGATGAAAGGAATAAGTGATGTAGGAAATCTAGTTGGGACTGACAATTATTAAATCTATTATTGGATTGATATTATGCGAAGTTATGATTAAATTCCTGATGGTGTATTGGAACCATACTAGATGATATAGGAATTAATGACTTGAACCACTTGTGGTTATAGCCATGATTGTTGGAGAAAAATAGAATAGAATGACAGAAGATGAGAATAGAAATTAAGATAAATCCTAGCGTCGAAAGTACAAGAACAAAAATTAACTTCCGGATGAACTTATATTTAAGAGGGGGTGTATGTAATGCCCATAGAATGATTATGGACCTTAATGGCACCTGTCGAGTGACCCAGCTGAACAACTTCGATATAGTGCTCTCTTGACCTTTGTTATGTCTTAAATGATTAAGGAAAACATGAAGATGTGAATGACGACAATAATTGATAAATGAATTAAGGAATTAAATTATATGTGTGGAGTGGGATAATTGATTGATTACTTCTTGCTTAATGATTAGCTTTGATTGATCAAGTCAAGGTGCAATGGGAAAGTTACAATCCTAGCTCTGCAACTTAGGAGGACGCAACTGAGATGCATCATAGCTTTCCGCATTTATTCTGAACTTCAGGATGAAGTTCTAAATAAGTAGGGGTTTATGTAGTGCCCCTAGACTACTGCAGACCTTGAGGGAACCTATTGAGTGACCCTACGGATTGAAACATTAATAAAACAACCCCTTGATGTTATATTGAGTATATTCATGACTACGACTGATTGTGAATCAATAAAATAATTATATATGTGTATCTGTATAGTTGATGTAAATGAATGATTACATGTTGTTTAACGATTAACTTTGATTATGAAAAATGTACATGTGAATGATGCTTAATGACTAGTTGTATGATTGATTATGTGATGAGAATGAAGAAAGTAAATATTGACGAGATGCATTTCTGATTAGATGAATGAGTAATGTTATGATTAAACTATAAATGCTTAACGAAATAGCATATTTATGAATCATATTATGATAATTGAGGACAGTACTACTAATATATGTTTGTGAGAAATCTGTCTAGCGGCAGGTGAAACGGTTCACCGATGGACACACAAGGGAATTGAAGGGTCATAGAGTACGGATAAATCACACACAAGAAGAGTGACGATGATGTCGACTTTCGATGGAATACCACGCATGAGCACTAGTACAAAATGAGAAATTAATGACTAAAAAAATGACTAAAATTCGACTATAAACGACTATTTTTGAGTCAGTGACTAATAGTATCTGATTTCCACTATCTTATCTCTATTCGTATTTCACTAGTCATTAATTGGTTGACTTATTAGTCATTGATTTAGTCATTGATAGTCACTGATTAAGTCATTGATTTAGTCATTGATACTCACTGATTTAGTCATTGATTGTCACAATTAATGACCAAATATACGACTAAATAAACTACTAGATGATAACATATTAAGGACTAAGCTAAATATGACTACACGTTAGTCGCACTATAAGATATTTGAAATTAGCTACTAATAGTCGTATATATGCGAATTTAGTTGTTTTCTTAGTCACTAATTTATGATAGGGTACGGAGGAATCGAACCACCAATCTCTTGCCTATAATTAGGTAGGTGCTCTACCATTGAGCTAGCACCCTTTAAGAAGTTGTTATTGCTTGACAATGACAACTAATCTTGATGGAAGTAAGCCATATTTGAAAATTTTGCAAAACATCAAAAATTTTGATGGAGACATTTAATGTTATAACATTGGTTCCCTGTGAGATGCTAAGAACTGCATACCATGTGCCTTATCCGTTCTGAAAAGTAATCCTTGTTCTCTTTTCACTACCGAAGCAAACTGTATATGCAATTGAAAACAACCTACTATGCAAACTAAAACCAAATGCCTAGAGACAAGCTTATCCATATACATTGACTCCTACTCTAATCATCCCAGCCAATCATTCTGGTCAGGTAAAGTCAAATTTCCAGTGCAACCAACAAAGCATTGGACTGATTAATTGAACTTCTTGTATGCACCTTAGCAAGAATAAGACCAGCAAAACTGAAAACTGAAATGAAAGATGATCATGGAGCTTATACTTACAATCAAAGAAATGTGAGTTTGTGAGGCTTGAAACATTTTCAACCTTTGTTGTTATAAACTCCAACCAAGCAGCAACAGGATCCTTTAAAACATGGAAGAACATATTTAGATCAACAATATATCCTTCTTTCTTATCATTATCATTGAATTGTCTTTGTATAATTTCTTCTCTTTTTGCTTCTTCAATCTCTTTAGAAACTTCACTTACCCACTGACTATCAACCAGTTCTTCAACCCTTTGTTCTGCATCAATATGCAATTTAGAGCCAAATGTGTAACTTAATAATGTTGTAGGAAACAAAAACTTTGTTTCCAACTCAAACTTATCCTCACATGTCTCAAAGATAGGTTCACAGTTAAATAACAAACTTTGGGTATCTTTAATTACAAAATCAACAGGTACTTGTTCTTATTCATCATTGTTGCATATTTGATTCAAATATTTTGAATGATTGTTCATCTCTTCATAGTCATAAGCAGTAGCACATACCAACTCTGTCATGTCTTCAGACTACAGATGTATTTCTTCAACTTTTTCTGCTACAGTAGCTTCTTCCTCAAGTTATTGATTAGGAGCAATAAGATGGCCATTATGAAAATTACCTATACAAGTTATGAATTCTCACACTGTTGAACAAGGGTTAAAAAATATGAAGAATAAGATTTAAAAAGGTCTCCCTTTTTCAGGATAAGTATAAAATAATGTACATATACTGCAACAAATATTCTGCAACATATATTAGAGAAAGTGATATTCCAATTTTCAAAAAAATAAAAGAACAAGGAAAAAGGAAGAGTTGATGTTAGATATCACTATGAACATAAAAAAAAAAAACTAAATAGAAACATTTTCTGAATTGTTATTTCCTCCTCTTGGAAAATGCTTTGATAGGGAATTAATATGTTGTATTAATGCAAGGCTACCTACAATATAGTCCAACAATGTTTATTTCAAATTTTTTGGTTAAATTGTTACTAAATTGCACATGATATGCAGAGAGAATATTATAGGAGATGATTTGAAAAAGATATGACATGTGTTACAATTTGAAAGCAATTTCCAATACTGCCGTATAAATTGCTAACAAAATAACCCTGGGCTTTGGTAGCTTGTTGACAAATACGCCTTCTGAAATTGAGAAAGAAATAGACTTGCTTGAAAATTATGAAGTCACTACAAGACTAGCTAGAGAGCAACAATTCAATAGAGTGCTCATGTATGGGGAAAGAAGAGAGATGTTTCATTGTTTCTAGTAAGTTATTATGGCAGAATAAACAATGAAAAAATCAACTCTTCAGTGACTACTTTTTTATAAGCATAAGATTGAATGTTCAATGTTCAATATATATAGTTATTAGTATCTACTAGTATCTTGTAACTTGATACGTTGAAAATGTATACACATCTATAAAAGCTCCTTCAGGTGGATAACCCTAAGTTAGATGAAAGTATGAAACAAGGAAGAAGTCCTACCTCTTTTCTTTTCTAGGAGAAGAAAAGAGATCTCAAGTTTTAAGGTTTTCATCCGAAACATAATTCTTAGAAGTCCAAATAGTAAGAAGCATTGCAGAGTACATGCTGGAAAGAGTGAAAATAAAATGGAGAAAGGTATAGGAATCGGTGATAGGAAATTGGTCATCCTTCTTTTCATCCTTTTGTGCTCACCCTACATCTTCAGATTGTATCAAAGGCCTCTCAGAACTTGCAAATGAAAATGCCAAGTGCACAACTTTATTAAATAATCAACACATGCATATGTCATTACTGTAGAAATTTTTATATGCACCATTGCAACTACATAAATTTGGGCATGGTCCTAATAAAACAAGTATGAAAACCAGAGCCTATAGGAGTGTGGTCTAGTGGAAAGCAACAAAGTGATTGGTCATGTATTAATGTTATATCCTAACATTTATGCGCAAAACAAACTATGTAGCTATTATTAACCTAGTTAACTCTTATGGTATGGATTGAGCTTGTTAATATTTGCACTGCAAGTGGGCACACTTACTTTCAGAAAATTCTAATACCCAAGACTGACATATTGTGAAATGTTTTATTGCTCTGAAATACTATCCATTTCCAACCTATCTGTGGAACAAGAACATCTCAAACTATACAACAATGAATACAATAAGTGTTGCAATATATAATCAATCCTGTAAAATAATAAGCTATATGTAATTACATGAGAACAACCGTGTATAAGGCTATAGAACCTCAACTAGCCCACGATACCTTTTGTCACTATTTGTGTGAAAAATCTCATGAAAACAATGCAAACATTAATGAGAGATATTTGTAAGAAATTAAGAATACCTTTTTCTCCGCTTCTTCTACATCCTTCTGCTTTGACTTCAATGTGTTATGCTCATCCTGGCTTAGCTGATTTACAAAATTCATTTTAAAAACTGGCACTCAAGACTTCTGTTGAACTGGATGTTCAGTATTCACTCCTTCACTTGGAGGTGTTTGAAATTGCCCTGGCATGTTTACAGGAACAACACCATGGATACCAGGATGAGAAACATTGACTACATGTAGTTGTAAGCCTAAGTTATGTTAAGGTGCCATATTCAAGTTGACTTTTAACAGATAACAACCAGCCCAAAACACTTTAACCAAACAAACATATACTCTTCCTGTGAATTGTACACATAAATAAATCCCATAAATAACTACCGCCATTGAAGAAATAAAAAAAAATCGCATTTATTCTGAAAAACAATTGATGCACACACTTGTATTTACAACACTAAAGTATAAAATGAAATGAAAGTGCTCTTTGAATTTCTAACCATAGGTATGTTTTCAGACCTATAATAAATTGAAAAATACCTGGGTTATGTTGCCAAGGTATTCCACTGATTGCAACTGAACGTTGTGTAGCAGTTTGTGCTTCAACTCCAGACTTCAGTGCTTCGTCAATCTGAATACCAGCAGGAAGCACTGGAGGAAGGGGACGACCTTCCCTATATAACTCCATAAAATAGAGTGCGATGTAGAACTCCCTTAAAGAGAGCATACTGTCCCCATCCTGGTCAGACAAATCCCAAACCTGCTTTAAAACCTCTGCATGACACGCCCAAAATAACACCATCAATTACAGTCAGGATAATGTGGCGGTGATGTCAAACAAACATTTCATTCAAAGTCTCCATTAAAGACAACGCTTCTTTACAGAAACGTCAATGATAACATGGATTTCAATCCTCAAATGATGCGACCATAATATCTAATGGATAACTATGATGAGAACATTGTTGATTGAAAGAGCATAAAACATATAACTAGAATGAGCATAAAGGACTTCATTGGCGAACTAATTTATTCTTTAATACAAAATTAAGAACTTTTTAGAAAAGTTCTAAGTGTCCACCAAAACATCTATATCAGCCTTCAGAAATGTCCATTAAAATGCAATTTTAATAAGCCAGCAACCATGAAGATTGCAAATAAATTTGCATAACAATTTAATTTAAATCCAACACTTCAGTCAAAATGACATTGAAATAATCAACTCTATATTTCTGTCTCCTTGGTCTTCTTCATACCTCTTGGAAGCGGCCAGCTCAGGAAAAGATCACGAGCTTGTTCACCGGTGATTTTACCATCCCTGTCAGTGTCCACCTCAGAGAAAACCTTAGTATACTTTTGAGCATTGGACTGCATCATCCTTTGCCAAGACAATTGAGTGTTTCCTCCCAGACTTGAGGCTGTTTCACCAACCCCGATAGATACAGGCACAATTGATGTGCTCTATGGTTTATCTAGCTGATTCTGCTTAGCAAGAGATGGAGCAGGTGCAACAGGTGTTGGGACAAGAGACGTGGAAGATGAAACATTGTTGATTGAATACAAAGGATGCGAAGCTACAATCTGTTTTGATTGAGAGGGGGTGGAAGAAAAAACATCTCCACCGAAAATTGAATCCGAAGAAAAACCATTTCCATCCGCAGATATGCCTTTAATATCACCTAGTCCCATGGAGAAACTGCAACTTATGTTATCTTGCATAGGTTTCGATAGTACTGATGGAATTGGCCCTCCTTCAACGGCTGAACTTGCTTGTCCAAGACCATCTTGTTTCAGAGGCGTAGGAGTACTCCCTCTAATTTGAACACCCTGCCCAACATAAACATTGCTAATGGGTCCAGCAGAATTTGTGTTTAGATATTGTAACTTCTAAGAATATTATATTTGTACTTTATTATTCCAGAGATGTTTCATTCCTCCGTGAAGATCTTATTGTATATCTGAAGATGTTTATTCCTCCGTCGGAATGTGGTAACTTGGGTTCTTAGACTTCCCTAGTGGGGGTCGTCCCTATATGTGTTATTTGGGTCAAAGGGTTGTTAGACCACCCTAGTGGGGTCGGCCCAGTCAGCTGTAGTGCGGTGTTTAAACCAGTGATAAAGTTGGGGCTGACCTAGTTAATATAAAGTACAAGTCGGAGATGTGTATAAATAGAGGAGGTGTGTTCCTCATTATACACACACTTCCCTCACTCAGAATGGAGTTCACTTGTGGAGGAGAGGTCTGCTATGGTGGAGGAGGAGATCATGTCTTTGGTTTGCATCTTTTTATATTGTTGGTCATCTATATTGAGGAAGCTTTGCTGGGTTTTCTACCCCATGAGGGTTTCCAAGGATAAATCTATGTCTCTTGTGTTTATGCTGTGCTTGTTGTTTCTTCAGTGATCCTGTATATGCTATTATTGCGAAATGGAATGTAATGTTGCTATTTTCTGTCTTAGCATATTGAAACTTAACATGGTATTAGATCTAACGTGAAGGAAGGCAATGTATAGCACTTATAACACTTGCTTCACTTGCAACAATTTCAAGGTTTAGGTTTTGTATAGCAAAAACGAGTCATCGTGGAACTTTCGATATAAATCCATTTTGGAGAAGGACCAGGATATGAAACCTTTACAGGTCGTAGACAACATCCCCAGGTACCTTTTGTTCGAAGGACACCCTTAGATTCGTTGTACTTTGTGATTTATGATCAATACAAGTTAGGGTTTCTGCCTCTTCCAGATCTCCTTCAAAATCAGGTGACCTAGGAAAAAATGTCATAACTTGGGCTAGGAAGCTCCAAATTAAATTTACTAAAGAGTGACAGGTAGTACATAGACTGTACTATTTCAGGAAACTTTTTCAAAGGCCGAAGTTGAACAAGTGACACATGGCACGTCGTACAAGTTCGCTCTCCTGTTTTATCCCATAAATAGGTCACATTGTGACACTTGGCATAACTCTCTCTCAGAAAAATCCAATTGAGGGAAGACCTATTGGGATGGAAACATGATAGGTCAGGCTACCAAATAAAACGTTTTTAGACCATGTGGATCAAAAAGTTTGGAGTTACAGTAGAAACAATCAGGTACATATTTCTGTCAAAACAAAATTATTTTTGGAGCACCTTCATTCATGGCTTCCGGAATTTAGGGTTTCGTAGAAAGTTAGAATTTTTGGAATCGGAGTCCACGGCTGAATGCTACTCAGGAAAATCAAAATTTAGAGACCAAGATCGAATTTTTTGGTTGGGTAGAAGATCGGGCTTGATCAAACCCCAGTTCGGGATTTTGAACGGAAAGATGGAAAATTAGGGCTTCAGGAAAAGTTGGAATTTTTTAAGTATGTGACCACAGCTGGAAGATCCTCAGAAAAATAAGAGTTTAGAGCCTTGGATAGAACATTTTGATTGGGAAGAAGGGTGGGATTCATCAAACCCTAGTTCGGGATCCTGTCGAGAAGATCCAGAAGTTTCGAAGGCAATTTTGAGGGGTCAAATTTTGGAGATTTCAAAATTGAAGTATGCTAGTTTGATCAGCTCAGCAAGACACATCCTTCCATCCATTCAGAAGTGTGAAAGTCAAAGATTGAATTTTTAGGGTTTCTCTAGCAAACCCTATTCAAGCTCGAGATCAAGTTTTAGGGGGAGTTGAGGCTAAGGCCTTACATAAGAAGACTACAAGAGGTCTCGACAGGTATGACTTAAGGAGGTTTAGGTATGTCTTGAAATCTGATTCCTGATTAAGTTCATAATATGTTTGTCTTCATATTATTTATTAGTACAATCTTGATTAATGTTAGAATTGTCTTATCACCCTAGTAACAATATGAATGCATGTGAATGATAGAAGACATTCATTGATTAGGGCTATATGATTGTACTAATGCACTGTGGTGTTGTATGAGGTTGATGTTGTCTGCTAAAAAGATACAAGTACATCACGAAAGACAAATCAAGTTCCATGACCATGACAACATGAAGACAAAGACTCATCCATAATCTTTGTTCTACTTACGAGGTATGTATGACTTTGTTATATTATGCTTAACCTATGAGATATGCAGGTTCTAGCACATGATCTCTAAATCATTGAAGAGAACAAAGAAGATATTGTTTAGGTATGTTAGACATAACTAAGCAGGTATACTAATCCATGTATGTTTTCCTATGTCAAGTTAGAATCTTACCTTGTGTTAGGATCCCTTATATAAGTATACTTGGTATGATTGGTTATGCTTATTCATAATGCTAGTCATCAAGTGTTTATGCATATTATGTATCTTATCTTGATTGATGATTTAACTAACCAGAAGAGTCCTATGATCAAACAAGAATATGCATGAGTAAAAAAAGGCTTTCTTGAAACCTTGAATACTAATGTTTATTATCTATTATCATGACTATAAATATTCAAGATTATTTAGAATTATAATGTTTTGATAATATTGAGAATATACTAATGAATGTATGTTTGTGTATGAGATCATGAGGATGACACTAGTACACACTTGAGCATGCATAGTGGTATAGAATGAATAGAAGTTCAAAAGACATATAAAAGATCAAGCGAGAGACAACCACACAAACATAAAAGATAAGTATTTGAGTTGTTATTTGAAATAGTAAATGATATTGCTTGTAATAGTTGTATACATATTTGTATTCCTAGAATATATCATGATGAGTATAAATATTCATATAGCATTGAACAGTATACTACTAATATGCATATGATTGGTAAATTGGACAAACATTCCATTGTTGCTTGTCTAGAATGAAACCTCTTTGTTGACATGCTGAGAGTTGTTCACACTCTCAATAGTATGTTTTGGTAGAGATTACAGGAATCTAGATAGCCACTGTATGCATACAGGAAATGGAAAAGTGTTGTGCCAAAGTATTGGTCAAGATAGTTGCATAAATATGTAAATGATATCTATATGCATGATAGGTTATCATATCAATATGATTTGATGATTATGAAGTATTACTAATCATGTACTTAATTTTGATTTGTAGGAAAGATCATGATGAATGATGAACACTGAACAAGCAATGGATGTTCAACAAAAGGATTTACAAATCAAACACACTATAGAAGGCTCGTGGCTAGAAGATTCTCTTAGAAAGAGGAAGAGAATCATGATGAGATGTTTGCTCCAAGTGGCTAGATAAGACCATTATCTTAATAATGTAATTGAACAAAGCTCTGTTCGGGTACTTAGGATCGATAGTAATCAGCATGGGTGATGTGTATCTCAAACTTTGCTACAAGGTTGAATATGGTTTCTATACACAGATGAAATGGATGCAAGAAGGAAATCACCACAGAGTTCGAATGATGTTGAGGCTCATATCAGTAGACCCATTTGACGAGAGATGGCACAGATAAATGGCTGCAGAAATGAAAATGAAAGATCTCAGATTGATGCATTACTTCCTAGGTCTGGAAGTATTGAAAGGCTCAGAAGGAATCTTTCTCAATTAGGGAAAGTATGCCGAGAAATATTAAAAGGACTTGATATGTTGGAATGGCCACTCTCATGGATTCCAACTTGAAGTTGTTAGCGAATGACTCATCAGAGTTAGTGTATATAACTCTGTACAGAAACATTATTGGGTCATTGATGTATCTAACAAATACTAGGTCAGATATATGCTTTGCTGTGAACACCCTGAGTCAGTATCTAGTGGAAACTAGATGTGTTCACCTGATAAGTTGCAAAGCATGTGATGAGGCACCTAAAGTATATGATAGAATTTGATCTATGCTATCTTGGAGATCATGACTTCAGATGGCTACTCAGATGTTGATTGGGCAGAAAGAGTATCAGACAGGAAGAACACATCGAGAGAATGTTATTGTCTGGGATCAGCCATGATCTCGTGGTTTACCTAGAAGCAGTCTAGTGTGGCTCTTAGCACAAGCGGAATATATGGCTGCTTGCTCTGCTAGTTGTGAAGAAGTATGGCTTTAGGATTGTTTGACTTAGAGATAGAACCAACTGTGATCCTATGTGACAAATAGAGTTGTATCAAGATGACATAGAATCCAGTGTTCCATGATAAGTCAAAGCACATAGGGATCTAACAAGATATGGTGCAGAAAGGAACTATAAATTTTGAATTTGTAACAGGTGACCAATGTACTAACCAAACCTCTACCTCAAGTGAACAAGGTACCGACATACTAACCAAACGTCTACCTCAAGAAAAGTTTGAGTATTTCCGAGACAAGCTTCGAAGGACACTCCTCGAAAGGGGGAGTGATGTGGTCACTTATGATGAGATTGCCTGCATCGACAGTGAGGTCGATGATGTGGACACCTATATTGGTGATGCCGACAAAGAGGTTGGTGGTTGGTCCTTAGACAGGGTCTAAGTTGACAAGGGGATTGCATCATCCTTGAACACATGTTCTAAAAGGATCCGTAGACAGATGTCTTCAAGAATGAAGTCCTTAGTGGACAAGTGGGCATTGGATCATCCCTAAACTTCTGTCCTAAAGTGAGCCATAGACATATGTCTCCAAAAATGAAGTCCTTGGTGAATTGTGGGGATTGTATCATCCCCGGACTTCGGTGCCTTGAATTGATCCGTAGACGTATGGTCTCCGAGAATAAAGTCCTTAGTGGACAGGTGGGGATTGTATCATCCCAAGACTTCGGTCCCTTGAATTGATCCATAGACATATGGTCTCCGAGAATAAATTCCTTAGTGGACACGTGGGGATTTTATCATCCCCGGACTTCTGTTCCTTGAATTGATCCGTAGACGTATGGTCTCCGAGAATGAAGTCCCTAGTAGACAGGTGGGGATTGTATCATTCGTGGACTTCGGTCCCTTGAATTGATCCATAGACATATGGTCTCTGTGAATGAAGTCCTTAGTGGACTAATGGGGATTGCATCATCCCATAACCACTAGTTCAAAATGTACGTGATGGGGATTGCATCATCCCATAACCACTAGTTCAAAATGTACGTGATGGGGATTGCCTCATCCTGGAACCTCTAGTTCAAAATGTACGTGATGGGGATTGCATCATCCTGGAACCACTAGTTCAAAATGTATGTGATGGGGATTGTATCATCCCTGGAATTCGGTCCCTGAATTGACCCGTATACAGATGTCTCCGAGAAGTGGTCCCTAGTGGACGAGAGGGGATTGTATCATCCTCAGACTTCGGTCTCTGAATTGATCCATAGACATATGTCTCCGAGAAAGTGGTCCTTAGATTTTGTCTAAGTTGATGAGTGGACTCTATCGTCCCTAGAGATGTTATGGTGTCTTAAATAGATCATGTGTGTTGTAGGGTAAGCTGCTATTGTGTATACTTGATTGATGAGGATACTTGTATTGATGAGGATACTTGTATTGATGTATTGATACTTGTATTGATGATATGTATTGAGGAGGATATGTATTGATGACGATACTTGTATTGATGAGGATACTTGTATTGATGATATGTATACTTCTATTGATGAGGATACTTGTATTGATGTATTGATACTTGTATTGATGATATGTATTGATGAGGATACTTGTATTGATGATGTGTATACTTGTATTGGTGTGGATACTAATACTGATGATCTAGATGACGATGCTGCTGATCGTGATGGTCTAGATGATGATGCTACTGATCGTGATGGTCTAGATGACGATGCTGCTGATCGTGATGATCTAGATGACGATGCTGCTGATCGTGATGGTCTAGATGACGATGCTGTTGATCGTGATGGTCTAGATGACGATGCTGCTAATCGAGATCAGGGATGATTTTAAGAACCCCCCCCAAATTTATATGTATAAAAAATTGGCGAATCTCCCCGATATATAGGAAAATTTGAAAGTGATTTTATCAATAATATAATATGTATATATAATTTTTTGGCGAATATTTCATTTTATTATATGATATTGTAAAATCTTGGCGAATCTTTCACTAAATTATAAGATATTGTAAAATCTTGGCAAATATTTCATTGAATTATAAGATATTGTAAAAATTTGGCGAATATTTCACTGAATTATAAAATATTGTAAAAATTTGGCGAATCTTTCACTGAATTATAAAATATTGTAAAAATTTGGCAAATCTTTCATTGATCTATAAAACACATTGAATGGCACTCTGCTTGTTAATTATGAGTTCAAGGCTTCTTCAAATGTTGAGTTCAATTGCTCTATTTCAAGTTTTGGTCTCAATACCAAATGGTGGTGGCCTTAATGAAGCCTTCATATCCAAGCAAAGCCGAGAAGATCTTGGAGACATGTATTCTAAATGTGGGTGTTTGGAGGATGCACATAAAGTGTTTGGCCAAGTGCCAAAGCGAAATACAACCTCATTGAATGCAATGCTTTCGGGATGTGCTCAACATGGACATGGCAGGGAGGAACATTATCAGAGGGGTTCTTCGAGTGGAGATTGTCATTCACTAGAGGAATGTTGGTCTCGTGCCAATAGGTCTCCTACGATCAATGCATAGGAACCTAGTACATAGACCATTTTTGTATTCGCTTAGCTATGTAGAGCTCATTTATTTTTCTGAATAATGATAAGTATTTACAAATAAAATATACAATCAGCATAAAAGAATCGAAAAAGTGAAGACAATTAATTCATGCAAATAAAAGGTAATAAAAACTTATTTTCTCAAACCCTAAATCAATGGAAATCAACTAAATCTAATATTGATTCAAGCTACAACAAAGGGTTAAATCAACCATCAAATGAGAACTAGAAGCATTCAAAAGTCTAACACAATAATTAACCAAAATACATGAAAACTCCACAAATCGACAAAATGCTTCAAATAAAAGCAATAAACAAACCATAAAAATTTGCACAAAATATTTGAGATAAACACCAACATGGTTTCATGTACTTGAATGAGCTCATTCTTGCTTAGCGAAAGTGTAGTCAAATTAGTTATTTACCCTTTAATGCTAGGACACTATCTATGTGAAGAGATAGATCCTAGGCCTAGCTTTGTCAAATTCCGAAGTCATTTCCTATCACATACAAGAAATGACAGGACTGCTGGTCAATGTTGCAATTAATCTTGCTTTCCGGCATCATTTTCTAAGATGATTTTTTTGATCAAATGAGAGGGGCAGTATCCCTAGTATTGAATGCTGATAAAATAACTGCTTGTATGTATAGTTGACAGGGTTTAGAAAATTGTGAATATTATTATCAATATTTTACGAAGTAACAACCTGAATTTCAGTTCCGAGGTAATATGGTTGATTTCCATGTATCTAGACACATTTACTAGCATCTATAATAACATCAACTCTAAACATCACAACAACATCGATTAAAATATGTTAGGAACTATTGGTTATTTAAATAAACTGCAAAGACACTATTTATCATTGATGACAGAAATTGAATTCCAAAATTTCCCTGCAGTTTTAAATGGCAATAATAACCTATTAGAGCAAGAAAAATCTCTGGCATATCCATAAAGTTTCAGGCTTAATTGCAAAATTTTATAAAGTTGCTAGTTGACTTTTGGCAAAAGACATTGCATCCTTTTCCAAAATAACAACATACAGCAACAGTTCCTACCCATGAATATACTCCTCCACATGAATATAGTCTGGCACAAGGAGATTATACAAAGAGATTGGGATACTTTATTCATCTGTTTGAAAAGATCTTTGACAAAAGGAAAAAAAAATAGCTCAATTTCTGAGATCCCAAATTGCATACTAATTTCTCTCATTAAATATCTCTTGATGAATATAGAAGACTTGTCATAAAAACACATTTTCCTTGGCCCACAAGAACATGATCACAAGGAATGAAAATGTTCGATAATTTTAATCAATCCACATATACAATGCCTACAAAATTGCACCTCCTATTCAAGATACAAAATGAAAAGTATTAGATGTACTACTACTGACCAGCAACTATCTCTTGTCTTCTGGTTTTGTCATGAAGCTTAACATAACTCCTGTACCAAGTATCGTGGCTACAAATCCCAAGGAAATCTCCATCGGTGTATGATAACCTAAGGAAATCAGAGACAACAAAATTATCCAAAAATAGTTAGTGATACTTCTGAAAAGAGCATAACATAAAAACACATTATTCTGATGCATTGAATTCTCCACTAGGTTCATATTAAGGTTATATGAAAACTATGTCCACACTTAAAAGTTTACATCAATAGCAAATTTAATATGCAGGGATGCAAAAACACTAGAAGTTGCATATCAAAAAATGGATGATTCTCCAAGTTAGCTGCCAATGATGTGACACTCACCAAAGTAATCTGCAACCATTTTGCAGCCAATGAAGCCTAAAATTGCACCAACAGCAGGCTGCATGGATTTGAGAATGGGAGACAAGACATTATGATACAAAACCAAAAGACATTATTCTGATTTCAGATTTCAGTTTTTTTATGGTTGCACCCACAAGCAAAAGAAAGTAGATTGATTTCAAAAGAACTTTTGAAAGTTCTAAAAACAAAGCATATCATGATGACGAAACAATGAATAGTAGCTATGTTACCTCAATGGAAAAATGACTTCCTAGAAATGGTACAGGTTTCAAAAAAACAATATCAAAATTTCAGGCCAGCAACAATATCAAAATCTTAAGAATAATAGGACTGCTGGCCAATATTGCAATTAATCTTGCTTTGAATAAATCAAAATCTTAGAAAATCTCCACTTGGGTCAAGGATGAAGACTTACTCAATAATTGAAATTGGAGAATCTATTGTCTGTGTGCCACCAACTCTCTTTAATATTTGAAAAGAAAGGATTCAGCTCAAAAAGGCATGGCAAACCAATTTGTAGTGAAGGTAAGGAATTGTAAAGAACACTTTGTGCACTGCCCTGTCTTGCTGTTTCATCTGCTTCATTCTAATCTCAAAGACTTCTCTGCAATGGCGAAGCCAAAGGTCGAGGATCTCAAAGTATCATATGGGAGAAAATATGAGCCTTTGGTGGAACAATATAAAGCAACCCCTCATCCTAGATGAATTTACTGTCATGGGAAGAAGAACTCACAGCACTGCTGAGGCTAGGGGGCTAACAATGGAGAAGATCAATCTTCTTCTGACACAATGAAGAAAAACTGAAACTCTCTAAAATAGAAAACTTTGAGACAAAGAAAAATGTCTGCATAGTGGCCTCATAAATGCCATAAAATTTCCAGGATTTTCTAACTGATTTGGGAGAAATACTTTCCTTGATCCATAATGGCATCACTGCCCAGCTAGACAACTACAACTTAATGATACAATAATGATATGTGAAATGTCTTAAGCACTTCACCGATACAACTTATGATGTTCACTTGGGGTTGCATACAATCTTTCTGGGCACACTTTGAGCAATTATGGGCATTGTTTGAAGTACCAGTAGCAATTATGGTTTTGCATATTCACCAAAGACAAGACATAATGTAGTCAGAAGTTGAGACTTCCAATTCAAAAGGACTCTCTTCTGTGTTATCATTCTGTTAACGAGGGATTTACTCTTGATTCAAACTTTGCTTACTTGTAAAGTAAGTTCTAACCAAAAGTTATGTTGAGCCTAAACACCTAGTTGCGGTGAGGGTTTGATGAAGACAAAACCCAACAATTTTGTATTTGATGCAGAGGATGAAGTAAACTGTGCATGTTAATAAAGACTCTTAAGAAAAGAGGCTTTTATGCCCATGAACAAGTTCATGCATTTATAAGTTTTTCGCTAGCATATATTTTCATATTCATTTGGCATGTGCAAGTGGCAAATGAGAACCAGGAAGCTAAATATTTAGTAGGAATATTAATATTTCTCTTCTATAACCATGCTAGCTGTCTTTCTAGTCAAAGGTAGACTACTGTGAAATAGGGTCCCATTTTGCTGGAAAATTTCCAAAGATATCTCTATAAAATAGTTTGTGTTCTCGTGGGGATTCTATAGTATGCCCAATCTTATATGATAGTTATAGAGGCTCCTGTTAGTGAGGCTACACTATTTGGATATATCACTTAAATGACAAATAACAGTTTAATCGTTTGTTAATCAGTGCTCATAGGTGAAGACAAATTAGCTGCCATTGATCACCCAATTATTTCCTTGCTAACAGACTCAATTAGGTCATGCTTTTCTGCATCTATCTGACTTGAAGGGAAACAATACATTTAATAAGAAATCTTTAAACAAGTGTCACCATCACAGGAATCAGAAAATCTGGATAGCTCAATTACACTTGTCGAAAAATATGTAAAATACACTCAAATCAAGATAGGAATATTGAAATATGGCAGAAGCCAATCTTGTTGACAGAGGACTCCTATGTCCCACCAGATATACAATTAATCTTCATCTTTTATTGGGTCTAAAGAAAGAGCAAACTACGGCGTGATTTTATGTGCATAATAATTGATTACATATTATATCAATTTTAGATGCTATGATCAAGCTTCACATTATTACAAATTTCTGTAATTAGAATAAGTATTCTTTCTCTAACAACGTGCATGGATGCTATGAGAAGGTCTGATTGTTATGGCCCTGGATTTTGGGTGACAGGTAAATTTTCACCTTCCGGTAATTGCCGGGGCTATTTTTTGTACTTGTTTGGCTCTGCATTTTGCTCAAACCCTTTCTCCCAACTAACAACTTCTTTCTCCAATCCGTTATTCTATTTCAGAACTACAATTGGCAGCTCATGTCTTTCCGAAGCTATAAAGTGTAGTAGCATGTCCCTTCTTGCAAACACAACCAAAATTGATATTTTAAAGATGACATCTAGGTATCAGCTGTTTGCAACCTACTTGCTAATCAAAGGCTCCTTCATTCCTAACTGCCATCTATTTCAACCTACTCTTGTTGCCATATATTCGGATGGTAAATGTGATATTGAGGATCCAATCACACAGATTTATAACATAGATTTCTAAGATATAGCAGAGTTGTTAATCCCGTGCTTCTTCTTCCGAAGGACCTTTCCTCTGTCCCCTTGACTTATCTTCTTACACATAATCTCCACTTCCTTCTACACTAAATTTAAAAACAGATTCAGCACTATTTTTGGCCAATTCGCTTAGTAACTTTCAAAGGCAGTTACCTCTCTTATTTGAATAATAATGGTCTTGGAGGTATTGCGCAGTTAAATCCTTTTGCTAAGGATGATTTAAGCAATTGGAGAAATATCATACTCTCTTTGCTTCCTTGATATCTAAAATTAGAAAATGGTTCCTCAGTGATAAACCTCACATTCTTAGGACATCACTTACCGGAAAAACAAGTGTCTGGCATTACCCTACAGATGGAGAAGATGAAATAGACTTAGGTGAGGGCAGGGTGCTTTATTGCTATGGATGGATGGACTGATATTAATCGATGACTAGTCATTAACATTATTATTACATCTTCAACAGATCCAGTGTTTCTTAAGGTTGTTGATTGTTGTGGAAGGATTCGGCTTTCCAATTTGAGATTATACGAAATGCTATAGAGGAGGTTGGACCCTCCAATGTGGTGCATGGAGTTGTAGATGCAACATATGCTTTCCCATTAGCTGGATTGTTATAGGCAAATATATTGGATGTTGGAACCCATCTTGTATATGCCAAGGTCAATGTTGTATGTGTGAAAATTGTGAAAATTGAGTCAGATGTGTTTGTGGGAAGTGCCCTAGTTGACATGTATGCAAAAAGTGGGAACATAGAGAGTGCAGATCAAGTCTTTTACAAATTATCTGAACGAGATATGGTCTCATGGAGTGTAATGATCACTGGATATAGCCAGCATGGACATGGTGTGGAGGCTTTGAAACTCTTTGGCCAAATGCAAAGGCTAGCTATGAAAGGAGATCAGTTTACCTTTTCCAGTGGTCTTGCAGCATGTGCCAGCCTAGCAGCTTTGGAACAGGGAAAGGCATTTCATGTCCACATCATAAAAACAGGATTTGGCTTGGATGTCTTTGTTCAAAGCGCTCTTGTTGATATGTATTCCAAATGTGGAAGCATAAAGGATTCACGCAATATTTTCGATAGAATGACTACAAGAAATCTAGTCTCATGGACTACAATGATTGCGGGATATTCCCAGCATGGACAAGTAGAGGAGGCTCTCCAACTTTTTGAACAAATGCAACTGGTAGGTATAAATCCAGATAGCATCACTTTTGTAGGTGTTTTGTCTGCATGCATCCATGTAGGCCTTGTGGACATGGGGCATGTCTACTTTGATTCCATTAGTCGAGATCATGGCATGACACCAAAATTGGAGCACTATGCTTGCATGGTTGACCTCCTTGGCCGTGCTGGGAACCTTCATGAGGCAGAGTAATTCATCAGCAAAATGCCCTTTGAACCACCTGCCTTGGTGTGGAGGACCTTGCTAGGTGCTTGTAGAATCCATGGGAATATGGATCTAGGGAAACATGTGGCATAATGGGTTCTTGAGTTGGACCCATTGTATCCAGCAACTTATGTGCTGCTATCAAACATTTACGCTGCAGCTGGCAAGTGGGATGATGTAACAAAGGTGAGAAATATGATGAAAGACAGGGGGGTGAGAAAAGAACCAAGACATAGTTGGATTGAGTTAAATAACAAGTGGCACTCATTTGTTGTAGCAGACAGATCACACCTAGAAACAGAGATGATCTATGCAGAGCTTCAGAGGTTAACTGGATGGATGAAGGAAGTAGGCTACATTCCTGACACAAACTTTCTTCTGCATGATGTGGAGGAATAGATGCACTGTTATCCCATATCCACTTAAAGCTAACTATTGTTGTTGGTTTTATGACGTTTCCAATAAATTCAT
The DNA here is from genome assembly GCA_027924585.1 of Larix kaempferi. Lineage (NCBI taxonomy): Eukaryota > Viridiplantae > Streptophyta > Pinopsida > Pinales > Pinaceae > Larix > Larix kaempferi. Next base: position 509,151 of record BSBM01000337.1, on the reverse strand, counting down.
GGAAAACCTTTGTCTAAGTGGGACTAGAGATGAATCATATAAAGACAGAGCTTCCATCAGTGGAATGGCTCTTTTGGACATAATTTGGCCTTTGGATAAGAGAAATTCTTCCCCTTAAAAATATTGCCAAAATTATTCAAGCAGATTATAAAGTGAGAAACGCTTAGAGCCGTTCCCATTTTTCTGACAATAAACTTTTTTAGTTTGGCTCGGCAATATATTTATGTTGCATCTAAGATGTTAAAATGACAATTTAAGGGCATTGAAGTCTTTGACTTTGTTTCCAGTATGGAAATCCCTCACTGATTCCTTTCAATGACTCTTGGACAAATGATGTCTTAAAGAATCCCAAACTATTGGTTGTTTCTATGATGGGTTGTTTTTTGCAGTGATTAATGATGAGATAAAACTCCATAGACTACAGTTCATGGCACTTGCAGGCGGAAGTCATGATGATTAGTCATTGAACTCTTCTGGGAATTGGAAGCACTGTTCCTCTTACTCAGATTCAGTGTATGCTTGGCATCGAAGCTTTATGTTGACTCTGCATCTCATGACACCTTAGGGACTGGACATGCAATCACAGTTAGAAAATGCCATGTGCTAAAATCAATATCGCTTCTGCTTTGTTTGTCATGAAGCATATACCTTTAAACATGGAATGGGTTTGTCTAGACTCTGAGATCTACTGCAAGGATTCGTAGAAGGAGATGATAGCAGGTTGAGAGTCAGAACATTGTTGCTCACTATAGGGTGTATTGTCATAGAATTATCTAAAATTTTTGTTAGAATGAATGAAATCTTTGCTCTTCTTTCTGGGACATTATATATGTGACTCTAATTTATGAATAAATATTGGACAGATGGGTGACATTATGGCATTATTGCAGGTTACTATTATGTGTAGTTACAACTTTGAGGGGTCTCTCAAAATGCGAAAATAGCAACTTAGTTGAAACTAGTTCCTAAAATTGTGAAGCTATGACTTTCCCGAGGAAAAGGTCAGATATTGAGTGGAGCTTGTTACACTGAGAGTTTAAATACTTGCTATACACAAATGATTAGAATATGGAGAAGTTGAAACAGGACGAGCTGCTAGCAACCAAAGATTGCAGGATTCTACAAGGTATCACAAGGTATACATTTTTTATGGCTTATCACATAACATGCCTTTGTTTGCTCTATAGGCTATTGATGCTATTAATGTACATCTATAAGAATGGAATCTGACCTAAAAAGTAACTTCTTTAGCTTGAAAAAACAAAGCAATGTTTTACTGTGAGTGGAATGGAAAAGTTGTAGCATATCTTTGAGATTTCTTCTTTCCCATTCCCTTCTTTTACTGTTGATGCTATTGAAATACATCTACAAGAAAAAAAACTTAAGGTATTCCTACAACTGAAAATAATATGGACTAATGTCTTAATGGAGTGTATATGCAAAAGCTATTAAATAAAATATGGATACGTAGTGATTGAGAAGGGCGAGTTATAATAAAAGATTTCGAAGTCTGACAGCATTAAGAATTTGGGGATTAAACTCACAGTGTAATCATGGATCGAAATGAAACACGCAGGGTCTAAGATGGCAACTAAAATTGAATTGCAGAGATTTCACATTGTCACATACCTTTGAATGCTCAAAACCCTTCTGAAATGTACAGCCAAAGCAGTTTGCAAACCTCCAGATACACGCTACAAATTGGTAACACGATTCTTTGAAACAAACAATAAAAAAGAGCCTCGTATGAGTGAAAATCAAGAATTTTACCAACGTGATTCAGTCTTGATTCAGCATGGGCAATGCTAGGGGTTTTATGGGCACTCTAGCAGCGAAATCGCGGGTGAATTGGACTCCAAAACCGCTATTTCTTCAAATCGAGGGTGAACCATAGCTCCAAAAAAAACCCATGCCAGAAATTGAGGGCGAACAATAGCTCCAAAAACCGCCATGCCAGAAATCACGGGCGAATGAGTTTACAGGAAACAACATCCTTAAAAATCGGGGGCGACTGGTGCATCCAATGAAAAATCAAGGAAAATAAACTAGCGAAAATCAATTTTCCCCTATTTCTTCCACAAAAATCGCGGGTGACTGGTTTCTCCAATAAATTCCTGCTAAATACAATTTTGGCTATATAGTTTTTGAATATTTACAAAATAATAAATAGTGGGCTATTAAAATTAATTCTCAAAAACCTCTTTTACATAAAAATTCGCCCTAAAAAAAATTGGAAACCTTCTAAATTCGCCATTGGGCTTAATTTTGCCCCTAAAATCATCCCTGATCGAGATGATCCAGATGCTATAGATCGAGATGATCCAGATGCTATAGATCGTGATGATCCAGATGCTGTAGATCGAGATGATCCAGATGCTATAGATCGTGACGAACCAGATGTTGTAGATCGAGATGATGATCCAGATACTGTGGATGTGACGACGATGCTGATGATTGTGTGATGACGATGCTGATGATCATGTGATGATGATGCACGATGCTGATGATCGTGAGGATTCAGATGTTGATGTTGTTGTAGCTGTTTGAGTGCTACAGAAGATAAGACTCAGTACTGAAGATGTTGATGTTCCAGTATTGAAGATGTTCCAGTAACTGGTTGAGTTACTGATGATGTTGAGAAAGCTTCCAATGATTTATAGATGTATCATGGTGATGACTCCGTGCTCCTGCAGATGTTGTTATAATATCCTTCTTGTTAAGGAGGAGTGTTGAGACATTGTAACTTCTAAGAATATTATATTTGTACTTTATTATTCCGGAGATGTTTCATTCCTCCGTGAAGATCTTATTGTATATCTGGAGATGTTTCTTCCTCCGTCGAAATGTGGTAACTTGGGTTATTAGACTTCCCTAGTGGGGGTCGGCCCTCCATGTGTTATGTGGGTCAAAGGGTTGTTAGACCACCCTAGTGGGGTCGGCCCAGTCGGTTGTAGTGGGGTGTTTAACCCAGTGATAAAGTTGGGGCAGACCTAGTTAATATAAAGTACAAGTCGGAGATGTGTATAAATAGAGGAGGTGTGTTCCTCATTATACACACACTTCCCTCACTCAGAATGTAGCACACTTGTGGAGGAGAGGTCTGCTATGGTGGAGGAGGAGATCATGTCTTTGGTTTGCATCTTTGTATATTGATGGTCATCTATATTGAGGAAGCTTTGCTGGGTTTTCTACCCCATGAGGGTTTCCCAGGATAAATCTGTGTCTCTTGTGTTTATGCTGTGCTTGTTGTTTCTTCAGTGATCCTGTATATGCTATTATTGTGAAATGGAATGTAATGCTGCTATTTTCTGTCTTAGCATATTGAACCTTAACAATTTGCTCTAGCAATCCTAGAACCAGGCCACTCTGCTGAACCACTAGGAATTTGTGGCTGCTAACCTATTGTACCAACTCCAGGAATTCCCAAATGGATTCTTTTCAGCTCATATTCTTCCTTGCAAATGGATTCTTTTTCGGCTCATATATTTGATCAAAATTATTCGGTACGGTTTCTTCAAAACTTGCTCCTGGTCCTAATTCATTTGAAAAAATAGATGCTTGCCTGTCACTTTCGTTGGGATATTTACAAAAACCGGTAACAACTGCTTTATTCATACCTGGTTGTTTTGTATAGGAAGAATCCAAAGGAAGAAAATTTGCTCTATTCATACTTGGTTGTTTTGTATAGGAAGAATCCAAAGGAAGAAAATTTGCTGAATGTTTGACACTGGCATTTTCCGTCAAATAAACATTGGGGAGCCTCTGATTGAAGGCTTCCTTATTGCTCCGCAGAGATTGAGAATTTTGAGGAAACCTAGATATGGTCGTACCTTCATAGGAAGCAAATACACTGCTCATGTTGTTCATATTTCTATTTTCATCCCCGAAACCATCTTCCATCTTCTTGTTTTGCAACCAAGAATTGTCAAAGATAGAGAGTTGTGATCTTTTATGGGAGGACAACAAGAAGTTATGTTCCGAGGGTCCAAAGCCAGATGTTGCATTTAATGTGGTAATTTCTGAATCCCTGGAATCACAGTTAGGCTTTTCATATTCCCGCTGGTTAGGTTCATAAAGTGTCTATGAGCATTGCATGGATTTTGGCATAGTGGGCGTGAGGCCTCCATCAGAATTTTCATGGAGGGAGTCATAGTTATTTGCTTTAGCTTCAAATTCTCTGAGCATCTGCAGGGCTCTTTTGTAAGAAGTAAATGGACAATCACCTCCCCACAAACCATTCGAAGATGCAGGATTTACACTTTGTATAATTGTTTTTGCTTCAGCAACCCTTCCTTGGTGTATCAAACATGCAGCAATATTGCACATTTTGTTGTTGTCCGGTTTTAGTGAATAAGAGTTCCTGCATTCGTAAATTGAAATCAATCTCAGGTTCCGAAGAAAAATCAAGAAAAACGATCAGAGAGATATCTTGGTTTTTGTACCTGTACTGTTCCTCTGCAGCTATATAGTTCGATTGCTGCATATAAGCCCAACCCAAACTCCTGAGCAATATTGCGATCTTGTGTTCTATCTTAACTTGAAATGTCTTTCTCCGAGATCTAACTGTTAGGGTTTTCATTCCATTGAATGTTGAGCGCTGATGAATCACATGAGCTTGTGCTTCAGTAGTTTAATGTAATCATCCAGTCTACCACACTTCTGCAATGCCATCATTATTGAAAATGACAAACAGGGATCAGAATGAAAGGACTGTCGAAAACGGCACAAAATTACTAAATCCATATGGGGTGACTCTTGCTCATGTACGTGTGGGCCTGCCTGTCCTATAAAACCCATATCCAATTTAGTCAATTTATGCTTGACCAAGTTGCCTACACATGGCAGTCTCTTCTTACTTTAGAGAACAACAATTTAGTCAGAAAATGCAGTCACCGACTGTAGAAGTAATGCATTTCTTCTATGCTTCCTGGAAAATCTAGCCATAGTTTGTAATTAACGTGCACAGATTTTGCAATATGCTATCATAAGAGAACATTTCCCTTAATGTATTAGATGGTTTTACCTTTGCTAAGGCCACAATTACAAACCTATACACTGACAGTTCTTGGAATCCTGTTAAGAATGTAAGTAAGAAACAAACCTATCAAAGGAAGCAAATTCTGATGAGACTAAATGGCAGTTTTTACTCTCTCAGATGTTTGAGAGTATAAGTTTGTTTACACTTGTTATATATGCATCTGACAAAACGTTTGCCACGGTCTGTCATGTGTGAATTTGTCCTTAACAGTGCCTATCCAAAATGAACTTAAGCAGAAGTCTAAGCAATTTACCTTGTATAAGTGTAGCAGAATATTTTCCAGACTCTCCTGAGCTTTCACTCGAACATCGGTTCCTGAATGATATAATGACTTCAATGGCCTGTTTAGACCTGTTTTGCTGCACCATCGCCGTCGCCATATCTTTCAAATCACTGTCTACTCTATCTCCAGCAATGATTGCAGGCAAAAATAATGCTATTGCGCTGTCTGTATCCTTTTGGATCGTATGTAATACACATAATAACCACATCTCATGTTACAATTGATTCTTATATAATAGCAATGATACCCAACCAACCCAAATGGCATCCATTTGGACAACAGATAAAGCTTTACTGTTTTCAAATGGAGTTAATCAACTCGATCTTAATCAGTTGCATGTTTAAAATGAAAACCTTCTAAAAGAAAATTGAAACATGTCAAGTTTTTTTTCCACAAAATTCCTTCTCATCTTAACCTTTTCCATTAGAAATGCTAAAGTCTAAATCCAATCCTCATATTCCCCATCCTACTCACTTACAATCCTTATATTCCCTATTCTACTCACTTACAGTCAAATGAAATACTTAGAAACCGAACAATTCCCTTACAACTGAAGCCCAATTCTTGACAGTTTTCTAAAAAAGAGACTAAAATCTACGTCCATAAGCCTGATGTAGAAATTCAAGAACTGTATATTAAAATGGTGGAGAAAGCTGCCACAAAACAGAAGATGCTTGACAATATGAATGGAGAAACTCTTATATATCATCTTTTCTCCGATGCTAACTAATCACATACAGGCCAAAAAAAAATTAAATAACCGAACATGTTTTAACCCATGCCAAGTTCAACTGAATCCCAATCCTTCGCAGTTTCCTTGAAAACAAACTATACTCTTAAACTATAAGAGCCATTTCAAATCTCAAGAACAATAATTAAGTTGGCGAACACAGTTATTTGCCCGAACAGAAGATATTGCTATTAATGGAGAAACTCTGTTCAGAGATCAATTGTCACAATTCGCAGTCCTAATCACTGACAAGCCATCAAAATGTTAAAAAGCCAAACACGTTATGCCTTCTCACCGATGTTCAGTCACTCATAATATGAATAAATACATTGAAAATACATCAATTCTCTTTATTCGAAGTAACATCCTGTCAACGAATATGATCCTAGTCAAACATGGTCCTCCCATAAAATCCATTTCAACTAAGCCAAATCCTAACCATTTCTAGTCAATCAAAATCCATCCAAACAGATCCTAAAAACCAAAAAAAACTACCAAAATGCATCCATCATCTATACATGCATTTGCTTTGCCTTCTGATATTGGAATAGTTTTTAGAGACACTGGCCGTAAAAACTGATTATTTGCTGGAGGCACATACTGTTGACCAATTGCCACACCTGATTGTACCATTGGACCTCTAATTCCTGCTGGGGGAAGAACAGGAGATGGTGGCACTGCAGTAGGTGCTGCAATTTGCGGTGCGGGAATTTGAGATGTTGCTGGTCCAAACAAAGCTGCCCGCACAATATCTGGTGTACACTCACGACCACTCTATGCTACAGTTACTAACTTTAAAGCAATGTAAAATTGTGCCCTTCCAAGGAAGCCTGTGCCATTTTGATCAGCATTCCTCCAAATCTGAAAGAGTGAATAGACACACTGATCAGATAAAGAAAAGGGTAGTGAGATCATCCAAATTCAGATCCAGCTATGCACGTTCCTAGGACAATTGCGATAGTCAACACATCTTGCTCTTTTCCATGGTCATATTCTGTATGATCTTAAGCTAGGGTCCAAGCATCACACCAAATTAATTATGTGCAATCAAAGCATCCTTGAACGGAGAGAATTTTCATCCTAAAAGCAAAATGAATTATAAAATTGAGCTTCAAGTGGTCGATTGTTTCTTAGGGTAACTGTGTTATTGTGCACATGTGGATATCAAAGTTAAAGGGTCAGTGATCTCGATTCTCATCATTTATAGTCTGAAAGTCTAGGTATTGTTGTCATTTACAGTCGACTCTAGCCTATATGATCATATCCAGTCGAAAGATCTAATAGATGTCATCATTTTCAATCACTTCACTCAAGGGAGCAATGGCAAGGAACATCATGCTCTGATGTTTTTCAAATCCTTCAATTTAGAATATAAGAGAGTAAATCAAACCAGTTGCACAATGGGAAGCTCTGTTTTTGTGCAGTGTGCCACCAAACTAATATAAGATTTTAGCCCATCTTTATTATAATTTTGTTTGCAAATAGAGTTATTGTGCGTCTAGTGCCTTTGAAGTTAAATTAGTGAAAATAAGAAACACAAATAACCTAAATTCAAGTCAAGTTTGAGGAATCAGAATTTTGGGGAAAATCTTAAAAAGTGGCTACACTATTTGAAGTAATCGAATTCGAGTAAGGAATTAAAGGAGAGCAAGGATACTTGTGCAAGTATTTGCTTGGGTAAATTGGCCCCCTGAAAGAAGACCAAGGCTTCGTTCCCATTGATCCTACCATCGTGGTCCAACTCTACCCTGCGAAAATAGGCGTCGAACAAATCGATGTTCTGCGGGCGAGCAATTGAATAGATCCTCCTCGACCCGCCGATCCCTCAATGCATCCAATTTCAACCCTGAAACCCTAATTGTTGGCGAATCACTGCAGCATTTCATGTGAAAAAATAAACCAAATATGCAGCGAAGACCTCAAAGTCCAATCAATTCGAAGAACGGGAATCGATCTAGAGTTCTTGGAGATCGATCCGGCGACCTGTACCTGTTTCCATATACTCGCAAGGCAGATTGGAGTTCGATCGGGGTCACAAGCCCAACTATATTTCTGGCCTTTACCCTTTTACACCTATTCAATATTCATTCGTAGAAATGATTTATTCAAAAAGCCAATTTTAAAACACACCAATAAAAGGAAACGTATGACAGTGAGTTGTAGAATGTGGGCGATGCGCTGTATTTTGTAGAGCATTTGTATTCTCTAATCGCAAAAAATTCAGCCTCGCTTTGTCTGGGCTGCATATGCAATCTTTCTACAAAACGGTGGTGGTCACATGGGCGCTAAAAAAGTGGATGGCATGATTGATGTTGGGAGGTGTGATGTCGCTGTTATTAGTGGGAGGGTTGGGCTTGTCCATCATTCATCATTGCTAGCCCTCTCCAAGTACTTGCGGCCATGTCAATCTGGTGCTTGGTTTTTGTGGGAATTGAACTCATGGTAAAGATGTTAATGCACATAATTTTGAGCAATATGTAATAACTAGCATACCGGCAAAGCACACCATTTTTAGCAATAGGTAATAACTAGTCTATCCCCAAAGTGGGGGAAATGAAAGTTGTGTACATGTAGATAATATAAGTTTATGTGTCGAAAGAAAATATAATGAATCTATGGTAGGCATGGTATTCGTTGAAATTTAAAGGAAAACTTTAGTGCAAGTACTAATAAGCAATAAATAGAAACTCATTTAATCTATGGCAAGTAAAATGAAATGTATATTAATTTTTCATACAAGAAAGTATACATATGTGAGTAAAATAATAAATGGACTGCTATACAGAAAAGCAATAAAGGAGGATCGAAAGCACATCCAAAAAACACCAAGAAACCTAACCAGCAACAACAATAGTCGACGATATCGAATAACAGGAACAACTTCAAAGTTTTAGAAAGTGTTGAGAACCAAGAAACTCCTGAGATCGAAGAAGAAGGAGAAATACGTGAACAATAAGACTCTTAAAACAGCCCGCAAGCCCTAGAAGCTTTGGATCTGCCTCAAAATACACCCATTCCTACCATATCTGCATTGATTAAAGATGCTCCCTCGTACACTGAAGTCACAAAAGAAAGATCTATGAACTCCACTTCCTCCTTGGAAGATTTTATAGATAAATCTACCAAAAAGCCTGGTCGGAAATCAACCAAAGAGCTGAGAGAAGAAGAAGATGAGCGAGAGAAAGTTCAAGGATCCCAAGCCACTATTGATATGGTTTTCAGCAGAAATACTAGAACTAGGAAAGCAAGAAAGAAAAATGGAGACCTATGAGGAGGAACTCCCTCCGCCATCTATAACTCCAAATGATGAAGATGGTCTCTTGGAACTGCAGAGGTCTAGGCAGCCCTAGCATGGTAGAAGCAGTAAAAGATCTTCAAAAAATTGATATGCTAGATCTTCTATTACTCCAAGAGACTAAGCTTGAGGATACTGCAGTCTTAGCTATCAGAAAATAAAAGTGGAAGAAAAGCACTGGATATGCCGTTAGTGCTAGAGGAGCCTCTAGTGGACTAGCAACCTTATGGTCCCCTGAAAAATTCCAACTCCACAACTCCTTCGCAACGCATCACTGGATTTATATGGATCTCATGCATATTCAAATCAATAAGCAATTCACTCTCTTCAACATATATGTACCCAATATATACTTAGAAAAACAAGACTGCGGGAATTTAATTGAAGATTTCCTGCAGGCTTATACCCCTCAGAATATTATTCTAGCTGGAGATATGAATATTACTCTCTCAAAGACTGAAAAAAAGGGTGGTAACAATGGAAAAAATTGCTTTCATGACCAGGTCGAAGCTCTAATCCATAAGTGGGACCTCATTGAAATCAAACCAAAAAAAGGGAAGTATACATGGTCCAATAAGCGCATTGGGACAGGAAATATTATGGCCAGATTGAATAGGTTTCTAGTACACAGCAACCTTCTGACTGATAATCAAAACATCTCGTCAAACATTGTGGCGGATTTAGCATCTGATCACAAACCCATTCTACTTATTTTCCAATAGAATGAGGATCTAGGTCCAATCCCATTCAGGTTCAGTCCTCAATGGCTCGCTCATGACAACTTTTGGAATATTTTGGAAAAAGCATGGAAAATTCCCATCACCGAATCTCCATGCTATGTATGGGAAAACAAACTCTCTAATACCAAAATAGCTGTAAAGTCTTGGGCCAAATCTAATTGCCCTGCTCCATCAAATCCCAGGAAATTGGCAGTGGGCGCTCTTGAAGGTTTGCAGCTCGAAATGGAGGACCATCCAAGTGAAGCTTCTACGTTGCTTGAAGAAGCCAAACACCAAATCAATGCATCTCAAGCATTCTGAGCTGAGGAAGAATATTGGAGGCTCAAATCACGGAGCATCTGGCTCAAATCCGAAGATAAAAATACTACGTATTTCCATAAAAAATTTAAAGTCAGAAAAAACAACAATTACATCTCTGAGATCAATATTGAGAATGGTACGAAAGTAAAAGGAAATTCAAATATAAAAGAGGCAGCATACTCGCATTTCTCAATGTTATACATGAAAGACGTCAGCGTGGGTGGAGAGGAAGAGCACAATTTCTTGGAGCACATTCATAACAAGATTATGCAGGAGGATAACAATAATATGCACAAACCGTTTACTGAGCAGGAATTTCTCAAAACAATCCATTCTCTCGATTCAGACAAGGCCCCGGGTCCCAATGGATCTTTGATTTATTTCTACAAAGCCCGTTGGAAGTACATTAAGAAAGATTTTATAAGAATGATAAGAAACTTTAATTCAAAGGAAAAAATCGGAGGCGGCACTAACTCAACATTCTTGTTACTTGTTCCAAAAGAGACCAATCCCAGTAATTCTAGCAGATTCAGGCCGATTTCGTTATGTAATTCCTCATATAAAATTATTTCCAAGATGTTAGCAATTCGACTGAAGCCTTTACTCAACAATATTATCTCCAATAATCAAAGTGGCTTTATGAAAGGAGGGAAAATCCTCGATAATGGTATTCTCGTGCAAGAAGCATTACACTCCAGCAAGGTCATGTTTAACATAAACAACTAATTCACATTAATCGGTGTTAGCTAGTCATATTTATATGCCCATGACTAAATTAGTCATTTATGTTAGTCATTTTTACTTTAGTTACTTGTTATCCAGTCATATATTTTATCCCGTGACTAAACTAGTCATTTATCTTAGTCATTTTTAGTTGGCTTACTTAAAATTGCCCAATTTTAGTCATTTATACCTTGAAAAAATAGTGGTGACTAAATTTTTTAGTCACCTAGTCACTTATCTCTCATTTTGTACTAGTGGAGTAGAGAAGCATTGATCCACTTACTAACGGGAAGCGTGACGTCGTGCGGGTGGGCCACAACGGAGTTGGTGACGTACGAGTTGAGGGGCGTGCAGTAAGGACAAACTTACTCCTCAGCTCCATTAGTCCCTAATAGCATGTAGACGTAGGATAGAAGGTAACAGCTCCTGAAATCCCTACATGAAGTTCCCACAAGTCATAATGAAAGGATATCGGCAGAAGGGCCCGACGATGTGGTACCTTGCCGAGAATGGAAAGAGTAGACACAAGGACCCGACGATGTGGTACCTTTCTGAGAAATGGAAATGATAGATGGATGGACCCGACGAAGTGGTTCCATATCAGGGAAATGAAGTTAAGGAACGGGAAGGCCCAACGGCGCAGCACTAGGATCCTACTAAAAATGATTATTAAACTAAATTGCATAAAGACGTATAAATTGTTAAGATTTAATATGCTAAGAAAGAAAATAGTAGCATTACATTCCATTTCACAATAATAGTATATACAGTATCACTAAAGAAACAACAAGCATAACATAAACACAAGAGACACAGATTTATCCTGGGAAACCCTCATGGGGTAGAAAACCCAACAAAGCTTCCTCAATATAGATGACCAGTAAATACAAAAGATGTAACCCTGAGCATAAGCTCCTCCTTCTCTATAGCAGACCTCTCTCTCATAAGTGCGCCACTCTCAAGTGAGTGAATGTGTGTCAAATGAGGAATACACCTCCTCTATTTATACACTACTCCGACTTGTCTCTTACACAAATCATGTAGGCTCATATTTAACCATTGGGTTAAATACCCCACTACAACTGACTGGGCTGACCCGTCTAAAGTGGTCTAATAACCCTTTGACCCACATAACACATATAGGGACGACCCCCACGGAGGAATAAACATCTCCGGATATACAATAAGATCTTCACGGAGGAATGAATCATCTCCGGAATAATAAAGTACAAATATAATATTCTTTGAAGTTACAATATCTCAACACTCCCCCTTAACGAGAAGGATATTATAACAACATTTGCATGAGCAAGGAGTCATCAACGTCATACATGATACATCTATAAATCATTGGAAGCTTTCTCAACATCATCAGTAACTCAAGCAGTTACTGGAACATGAACATCTTCAGTACTGAGTCTTTATCTTTTGCATCACTCGAACAGCTACAACAACATCAATATCTGGATCCTCACGATCATCAGCATCGCCATCATACGATCATCAACATCGGGATCATTTCGATCTACAACATCTGGATCATCACGATCTACAGCATCTGGAACATCTCGATCTACAGCATCTGGATCATCACGATCTACAGCATCTAGATCATCTCGATCTATAGCATCTGGATCATCTCGTTCTACAGCATCTGGATCATCACGATCTACAGCATCTGGATAATCTTAATCTACAGCATCTAGATCATCTCGATCTACAGCATCTGGATCATCACGATCTACAGCATCTGGATCATCTCGATCTATAGCATCTGGAGCATCACGATCTACAGCATCTGGATCATCTCGATCTACAACATCTAGATCATCTCGATCTACAGCATCTAGATCATCTCGATCTACAGCATCTGGATCATCACGATCTGCAGCATCTGGATCATCAGTATTAGTATCCACACTAATACAAGTATACACATCATCAATACAAGTATACATACAAGTATCCTCATTAATACATATCATCAAGACAAGTATCAATACATCAATACAAGTATCCTCATCAGTCATAATAGCAGCATACCCTACAAAACACACGATCATATAATAGGATGATCAATCCCGCTCTCTTTAGGACATAGGTCCATTGATGATACAATCCAGATCAAGTTCTAGGATGATCAATCCTTATCACTTTAAGACAAGTCTCATGTCTAGGGATGATGCAATCCCATCACGTACATTTTGAACCCAGTTCATGGATGATGCAGTCCTCACACGTACCTTTAAGACAAGTCTCATGTCTAGGGATGATGCAATCCCAACACGTACATTTTGAACCCAGTTCATGGACGATGCAGTCCTCACACGTACCTTTAAGACAAGTCTCATGTCTAGGGATGATGCAATCCCATCACGTACATTTTGAACCCAGTTCATGGACGATGCAGTCCTCACACATACCTTTAAGACAAGTCTCATGTCTAGGGATGATGCAATCCCATCACGTACATTTTGAACCTAGTTCATGGACGATGCAGTCCTCACACGTACCTTTAAGACAAGTCTCATGTCTAGGGATGATGCAATCCCATCATGTACATTTTGAACCCAGTTCACGAACGATGCAGTCCTCTCACGTACCTTTAAGACAAGTCTCATGTCTAGGGATGATGCAATCCCATCACGTACATTTTGAACCCAGTTCACGGACGATGCAGTCCTCACACGTACCTTTAAGACAAGTCTCATGTCTAGGGATGATGCAATCCCCACACGTACATTTTGAACCCAGTTCACGGATGATTGAGTCCTCTCACGTACCTTTAAGACAAGTCTCATGTCTAGGGATGATGCAATCCCATCACGTACATTTTGAACCCAGTTCACGGACGATGTAGTCCTCTCACGTACATTTTGAACCGAGGTACAGGGACGATGCAGTCCTATCTTCAATTCTCGGAGACATCAGTCTAGGGATCAATTTTGGGACCAAAGTCCAGGGAAGATACAATCCCCTGCCTGTTCATTCAGGACTACATTCTCGGAGACCCAGTCTACGACTCAATTCTGGGACCGAAGTCCGGGGACGATAGAATCCCCCACCTATTCATTCAGGACTTTAGTCTCGAAGACATATTTCTACGGCTCTCTTTAAGATTGAAGTCCAGGGATGATCCAATCCTCACATGTCCACCAAGGACTTCATTCTCGAAGACATCTATCTACGGCTACTTTTAGAACATGTGTTCAAGGATGATGCAATCCCTCTTCTTTCTCAGAGACACCTGTCTACGGCTCCTTTTAGAACATATGTTCAAGGATGATACAATCCCTCTTCTTTCTCAGAGACATCTGTCTACGGCTCACTTTAGGACTGAAATCCAAGGATGATTCAATCCTCACATGTCCACAAAGGACTTCATTCTCGAAGATATCTGTCTACGGCTCCTTTTAGAACATGTGTTCAAGGATGATGCAATCCCTCTTATTTCTCAGAGACACCTGCCTACAGCTCCTTTTAGAACATATGTTCAAGGATGATGCAATCCCCTTGTCACCTTAGACCCTGTCTAAGGACCATCCACCAACCTCTCTGTCGGCATCACCAATACAGGTATCCACATCATCGACCTCACTATCGATGCGGGCAATCTCATCATAAGTGATCACATCGCTCCCCCTTTCGAGGAGGGTCCTTCTGAACTATTTTAAGTTTGTCTCGGAAAACTTTACTTGAGGTAGAGGTTTGGTTAGTACATTAGTAACTTGTTACAAATTCGAACTTTAATTCTTTTCTGCACCATATCTTGTATATAGAAATGTCATATCTCTATGTGCTTTGACTTATCATGGAATACTGGATTCTCTGCCATTTTGGTACAACTCTGTTTGTCACATAGGATCACATTTGGGTCCATTTTTATGTCAAACAATTCTGAATCCATACCGCTTCACAACTAGCAGAGCAAGCAACCATATATTCCGCTTGTGCTGAGAGCCACACTAGATTGCTTCCTGCTAAACCACGAGATCATGGCTGATCCCAGACAATAACATCCTCTCGATGTGCTCTTCCTGTCTGATACAATTTATGTCCAATCAACATCTATGTAGCCATCTGAAGTCATCATCTCTAAGATAACATAGATCAAAGTCTATCGTATCCTTTAGGTACCTCATCACATGCTTTGCAACTAACAGGTGAACACATCTAGTTTCCACTAGATACTGACTCAACGTGTTCACAGCAAAGCATATATCTGACCTAGTATTCGTTAGACACATCAATGACTCAATAATTTGTCTGTACAGAGTTATATCCACTAACTCTGATGAGTCATCTGCTAACAGCTTCAAGTTGGAATCCATGAGAGTGGTCGTTACAACACATCAAGTCCTTTTAATATTTATTGGCATATTTTCCCTGGTTGAGAAAGATTCCTTCTGAGCCTTGCCATACTTCCAGACCTAGGAAGTAATGCATCAATCTGAGATCTTTCATTTTCATTTCTGCATCCATCTTCTTCTTTCTTTTCATGATCTATTTCTCATTCCTTCTCAGAAAGAGATCATCCTCATACAATAATGGTATGATAGGTTCATCATCCACAACCTTAAGGTAAAGGTTAGGATCAACTTTACTTCTGGTAAAGCCCAAGCTTTGTCAAGAAGCTGTCAATTCTCATTCATTCACACTCTGCATTGAGTGATCTTCTGCATATCTATATGTGCCATCTCTCGTCAGATGGGTCTACTGATATGAGCCTCAATATCATTCAAACTCTGTAGTGAGTTCCTTCTTGCATCCATGTCATCTGTGTATAGAAGCCATATTCAACCTTGTAGCAAAGGTTGAGATCCACATCACCCATGATGATCATTAAGCTCATCAATTGACTAACAATCCTGGGTACCCATATAGAACCTGATTCACACTTCTTCTTTAGTTACACCATTAAGAGAATGGTATTATCTATCCACTTGAAGCAAACATCTTGTCATGATTCTCTTCCTCTTCTAAGAGAATCTTCTAGCCATGAGCCTTCTATATTTTGTTTGATTTGTAAATATTCTTGTTGAACATCCATCACTTGTTCGGTGTTCATCATTCTTCATGATCTTTCACACATATCCAAATTAAGTACATGATTAGTAATACTTCATAATCATGAAATCATGTTGCCATGATAACCTATTATGCATACAGTGGCTATCTAGATGCCTTCCATATCTACCAGAACATACTATCGAGAGTGTGCACAACTCTCAGCATGTCAGCAAAGAGGTTTCATTCTAGACAAGAAACAATGGAATTTTTGTCCAACTTACCAATCATATGCATATTAGTAGTATATTGTTCAATGCTCTATGAATGTTTACACTCAGCATGATATATTCTAGGAATATAAATATGCATACAAGAAATATCATTTACTATTTCAAATAACAACTCAAATACTTATCTTTTATGTTTGTGTGGTTGCCTCCCGCTTGATCTTCTATATGTCTTTTGAACTTCTATTCATTCTGTACCACTGTGCATGCTCAAGTGTGCACTAGTGTCATCCTCATGATCTCATACACAAACATACATTCATTAGTATATTCTCAATATTATCAAAACATTCTAATTCTAAATAATCTTGAATATGTATAGTCATGATCATTAGTATTCAAGGTTTCAAGGAAGTCTTCTTTTACTCATGCATATTCTTGTTTGATCATAGTACTCTTCTAGTTAATCATCAAGATAAGAGACATAATATGCATAAACCCTCGATTACTAACTTTATGAATAAGCATAACCAATCATACCAAGTATACTTATATAAGGGATCCTAACACAAGGTAAGATTCTAACTTGACATAGGAAAACATACCTAGATTAGTATACCTGCTTAGTTATGTACAACATACCTAAACAATCTCTTCAATGATTTAGAGATCCTGAGCTAGAACATGCATGTCTCATAGGTTAAGAATAATATACAAAGTCATACATACCTCGTAAGTAGAACAAAGATTATGGATGAGTCTTTGTCTTCATGTTGTCATGGTCATGGAACTTGATTTGTCTTTTTTGATGTACCTGTATCTTGTTAGCAGACAACCTCAACCTCACACAACACCATAATGCATTACTACAATCATATAGCCCTAATCAATGAATGTCTTCGATCATTCACATGCATTCATACTGTTACTAGGGTGATAAGACAATTCTAACATTAATCAAGATTTTATTAATAAATAATATGAAGACAAACACATTATGAACTTAATCAAGAATCAGATTTCAAGACATACCTTAACCTCCTTAAGTCATACCTGTCGAGATTTCTTGTAGTCTTCTTATGTAAGGCCTTAGCCTCAACTCCCCCTAAAACTTAATCTGGAGCTTGATTAGGGTTTGCTAGAGAAACCCTAAAAATTCAATCTTTGACTTTCACTTCTAAATGGATGGAAGGATGTGTCTTGCTGAGTTGATCAAACTAGCATACTTCAATTTTGAAATCTCCAAAATTTGACCCCTCAAAATTTCCTTCGAAACTTCTGGATCTTTTGGACAGGAACCCGAACTAGGGTTTGATGAAGCCCACCCTTCTGTCCAATCAAAAGGTTCGATCCAAGGCTCTAAACTCTTATTTTTCTGAGGAGCTTCTAGCCGTGGTTACAGACTTCAAAAATTCCAACTTTTGCTGAAGCCCTAATTTTCCATCTTTCCGATCAAAATCCCGAACTAGGGTTTGATCAAGCCCGGTCTTCTACCCAACCAAAAAATTCTATCTTGGTCTATAAATTTTGATTTTCCTGAGTATCATTTAGCTGTGGATTCCGATTCCAAAAATTCTAACTTTCTCCGAAACCCTAAATTCCGGAAGCCATGAATGAAGGTGCTCCAAAAATAATTATGTTTTGACAGAAATATGTATCTGATTGTTTCTGCTGTAAATCCGAGATTTTCACTCCACAGGGTCTGAAAACGTTTTCTGTGGTAGCTTGACCTGTCATCTTTTCATCCCGATAGGTTTGACCTCAATTGGATTTTTTGAGAGAGAGTTATGCCAAGTGTCGCAACATGACCTGTTTATGGGATAAAACAAGAGAGCGAACTTGTACGGAGTTCCACGTATCATTAGTTCAGCTTCAGCCCATGTAAAAGTTTCCTAAGATAGTACAGTCTGTGTACTACCTGTCACTTTTTACGAAATTTCATTTGGAGATTCCTAGCCCAAGTTATGACCTTTTTTCCTAGGTCACCTGATTTTGACTGAGATTTGGAAGAGGCAGAAACCCTAACTTGTACTAATCATAACTCACAAAGTATAAGGAATATGATGGTTCCTTTTGGACACAAGGTACCTGGGGATGTTATCTACGACCTCTAAACTTTTCAGATCCTGAACCTTCGCATAAATGTATTTATAGCGAAAGTTCCACGATGACTGGTTTTTTCTATGTAAAATCTAAACCTTCAAATTGTCGCAAGTGTCGTAAGTGCCATACATTGTCTTTCTTCAGGTTAGCTCTGATACCATGTTAATATTTAATATGCTACGACAGAAAATAGTAGCATTACATTCCATTTCACAATAATAGCATATACAGGATCACTGAAGAAACAACAAGCACAGCATAAACACAAGAGACACAAATTTATCCTGGGAAACCCTCATGGGGTAGAAAACCCAGCAAAGCTTCCTCAATATAGATGACCAACAAATACAAAAGATGTAACCCTGAGCATAAGCTCCTCCCTCTCCATAGAATACCTCTCTCTCATAAGTCCGCCACTCTCAAGTGAGTGAGTGTGTGTCAAATGAGGAATACACCTCCTCTATTTATACACTACTCCGACTTGTCTCTTACACAAATCATGTAGGCTCGTATTTAACCATTGGGTTAAATACCCCAATACAACTAACTGGTATGACCCCTCTAGAGTGGTCTAATAACCCTTTGATCCACATAACACATACAGGGCCGACCCCCACTAGGGAAGTCTAATAACCCAAGTTACCACATTCCGATGGAGGAATAAACATCTCCGGATATACAATAAGATCTTCACGGAGGAATGAATCATCTCCGGAATAATAAAGTACAAATATAATATTCTTTGAAGTTACAATATCTCAACATAAATTTGCAACTAGAACATTTACTTAGAGAAATGCATTTTAGTACTTTAAACAATAGAATTTAGCACTTCATACTTTTTGCACATAAAAGATTATTTTAGCATTTAAAATAATATTAATTGTTATTTATGCATTTGCACATAAATGATTATTTTGAGTATTTAAAATAATATAAATCCTTATTGAAGAGCAAAATAGAATCCCAAGCATAGACATCTAGTCAACTCCACGTTCACCACAAATTTAGGAGTTAGGTGAAGCATCTTGGGGACAAACATGAGCAAACTTAGGAATGTTGGTGCATCTCCTAGAAAGACTGACACGTGGATGGGTGAGTTTTATTTAAATTTGAAATTTAATAAAATAAATATTATTGCATGGAGCGTCATGTGTCACAAGGGATTTTCCTACTTAAGGAAGGCCTTGGGAAGAGAGAAGGACACAGTTTTGGGATGGATATCGTAATTCTTGCGATAGATGCGACTTGCTGCTATTGGGGTTTGGTTAGAAATTCTTGTGGGGGGGAAACCCATTGAGGAGTTTCTTGAAAGGTGTGTGTGAGCTTTACGACCCAAAGCTTGGGGGAGGCCATGTGACTAAAAGCATGATCCTATGGTTGGGTGGCGAAGCTAACGGTTACTTCTCCAATGGTTAAATGAGCTTTGCTGGAGGGATCCTTGTAGATGTATATGTAACTTCGAAATGTATTTCATATATATTTATTGTACCCTTATAAGAGATGTGTTATTCCTCTATAAGTAAGTGTCGTCATGTGTATTGACAAGTGTCACAAGTGTGTGTACTTGGCGAAGGGTTATTAGACCACCACATGTGGGGTTGGCCCTGAAATATATATTATATGGTTGATGTACCTAGCTAGACAAGTCAGCCCCATAGTGTAACTGGGCAAACAGACTAGTATAAATAGAGATCGGGAGATATCTATTTGGATCACACGGAATCTCACACTTCTCTCACTCAGAAAGTGGCACACTAGTGAGGAGGAGGATCATCTGCTACTAGGAGACTATCTCAATGTATTTTGGTTGTAATTTCGTTGAGCCATTTCTCTCTCTATCTCTGAGGAAGTTGTGGGGTTTTTCACCTTAGGGTTTTCCCCACGAAAACTCTGTGTCTCTTGTCTCTCATGCTTTTGATTCATGTGATGCTTGTCATGCTTATTATGATTGTTATGCATTGATATACTGTATATGTTATTCTCTCAGTAAATATCCTAGAGTATTGTGAATTAATGCTCAAAATTTAACATGGTATCAGAGTTAACCTGAGAAGAAGACATTTTGCAATGACAGAAACTTGAGTTTCTTGTTTATTAGGTTTCTCTCCACAGTTTTTGGAAAAGCAGTATAGTAGATTGACTCTACTCATCAAGGAGAATCTATCTATCCAATTAGAATTCAATTCTGAGCATTTTCAGATTTGGCCGTAAAAATTAGGGTTTCCACAAAAATAGGCATTTCTGAAATCTGAAGACATAGCTGGAAGCTCCTTGCAAAAATCGAAGTTTAGAGCTTTGGATTGATATTTTTGGCTGGGTAGATCTCCGGGAAACTCAAACCCTAATTCAGGGCTCTTCCTAGTGAACCTGAGAGGACAAAAAGGAAAATCTAAAGGGTGAAGCTTTGCTGATCTCAAATTCTGAATACACCAGGCTTGTCAGCTTAACAAGGTGCATCTTTCTATCCTTTCAGAAAGTTGAAATTCACATTTTGAATTTTTATAGTTTTTCCGACAAACCCTAATCTGGGACCAGATCTAGTTTTCAGCATTTCAAGTGGTAAGACCTAAATCTTTTCTATTTAAATTTGAAGTACTCTTTAAGATGTCTCACCACACCAAGCTTGAGGATAATCTTGAAGGGGCTGATAACTTCCGAGCTTGGAAGTATAGGATTGGGTTAATCTTGGAAGAGTATGAGTTGGACTCATATATAAAAGAAGACATCCCCATCCGAGAGGATGAAGAGGCTAAAGTATTGCATAAGAAGAACTTGGTCAAAGCAAAGAGAATCATTGTTGATTCTATCAAAGACCATCTCATACCCCATGTGTCTTATTTAAAGACACCCAAGGAGATGTTTGACTCTTTGACCAAGCTATTTGAAGGAAAGAACATAAATTGGAAGATGACCCTGTGGAACCAATTGAAAGGAGTAAAGTTTCAGAATGGAGAAACCATTCAATCTTATTTTTCTAGGGTCTCCCAAATTAAGGAACAACTAGAAGCGGTAGATGAAATGGTGGAGAATGGTGAAGTTGTCATGACCACTCTAAATGGCCTACCCAGGTCATGGGTTCCTTTATTCAAGGAATTTGTGCAAGGAAGAAGTTGATCTCCTTCAATAGATTGCGGTAAGAATGTTCTCAAGAAGAAGCAAGGCTTGTGGCCCAAGAAGAAAAGATGGGAAGTGAAGATCAAGCTCTCCCAGTACACACCAAGAAAGGAAGGTCAAAGAGAGAGCACTCTCATGCCAAGAAATCTTCACACTATCATCAACATAAAGGTAAGAAAGATCTCAGATGATTCACATGTAATGAGAAAGGTCATTGGGCTTCAGAATGTCCCAAGAACAAAAGGAACAACAACATCAAGAAGAAGAAGGGCAGTAGGAAAAGATATCATGCTCATGCTGTTGAATATGATGAACCACCCAAGAAGAAGGCTAGGGCAGAAATTGATGATAGTGATGATGACTCATCAAGTGAAGAAGAGTATGTTCTAATCTATGCTCTCACAGGTACTATCTCCCATGGTTGTAATGATTGGTTAATTGATAGTGGGGCTTCCAAACACATGACTGGGTTGAAGGAATCTTTTGTAAACCTATCTGAACATGAATCACCCCATAAGGTGAAACTTGGGGATTATTATCAATACTCAATCAAAGGAAGTGGTGAAGCCTCCTATAACCTAGATTCTGGAAAATCTTTGAATATGAAAGAAGTCCTTTATGTACCTGGGCTCAAGACGAACTTACTCTCCATCTTTGCATTGGATGCAAAAGGTATGAGGGTTGCATTTGTGGATGGCCAAGTCCTAATGTGGCCAAAGGAAAAGACCATAGATGATGCAGTAGTGATTGGAGAGCAAGAGGGAGGTTTGTATAAATTGAAGGGACAACCTTAACATGCCATTGTGCATGAATCCATGGAGGCAAGTGAACTTTGGCATAGAATAATTGCTCATATGCACTATATGGCACTTCCTATTGCAAGCAATTCCGTAGAAGGTCTTCTTGAAATCAATACCAAACATGAAGCTGTTTGCAAAGGATGTGCAAAAGGTAAGAAAATTAAGAAGGATTTTCCAAGTAGTGAAAGCAAGGCAAAGGATATCCTCGAAATCATCCACTCAGATGTATGTGGTCCTATGTCATCCAGTTCTCTGAGTGGGTATGTTTACTATGTCTCATTTATTGATGAATTCTCCAAGAAGACTTGGGTATACTTCTTGAAGAAAAAAGATGAGGTGTTTGATAAGTTAAAGGAATTCAAAACCTTGATGGAGAATCAAACTGACAAGAAGATCAAAACATTCAGATCCGACAATGGTGGAGAATTCACCTCAAGTGACTTCAAGAAGCTTTGCAGTGATTCAGGGATTAAGAGAGAGTTGACTGCTCCTTATAATCCTCAACAGAATGGAGTTACATAAAGGAAGAACAGAACAATCATGGAAGCAGCAAGGAAAATGTTGCATGACCAGGATCCACCTATGCATCTATGGGAAGAAGCAGCTAGAACAGCTGTATATGTGCATAACAAAACACCCCACAAGATATAGGACAACAAGACACCAGAAGAAGTCTTTTCTGGTAAGAAACCTGAAGTCAACCATCTCAGAATATTTGGTTGTCCAGTATACACTCATGTCCCGAAGGAAAAGAGGACTAAACTAGATCCTTCAAGAAAGAAGGGTATCTTTGTGGGTTACAGTGAAAGCTCGAAGGCTTACAAAATATACTTTCCAGGGTTCAAGAAGATTGATGTCAACAGGGATGTAACAGTTGATGAAAACTCAACATTCATCAAATCAAGGAAGGAACCTTCGAATTTTATGAAGAACCTAAGGAAACTAGATTTCAAGACACTACCATGACTGAAGCAATTCCAGAAGTTGTTTGTGAGTTTGAAGATCCGTAAGAATCTGTAGATCCACCCCGTGAGGATAACTCTCACAAGAGGAAACCTGCATGGGCTAGAGAGCTCATTCAAGATGCAGAAATATTTGGCATTCCAGAAGAAGAACATAGAGCAAAGAAGAGAACCAGATCACATACCAGCTATGTTGCTTTACTCTGTGACATTATGAACAAAGAACCTTCCAGTTATGAAGAAGCAGCGGAAAACAAAGAATGGAAGGATGCCATGGTTGAGGAATACCAATCAATAATGAAGAATGATGTTTGGGATGTTGTCCCAAGACCTAAAGAGAAGTCTGTTGTGACTTCCAAATGGATCTACAAAATAAAGCATGCTGCAGATGGCAGTGTAGAGAAATACAAGGCAAGATTCGTAGCTCGTGGTTTCTCTCAGAAAGAGGGAATAGATTATGAAGAAAATTTTGTACCTGTAGCCAGGTATACTTCCATTAGAATAGTACTTTCCCTGGTGGCAGCAATGAAATGGAAAATACACCAGATGGATGTCAAGATTGCTTTCTTGAATGGTGTAGTTGAAGAAGAAGTATATGTGGAGCAGCCACTTGGTTTTGAAATACATGACAGGGAGTCATATGTGTGCAGATTGAAGAAAGCCTTGTATGGCTTGAAACAAGCTCTCAGAACTTGGTATGGTAGGATGGACAGTTTCCTATCTAGTTTGGGCTTTACCAAGAGTACAGCAGATTCCAACCTTTACTACAAGGTTGAGGAAGGAAATCATGTGATTCTACTTCTGTACGTGGATGACTTATTTGAAATAGGAGATGGCAAATTGATTGCAGATACTAAGAGGAAGCTTGCTGCTAAGTTCGATATGAAAGATTTGGGAATGATGCATTATTTCCTAGGTATGGAGGTGTGGCAGACTGTAGGTGGGATCTTGCTTGGTCAAGGGAAGTACACAGTAGATATCCTGAAGAGATTCGATATGATGGATTGCAAGGCTATGGCCACACCCATGGCATCGAACTTGAAGCTTCTATGTGATGCTTCATCTGATCCAGTCGATATATCTATGTATCATCAGATGATTGGGTCCTTGATGTACCTGATGAACATGAGACTAGATATTTGCTTTGCGGTGAACACATTGAGCCAGTTCCTGACGGATCCGAGGAGTGTTCACCTGGTTGCTGTAAAGCATGTTCTAAGGTACCTAAAGGGTACAGTGGATTACGAGATCAAGTATGAAGCAAATCAAAAGTTTAACCTACAGGGTTATGTTGATTCAGCTTGGGCTAGCAGTGCTGCAGACAGGAAGAGCACATCTGGGTGCTGCTTCAATATGGGATCAAGTGTGATCTCTTGGTTTAGCAGGAAGCAGTCCTACGTAGCACTGAGTATAGCTGAGGCAGAGTATGTTGCAGCCTGTTCAGCTAGTTGTGAGGTAGTATGGCTATAGAAGCTACTGTCAAAGTTATTTGATCTCCCATTGGATGCTACTAGTATCTTCTGTGATAACCAGAGTTGTGTGAAGCTATCTGAGAACCCAGTGTTTCATGATCGGTCGAAACACATAGAGATCAAATATCACTATATCAGGGATATGGTGCAGAGAGGAGCTGTGAAGCTCTTGTATGTTGCGACGAACGAGCAGATTGGAGATGTACTGACGAAGCCACTAGCCAGAGTGAAGTTTGAATACTTCAGGGAGAGGCTTAGTGTTCTTCATATCAAGGACACTCTGAGAAAGAAGTGATGGACACATTTGATGAACCCATTCCAAGCATGTTGGAAGGAGGATCCTTCACATGGATGTGGATGTAAGCACTGGATGATGAGCATCAGGATGATGTTCTAGTTTCTGCTTTGTATGATCAGTTGGATCATTTACATGTATATGTATGTACGCATCATGTTGGATGTTGGATATGATCAGTTGGATCATTTGTATGCATTTTGTTTATGCATCATGTTGGATGCTTGGACCATGTATCTGTATATGTATCTGATGGATACATTGTATGATCAGGTAGATCATGTATGTTGATATGTATCATATATTTGTATTTGTATCAGGTGGATACACTGTATGATCAGGTGCATCATGTATGATGATATGTATCAGGTAGATACTTGGAATGCATCAGGTGGATGCATTGTATGATCAGGATGATCATGATGACGGGCTTCAGGATGTTGCTCCAGATGATATGTACCAGGATGGTACAATGATGATGATCAGGATGATCATATGTATTAGGTGGATACATTACATAATCAGTTGGATTATGTGTGATGAGTTCTGAAGACACAGATGCACAGTGCCTTTCCGACATGGTAGTAGATGTGTTTTGTAACGCCCATATTTTTGATTCGGCATATTTATTAGTTAGATACACCATACTTTATTTCTTATATATTCTGTTGAACTCAGCTCGACTGAGTAAACTATATTGGACCTCATTATATGATGTTACTCTGTTTTATAATTTCACCATGATTATGATGTTACTATGTTATGCGGTTATGATGTCATGATTATCATATGATTTCTTTATTTTACGATTACAGTATATGTTTATATGTTTTTATTAATGAAATGTGAAATATATGATTCGGTACGTGGATACCATCTTCTTATATGAATTATTGAAGTGTTATATGTCATACGCATCTATGATGAGCTAAAAAGGTTACATGAAATAAAATGATTTTGATAACATGGATCAATTGGAGATCAATGGGAAATGCTTTCTATAAAATTGTATTTTGCAAAATACTAACCTACAGGACACAAGGGCTATGGGATAGCCAGTTACTTGATCTGATATATATTGGAAAGGAAAAACATGTTCATACAGCAAACCTTAGCAGCCAAAATGAGGATACGATAACACAAACTGATAATCCCGATAGCAGCAAAGTATGAGTTGATAAGGACATAGGCCCAGTATGTTGAGAGGGATGGATGTGTTTCCCACCCTATGTTTCCATGAGACCCGAGGTCGTGGGAGGGCCGTGCTGAGACACGCTCCCCGTGTTGTTGTGATGACGATGGTCGGATGCCTGCTAGGGGAGGATAGGTCCGCTGTTCAGCCGACGCTATCGCTCTCAAGTTCTATGTGGTCAGATCGGTGAGTCCGATATCCACTATTGTACTAGCAGAGGAAGGATAGGGAGGATGCTGGACGTAGGTTATGATGGGAAGATGTGTTAGTTAGTACTGTTGGGGGTTTAGTATTCCTTGATTCCGAGTTAGTGGAAGTAGGCACCCTTCCTTGTACATGATTGATTAAACTAATGTAAAGATAAAGAGAATGATGTGAAATCGTAAAGAATTAACTGTTAAATAACTGAGAATGTTGAAGTAATTGTACTATATATATTATGTTTTTCTTCTACATGGGGGTAAATACTACTATTAGTTAGCAGATATGCATAGGCCGGATGGGGTTTGTCTATAGTACATTTATGATGTGTGCATACGCTGGCCACGCATGCATACCTTGCACATGTACACTAGTATCGAGATACAAACACTTAACATATTGAATAAATGTGTAAGTTGTCATAAGTAATTAGGTTAATCATGCATTGACCGAATTCAAATAATGAATATAAAGTTATCTAAGATGTGTAAAACAAGTCAATTAAGCTACGCATTACCCGTTGGTAAACATTGTGATATACAATTGAGACAAGTGTCATCAGTTAACATTGTCGTCTGAGAATTGTTGTAAATAAGGTAAGGGTACTGTTTAGTTAATTAGTAAGGTTGTTTAAGCATTTAAAGGTGCTTTGTTTAGAAGAACGATGATACTATGTAGATGTTAGGGTACTCATGTGATAAACAAATGATGTAAAAGACATCTTTATTAAATTCACCATTATTATTACCTTATGGGGATTTAAATTAATATTATTACCTAAAATTTATTTTAATAATACTACTACCCATGTCGTAACAATTGCAAAATAGGTGAAATTTAAATATTGATTAATGAATGATTAGAATGTGATTATTTTACATTTCTAAGTTAGACATAATAGGATAACTATTTTTGGAATGAACGTGATGTGATGGAAAATGGTTATTTAATTATTCAATGTTAATCTTGGAATTTAAACCTCGAGATAAGTGATCTCGACGGATAAGGTAGACCATTAAGACACATCATGTCGAAGTTGAAAAGGGTCAACTAATTATATAATATTTTATTAATTACATTAATAACATTAAATACCAAGGATGGCGAATAGACTTGTAATTAATGAAGCTTGTCCCGAATGGATAACCTTTGGGTGATAATTCCCACCGTAATAAATACTTACGACCGTCAATCCAAAACCAAATAAATTTTCCATGAGGGTAATTAATTATACATTTTTTTATAAAGAACCGTGTATGAATGAACTGGTGATAGGAGTAAATGTTGAGGGGCTCGAGAGGGGGATTTTGGGGCGGTGGAGTAAGCCCAAGATATTCTCGAGGAAGGGAAAGTATATAGAGGGGGAGAGCTTGGAGTAAAAGGGGGGTTTTTTTGGAGGGAAGAAAAGAGGGTTTTGGAGAACAGAAGTTTGGAGAACAGAAAGTTTGGAGAACCGAAGAGAGGACTGCTCTCGGGATTATCAGATTGTGGGCTCGGGGGCTTGGAAATCCTTTGATTTCCAAGGGCCAGCAAGATAATAGCTGGTCGGTAGGGTGGACACTTCATTTTGGCTGTCTAAGGGGTTATACAACCTGCTACAACCTACGGTTAGCATCAGCATCAGGTAATTTCCTTGTTATTTTTTGTTATTTGATTATTATGCTAAATCTTACTGTAAACATGCATACCTTGCTATTTACTGATTTACTAAGTTGTGAAACATATTCTTATGCTGGAACATGATTGTTGAAAAGAAAATAATGATATGTTTGTTTATTTTAAATTACGAATGTAAGGTTGATGAAAACACGACAGTACACTAAATGTCATTTAGGCACATAGTAATTGTTAGAAATTGACTTCCATACACTTGATAAAGTTTAATACGAAGAAAATTAACTCTGAAATTTTACTCAGTGCTCTGCTGTAAAAACCAGAGCACTATAGATGGTATCAGAGCCTTTGTTCAGACTCTTGAACCTACAGGCCTATTCATGCTTCACCTAGAAAATTTACTTGATAATTTACCTACTTGACCTCCAGCCATAGTCATCTTTCAAGGTACCTGCACAACGATAACAACAATTACATTAAAAATATATATATATTTATATTTTCATTCTTTATATAGTTAATCTACCACTAAACAAATGCAAATTATTTAGGGCTTCCAGCAATTTATCCCCTTCCGTTCTATTTCCTATTACTGTTGCCAAAATCTTGGCGGAATATTTTCCTACCTTTACTCCTGACAAGCCAAAAGGCTTCTCTTGATTCAAATTCATAGAAGCAGATGGCTAAGTGAGTGATGGGAATCCATGAACAAAAATAAGAGAAGAAAATTAAATTGAAATTACAACAAAAACAAAAGAGCTTTATATAGAAATTAATAGTTGTTGCCGACAAAATATTGAGCTATTTTGAGCAAATTCGCTCAATTTAAAAGAATCATAGGTTTATATTGAAAAACAAATGCAAATTTGTTGGAGGAAATGAGGAAATCATTGTCATTTATTTCTGACAGTTAATAAAATTATGGGATTTTAAATGAAGTCTCGGTCATCAACACCTCACTGAAACTTCAAAATGAGCCTAGTATACAGGCTCGATGCTCGCAGAAGCTACTAGCATCTTTATCTAAGATTGTAATTTGAAGGATCTTTATCTATGAAATAAAAATCTCGAGTTTCTTGGTCATCTTGTTGAGATCTCTTGATCTTTATGCTTCTGTTAGTATAAATATCTGTTCTTTCCTTTTATAGTTTAGCTGCAGATATCTTTCTTGTACTTCTTGGTCTTTCGACCTTAAATATAGTCTGCTAGTTTCTTTACATCGACATTTACTGTTGTTTATTACCTTTATGCAACCTCGAGATGGTATAAAAAAAAAAAAAAAAAAAAAAATAAAAAAATAAAAAAAATTATTATAATAAAATTGCAATCATCCAAATTTAAAGACTCAAAAAAAAAAAAAAAAGGGTTGGCAAAATGGTAGTCGGCCACTTAGCAGACGAAATGCACTAATATCTCTGTTATTATTATTTGTTAAAAATAACTTCAATTCTATAACCTGAAATTTAAAATAAATAAATAACAATTGTACAAAGGTCTTTTGGCTCGAAACACTTGCCTCGGCGTTGATGAATGAGCACTGGGTCTCCAGGCTCAAGATTTTACCAGTGAAATCATAATCCAATAAAATAGTAGTGCCTTGCCCTTGCTTCCACCTCCGTGTGGGTTTTGTTTATTATCTTTATTTAAGGTTTCCTGTACTGTAAACAGAAAAAAAATATATATATATGGCATAGGATTACAGTTTATTCCAGACAATTACATTACCCATATACATAGGAAACTTTTCCATGAATATTAAACGAAAAAAATAGAATGATATTCAACTCCCTGGACGAGTCGAGCCACGGCAGGGAGATGGGCGCTCCAACCGATTCCAAGCGCTCAAGCTGAGGCGCATCCCTTACCTTTGCTTTTTTTTACTTCCTGAAAATTGTTTTGGGCCCCAAAGTATCGGCCTCTAGCAATCCAACACAGCTGGGCTCAGAAGCAACCATCTCAGCGTCTGTAGCAAACCGAACTGCGGAGGGAACATTGAACCTCCTGTTAGTGCCAAATCTCATCACCGCCCAATCCTGTATGTGCTGCTGAGATGACCACCTTCATGCAGGCTGCTGCACTGGCAAACCCAACCCAGGCGCAGATTGCTGATGGAGTAGCATCCATTGGCAGACTGATGGCCCTATTCAAGCAAAACGCTGCATACATGTACCATGAAAACGTTGCATACATGTACACAGCTGGCCACGAATGCCATTCATCCACTCAGCAGCAAGCTTATTCCAACTCTCAGACAACAAACATTAAGCGTCCAGGAGGAAGCCCACGGATCATACTTAATGCACACATCTCAGCCGGTTAGAAGGGCGAGCTTCTCACTCATCAAGATTGATCTCTCTTGTGTCGAACTCAAGCATGTAATTGCAAGCAATCAAGGAAGCGCCCTCAAGAGAAACCACAACGAGCCACTGGGAAGCGCCCTCTAGGAGAAAGCCCACGACTTGCAGCCACCCACGTATCACCAATTCTCCAAGCGCCCAGCTCACTTGTTCCTTATAAAATCATTGAGGCGACCAGCACAGTTAGGCAGATAAGATCACCCGCTGAAAATGTAGCATTTCAAGACACTGATACAATGCAGAATCCAATGATTAAACTCAAAATCTCTTGCCCAGCCCTAGCTAGCAAATACCAGGAGCGCGCCTTGTAAAAGGAGGCCTAACCCATGCGCTCAGCACCGAGAGCGTTACCAACAGCCAGCCAAGTCGAAGATGGGAGTTGCAGAGCTAAAACTGCAGGAGAGAGGGTGAAAATGGCCGCGTCTTGGGGATTGACCCTATTTAGGGTTTCCCCCACTTTCCGAGGGCGGTGGGTTGCATGGAGAGACCGCGTGTCCTTCATGCATACTCGCTCTTTGCATGGCGGTGAAAGGCCGCGTGGTAAAAATCTACGGTTTATAAATATACTACGTATATATTTGTATATAGTTGTAAAAGCATGTATATATGTTCGTGAAATATATATAGGAGGATATAATATATGTTGTATTAAAATTTAAATTTATTTTTATATATTTTGAGAGAATGTATGTTTTATAAAATTTAAAATTATTTATATTTTGTTAGATTATATGTATTATAAAAATTAATTAATTTAATTTTGTTATAACATACGTTGTTAAAATATATGCTTTATAGGAATTTTAATTTTTAGTATTAAACTTAACTATGATTGGTTGAGGTTTAAACAATTAATGTTAATTAAGTTGTTTAGATTAAAGGGTAACATTTAAAGCTAACTAAAATAGAGATATTAAAAATTTTGCCGAGATTTCAACTCCTAGTCGAAGGGATGAAAGAGACCCGAAATCTCAAAAACAAGACACCATTAAGACCAGCATGACGAGCTGAACACCATGACAAGATTGTTTAAATAAAAACAACTATAGATTTTACTGCGCTAATCTTGACAATTTGTTATCTCATGATGCAAGTTATTGAATACGTACATTTTAGTTCCGCGTATATTTGATTGAACAACTAAGGATATGATTTTATTTCAATAACTCAGGAACTATCATGGTGACAACACGCAGAGGTCGAGGTCGGGGTCAAGGTCGACCACCGTCACCACCACCTCCGCCACCGTCAACACCGCCACGACCAACCTCAACACCAGAAATGCAGATCATAATGAGGTCTTTGGAGGCTATTATGACCACGATGAACAGGCAGTCGGAAAGGGCCGTCGAGGTGGAAACCACTCAAGTAAGTCGAGAGAACTCTGAAAGGGCACATGGCCCAAGACTGGAACCGCTTCAAGACATATCAAGGGAGTTGCAAAAGATAAAGGTTCCAGAGTTTTCAGGAGGACGACCCGGTAAGCATGCAGAAGCATGGCTGGAAGGCATGAAGAGATGCTTCGCATTGAATGAGTACACATCTAGTTCCAAGGTTAGGATGGCCGTCTTTCAGCTTAAAGGTGATGCTTTGAATTGGTGGTCAGACCTCGAGAAGCAGTTGCACCTTACTCCTCTTACAACTTCTTTGGAACTGTTCGAGGAAAGGTTCCACATGAATTATTTGCCAAATTATTACAAGGAAGAACAGGCAGGTGCACTCCATGCCTTAGTACAGGGAGACAAGACGGTGGAGGAGTATGAATCTCGGTTTATGGAACTGGTAAAATATGTTCCTTACCTAGATGCAGATGATTGTTAGGTAGAGCGTTTTGTGTATGGACTTAACTACAAGATTAGAGCTGCGGTGCGGATGTGGAAGCCAACTTCAGTTGCCATGGCAGTTGAGTATGCTCGTTATGCAGCTGGTATGTCAGATGGAAAAGGGGGTAGTAAGTTGACAGGAACCAATCAGTATGTTTCAAGGAAGGCGTCACGTCCTTACTTCAGGGGAGGACAATCTAGACCTCCTCCTTATTGTAACAGGTTCACACCGAGGGGTAATACTTCAGTTAACTCAATCTCGCAAGTATCGTCCGCAACCCACCAAAGCCAGGGACGTACACAGGGAAGTTCCTATAGAGGAGCAAGGGGTTTTAGAGGAACCAGGGGAAGGAACTCATGTCAGAGGATTCCTTCGAGCAACATTCAAGCCCCTCCCAATCTCTCTTGTTGGGGATGCGAAGGTCCTCTTTTCCAGCGAGACTGTCCCAAGGGTCAGTCAAGAAGAAGGCACAGGGAAGGAAAAGCACCCATGGATAGTTCGGGTAACAGTCATCGGATTCATGCAGCGGTGCATAACCACCAGGCAGAACATCAGTCTACCGTAGTAGAATCCACTGGTAATGTAAACAATGTCAAACTTAAAATTTTGTTTGATCCTGGAGCAACTGATAGTTTTATTTCACCATTTGCATTAGATAAATGTGGGTTGGCAGCCTACGAGCACGATGATTTCAAACTGGTTGAAATGGCTTCAGGAGCTAAGCAAATAGTAGGTCTTAAAGTGAGAAGTTGTGAGGTTGACTTAGGAGTGTGCACCACTAAGTTGGATGCTTATGTCACCAATTTGGGGACTTATGACCTCATTATTGGCATGGACTGGTTAGAAGACCATAGAGCTTTCATAGACTGCTATGCGAAGATGGTGTTGTGCCTCGATGACGAGGGAAGGACAATTCAAATCCAAGGCTTGAAGAGGAAGGTATCCCTCCGCTTCATCTCTATGTTGAAAGCTAAGCGGTGCCTAAGACAAGGATGCCAGTTGTTCGTAGTGGAGGCCGTGAGCGATAGTAAAGGACCTTCCTTGAATTCTTACCCAGTACTTTCCGAGTTCAAGGATGTCTTTCCGAAGGAATTACCAGGACTACCTCCAGAAAGAGAGCTCGATTTCACAATCGAACTAAAACCTGGTGCAGAACCTATCTCAAAAACTCCGTATAGAATGACAACTCCAGAGCTCCGTGAGTTACAGATCCAGTTAAAAGAGTTGCTAGATTTGGGACTGATTAGACCTAGTATCTCGCCGTGGGGAGCACCAGTGATCTTCGTTAAGAAGAAGGATGGATCCCTGCGACTGTGCATAGATTACAGAGATTTGAACAAAGCCACAGTGAAGAACAGGTATCCCATACCAAGAATTGATGACCTCTTTGATCAAATGAAAGGTGCGTCAGTCTTCTCAAAGATTGATTTACGATCAGGGTATCACCAGTTGAGGATCAAGGAAGGCGACATTCCTAAGACTGCCTTTCGAACTCGATTTGGGCATTACGAGTTTGTAGTGGTACCATTTGGTTTGACCAATGCTCCAGCTGTATTCATGAGCCTCATGAATGGGGTCTTCCGAAAATACTTGGACCGCTTTGTTCAGGTCTTCTTAGATGATATTCTTATCTATTCTAAAAATGAGAAGGAGCATGAGGAACACTTGCGGTTAATCTTGACATGCCTAAGGGAACATAAACTTTATGGTAAATTATCAAAGTGTTCCTTCTTCCAAAAAGAGATTCACTACTTGGGGCACATCATCTCAGGTGAGGGGATCTCTGTAGACCCAGAAAAGGTAAAGGCCATTGAAGATTGGCCAATTCCAAGGAATGCTCATGAGGTGCGCAGCTTCATGGGGTTAGCAGGCTATTATCGGAGGTTTGTGGAAGGATTTTCTAAAATTGCAAAACCTATTACCACCTTGCAACGCAAGGGAATCCGGTATGAATGGACCGATGAATGCGATGCCGCTTTTACAGAGTTAAAAAGATTGTTGACAAGTGCACCGATCTTGCGGGTACCAGACATGGATAAAGATTTCATGGTATGCACCGATGCCTCGAAGCAAGGATTAGGAGCGGTGTTGATGCAGGAAGGTGGGGTAATAGCTTATGCATCTCGAAAGTTGAAACCTCATGAGGAGCAGTGGGCCACGCATGATCTAGAATTGGCAGCAGTAATGTTGGCACTAAAATTATGGAGGCACTACCTAGTTGGTAGAAGCTTCACCCTTAAAACAGACCATCAGAGCTTGCAGTACATCTTTACCCAAAGGGATTTGAATGCTAGGCAAAGGAGATGGAGTGAGTTCATGAGTGAGTATGACTTTGGTATCTCTTACATCAAAGGAAAGGAGAATGTGG
This sequence comes from Larix kaempferi, assembly GCA_027924585.1. Taxonomy (NCBI): domain Eukaryota; kingdom Viridiplantae; phylum Streptophyta; class Pinopsida; order Pinales; family Pinaceae; genus Larix; species Larix kaempferi. The sequence continues at coordinate 474,500 of BSBM01000337.1, read as the reverse complement.
TGGCAGACGCTCTAAGCCGAAGGCCGAGACTTTTCTCCCTAATTCCCTTGAAGGTTGACTTGAGGGAAAGGGTACTAGGACAACTGTTGGGGGATAGTTGGTATCTAAAAGTAACCTCAGCTATTCAGAATGGAAAGGAACAGGAATTGAAGTATGATGGGTACCATCTTGAGGAAGATGGATTGTTGCGGTATCAGGGAAGGATGTATGTTCCTAAGGAAGGTGATATCAGGGAAACAATCCTTAGAGAGGCCCATAGATCGCATTACTGTGCGCACCCAGGGGTGAAGAAGATGTATACTGACATGAAGCAACTCTTCTTCTGGCCAGGTATGAAGATGGATGTAGTGGATTTTGTTTCGAAGTGCCTCGAGTGTCAACAAGTGAAGGCAGATCACCATCACCCGGCCGGTCTCCTACAACCGCATGATATTCCTATGACTAAATGGGAAGTCATTTCCATGGACTTCATTGTAGGATTACCACTCACATCTCTGAGACATAATGCTATTTTGGTGGTAGTCGACAAACTGACCAAAAGTTCTCACTTCATTCCAGTCAGAGACACCTATGATGTGACAGATGTGGCAAGGGTATTCAAAAATGAGATTGTACGTCTTCATGGAGTTCCTAAGAAGATAATCTCTGACAGAGACCCTAAGTTCACCTCCAGATTTTGGACAAGCATGCAGTCAGCATTGGGGACACAATTGAACTTAAGCTCAGCTTATCACCCCGAGACAGATGGACAGACAGAGAGGGTGAATCAAGTGATGGAGGACATGCTTAGGATGTATGTTATGGATCAACAGACACAGTGGGAGAAATATCTTCCTTTAGTGGAGTTTGCATACAACAATAGTCATCACAGATTCATCGGTATGCCGCCATATCAGGCATTGTATGGGAGGCCGTGCAGGACACCACTCAGTTGGGACAGGTTAGAGGATCGAGTTTTAATTGGGCCTGAATTGATTCAGGAAATGCAGGAGCAAATGATACAGATTAGGCAGCGGCTGAAGGAAGCACAGGATAGGAAAAAGAGTTACGCTGATGCACACAGATCAGATAGAACTTATGGAGTAGGGAATCGTGTATTTATTCGCATCAGACCAAATAAAATTACCATTTGGTTTGGGAAGGGTACCAAGTTGTCACCTCGCTTTATAGGTCCATTTGAGATTCTTGAGAAAATCGGACCAGTTGCTTATCGTCTCGCGCTGCCACCCCACTTGCATAAAACTCATAATGTATTTCATGTTTCTGTATTACGACATTACATAGCTAATGAGACTCACAAAATTCATTGGAAGGAATTGCAGGTCTTGGACGAGGGAACCTTCAGGGTCGAACCATTACGTATACTTGATCGTAGGGTTCGACAGCTCCGTAGTCGCCATGTGGACCAGGTTAAGGTCCAATGGGATAAGTACAGCCCAGGGTCTGCTACCTGGGAGGACATAGAGACCATGCGTCGAGGTTTTCCCTCACTATTTTGACCATAACTTCGGGACGAAGTTTCCCGAAGGGTGGGTGTATGTAACGCCCATATTTTTGATTCGGCATATTTATTAGTTAGATACACCATACTTTATTTCTTATATATTCTGTTGAACTCATCTCGACTGAGTAAACTATATTGGACCTCATTATATGATGTTACTCTGTTTTATGATTTCACCATGATTATGATGTTACTATGTTATGCGGTTATGATGTCATGATTATCATATGATTTCTTTATTTTACGATTACAGTATATGTTTATATGTTTTTATTAATGAAATGTGAAATATATGATTCGGTACGTGGATACCATCTTCTTATATGAATTATTGAAGTGTTATATGTCATACGCATCTATGATGAGCTAAAAAGGTTACATGAAATAAAATGATTTTGATAACATGGATCAATTGGCGATCAATGGGAAATGCTTTCTATAAAATTGTATTTTGCAAAATACTAACCTACAGGACACAAGGGCTATGGGATAGCCAGTTACTTGATCTGATATATATTGGAAAGGAAAAACATGTTCATACAGCAAACCTTAGCATCCAAAATGAGGATATGATAACACAAACTGATAATCCTGATAGCAGCAAAGTATGAGTTGATAAGGGCGTAGGCCCAGTATGTTGAGAGGGATGGATGTGTTTCCCACCCTATGTTTCCATGAGACCCGAGGTCGTGGGAGGGCCGTGCTGAGACACGCTCCCCATGTTGTTGTGATGACGATGGTCGGATGCCTGCTAGGGGAGGATAGCTCCGCTGTTCAGCCAACGCTATCGCTCTCAAGTTCTATGTGGTCAGATCGGTGAGTCCGACATCCACTGTTGTACTAGCAGAGGAAGGATAGGGAGGATGCTGGACGTAGGTTATGATGGGAGGATGTGTTAGTTAGTACTGTTGGGGGTTTAGTATTCCTTGATTCCGAGTTAGTGGAAGTAGGCACCCTTCCTTGTACATGATTGATTAAACTAATGTAAAGATAAAGAGAATGATGTGAAATCGTAAAGAATTAACTGTTAAATAACTGAGAATGTTGAAGTAATTGTACTATATATATTATGTTTTTCTTCTACATGGGGGTAAATACTACTATTAGTTAGCAGATATGCATAGGCCGGATGGGGTTTGTCTATAGTACATTTATGATGTGTGCATACGCTGGCCACGCATGCATACCTTGCACATGTACACTAGTATCGAGATACAAACACTTAACATATTGAATAAATGTGTAAGTTGTCATAAGTAATTAGGTTAATCATGCATTGACCGAATTCAGATAATGAATATAAAGTTATCTAAGATGTGTAAAACAAGTCAATTAAGCTATGCATTACCCGTTGGTAAACATTGTGATATACAATTGAGACAAGTGTCATCAGTTAACATTGTCGTCTGAGAATTGTTGTAAATAAGGTAAGGGTACTGTTTAGTTAATTAGTAAGGTTGTTTAAGCACTTAAGGGTGCTTTGTTTAGAAGAACGATGATACTATGTAGATGTTAGGGTACTCATGTGATAAACAAATGATGTAAAAGACATCTTTATTAAATTCACCATTATTATTACCTTATGGGGATTTAAATTAATATTATTACCTAAAATTTATTTTAATAATACTACTACCCATGTCGTAACAATTGCAAAATAGGTGAAATTTAAATATTGATTAATGAATGATTAGAATGTGATTATTTTACATTTCTAAGTTAGACATAATAGGATAGCTATTTTAGGAATGAACGTGATGTGATGGAAAATGGTTATTTAATTATTCAATGTTAATCTTGGAATTTAAACCTCAAGATAAGTGATCTCGACGGATAAGGTAGACCATTAAGACACATCATGTCCAAGTTGAAAAGGGTCAACTAATTATATAATATTTTATTAATTACATTAATAACATTAAATACCAAGGATGGCGAATAGACTTGTAATTAATGAAGCTTGTCCCGAATGGATAACCTTTGGGTGATAATTCCCACCGTAATAAATACTTACGACCGTCAATCCAAAACCAAATAAATTTTCCATGAGGGTAATTAATTATACATTTTTTTATAAAGAACCGTGTATGAATGAACTGGTGATAGGAGTAAATGTTGAGGGGCTCGAGAGGGGGATTTTGGGGCGGTGGAGTAAGCCCAAGATATTCTCGAGGAAGGGAAAGTATATAGAGGGGGAGAGCTTGGAGTAAAAGGGGGGTTTTTTTGGAGGGAAGAAAAGAGGGTTTTGGAGAACAAAAGTTTGGAGAACAGAAAGTTTGGAGAACAGAAAGTTTGGAGAACCGAAGAGAGGACTGCTCTCGGGATTATCAGATTGTGGGCTCGGGGGCTTGGAAATCCTTTGATTTCCAAGGTCCAGCAAGATAATAGCTGGTCGGTAGGGTGGACACTTCATTTTGGCTATCTAAGGGGTTATACAACCTGCTACAACCTACGGTTAGCATCAGCATCAGGTAATTTCCTTGTTATTTAGGTTATTTGATTATTATGCTAAATCTTACTGTAAACATGCATAACTTGCTATTTACTGATTTACTAAGTTGTGAAACATATTCTTATGCTGGAACATGATTGTTGAAAAGAAAATAATGATATGTTTGTTTATTTTAAATTACGAATGTAAGGTTGATGAAAACACGACAGTACACTAAATATCATTTAGGCACATAGTAATTGTTAGAAATTGACTTCCATACACTTGATAAAGTTTAATACGAAGAAAATTAACTCTGAAATTTTACTCAGTGCTCTGCTGTAAAAACCAGAGCACTACATGTTCTCCTATGTGCGTTGATGTAAGTGAAGAGCCTTTTCGACATGGTGGTAGATGTGTTCTCCCATTTGCGTTGATGTAAGTGCAGAGCCTTTCCGACATGGTGGTAGATGTGTTCTCCCATGTGCGTTGATGTAAGTGCAGAGCCTTTCCCACATGGTGGTAGATGTTTTCTCCCATGTGCGTTGATGTAAGTGCAGAGCCTTTCCGACATGGTGGCAGATGTGTTCTCCCATGTGTGTTGATGTAAGTGTAGAGCCTTTCCATCATGGTGGAAGATGTGTTATCTCATGGTTGTTGATGTAAGTCTTGTGAGCCTTTCACAGATGGTGGTAGGTTGGTCCTCCCATGCCGGTGAGTGTAAGTGTTGTGTGTGTGCATCTGGGTTGTGCTTCGTGATACTCTGTGGCCGTGGACAGGTTGTGCAGTAACATGTAAAAGATCCTGGGAGATCCAATAGGTTGAGCTATGTGCTCGTAATCAGTCCTAGGATGCTCTTTTGAGGTTTTATTGACTCACATAATAAGTCCTGAGGATTCCACAGTATGTCCAGTGATCATGAAGACCTACAGGTGGTGGGCCTACATCCATTATGAAAAAGCACTGGCTCTGTAGAACTTCCTATGATGAGTAGAGTTAGAGATTGGTTGAGATAGCACCAGTAGTGACGATGATGATGATGATGCATCGATGATGATGATCCTGAGAAGAAGACTTGTCTAGTAGAACTGTGTCGAGAAATACCTTCCTAGTTAAGAAGGAGTGTTGATGTATATGTAACTTCAGAATGTATTTCATCTATGTATTTCATATATATTTATTGTACCCTTATAAGAGATGTGTTACTCCTCTATAGGGATGTGTCGTCATGTGTATTGACAAGTGTCGCAAGTGTGTGTACTTGGCGAAGGGTTATTAGACCACCATGTGTGGGGTCGGCCCTGAAATATATATTATATGGTTGATGTACCAAGCTAGACAAGTCGGCCCCATAGTGTAACTGGGCAAACAAACTAGTATAAATAGAGATCGGGAGATCTCTATTTGGATCACTCAGAAAGTGGCGCACTAGTGAGGAGGAGGATCATCTGCTACTAGGAGACTATCTCATTGTATTTTGTTTGTACTTTGGTTCATCCATTTCTCTCTCTATCTCTGAGGAAGTTGTGGGGATTTTCACCTTAGGGTTCTCCCCACGGAAACTCTGTGTCTCTTGTCTCTCATGATTTTGATTCGTGTGATGCTTATGATGCTTATTATGATTGTTATGCATTGATATACTATATATGTTATTCTCTCATTAAAGATCCTAGAGTATTGTGAATTAATGCTCAAAATTTAACAATCCTACGGAAGACGCGGACGGCAATGGACCAACTGGATCGGGTTGACAGGTTATGGTTTTTTTTAATTTTTTGTTAAGTTATTTACTTAATTTATTTTATTGTTCAAGTAATTATGATAGTTAATCTATTTGTATGAAGTTGTTAAAGTTTCAGGTTCAGTTGAGAATCGACCCTAAAGGAGGGGCCCTACATACTGATCCATCTGGTGCATAGGTATATAAAATCTATATAGTTTAATGAAGACTTATTACTTGTGCAATATATTCATTATAAATAACTGACATAAAATATTGACTCTATTTTGAGCAGAAAAGCAATCATCCCCTTAATGTCGAGGAGGAACAACAACAAATCGAAGATCATCCTTTGAATCCTAGTAATCAGTTTATTCATACGCTACAATTTTATATATAACATTGTAGATGGTGAACATTAATTGTACTTCTCCATAATTCAACATCAGAGCATGTAGATGGTCACACTGTACAAGTTGAGTCTCGACAGGAATATGAAGAACATGATGTGGCCACAACAGGTAAAAAAACACCTTTGTAATGTTTTTTTACATGAAATACTTGTCATTATAATAACAAAAATATATCGATGGAACATTTTCACATTATTGCAACAAATACGAACCCCTTGCCACGAAATCCAAGTCCCGAGCACTCTACGAGGCAGACATCATGACAAGCTGATGAAGCACCAAGAACTGGAGGACAAGTTCTAGAAGATGAGCTTCTTGTTGATTTTGTAAAGAGAAAAAAATTAGAAAGAACTAGTGACTAAAGAACTATTGAGTATGTTAGGATATTTAGACACTTAGGAGTTAGTTAAGATCAACTTGTGTAATATATCCATTAGAAAAAGTGTGTTTCTTTAGTATGCATTAGTATGCATTTGTAAATATTTAATCTGACGGTCATGAAATGTTGTAATCCGACGGCTCAACTTCTCTTAGATCATACCTAACCTTGATCCGTGGCTTAGCACCCGATTGGTCCATGATCTCTATTTAAAGAGCATGGAGGGTCATTGTTTAGTTGATTGATTATGAGAAGCTCATTTGTAACTTTTTTTCTTTGTATAATAAATTGCTCCGTAGAAGCTATTTGGCTGGGGCCGTGGAGTGTTTCCCTCTCTAGGGTTTAAACCACGTCAAAACATCGATGTATCAATCTATGATTTGTTTGTGTGAAGTGGTTTCTCTTAGTGTTCAATATTTTTGGAGTACCCTCTATACCCGAACATGGTATCAGAGCTTTTATGAAGAGCCGCTTCGAGTTATGATCTAGATCTTGAACTGTTGTTGCTAAAACTTGAAAGAGTTTGTGGTTCTAATATTTTTGTGCATTTCTGGGTTGTGGGAGGTGTTCCATTGTGTCTGGAGTGTCGTTTCCATTGGGAAATAGTTTTCATTTGATCGAAAATGGTTTTTGGTTGCTTCATAAACGCGTATTTCATCAGATCGGAAGGTATAATGTTACAGTGATGCTTTTTTATTTTTATTTTTTTAAAATATATCATATTTTATCAGTTTTTATTATTAGATTTTTTAGTTTCGAGTTGTTGCTTTCCCTGTCTACGTATGCTCTTTGCCATGCACCTTGTGCGATCTCGGTGAATTAGAAACAGAAAGGGAAAGGGTTTTTCTCGACTGCGTATGCTCTTTGTCGTGCACCTTGAGTGATCTCGGCAAATCAGAAAATAGAAAGAAAACGTAGACGTTCCAGGAAAGCTAACAAGATCTAACCCCAAATGTGTGGAATTTTTTTTTTGTTTCGGTTTGTGGTGTGTTTTGCAGGAAAAAAGGCAAGCACGGAAACCGAGCAAAAAGAGTTAAAAAAAAAATACCTTCTTCATTCCCATATTTTACATACCTTTTAATTTAGCTCACTTGGTTCAAAGTTGATTTATTCCTTAATAGGTCTTGAGTTCGAGTCTTAGGAAGTAACTTTTAAAAAAACAAGTGCATGCAATTTCTATTTACAAGTTACTTTATTGTAAAAGTGCATCTCACTTAAATAATAAAAAATAAAAATGAAAAGTGAGTCACTTAAGTTTCTTTTTATTGCTACACTATTTAAAGTAAATCATTGTAAAAGTGAAATCACTTATTTTACAAAAGTGATTCACTTAAAGCAACTTTATTGTAAAGTGATTGTCAAAGGTTCATCTTGGGAAGAGGGGGGTCTTTTTTTTTAGCTGGTCATTCTCTATATGCCACATCACTATTGGGGACATCTTTAACAGTTTCTTTGTTCAAGCATAACTTCATCATACAGAGTTAGTTTTCAGTGCCGTTTTTCTTTAAACCACCTATTTTTTCAAGCTTTTCGCATCCAGACTATTGGTTTCTGCTTTTACAGCCATTAATTTACAAATATGGCCGCCCCTTGTGATATTCTACTTAGCAGTTCCAACTATTTCTCATGGAAATATCGTATGGAGGATGTTCTACAAAGTAGAGGACTTTTCAGAATTACCTCAGGGAAAAAAACAGAACCTACTGATGATGATAAGAAAATCAAATGGGCAAATAGATGTGACAAAGCTCGTGGATTGATTGGGATGTCAATATCTACTGATTTACGATTCCACATATTTGGAATTGATGAACCTGATGCTGATTGGGACAAGTTGGAATCTGTGTTTGGTAAACACAATGAAATTTGAGGTCATCAACTAGAAAATGAGTTGATTTCTTTAAATCCAAGTGATTTTTCATGCATTCAAGATTATTTATCTAAGTACAAAAATCTTAAAATTTTATGTGAAGAATGCAAGATTAAGAGGGAAGACAAACAATGCATTTATCATATTCTTTCCAAACTTGGACCTGCATATTCTGTTTTTGTATCTACATTTTACTCCATGACAGAATCCTTGAATGCAGCTAACTATCAAGAGCCTAGTCTTCAATCCTTTTGTGATTCCTTGATTAGAGAGCAAGATAAGCTCATCCATCTTGGAATAATTAACAAGGAAAATACATTTGGGAAAGCCTTATTGTCCCAACAGAATGATAAGTCCAACAAGGGTCCCAAACCCTCTCAGTCAGCATCTTCTTTAAAGAATGACAAAGGATCCAAGCCAAAATGCAAGAAGACTGAGCGTCATTGCAAGTATTGAGGGAAAGATAATCATGATGAATCTAAGTGTTTCAAGAATATGGCAACCTTGGAAGCACCACATCAACCTAGATTCTCCTTCAGAATCTATGTCTCATGGACATGCACTTTGTGCTTCTGGTTATTCTTATAATGCATCTTCTTCTTCTACTTCAAATGAATGGCTCATTGATTCCGGAGCATTTTATCATATGGCTAAGGATCAAGCCATCTTTTCTACTATGCATGAATGCAACACCATACAAATATTTGTTGGTGATGATAGATCTCTAAGTGTTGTAGGAGCTGAAAAAGTTCCAGTAGATAATGGTCATTTCATTGATGTACTATGTGTTCCAAGAATTTCCTGCAGTTTGTTATCAGTCTATCAAATCACTCATTCTGGTGAAGGTAGAACTGTGATGCTTACACCTCACCAAGTTGTAATCAATGATTTTAAAGATCCTCAACAGGTCCTAGCTACCGGAATTGTTGATGATATTACCAGGTTGTACAAATTTAACAACTTTGGGTCATCACCTTTTCCTTCAGTTTTTGTTGCGCATAGTGATAACTTGAGCAAACTTTGGCATGAGTGATTTGGTCACTTAAATTATCGCTCATTGCAACAACTATGTAAAGACAATATGGTGACAGGTCTTCCGATGGTATCTTGCAGGGATGGTGTCTGTTCCAGTTGTGTACTCGGAAAACATCATCAGGACAGTTTTGACAAACATGCCTCTTGGCACGCCTCGGTTCCCTTGGAGCTTGTGGATAGTGACTTGTGTGGTCCTCTTCCATCTGCCTCCTTTTCTGGTTTCAAATATTTCTTAACTTTCATTGATGATTACAACAGTTAGAAGTACTGAGTTGAGGATGCTTCCAAGTGCCAGTTTTCTCTCCAACCCAGTCCATTCCTCCTAGTGGGTCAGTGAACACTCATTCAACAGTCTCCTTTGGATATTTGTCTCTTCTTTTAATTATTAATAATAAAATATTCAGAGTAATTAATTACAGTCATCCTTGACCCCACTTGGTCAATAGTCATAAAACTTTACAATAAAAATAAAACATAATGTTTTTATGACAACATATAATGTTTAGAATTTGGGTATGTGACAACTTGAGAACATTTGGGACTCAAAAAAGAGTATAGACTTCATACTTATGCAGTATGTATTGATTTTAGGTTTTTTACCTCTAAACTTTTAAAATAGTAGATGCTTTTGAAAATGGAATAAAATAACATAAATATGAAATCTATCCACTAAACATGTATTTGGTGCATACACAAAAGAGAGAGGAAAAAGGGTGTAGGAATAATAATAATTGTATGAATTGAACTAATGAATCGATGAATATCACCTATTTGTTAATTAGACCTGGCAATAGAGAACACAAATGCGAAATGAAATAAAAACATGTCATAATACCAACATCATTTGGACACAGTATTTTCTAGCAACAACATATTGGAACATAATATCATGTACAAAAAGATATTAGAATGGAAAGATCTAAGGTTTAATGAACCATTTGTTGGATTCATGATGTGGCATTTTATAGTCATAGAAGCATTTGTTTGAAATGTATTATTCTTCACTCAATTGCAGGTTTGTCTAACCAAGAATTTATGGGTTTCTCATGCAAAAATTTTGGAAGGAAATAGAAGTCAAATACCTATGCAAGCATTTCTAAAAACTAAATTATAAAGTTGTGGATGATAGAGGCAAAATATATCTTGTACTGCCTTATGAGCTAAAACATAGTTCATGAAATTAAATAGTGCATAAAATAATGAAAGTTCCTATCATCAATTAATTGAGCACTTTTAAGGGACAATTGGGCACTTTTAAGGGATAATTGGACACTTTTACGACACTTCCCGGTTACTTTATTTAAATAATAAAAGTAACCAATGGAACTAAAAGTCGAAGTGTGGTATTTTGTTTAGCAACCTATATACCTAACGGTTAAGCCTGATAGTTAGTTAAATTTTAGTTAGTTAATTATTTAGTTAATTAGTTAGTTATGAGTATTTAGTTAGCAAAGTTTGGAACATTATAAACTCAGTTGCACTAAGGTGGTAACTCTAAATGCATGCCTACAACTATATTTGTAATATTAGGTCCCTCTCTGAGAGCCTTTCCCAACCGGAGGAGATAAAGTTATCATCAGAGAGTATGCATTTATATAAGCTTTTCCAAGCAAAAATATATCAGGAGGCATTCAGGTGGGCAATTTTAGATATGCACTTTATCTCGATAGGAGGAATTTATGCTTGTCCTCTGATGAAGGAGGATGTTGAGAACTATTTTGTTGAGGCAAGAAGGATAGATGGATAGATGGCAAAATGAGGGTCGATTCTGTGAGCCTAAACAAAGATAAAATATAGTTTATAAAATGAAATAGTGCATAAAATGGTTAAGAACATGTGTTATCTATATGGAGGTCACATGTTCAAAATCGGCGTGGGGTAGGGTTTCTCAACATAGAAAATGGAATAGAAGCCATAATTCTCACAAAACTTATTGTATATTATTTGCTTAAAATGAGTTACATTTATAGGACTAGATCTGGTTGAACAGACTCCTTGAATTTTGGATCTGAAGACCTCTTTCAATCTCGTAGATGTAACAAATTCTAAATAATAGTAAACATTAATTCCAACTCCCTCCCTTAATGTATACAATACAAAACACAATTGCAGAACAGAAAATACAATATTGAATCTTGTCTGACTGGTCTTCATCGGCATTTAGACCCACTTTAAAGTATCACAGTTTGCGCTCTTTCTTCACTTCATCTTCGATCTTCCTATTTGACTCATTTAAACTGCAACTGCTTCTGACCATCAATAAAATAATTGCAGTGACTAACAATATTGATTACTTAACTATGACAAAGTACATATCTCGCTGAGTTTGGAAAAGAAGTAATCAAGTAACTGGAGTGTTCTATCGTGATACCACCATCTGTCGAACACATAGCTCGATGAATCCAATAGTAATCTAGGAGAGCACTCTGAATATTGAACATATCTAGAAGTCAGCCATACAAGTGACCTTGCAAACACACATAAAATATTACATAAGTTAACCTATAACTGACGCTCTCGGAGCATGACAAGTCACATCAAATTGACCTTGTCAAGAACAACCTGTAACTAATGCTCCCGGAGCACGATGGGTTACATCAATGTAAACTTTAATTGTCCTGTTCTTTGTGGTTCTACATCCTTTTTTTTTTTAACACACCACACTTAAAGAATAACACATTGTAACATAAAATAACCTATAATATTGAAACTACAAAACATTGTTGGATGATGTACATCATTGAATTCAGATCTGATAAGGAAACTATGACTGAGGTTCATCTTTGTCACTGGTAGTGGTTCTCTTGGGTTGAATCCCTATCACCAAGCGATATCCTACACACACTGCACATCACAAACATTGGAAGCTCCTTCTTGATGATCATCTCCGAGATTCAAACCACAAATATTGGTGGCTCCTTTTGTTTCGGCTAGATTCCTCTGATCAAGCAATGCAAATTAAGAAACTACATCATATTTCTCATTGATTATGGGAGGATTGCGATCCATATTTTGTCTCCGAATCCAAAGCATCTTGGTAGCTCATGCTGGTCTCTATGTCAAATTCGTCCATCAAACCTAGATCACAACCTTCATGTATTAAGTTTTCACGGTTAGAAATCCAGCAAGTTACAGCAACAATCCTCTGGCTTCACTCGGCGGACACCAAGTACGCAACACCATTATTTTGCAGGGCATGTGCAAGCTAATGAGGGTAACTTTTGGCGTGTTAGATGCAATAGAAAACTGAAAAATCAGGCATCCCTCAACTTCCTTTATTTTTTTGACATTCTTACACAAGATATCTTGCATCCAATAAAAAATATGAAACGTAGGAAATTGACTCACATTTCCGAATATATAATTCTTAAGTATTGAAAATTTACATAACTATGTCAAATTTCATGTTTTCTAACAGTCACTTTTTATTTTTTTGGCAAATGATAAGGTATATGTTTTTGTGGATGCAGCCTTTCAATGCCTAAATGATGGTTTCGGGATATAAAAATTGGTAGACATGTATAGAACCCGTAGCACTAATACAGAGCTATTTTTCCAAAATTAAATGTTTAATTTTTATTTATTTCTTAATTATGTAAGTGATCAAACCTCGAGAACGATACGTCAAATGTGGGTGCAGCCTTTGAAGGTCTTAATGTAGTTATTTTGACTTGGATTTTTTACAGCATGTAGAGGTCGATGTCCTCTAGTGCAGCATACAAGTTTTTTTTTAAATGGTTGTGAAATGAAAAAGTTATGGAATAAACACTAACAGTATGTATTTTGACCAACGGAGTGGTGACACAAGAAAATTAGGAAATAAATAGAAAATCTCAATATTTTTTTAAAAAAATTACATATTTGGAGTCTGCATAAAAAATTCTATCTATGCCTAAAATTTCGTCAATAATGGTCAGGTATGTCATGCTGTAGAAAGCGGTGAAAAATAGGCATACTCATAAAAATGTTGAAAATGTCAAATTAGCTATGGTCTAAAAATTGCCTAGCACAGGTTTGGTAAGCCTAAACTGGCCACATAGGATAGTGGCTGACACGGCGAGCGCGGGAGGAGTGGGTGATTAGGCACTCAGGAACGTGTGCGCGTTACATCTAAATTCAAATATTTTGATTGGCGCACGTTTTGTATATGCAAAACACGTGCGCGTTATGTACATGCAAAATGCGCGCACGTTATGTACATTCAAAACACGCAAGCGTTATGTACATACAAAATGTGCATGCATTATGAACATACAAAATGCATGTGCGTTATGTACATTCAAAACATGCGAGCGTTTTGTATATACATAACGTGCGCGTGTTATTAACTTCACAAATTTATGCTTTTAAGTGTTGAATAAATTTATATACCCACCACTCCCTAACCCCTCCTCTCCCTCTCCCTAATCCCCACCACTCTTAAACCCCCCGCCCTCTATCTCTCTCATAATCCTATCACTGCTAACCCTTTCTCACTCTCTCCCCGCATAATCCTACCACTGCTAACCCTTTCTCACTCTCTCCCCTCCTACACCTAACCCTTGCTCACTCTCCCCCCTCCTACACCTAACCCTTACTAACCCTCTCTCTCTCTATCTCTTTTTTACTCCTCCACCAACCCCTATCCCCCACCACTCTCTCTCTTCTAACCCCGTGACACCCTCCTCCCTCTCTATCTCTCTATAACCGCTTAACCTTCCCACCCCACCCACACCTAACCACCTCCCCTCTCTTATGGTCTCTCCTAATGATCCCCATACCCCTAACCCCCCTCTCTCTATCCCCTCCTCCTCATAACCTTTACAAACCCCCTCTCTCACTTTCACGTCCCTACTTCTACACCTCTGTCTCTCTCTCTCTCTCTCTCTCTCTCTCTAAAACCCCTCTCCCTCTCCCTAACATCTCCCCCATCCCTAACCATCCTACTCTTTCTATATCTATCCTACTCCCCCTAGCCCTAAACCCCCTCCTGTCCATCTCTCTCCCCTCCTCTTCTGAGCCCTTACTAACCCCCTCTCTCAGTCTCTCTCTCTTTCCTACACCTGCACCTACCTCTAACCACACCTCCCATCTCTCTTTCTTACTCCCTACAACTAACACCCTCTCCTCTCTCTCTCTCCTCTCCCCCCCTAATCATTACTAACCCCC